>CM030898.1:15906120-16506120 GCA_018136845.1 Heterotis niloticus
TGCACGCCGGTTTGCACTTCTTGCGGAGTCGCTGTGAGATTTGTCCGGATTTAGTCGGGTCTTCCTTTTCATTGAGTACAAGGGACGCGGCGGCCATTTTTGCCACACTTTTCCTCAACTAAAGGAAATGTGATGGCAACGGACCACAAACACCTCTGTGAGCTCTGCTCTGCTGCACAGCACGACAAACACAGCACAGCACAGCCCAACACACGTTTATGTGAATTTACCCCGAAAACGCGCGTCTGCACCCTTCGTTTCCTCAGTAGGCCTCCGTGCTTCTTGTTTTATGAATGCAGTTTTTACGTGTAATGACTTATTTCGGTTTCTTTCTCTTTTTTTGTAATTTATATGTAAAACAACTTCACGTTGCCCTTTAACATGTTTCAATGGCTAAAAACCAGCCGACAGCAGCATATCTTTATTAAAGTACACGTGTTAACTAAGCCAAACGGGAGTTTGCGAGCTCGTCGAATTTATTCCATGACAAATGTTCATATATAAAATATTTATGTGCTAAGTTAATACACATGGTGATGGGCTGCGTCCTCACCCGATCGGTTGGCGCGGCTCCTTACTGAGCCAGGGGGTGTGGCCGCAGGGCCCTAGCGCCGCCCCCTCCCAGACCTATAGAACATGCTTTAATAGAGAAAGTATGCGATGTTGATGTGTTTGGCAGCGCGCGCTCGCTCTTTATTCTGTCAATCGGGGGCTCCACGAGGCAGAGAGAGGATCGCACACAGGGTCGGGGGGGAGGAGAGACAGACGGACAGAGAGACAGACAGACAGAAAGACAGACAGACGGGAGAAAAGCGAGAGAGGGAGAGAAAGGGGAGCGAGCAAGAGAGAGAGAGAGAGAGAGAGAGGCGCGAGGAGCCGGAGCGCGGGAGGAGTGCAGCGCCGCTCACTTTAGTCCTTCAGCAAGTTTCGCGGCGCGTTTCCTTGAAAAGGCGAACCCGCGGCGGAGGGATGGGAGGCGGGCCGGAGACGCGGTCGGATGTGCGTTCAAATTCCTCCGAGTTCGCGTAACGCGAGGAAGAGGCGGCCGGCGGCGAGGAGGAGCGCGACAGAGCGAACGGTAAGTCGAGCGTTTCGCCGCGGGCGCGCTTCCAGGGGCGCTCTCCTCCACTTCGCGCGCGACTCGCAAGGCTCCGCGCCGTCCCGAAGCCGCGTACCCGCAGCCCGCCCCGGCGGTGCACGCGCACGCACGCACGCAGAGTCTAGACTGGCTCGCGACTCGGAGGAGGAAGAAGAAGAAGGAGGAGGAGGGGGGGTGTCAGTCGTCTCCCTGCTTTACGAGTTTGTTTATTTATTTATTTTACTTTTTCTGCGTTTTGCACTTTTGTCGCATTGGAAGGTAACGCGTGGCCGTGCGGTACTTTCGCTGCAGGAGTGCATAGACACTGGCGCACCGGCTGCGTAGCAGGAACTCTACTCGGTTAATGGTTAAAAAGAAAAGGAAAAACAACCTTTTTTTGTTTTTAAAAGACGCACAGGTATTTTAAACCAAATGCAAGTGTAAATGGCGTTTGAACGACTTCCCTCAGGTAAGCGCTGAGATGCATGCAGTGTTTTGCTGTGTTCTTAAACACACTTCGGCTTTATTGTCCTTTTGTGTAATCGCGCTGTTTTATTTACGTTTACCTGTCGCGTAAGTGTAGCCGGGCCACCTGAATGCAGCTGCCTGTTTGTACACAAACTGCTAGCTTTATAAAGAATGCTCAAAATGTGTGTGTGTTTAACTTGTAATTCCCGCCCATATGGAAAAAGTACAAGTTTTGAATAAACACCCGCTATTGCTTCAGTCTTTTGGTGTGCTGCTTTGCAGGTCGTGTGTGTAAACAGAGTCTGCATGCTGTCACCTCCGCCTTCATTTTAGTATTTTAACGTGTCCGAGCTTTGCTGCTGTCTTTGCACCCTGGAGGAGGAGCATCCCACTCTGAGGACTGAGGGTGTAACAGTGCTGGTGTGTTGTGTGGGAACTGGCAGCCGGTGCAGGACCACGTTGAGGGAATACACACGTAGACTAAATGACATGGGTTCTGCTGTTTCAGAATATGTGCCCACCCCATGCCTGTGCTGTTTAGGTCCGGCTGACACTGGGGCAGGAGTTGGCTGTGAGTGGTCTTGCTCCTCCACAGCCCCTTAGGACCGGAGCAGCCATCGCAGATGCACTGATGTGACCACAGATGCGCAAACATACAATCGCACTCGCTCATGCGCGCACAGAGGCAGGAATACTGAATTCGGAAACTGTGCGCTGCTTTTACTTGCTGTCGGCTGGTCTCGGGTTCTAGTCAGGTTTGCCAGGTCCTCACCCGTATGCAACTCTGAGGCGATGGCGATAAGTATAAATATACAGTTTTACATGGGAGAGAGAAATATGCAGGAGGAGGTCTTACACGTAACAGTGCAATTGCACCATTTCATATGAAACACTTTAATCAGTCTTTTGTTTTATCTGTATTTGTTATCTTGATTTGCATTTCAGACTTTGAATGGACCACCCATCATCTGGATATTTAATTGTACCACATATTACTTGAGACAAAACTGTTCTCCCATGCTATGTCAGGTGCATGACGTATGGCATTAAAATCTAACGTGACAGCATGTGAAATGCTGTTGCATGTTATTGGAGTACTCATGAACCTTGGCGTGTTTATGTTCTTATTTTAAAAATAAACGTATAAATGGGGGGTGATTGTTACAGCTGGGGTGGTTGTTTCTGGATAATGAACGTATTTTTCTTTGGAAGTGATGTTGCCAGCTGGGTGGCTTGTTGTTACCGTGTCACTTGATGGGATTTGTGTACAGTTTTTTTTTTTTTTTTTTTTTTTTTTTTTTTTTTTTGCGCCTCATCGCTGGCGGTGGCCATCAGCATGTGGCACTTGTTGTGATGTCCCTTCATAACGCTACCCTGAACACTCCTCATGCGCTTAAGGTCTGTGTTGCACAGCCGTTAATGATTTAATTCGCTGGCATGGTCAATGGTGACAGGCACAGAGGGGAGCTGAACGGGTTTGGAGACTGGACCAGGAAAGGGGGGGCTTGCAGCTTCAGCACGAGCCAGTAGAAAGAAATGCTTGGAATACCGTGTATGTAATACTAGAGGAACATGCCTGGCTCTGGTCCTTTGGACAAGATCCATTTGAATTTTCTCCGGTTCCATACTGAGGGGGAGTGTGTATGGAGGGTATGAGAAGGAGAGAGAGGGCTGTGTGTGTGTGTGTGTGTGTGTGTGTGTGTGTGTGTGTGTGTTTTTTTTTTTTTTTTTTTTTTTATTCCTGCGGTCAAGCCGGCTGAGACATTCGAGGATTCGTTCCTCCTAGGCAGCGCCATGTTCCTGTGTCTGGAACCCGGGTGGCTGCGGTGCCAATCTGGCAATGTGCACGCACTGGTATCCCCCGCTGTCAGTCCAGCCAGCTGGCCTTATTCACCCTACAGCCCTATAGCATGTTGATCCGGCACTGACCTGGCCTTGGCCTGCATACGTTTGTGACCCCTCCCAGCAGGCGGACCTAATCTGTCCTTCTCCCCTTCTGCTTGTCCCTGTGCAGAAGTACACTTGTGATTGTTACAAGCAGTATGACCGGTTTAGCACTTTTATTGCTTGAAACCCCCCCCCCACCCAAAAGTAAATAGCTTAAAATGCAAAATATAAACTGCACCTCTTTTTGAGCAAGAGCTGTTTTCCAGTTTGTTGCTATTAAGAGTCCTGTCACACCTGATATCCAGAGAAGAAATGGCTAGAGTTCCAGCAGGCTGACAAGCCCCTTATGGACCCTTGTGCCTGCCTGTCTCTTCAGGTGTCCTCTTGTTTTTTACCTGCTCTGCGAGCCTTCCTCCCACTCCAAAGGCTGGCCGCTGGGACTCCATGCCAACACGCCCCCTCCCTCTGTTGGGTGACGCTGGTGGAAGGAGGCACAGATGAGTAACAACGGATCGGCAAAGGGGCCGTCACAGCCAAGTGACACCGAGCCCCCTGCCGAAGCTCCACGCCGGGGGAGGGGACGTCCAAGAAAGCCTCAACAGGTGAGAGTCCTCTGACTGGCACATAGTCCTTCTCTGTAAACTGGTCCTTCAAATCAGATGGTACTGCATGGGCCTATGCCCAAAAATTAGCCAGTGTTGTCCCTGTGAGGTTAACTAAGGGGTGCTCTTGGGAAGATGTTATTGAGGCCAGTGGAATCAAAAAAATGTGGGGACTAAAGTCTACAGTTTCTCTGCATTGGCAGTCAAATGAAGAAATGTTCAGGTATAAATCTCAACTGTATGAAATATCTTAGAATGACTTGGGTCCCTGTGACCATTTGACATCTGCAATATACAGTATGGGTCAAAAGATTGGGTACACTTATGGGGAATAAGTTTTTTTTTAAAAATGTATTTTGCGTCGAGGTCTTTATTTTGCATTTGCCGTCACTTCTTGGCTAGATTGTTCTTGCACAACAGATGTGTTTCGGGATGTTTTCTTGCTGAAGAATGTAAGGCTGCCTAACCAGCTGTAGCCCTGTTGAAATGACGTACCTTTGAAGAACACTGTGATAGCCATGCTGTTTGAGATTGTTCCTGTACTTGGTAAAGGTCACCAACGCTATCACCAGCAAAGCCACCCTAGACCATAAAGCTGTCTCTTCCATACTGGACAGTGCAAACCACCCAGACATACCTATTTTGTCTTATAGACACTTGCCGGTTGGACCCAAACATTTAACATTTTTAATTCCACAGTCCAAAATATGGACTTGTGCCCCTTGGTTGTCAATTTATGTGGTTTTATTGACAGGTAATTCTGGTTTGAGTGTCCCCAGTGTTATGGTCTCTGGCTGCATGAGCTTTAAATAAGAGGCAGAAGTGACAACACACTTTACAAGTGTCTAACCTATATAAGGTCTCCTCAGTGCCTCTTACACCTCTGATAAACTTGGTTCAGTTGGTCTGTAGAAGTGTAGTGTATAGTCCACAGTCCATTATTCATATTCCTATATCATCTTTTTTCTTAATCTTTTTTGTATTGCATAATGAATGAAATTTACATCCACGTTGCTTTTATTCAAAAGTGACATACGGTCTTAATTAACTAGTATTTGTCTGAAACTATTGTTCAAGGGGACTTAATGTGCTAAGTACAATGAACTAAATTGCATGCAATTTTGTCCCTATCAACACAGCAGAGCATTTATCCCACACAGTCCCCCCCCTCCACACACACACACACACACACACACACACACACACACAAAGCAGCAATTTCAGAATCATCTGTGCTCCTGAAACACATGTCTTTGGACTATGGGATGAAACCTGAGTATCTGGAGGAAACGCTCTCAAACACAGAGAGAACAAGCAAACTCCTCATAGATTGAACTGGGTCTGAACCTACAGTTCAGGAGTGAAGAGGCACTAGTGCTACTCTCTGTCTCAGTGATTTGCCCAAACTTCAAATTTACTTTTTCAGAGCCAAGTATTTCATTTGCTTCCTCATGGAGCTCACCTTGTTTAAGAAAGCACAGTATTAATGCTGGATATAAAGATGGCTGTGTTTGGCTGTGTTGTTGTGGAGAAAGGTCAGTCAGTCCACATTTCTGTTCCTTTCAGGAGCCCACCAGCCCTCCTACCCCAAAGAGACCCAGGGGACGCCCAAGAGGGAGTAAAAACAAGGGTCCTCGTGCTACACCCAAAGTAAGAGACCTTTCTTTGGCTGTGAGAACATGCTGGGGCATTTAAAAATATATGTACTGTGTACGCATGTCAGCATCTGTTTTGCAAAGTGGCCCTTCTATCAAACCCATGGTTGGGTCTTTGCTACACTCCACATATTTCTAGGTGAAAGATATCCAAAAACATGTGAAGTTTGCTGTTGAAATTTACTATGCAGCACACGGAGCATGAGAAATGACCTCCCCACCCTTTGGCTCTTCCCCCTTTCTTCTAGAAAGTGGAGCCAGCAGGAGAGAAGAGACCAAGAGGCAGACCAAGGAAATGGGTGAGTAGACCCTCAGACAGCTTCTTGACCCAATGAATCAGTGCTCCCACCCAACTATCGAGGAGAATGGGAAAAGAACAGGCTGCCCACCCACCAGGGAACCAATGCTGAGGGTCTGCTTCAGCCACCTTGGATGGGTGCGGACATGCAGACGAGCCACAGATTTGGCCAGCGTACTGTGGGAAACGGGGTCCTTTCACATTGTTGGATTGTGCTGCTCTGTTGTTGGGGTGGGTAAGGAGGGAAGACCAGATGTCAGAACCCATCAAGGAACCAGTGGGTTTGCAAGAGAGACCTGCTCTTATGGCAGCTGTGACCACCCCACAGACTCATGTTGTTCCTTCTCATACCCCAGCCCCCCCCATATGCTTTCAATTAGTCCAGTGCAGGTTGTGGGCAACCCAGAGAAGGAGGTGGGTCAGCGTGGTTGGAGGACATCGGGAAGTTATTAGGGCTCGTGAAGGCAATTTCCTCCCACAATCCTTTGCTGGCAGTGTCCAGCTTGATGCCCCTGTGCCAAAAATCACATTGTTTCACCTCCAGAGTGGCCTGCCCCCCCCCCCCCCCCAAAACACACCACCACTACCATGCACACACAAGTTGCTGTGTGCCTGGCTCTTGAATTTCTCTTAGTAGTGACCACCGTGGCCCCAGCCAAAGGAAAGGACATGGCTGCAGCATCCTCCTCTGTGACCCTACTGGCTCTCGGCTTCTTTTGTCCCAGTGCTTTTGAACTGCCACCAGACTGGGTGCTCCACGTCTGGGTCCAGACTTTTAAAACACAACGTCCTGAAGCGTTCAAGTGCATTCCTGATAAAACGAGCCCTGGCAGGCAATAACATTTATTTTGGGTATGAGGGAGACTGAAGCATTTAGCACATTTTTCTAAACCAATAAATGGAGTTACAGTTGTACCAGCTAGCAAGAGAAATGAAAACACGGGGGGAAAAAAACTAACTCCTAAGTGAATTTGAGGTTAATTGGACCCTATGTCCTAACTTTTTCTCTCTGTTTATCCCCTTTCTCCCCCCACCCTTCTTGCACGTTCTAAAGTTCCCGCATTCTGATGCTGTGGCGGGAACGTATTTTGACATGCTGCAGGGGGTTCTGGGTAACGGCCTGGGCCAGCCACACGGTACAGGGAGGAGGAAATGTGTTTGATTACAGGAGGAAGCCGGTCTACTGGGGCCCACATTCCGCAGATGCCACACACAATAGACAGAGTAGCTGGGGGCGCGAGAGAGCGAGGAGGGGGAATAGGAGAGCAGGGGGGAAGAGGGGTGCAACCTTGTGGGGAGGGGGGCGGGGCTGGTGAGAGCTGTCAGCATTCACAAATCAGTCCTGTGAGGGACCCAGTGGGAGGGACGAAGAGCCAAGCGGGATTTCCAAGAGCACAGGGCCATTGGACCCTGAAAAGGAGGGGTGTGTTGCCTGGAGGTAAGGTGAAAATGGGCAGAAATATTTTGACAATTGCTATTATTTTTGTCCCATTACATTTAACAGTTACCGTGTGCGTGTAACTTAAAGTAGGATACCGCTATACTTTCTTTATTACACGCATGCATTTTTTTTTTTTTTTTTTTTAACTTGAGCTGCAAATAGAAATGCAAAGGAGTTGGGGCTCCAAGGCTGCATCAGTGGGAAACAAGGGGCCCGTGACCCCTCCATGTCACCCGACAGCGGGCCACCCAAGGTGGGCCTGGCCACTGATACACCAGGGAGGGTGGGGCTCAGCAGTCAGGCCTCCCTGCTCCTTGCTCTGCCGTGCCACTGGACTCAAGCCAGACGCCCTGCTTCAGCTCCTCTCCGCTCTGAAATGTCTGCCAGATGGAATTCAACTCCGGCAGCTACCCCATCCCCCTCCTCCCCTTTCCACCACCCACCCTGCCTTGTCTCCTTTCCTCTCCTCTGTGCTCCTGTTGCCTCCTTCACTTGCTCCTCTTTGCTTCACTTGTCCTGTCTGCACCTTCAGCCTGTTAAAGCCTACACACACTCACTCTTACTTTTGCTCCTCTTAGTGCCTCCATCACCTGCTCCTTTGTCTGCTTCCCTCACCTGAAGAATGGAGTTGTGTGGAGGAGATGCTACTGCTGCTCCTCATGCTGGATGGGTCTGTGGGGAAGCATGGGCACTGAGCAATGTTCTGTCATCTGCTCTCCAGAAAATTGTGATAAGTTACACTTTTTTTTTTTTTTTTTTTTTTAAAGGCCTTACTCAGGCTTTCATTGCATTGGTTCAAAAAACAGCTCTGAATCAAAAAAAAAAAAAGAAAGTTGTGTGGCCAGCTAATGAGAAGAAGATCATTGAAGTTTTCCTTGGTTAAAGAAGCTTTTCTCCAGTCTAGTGATGCAGTGTATCAGAGGGGCAGGAGCATGTCACTGTGTGCCATTTGCCCTTGGTGCCATTTGAGAAAGCCTGCTTTTGCTTTTATGAATGGACTGCCTTTTTGACTTGGGGCACCTGCTTGTCAAGTGCATCTCCTCACCATGGCTCCACCCCTTGAGGTTCTCTCCCTCCTCCTGAGGGGGGGCAACTCTCAGAAAAACTGTATACAGAAAAGCTGTATACAATCAACAGATCTGCAGTTTAAGAGCCCTTATGTAGGCACTGGACTAAAAGTGATTTGTTTGGTATATGGTTGAAATAATCACTTTTAAAATCTTGGTTTCATTAAAAAAAAAAAAAAATCTGTGCTTGGTGAATTGGTTGCTGTGGGGTGAAGCCATAGCAGTGTGCAGCTGTCTGCAGAGGGTCATTGTACAAAAGTAAGCAGGGCTACTACAGATTTGTGGAGTCTGACCATAGTACTAGCCCATTGATTAGTTAAATTTGAACCATTGAAATCTAACCAAAATACCCACTCGTGTTTTAATTGGGATAGTCATTACCTGCAGAGGGAGAGCGAAGATTGATCAAAAATATATTACATTCCAACTTACTTTACATTTTCCACTGAAAAACCTTGAAAAACTTTGCCATATTTGCTTTCCTGCAAGGAAAAATTATTTTTAAAAAAATGTCCCTGCTGCCATAGATTGAAGTGTTTGGTAACAATTTGCTATGAAATAGAATGTCTATGCATAACCACTTGATCACTGCAACCCTGCACTGGACAGGAGCACATAGTTAACCAGGGCACATGGGATGCCAGACTATCACAGGGCAATTACACTCATACAGATATTTTAGGTCATTTAGTCACCAGTTCCAGTGAAACACATGCATTTGGACTGAGGCAGGCAACAGGAGCATGTATTTGACCTTTTTTTTTTTCTTACTACAGTATAGTATATTATCCGTACCATTATTAAATAATTCACTACTGTATTACCAGTTTTTTTATTTATTTTTTTAGTGTTTATAACTTTTAAAATTTTTCATTATTTTGTGCCGCATGACAGCAAGATGTAGTAAGTGCAAGCAATGTGAGCTCTTGCAACTATTCTGTTGTAAATGTAAAATGGGTGCGTGTGGAGGTTTTGCGTGTGAGTTCAGTCCTGTGAGAGAAGCAATAAGGGGAAGAGTGTGTGTGTGTGTGTGTGTGTGTGTGTGTGTGTGTGTGTGTGTGTGTGTGTGTGTGTGTGTGTGTGTGTGTGTGTGTGTGTGTGTAAGAAATTAACCTACCTTGCCAGCATCTTTGTGTGATGTAACATTCATGAGAAACACTAACACTGTTGCATAGACTTGTAGTTGCGGAAGAACAAGAGAAAGGGGAGGGGCTGTTGAGGAGCAGGTGTAAGAAGGTGGTTTCTAGCTCAAAATGGGTGCATGCAGAGGGTGTGGGTGAGTGTGTAGCACAGTCTCATACAGCAAGTGTGTAGCACTCTCGTACAGTGTTTACTTCATGCAGTTGTTGGTCTGTGATGTTACACATTTATACTGTGCCGCTGTTATGTACCATCGAGTCATTGTCGACTCATGGCGACTCTATGGATGGTTGTCCTAAAAACTATCCGGTCTTCAGCAAGTCAGCTAAGACTTGACAAAGGGGCATCCATGGCTGTGATGACTGTGTCTATCCACCGCATTGCAGGTCTTCCTTTTTTGTGTTGACCTTCCACTTTGCCAAGCACGATATCCTTTTCCAGACTGTTATCGCCGCAGGATGTGTCCAAAATAAGACAGTAAATGTCTGGTCATTTGAGCTTCCAAGGACATTTTTGGTTTGATTTGCCCCAATACATATGAAAATCAATTAAGACAATACATAAAATCTTTATGACTTGTATGTATGTATGTATGCATGTATGCAGTGGAAATGTAGCTGCTTAGACATAGACTTGAAACATACAGGTTTGTTAAAGTGGGAGGCTTTCATACTCTGGAGCTTTTCATGCCCATTATCTCTGTAAATGGGGGTGGAAAATTATTTGGGTTGAAGTTATTGGTTCAGCAATGGGATGATAATTCACTGGAGAAAACAGCTATAATAACTTTCATTGTCTTTTTTTTTTTTTTTTTTTTTTTTTGCAGCCGCAGAAAGTGGTTCAAGAGGAAGGACAGCAGGTAAGAGAAATACACTTACTTGGTTCAGTTATACTTTCTTGTTCACTGTGCAAACATACCAGTTGTCAATCTTTGGCACTGAGGACACTGATCACAGAACATTGCTGAGGCTTCTCCACTGTGTTGTCAATGACCGTTTAGCCACAAGTGAAAGATTGTAGAAGATGATGAATAACGTGTTTGAGGAGTCAGTGTGCTTTCCAGGCTAAAAGGGGAACCTTGTTTCTGCTTAGCCCAAGAGCTTCCCTGAACAGTGTGAATTTATCTCTCTGAGACGAGGTTTGTCAACAGCAGTTGATTACTGTTTTTCTGATGGCAGCAATTTGCTGGCACATGTTCCCCAAGTAGCTGCCTGTAGAACTGAGAGGAAATATGAAGGTGATCATGACAGATGGTGTGGTGTAAATTTATGGAAGTGTTAGAAGATCAGTAGTGAAGTTGGTACAAAAGAGGAGCATTTTGAGACCCCGGAATATAGAAAAGGGCTTGGCAGTTCTGAGGGAGCTTCTTCTACCACTTTAGAGCCAAAACTGAGAACCTACAGATTTGCACATTTGATTCTTGTGAAACTGTCAAGGGGCCAGAGGTGGAGGAGTGCAGAGTTCTTGCCAGTGTATAGGGATTGATCAGGTTCTACCAGTATTAGGGAGAAGATCCTTTGGCGGGGAAAATAAAATAACTTTTAATTGTGTTTTGCAAACCATTTTGCTGAAAAGCAGGGATGTTTGACCCATATACCAGTATATAGTTGGGTTGGAATACAATTATTCTCTGGGGCCCATAGTGCTACAAAGTGCAGAAAATGGTATCACAGTGCAAAAAAAACAAATACAAAAAGCACACAAGGCAAAAGCTGAAGGTAGTGGTTGTGCAAACTAGCAGCAATGCACAGCGATTACAAGTTCAGTACAGTTTTATAAAGTGACTGTACAGGCATGTTTGTTGTCTGTAGTGATACCTCCTAAACAGCTTTGCCGAGAATCCCAAGCATGCTTTACCAGTAATCTTTGAAAGTTGCTTACTGGAATACAATAGTAGTAATAATAGTTTGAAACAGCAACTTGCACTTTGTGAGAGAGGCTGGCTGGGTGCGTTTGTTGAAAGTCCAACTGCAAGTTCTGTTCTTCATTAACCCTTTCAGTTTGCATCACAACGGGGGGGGAGCTGTGGCTGACTGAAAAACAAACACGAAATTTCCCCTTAGACAACGCTGCACCGCACGCTCCTCACTTGCTCCTTGCTGTCCCCCAGTGATGTTGCTGGTGACAGCCCACACTGTGCTTTGACGCCTCCCCCTGCTGGCAGATACCCTGCATCACAGGTTATGCTCTTTAAGCCACTCTCCCTGTACCACAGAGCAAAATGCTTTTGACAGGATGCCAAATGCATATGATGTATGAAATGTCTGATATGGTAGGCTGTCACAGAAGGACATTTTAGATTTTTTTGTAGTTCTACAATAAGAAGGCAGTTGTGCAATTTGCTGCAGGTTACAGTGTTCCACAAATGCAGGTTGGTAAGGTTTGAGGTGTATGTTGTCAAGTGCTTGTGGTACTTATTGGTAGTTGAGACATCAGTGGTTGACCATTGCTTTGAATTTGGAGGACCCAGATTGTAATCCTCTGTATGGCTGTAAAACGTTTGATTGAAGCATTTACCATGAATTGATCGTGAATATACTCTACTATATAAATGAGTAAATGATTGTAGCACCATCATGTTAATGTAATGTATTTTCCCATAGAATAGAAAAGAGCTAAATAACCCCTTTCCCACAAACTTTTCACTGCCCTAGTTGGGCGACTCCCCTGAACCGAGTGACTGAAAAAAGAGAGTGAAGATATCGTTAACTGTCAGACAGACGGTTTCTCGCACTTTCGCTGAACGTTAAAGGAGAAACTGAGAGTGCGGAGAATGAGTCAGGATGCAGAGGAAACCCTACATAACCGTCCTCTTCCTCGGTTTTGCACTTTAGCGAGTTTCCTTGAAAAGCTGTTGAGGGAAAGCCCTGCATTCTGGGGGTGCAGCCTGTACTTGGCATACAGCAAACTGACATTATCGATATGATTGCTTCAGCTTATGCTTGACATGCAACCTGAGATGGGGCTGTTTAAAGCAGCTCACCCTCAGGAGTTGCCCTTTTGAAGGGCTTTTTTTAATAGAGGTCCAAGAATAAATGGCAAATAGCAAAATGAATAATATCTTTAACGCCTCAGTGCTGTCATGAAAAGAGTGACGTTGGATGATGCGGAAGACGTTCAGGTTCAGGGGTCCTGTGTGGTGCGCAGAATTTTCCAGAAACTGCAAAGGTTTCCTGGTACAGTAGTGGGTGTGCAAAGTGCAGAGTGGACCAGCCAAGTCTCTCTGCGTGATCTCAGCAGGTGCAGCCGCGACTGTGGCTCCGTTGCTACAGTCTGTCACTCCATTTCCACGAAAATTGCATTCTGTGCCGTAGACATGGCAAGCTCTGCTGACATCACTCCCTGCTGAATTGTGACGCCCAACCCCAGGCACCCCGACCACAATGTCGTCAGGTGTGATGTCAACACCCGCATCACCTCCTTGCCCCTGACGCGCGCATCTCCTGCGCCCAAACACGGACGCACTTGTTCACACCTCAGTTCTCATAGCAACCAAGCTGTTTGTAAACTCAGCAGTGGCTGTTATCAAACACTCTGTTGTGTCTTTAATGCCTCATTCCCTTCTAGGACCAATGAACAATTGTAGTGCAGTAAAATTACACATCTGTGCAAATGGGTAAAGTAGTGTAAGTACTCACATATGTGAATCTAGCATTGAGAGTCACTTTTGGGGGAAAAAATTAGCTAAATCAATCAATTTTATTAGTAACCAGTGTTAAGTATGGAGCAATCTTTCACACAGGAACCTGAACCTTTGCTCACCAGTTAAAACCCAAAGTGGGGCACATTTGTGAGGTTTTTCCTATATAAGAGACTTGTAAATAAATTTATTTGTGATGAGGGTGAAATGTGGTTGTAGGTTTGGAGGGGTCTTTGTTTTGTCTGCTTTTACAATTTGCACTTCCACTTTTCACTTTCCTTTCTGTTGTGAATAGAGTCCCTTTTCACAGGTGCAAAACTGCTCTCTTTAAAGTGGGTCTCAGTTTCGGTTGTGTTGGTTTAGGTTGTTTGTTTATTTGGCTTTTTTTTGGTCTGTCTGCCACCTTAATCTTGGTTTTTATCACCTATCTCTGGCACTTTTGGCTACTTTGTGCAATATTCAGGTATTATTTAGAGCTGAAAATACATATCCTGTAATAATGCTATTAAAACAAAGTGAAGTGCAGAGTCTGCTTTAACAGTCACTGGAAGATCTACTGGCATAATGGTTTTTGGTTGAAACCCTGATTATTTCACAGCTTACAGGGAAAGTATAAGTCATCTAACTCGCCATTTCCTTAAACTAAAGCCATACACTGTATATTTGTCAGTTCTTAGTAAGCTTCTCCATTGCAGGAACCATGGTCCATAGTCTGAATTGGAAATGTATGGCTTAGGACAGAATGCCACACTATTGCAGATCATTCACAATAATGCGCTCTCTCTCTCTCTCTCTCTCTCTCTCTCTCTCTCTCTCTCACACAGACACACTGGTCAGTTATGTTTTTTTCAGGGGATTTGAACTCTTGTTTATGAAAACCTATGCAAACAGCAGGGGGGCATGCAAAACTCTACGTAAGATTGCTCTGGATTGCCTGTGAGCATCAGTATTGGTGCGACCTGCTGTGCCACTGTGCAGAATACACTGAAAATGGGTAGTTGTTGACACTGCTGTCAGTTGTACATGCAGTATCTCCATGTATATCAATATCTTCCGAGCAGCTGATTCTGCTCTAAAAACTTGCTGTTGATCCCTCTTATTCAGTCAGTTTATTTTTAAACGAATTACCCCACAGTAGATGATTACCACAAAGTCTGGAAATAACCTATAGGCCTACTCGGGTGCTGAATCTACACGTGTGCTTGCGAGCGTATGTGTGTGCAGTCGGTTGGTACCCTGCATTTTGTGGAATACATGTAGCCTACTTCCCTGTATGCACCTCCTAACTCTGTGCTCCATCCAGAGCTGGCAGGGCTGGTGGGAACTGCAGACTCGTGTTGAGCAACACAGCCAGGCCCACATGTGTGCCCTGCTGTCCAAGGGGGTCTGGGGAGGGTGTTGACTGGACACAGGCCAGAATTCAAATAAATGACCACGGTGTGCGCGCGCGCTTTCTCATTGTCAATTACGTATTACTTTTTTTTTTTTTAGCCTCTTTTACCATCTGTTACTCTGATTAAGGACTTGGTCTCCAAGACCCAGGAGAATCCCTGCAGTAGTACTCTTGAGAAAATCCATAACTTTTCTTGAATACAGAAATAAGATAATTGGAGATAAAATTGTAATGTGCTTTTGATACAAGTTTCAGCAGTGGTCTGTACAGTTATTTTGTGCGGTAACTAATGAAAAGCTGTAACGTAATGATGAAAGGTTCACGTTCATGGTAGTGGTTTATGTTTAGAGTTGACGTGTTGGTTATTTATTTATTAATTCATTTTGAGTTATCAGTATGATGGACTTTGCTCATTTACATATCACCCTGAGTTCCAGACATGCAGATTCACTGCAGCCAAC
Organism: Heterotis niloticus; assembly: GCA_018136845.1. NCBI lineage: Eukaryota > Metazoa > Chordata > Actinopteri > Osteoglossiformes > Osteoglossidae > Heterotis > Heterotis niloticus. Next base: position 15,921,251 of record CM030898.1, read on the forward strand.
TGGTGCTCTTATTTCTGGAAGGCCTCTTTAGGGAAGAAACGTGCTATCGCAAGATAAGCGACTTGGGGTTTATTTATTGAAAGCAACTGTGTCATGCAACATGAGAAAGGAAATTTTGTGGCTTTCAGGTTGTTGACGGTGATTGTGGGAGGTGAAGGCGTATGTGTTAGGGAAGTTGGTGCTCTAGAGCATCCATTCTCGCCTTCCATTCTGGGGGTCGAACTGGATTGTGGGGCTCACTTTGTTGCCTTCCAAATGTACTTGAGAAACCGTGTTGTGGATCATATTACATACTTCCTGTCAGAGATGGAACTGTGAATGTAACTGTCCGGCTTTGGAGTGGGGGGGGCTGGAATGAATAGGAACACAAGTGGCAGAAATAAATCTAAGGCCTCATGGCTGAATTCAGCTCACTTACACATGAGGTAATAGGGGAGAGTGGGGGGCCAGGGGTGGGGGGCAGGAAGCAGCAGGCGGGGTACGTGGTTGGGTGAGGGGGGCTCTCTTCTGCAGCTGGAATAAACATCTATCTGTCTGTAAGCCTGCAAGAGCTGCAGTCTCCAACACTTTTCTTCCTGTGGCCTGTCGTTCCCTTTGCCACCCGTAGCCTGGCTCCCCTCACACACCAGCCCCCTGTACAGCACTCCCCACCACACTGCTCCCAACATGGTCCCCTTTACCATCCTTAACGCCACTCTCGGTGCTGTTCAAGAAGCCTCATGCCGAACCCAGCATGTCCAACATTTGTTTGCAAAGTGGCCAGCTGGTGCTTCACATGTCCCATTCATGTAGGGAGCAGTAGATGTGTTTTCCATATTTGCATGGATTTACTCCCACTGCTGAACCAGTGACACTAAACCACCCAAGGTTTGTGTATGTTTGATTGAGCATGTTTGTCATCAGAAGGAGGCCTACTATGCACTGGCATCCCATGCACCCTATGCCTCCTGCATTGGTTTCAGACTACCACACCCCTGCAGTGGACAAGTGGCATTTGTTAAATATTGGATCTGTCACTACAATTGCTTTGAGTTAAAATCTAAATGGGGGCACAGTCCCTGGAGAGAGACCTGTTAACCCTTACTTTCCTTTAACCCCACAGGGTGATCCTGAGGAGGGTCCCTCTCAGGCTCCACCCCCTGAGGAAGGGGACTAAATATGGCGGCACACACCTACCTCATTGGCTGGGCGATTGTGGAGGGAGTGGCCAGAAGTCTCCAAACCCAGCGAGCCATCAAGATTGCAAAGCAGGAAATGTTTATATTTTTTCATTTCACTTTTCTAATGCAAAATAACCTATTTTATCAAAATGTTCTCACTGCCAGGATAGTCCTCCTGGGGTTGATCTTAACCATTCTGGGCTGTTCTTAGTGCCCATCCACTGACCTCCTTCTCCTCCTCCTCCTCGTCTACATACACCCACTTTTTTTTCCCTCATTTGTTTCCTTTTAAACTGCAGGGCAAAGGGCAGTTCATACTGTAAGAACTAAAAGGCTTTTTGTATAATCAAAAACAATCTGTTTACCTACTCTCTTAGCAGGGTAGCTGCCGCACTGATTCATGGGAATGAGAAACTTACTGTATCTTGAGTATCTGTCCTGTCTGCATGTCTTTGACGGGGCACTAGGCCAGAGCAATGGTTCATATCGGGTTCCCAGGTGTGTAATAGGCTGGCTCTTCTAACTGAACCTGTACACCTGTGATCTAGAGCACCACCTGTAAACAGCCACCAAGTTCAGGTGGCAATACAGGAACAGCATAAGAGCCACCTGAGCTTAAACTGTAGTCCTGACTTGCAAAGAACCAAAACTGAGTGCATATTTTTAAGGATGATGCACTGGGTGGCGAACCCTGCTTTAAGCGTGGCTGCCAGTGTATTGGTGTGTAAGTATGTATATGGAGAGAGATGCTGTGTCTGGTACTGTCTCTCTCAGTAGAGGGTCAGACAGGACGGTGTGTCTCATGTTGATGACATCACAGTGGCCACTGTGCACTGCTCCTGCAAACAGCAGAGCTTTGCTTGGGGTTATGGGTACAGGATTGGTCCTTTTGCGTCTCAGCTTAGGCATTCTTTGTCCTCCAAGCTCACCAGCATCATCTCATACCGCGTGACTTAATCAGGGGTCACAACCCCTTTGACCTCAGCCACATAAGAACTCCACTTGAAGTTAAATGCGCATATATATATATATATATATATATATATATATATATATATATTTTTTTTTATATTCTGCTCCATGACGTATGTGTGAGCATGTCGTTTTTTTTTTCTTTCTCATCAAAAGCAGACAGATAGCTATAGTCATTGTGTCAGGATTCAGCTGTTTTGGGGGAAAAAATGTTTACTCAGTCATTACTTGATTTCTCATCCCATTCAGGTTGATATTTTACTTAGGTAAACAGTACTCTTTACTATGATTCTTTTTTTGTGTACTCATTTACACTTCAGGTATTTTTACAAATATATTTTCCTTGAGTCATAATTCAGGAACATGATCTCATACACATTTTCAGTATAATTGTGCTATATATATATATATATATATATATATATATATATATATATATATATATATAGTGCTATATATATTATATATGTCTAGAATAACATATATTATGATGCGACAGATGACATAGAGACCTCAGCACAGGGGTGCCTTGAGGGCTAAGTCCCCACCCCCCTTGCCTCCCAGTCTACCTCAGCCACAATGAGGATTGAAGAGGACTGCACTGATACAAGCTGAGCTCCCGACCCAGCACATCCGCAGCACACACACTTCCACTCAGGGTGATGACTCCACACACACACCAAGTCCCGCTTCCACCCCTGTCCTTTCAGGTGCTGAGGAGCCCAGCTCCTCCACGGTGCTCCATTATAGGAGGTGATTCTCTGCACTGAAGTGTAATGGCTGAGTGAGGATTACAGTGATGTACTCTTGTGTTGTTATGCACTGCAGTACTTGGGTTTTCCCGCCTCTGTCGATGCATAACCAGCACTGTAGGTTCACTTCATCATTGGGGCACTGGGATTTCTGCCTGTGCGGCACCTTTGTTATTGACCATAACGGCAGCTGGAAGCGTAGGTGGAGGAACAGCGAAGGCAGCCTCACCTGGTGCAGGTTGGGGCTGCATCAGGGTGAAGGCTGTTGACCAGCTTCCGTGGTGACATCGATGTCAGGTGAACACATCAGCTGTCTCAATTCCAGGGTAAAGCTGTAGAGGTTGCCATAGCTACCGCGTGGCTGTTCCTCCTGTTTTCTGGTCATCCTGGAAGTCACTGAAGGAGTTCAGTTGTTGTGTGATTCTTTGTTTCGGACCAGGAGGGTGAGAGGTCCTGTGAGGCATCGGCGGTGCTGTCAGCACCGCCTGTCAGCCTGGCCGCAGCGTTTGTATTTGTCAGGTCCACTTTGTGAAGAGGCTATATCCCGACTTCTACGCAGTACGGCAACTCGGTTGCCAAGAAGTTGTTGGTTTGATGGGTCAAGAAGGAATGATTTGGTTTGAAATGAGGGTTGAGGTCATTGCCTGGTTTTAATTTAACAAAGGGAAATCAGTCAATTCAAAATAAAACGTTTAATTCAGTTGTTCATTCTCCAGGTGATGCTTCATACTTTACTACGGCAGAGTAGAGGGAGACTTCCCAGATGTTTCTCACTTTTCACAAAGCACTGACTTTGGAGATTGAATTTTTTTTTATTTTTTATTTTTTTAAACATCAGGCGTGGGTAAGGTGGGGTGGTCTGGTTTTGAAGCTGTACACAAACTAGAATATCACTTCGAGCAACAGGTGTGATCTGCAGAGAATCCAATCGATGTGGTGAAACAGCGATGAGCATCAGTCTTTATCCACATACACGTTCAGCTTGTGACAGCTGTGTTAGGGGCTTAACTTGCTACATGGCACCGGCTGGGAGGGACACAGGAGCCCGTGTGTAGGGGGGGGGGGTTTCATATTTCCGTTGATTTTGCCGATTCGGTTCACCTTCCTCCTGCAGTGTCACCACCAGGGGGCGCTGCGCCAAGCAGCTTTTCAATTTACTTTCAAGCTCCTCCTGAGATGTCCAATTAGATTTCTTTATTTTACAATTTTTTTTTTTTGAAATGTGAGGGAATGACTGAAAAATACAGTGTGAGGTACTTTTGCTAGATGGACTTAACACTCAGCACTGTTGTGTTTTTAAAGCCTTCTGTTTTAAGGTGTTGCTGAGGATTCTTTCAGATGTCCCTTTTTATTGTACATTTTATACATTTTATAGCTAAAGTCATCCATAGCTGGAGTATTTCTGTGTTTTGCAAATTATAATTTGTTTTAGTTTTTTCAGCTCTTTTAAACAAGACCGTCGGTCTGACTTGTTAGGCGCATGTAACGCATTTCTATCCAGTTGGGTTTTTGGTGGAAGAACAGTGACCTCTGGCGGTTATTTGCTGTCATTTCAGGGTTTTCATGTTTCTGTGGAAGTTTCTTTGGTTGCTTTACCACAAACTGTTAAAGTCAGTACACGTGTTCATCTGAAAACTTGGTGCTATAATCTATCATTTGACTTGAAAAATGTCCGAAGTGCAGAGATGATCGCACTCGTTTGGCTTTGGAGCCCTGACTTGGGTGGGATTGAATAAGACCTTTATGCCTCAGGGCAAATGTCCTTGTGATCCTTGTGATGCTTGCTGAGGAGTTTTGGCCTTGACTTACTGCAGGTTGCAGATCTGTGCGTCCCCACTTCCTCAGCTCAGAGCGAACCGTGTGTTCAAGGAAGCCTGCTTGTCTTCTCTGTAATGAGCCAGAAACCTGATTCCAGATGAGCATGGTTTTTGGTTCTGTTAAATTCTGCCTTTGTGTGTCGAAACGTTTTAATGTCAGGCTCAAAGCGACCTTGAGGATTACCTGATTCATCCGCCAAAGCTTGAAGAGCGCTCATCCTCATCACACAGTTTGGGTTTCATTTCTATTTTTGCCTTAGAATTTCAGCCATGTTGTGTCCCAAACACTTGTTTTGCTTTTAATTCTTCTTTGTTAGAGCAGATTCGGTAACCGTACTGCTGTCCCAAACTGTGTCAACCCTGTTTAGGAACTGCAGTTGTTTTGTTCACATTTCACTCCATGTTTGCTGTTTTCTAGCTCTGTTCATGTTCAGGTAAACCATACTTGTACCATCTGTGGCATCAATGAACTTGAACGCCATGAGATTGAGGGAGAGTGGGAGTGGGAGAGAAGGGCAGAGTGAAGCAAAGTGGGTGTCCAGTCTGTAGAAACTTCCCCACGGAGGGAGATGGTTGTGGGTTTCCTTCCCGCCGTGTTCCTCAGGTACAGCCCAGTCACGTCTCAGCGCAGGGATGTGCGGTTTTTCGATTTAATTTTGAGTTCTGATGCAGGTCTTAAGTGCTGTGGACATGCACACCTTTCAGATTTTCATCATCCCACAGCTTCAGTCCTTCAGGTCCCAGAAATACTTGCAAGCCCTTCTCTCGCTCACTGCCCCTCTCCCTCGTCCACGGCCCTTCTGCCCACTGTAGACCCTGTGGACTACCTCTGAAACGGGGCACACCGCTCCATCACCCCCCCTCCAGAGCTGTGTCCTGGTGTGGTCCCCCCAAGGCTCTGCATCCTCTTGTTTGCTGAATGCACCCTTCAGTCAGCTATGCTCATCACCAAAAGTGAGGTCAAGGTCAGGTGTGTCCACTAGCGTTCCAAGCACAATCATCAGTTTGGCTTTCACCCCATCATCAGCCAGGCTGCCAGTGAGAAGGGATGTTTATTCCTGAGTAGTGCTCCCTGTGGCCAGGCAGCACTCTGCATCCCGATAGATCCATCTCCTTCCAAAGCACTCGTTCGTCTTCAGCTCCTGCTCATTCTGGGCGCAAATTCCAACAAACCCCGCCATCTCTGACGCTCAGGTTGGCTGCCATGGCCCACGTGGACGCCAGAGCTGAACAAAGTAAGTGGTTGTGTGGAGGGGAGCGTGAGGCTGACGTTCAGAAATGGACCAAACTGTGCAAAACGAGCTTGTGCCCCTCGTGGAGGGAGACAGCAGGACTCTGGGAGGTCGGGGGCAGTGTGCCTGTGTTCCCAAGCCACGACCACAAACCTTCTTTCTCAATACCTCAGCAAAGTCAGGATACTCATGTATTTATACTGCCAGTGGTGGGCCTGTGAGCCAGCAGGAGCAGCACAAGAATTGAGATATATATTTTGGGAGATAATTTTATGTGCTTGTTCCTGTCTGGTTGCAATGCCATGTTCATATGAAGTTTTTTTTTTTTTTTTTTTTAAATACAGAGTATTGTCATGTCTTGTTTTACAATTTACAAATTTTAAGCTTCTTAGTAAGTCCACTATATATGAAATTATATCATTTTTCCTCTGATTTTTCTTCTGTAGTATCTTTATGCCATATAACCGTTATTATTTGATTGGTTCTGTTAACATTTTTAAATATCGTTGCCTCTGTGTGAGCAGAAATAGTAGTGGTGACTTCCCTCTTTGTTCGCAATAAAAGCGCTTCTTGAAGGACTTCAGTTTGCTGCTCTCGCTTGTTTCTCCAGTGTGTTTTTCAGTAGAAACAAAGCTATGTGTCGCCAGCTGTGCCGCCTGGAGTTCTGCGTGGCATCGTGTTTGGGCGCTGCACTGCGCGTTCAACCTGATTCAGCCATAGCAGAGGCCAAGCAGACTCGATGCCAAATGGACCTGGGTGGAGGGACTCCTCTTTATTCTGCTTGTTGTCCACAAAATGCACCGTTTCAGCTTACAGGCATTCCAGTGTCTTCCGTGAGGAAAGAGGAGGAAGAAAAAAGAAAAAAAAAAGCTCATCGGGGTTGAGGGAACCACGTGCTCAATACAACCCCCCACGCACGCACGCGCACACACACACACTTGTGCATCTCCTGAAAAACCACAGGCACGATTGTCATCATGTCTTTACATCATGTACTCATAAATAATTTGTAATGTTAAAGAAACCTATAAATTTCATATCAAAATGTTGCCAATGTTTAAAGTGCGTCTCAGCCATCAATCTGTTTGACTACAACCCGTTGGTTCACAATGGCTTCATGCTCAAACACTGAGGGCTGCCGTCCACATCTGTTTGTCATTTTTAGTGATTTAATGAAAATGTCCTTCCAGTCCCCTCCCAAAAATTTCCCAAAGTGTCTCCTATGGAGCTTCCAGCTCTTGCTCTTCTCTCAAATTTTGGGAAGCAACAACCTCACAGAACGTCTCCACAATTCCACTTTAAAAGTGGGGGGGTGGGGGGGGGCTGGACTTGTTTATATTAAAATATGAAACAATACAAATTCCATTGTCTAAGGGGGCATGCTGGCCTTTATCGGAAGTTTACTTTCAAAGAAGCTTAATGGAGTAGTATCCACTGATCTTTAAATCTTTCATTTTTTCTTAAAACAGCAATTCTGCTGCAGTTTACACAAAGTATGCGCTTTAAGTACAATTTGCTATTTGTGTCATTTTGTTGTAAAATGTGTTTTTGGCTCAATGAGAAATGGCAGGAGAGCAACAGCATAACTAACCCTTGTCGAACTGGACACACACGCGCACACAGTGATCTCCGGCACTCTGCCATTGCAGTCTGTACACAGTCATTGTTGGCGTCTTTGGAAAGAAATTTGACCTTCATAACCAAATGTTGGGTTCTGATGAAAATGTTGCTCCACTAGGGTATAAATGCAGTCTCTACACTGCTGCCAAGTCAGGTGGATTTAAAAAAAAAAAAATTAACCTGATTGTCAGAGGAAGTCCATGTGCTGAGAGGGGGAACCGTCGGCACAGTTGAGTTCCAGGGGTGCAGCTGGTGTGAGCGATCCACTCTGCAGATGGAGGAGCGGAAGCCTCACGTTCACTGCAGGTGAGGGAAAGTTCTGAGGGATTGGATCAGCCAATGTCCAGGTGCTGCTCCAAGCAGCCCACAGCTTCGCTCTCCTGAAACTCACTGTCACCTCACCACTTAACCCTTGTGGCATTAAGTGACCAGCAGGTCCTCGGCCAAATTGGGTCCACACCACCTCCATCAGGAGGATCCAAAAGCCCAGCTCATCCCTTATTTCCTACTGTCCAACATGTGGTCAACAGCACACCAATGCTGGAGGCTCACAACAACCTACTTAACAGAAAAGCAAATAAATAAGGAAATCCGATTCCACGAGGCAGTGAGGGAGGCTTTGTGCGTGACCAATGGGTCCCTCAGCAAACACCCATGGAGGGAGATGATCAGTAGCACCAGTGATGAACTTACTGACAGACAGGGACCAGTGTCAGGCTGCTACTCCAGCACTGGCAGAAGGGCTGTAAGGAGCAGCAGGGATTGTGCTAAAGGCTATATTGATGGATGGAAAGGAGACCTAGACACAGTTGTACCAACACCACTAACTGGTTGCCCTTCCTGTAAAATTTCATTTTGCAAATATTCTCTACTGCTCATCCTTAACAATTGCGTGCTTTTGTGTTCTTGTTTAAAAAAAAACTGCTGCCAAAGAAACACATTTACACAAGAAAACAATGCGTCATGGGTCAAACGTCACCTGAAAGCAGTTTGTTTCCCATCTCTCCAAGTGACCCAGCTGCATGCCTGCAGGTGTCTGGAACATCAGCTGCTCAGGCTCTTCGCATTAACATGCAAGAAATCCAAAATGCCCCCCACCTCCCCCGCATTTAAGAGGATCCAGCCTTGATGTCAGACACACACTTTCTGCTCCTGCTCTCCTCATGGGACCGAACGCAGGGTCAAGCGTTGATGGCGTTGGCTACGTCTGTGAACACCAGGCGGCTGGGCTTCTGTGTTGTCCCCTGGCTGGGCGTCAATGTCTTTGGGGGGGAAGGGAACCCCACCGAGAGAGGGAGAGACACAAAAAGACAGAATCAGTCAACGTTTATCAACAAGTAGGAGCGCAACCTAGTGAGAAATTCAAGATGACCACAGGTGTGGCTGCAAAGGCTTCAGCAGCTCACAATGCAACTTGTTCTCCACTTCTATGAAACGGTCCAGCCCTTGTGGTTCAGGTTGCCAGCTTTGTATTTAAATCCCCAACTCTACAACCACTTTCCTTCCTTCAATCTCCCTCCACTGTGAGCAGCATTAAGGGCCCCTGTCTGCAGAGGTTTTTTTCATTTCTGGGGTTCCAGTCTCCTGAATGTTCTCCTTCAAGGCCATGATGCCGTACTGCCGTTTGCACCGCTTTCTGTTATGGCCGAGCACTTAATTTACTCCAACTGAACTACAGACTGAACAAATCAGGCTGAGCCGACCCTTTAAATCTGACATGAGAGCAAAGGCCTCCACCTGTTGTACAGCTGTGTGACGCTGAAGTTGGGTGTGAAGTTTTCAGCTGTCAGTGAACTCCACTGCTAGACGTTTCCCTCATGTGGTCTTTCCTGTAGTTTAAGCAAAAGTGGAAAAACCTCACAGGTCAGGGCGATGAAGCAGTGTTTTAACTGCCGAAAAGCTCAGCAATGCAACACGTTGTCACTGTGACAGCTACTCAGCCAAAATTTGGGAAAGGCATTCGTTTTAAGGAGAAACATCTGTGCTGATCTTTTCACCGTTCAGCTGCTGACAAAATATCACCAATTTAATTGTGTACAATTAGCTCCTCAGCTTACAAATTCCATTCTGCTGTCAAGGACATTCAATGAGCAGCTCAATAAGCACTCTTTCATTAGGAGTTTGGCAGGAGGAGACGGCTGTCAACACCACAGTGCATGGGGATGTGGGGGGGGGGTGGAGAAGCTGTGCTTTGAGAGGAAATGGCCCAGTTTGACCATCGTGGTCCAGATGGTGGAGGGTCAGAAAGAGACGGAGTGAGACTGGAAGATCGAGCAGACTGAGCATTGGGTTCAGTTGGTGGGCAGAGGGTCAATCACAAGGTGAGGCTCACAAATGAGCAGTCAGGAGTGGTGAGCAGCGAAGAGGACAAAGTTTTTACCTGGTCTGCTTGCAGCTTCTTGTCAAAACAATGGCTTTTCAAAGGTAAGTAAATAAAAAGAAGAGAATTAAAGTAAATTAAGGAAATAAATACACAGGCAGCGGGCAGCTACATGAGCCCTGGGAACACAGTGGAGGAAGCAGTAGTTTACCCTGTTTTTACCCTTTGCCCTTGTGGGGGGTTAGAGACTGATTAATTAAGGTCGGAGTTAAGTCTCCATAATGGGGGGGTGGCCTTTTCGCTTAACTGTTGTGGGAATGTTTCTAAAGCTGAAATGCAGGAGTCACCACAGTAGCGACAAATGCTAAAACAGACCAAAAATATACCAATCTCTGTTAAAAAATGAGCTGTGTGTGTGTAGTTGGACGCTACTGTGTTCGTGTTTTGTGCACTCTGCTTTCATGGCAAGTGTGGGGATTCTGTGGTTGCACTGAGTATGTTTTTGCATAACACACACCTTGGCACCCGCTCCAACTCCAGCCCCCTCCCGGCTGTGGTCCAGCAGCTCCTGCTCCAGCTCGTCCTGCTCCTCAGCCGGGTCAAAGTTGTACATAGGCATGAGCTGGTGCCTTAGCTTCTCCAGCCTGCGGGGCCACAGAACAAAGGTCATACTCGTGGGCCGGGACTCATGCGCAAAGACGTCATTCTGAAAACTGGCATGCAGACACACACTCAGGTACGTCTGCTCACCTCTTCCTTTTCCTGATGTACAGCATCTGAAATGAAGAGGAAGGCATCACCATTTCAAATGGACATCAGAAAAACACACAGAAAAAACTTGCTGTCCCTTTGGCTGCCTTCACACCGATAAGGCAAACCGATTAATGGAAAACTGTGTTTAAGGGGGCAGTGGGGAATAATATTTAAAACCCAGCTATGTTTTTAATTAAAGGCAGAGAATGGATTAGGGTGTCAATCGGTGGGGAATCTGAGTCCTCGGGCAACAATAAATCGTAACATCTAGATTCTAAATGGGACCCCAAGATGAGCTCATTTCAGTTATGACTTTAGGTGTGGTTTTATTTATTCACAAGTACAGTATATTTTTACATAAGCACAGGTTTACTGTAACATCTCCACATACGTTGTGACCAACAAAGGTTTGTTTCTACACAAAGGGTTGACAGCAGAGTGATTTGAAGTACGCACACACACCGGTTTAGGGGCCCACTTACCATGACCACAGCAAGGCCAATCACCGTGATGATGCCAAAGGGCACCAACATCATCCCCATGCTGGACCCGCCAGCCACCTCCTCTGGCAACTTGGTGGAGTTGAAGCCAGTCTCGTTGGCTACCATGGTCACAGTCATAGATACGGTTAAGGGCGTAGTCCCAGGGGAGCTGTTCCCCCGGCCATCTACAGGGACCGTGAGGCCCGGGAAGAAGGCAGTGGTGGGACTGGGGTTGGAGAAGTTAGCCTCTGCGGTGGCCAGAGGCATCTTTCCTTCACTCTACAGACAGGCTTCCGAAAGACTCACTCTTCAGTGCAGTGCAATTCAGCCTCAGTGACCGTGGGTTGCTGGACCATGGTGAGTTCAGCCTTTCAGATGTAGGTGCCCACCCTGAACCAACCTTTCTGAAAGAAAAGGCTTCATTAACATCATCATCATCTTAATTTAAGTTCCCACACTTCAGCACATATCATATTCTGAATGAGCCCGATCAGAAGCTGTAGTAACTTTTTTTGTGTTTTGGACCTTCTGAATGTTTTGTTTTCTGACCATTTTCACATGAAACAAGTCCTTGGACTGTGGAGGATAAACACAAAGATTAGGAGAACCTGCAAACTCCACACACAGCAAACTGGGTTTGAACCTGCACCCCCACCTGTGAGGAACCTCACTGCCTATCGCCAACCATTTCTGTAAAAAAAAATCTTTTTTGTGTAATTTATCAGCTAAGCTACAAACATAGGCATTATATCTATAATATAGATCATAAAAGATGCAAACCAAACTTTAAGATTATCTTTTAAGGTTTTTACCATATTAATTCCAAATACAGCAATGTTGATAGACATTGCCATGGATTTCTTTAAACTTGAATCCTAGTTTGGCTTGCAGAAGTCTGCAGGTGATGCAAGTTAATGCTGGAGGTCATAGAGTTTAGGAAATGTATGGGTTTTTGGAAGATGGCCGCTTTGTAAAATCCCGTGCAGTTTGTGCAAATGGCCATGAAGGCAGTTGGGGCTTTCGTGAAGAAAAACGGACACAAAGGTGCTTGGCCTAGAGAGAAGTGTCATGTTCCCGTGGTTGGAGTGGCTGTGGACTGCAACCGCATTGTGCAAACCAGAAAGAGGAAGCAGTGGCAGAAGCACCTGCATCCTCTGCTCTTCTGAGGTTGAGGAGATGAGGAGCAGTGCCTCGTGCACGGTGTCCCAAGAAAGGGAAAGCGCCGCTATCTATAGTGCGTCGGGGGGGACGGGTGTGTGTGCGTGAAGGTGTGTGGGTGGGCAGTCAGTTCATGAAGGGAAGAGCAACGGAAAGATGGCTGGTGGGTAAACCACAGGCTTCCTCCCTCCCCACTGACACTCTGCTTGGGGGAAGAGGACCATGGGGGGGGCTAAAGACGGCAGTTGAGGGCAGTGGGAAAGAGGAAGGTAACAAAGAGGTGAAAGAAATGGAATGGCCACGTTTGTGGCCTGTGTCCTTTGGGTAATAGATTTACGTTCTCATTTTTTCTTTTCAGGCGAGCAAAAAGAAAGTAGCCAGCAAAGCAGCGATCAAGGAACTGGGTGTGGTGGTTCGGCTCCCACGCCGGGCAGAGGGACCTAACCCTGTGATACTTTCCCTTCTGTAACTGTGGGGAAATCGGTGAATACAGTTATTAGTTGTTTACACGTGCTGACAGCAAATTCAAACTGTCGCCCAGAAGGAGACCTGGCCAGGTTACAGAGGTGATTTCCTACTTCATCTTTATACTGCAATGTTTTCGGGGTGCCACAGGGATATAGCGGGCATCTCTGATCCCTCACAGCTCACAGGCCCCAATTTTGGACACGGACTTCAATCTGGCTCTGTCTTTCCGTCAAACGGCTCCTTGTTTCTGCCGGGTACTCCAGCTTTTTCTCAGAGTCCACAGATGAGTTTCAGATGAAAAGGTGACTAAAGTGCCTGTAATGTGTTAATGTGAGAGTGAATGAGTTCCCCTGTTTACACCCTGCACTTCTGGGAATGGCTCTGAACCATTGTGACTCTGCATTTTACAAGCAGCTTCACGGATTTAAGGCTCCGTTTACCACACTCGGCCAACGCTTAATATCAAATCATTTCATTGTAAGATGAACGGACATGCAAAGTGTTTGCTGAGTGTGGATGGGGGTGAAGTTAAAAGCTGCTTTAACTGTGGCTCTTACTTTCGAGCAGCATCCCCGACATATTTCTGTAACACTCGCAATTTCTGCAGAGTAATATCGCGTAATACGGAACAACTACTGTGCTGCACTACCACAGCATATTTACAAGTTCTGTTTTTGCACAAATATATTTATTTTATAACAGAGCAAATGCCTCGTCCTTTGCAAGGATGGCTTTAGTTCACCCTTGGGTGGATATATGCGTAGACAAGATGCTTTACCTTGCAGTGTGTGCTACTCAGGGTGACATTGCCTCAAAAGCAGCGACTTAAGCAATTGGTTTGGTGAAGCGTAACATGAGTACTTCAGAAGGTCACACGTGCCAATGGATTGCTGATGCCATCTTCCATCTTTTGTTTTTGTTTGTTTGTTGCTTCAACTAGACAGGATGGAGAAGGTAAGTGGGTGGGGTACAGCATGCGCACCACACCTTTGCATCTCTTGCCCAAAAACACCACCCACGTGTGTCCATCGAGCCCTTCACAACTCCCTCCCCCTCCCCACACACTTTGTTGCCGTTGCGTTATCTTGTGGCCTGTGCCTCTGTCTCCTCAGCCGACGTGACGTCTGCAGTGCCAGTCGCACAGCAGTGGGTGTTGTAGGCAGGATGTGGGTGCCACTCTTTCGTAGCATCACCACGCATGTACAGTACCAAGGAAAGCGGTCCGTGGCAAACACACGAAAGCGTGGCCCTGCGGTGTGGAATCGTTTCCACACTTGTGCGCAGGCAAACGTAGGCTTCCATTTGTGTGCCCCATATACACACACACACACACACACACACACAGGGTTTAAACATTGCCAGTACCTCTCTACTGCCTACTGCTGCTTGTACATAAACTTACACACATTTCATTGCTCAGCTCTGGGTCACAATGACTAAAAATGAGAAACTATGAAAATAAGTCCCACTTGATCTTATAGGTTGAGGGGACATGCACTGTGTACCAGCCTGCACTCCTGGGGTTCAGCTGGCACCTAAAAGGCTGCTTGGTCATTGAACACTAAGCAAGGAGCTCCATTGTGGCTCAGACTGCTCTTTCTCACAGCTCTGGTTTTCTCATCCATAACTCCAAGCACTCTTCGCTGTGTGGGATGGTCAGTTCCATTCTAGTCTTTCAATTCCCCCTTAAGTGACACATGTACACATACATTATATATAAAACCTCCAAATGTATTAATAGTTTGCCAGTCTTGCTTGAAAAACCAAGTGCTCAGTGTCTTTATCTTAAGTGTTTTAGAAGAAAACTGGAATTGGTTTCTTTAGTACTGAACAGCTACAATAATAAAACATATTTTACAAAAAAACTGTACTGTCCTAGAAATTATTCAGTACAGAACCTTTTAATTCACTGGGCTGAATGCTGTCGCTTAGGTAGTGTAGCAGCTTGGGTTTTGTCACCCTGCAACCAGAAGATGCCCAGTTTGAATTTTTGATAGAGGCCTAGAACCCCTGAGCAAGGTACCTACCATGAATTGATATGGTAAGAATACCCTGCTGTATTACTTCTGAATAGCTCAGTAAAATTGGCTGTCACCTTGAGCAAAGGTGTCAGTTAAATTAAAGTTAATAATAGTAACGGCATTCTAAGCAAACACTGACATGCACTGGGCTGCAACCCTCCTCGTGACAGAGAAGGACACACATGTCCGCAGGTCTTATCTGTCCCAGCAAAGAGCTACAGCAGGCATCAGCTGTCTAATCTGGGATGCGTTTAGAAACAGCCGAGTGAAAGAGGGAATTGAAAATATAGTCACATGCATCAGTGTGTAACCTTATCTCAGCTGTAATTTATTATTTACTTATAATGTAACACAACAGTCCCAGTGGGATGGGAACTGACATCTTGAGCTCTGTTACCAAGCCGCAACGACAAAAACATACCCGTCTCTGACAGCGCAGGATGGCCCACCCCCTTAATGAGAAACATGTGCATCTCCATCCCACAGCCAAACAAAACGAAGGGCCTTTGGTTCCACCAATCAGAGGTCAGCACTGACCAACGAAATCCTTATGAAAT
Source organism: Heterotis niloticus (assembly GCA_018136845.1). Classification (NCBI taxonomy): domain Eukaryota; kingdom Metazoa; phylum Chordata; class Actinopteri; order Osteoglossiformes; family Osteoglossidae; genus Heterotis; species Heterotis niloticus. Next base: position 15,936,563 of record CM030898.1, read on the forward strand.
TCCAATGACGGAATCTTCACAGTCAACAATGAATTTTACACTCGTCCTCCCTGTTCAGGCTCATGCTGCCGTTTTGCAGTGTCATTTTTCGCCGCTCACCCCATGCCTGAACAGCGACACTCAACTCTGCCGATTTAATGTCAAGCAGAGGGGGGAATATAATGCTGACCACAGGGGTCCGTGAGTCGTCTACTCACCTTCTCTCTCAGGTTCCGTGCTGTGGTAAAGGTGCCGAGAAGGGAGGTGGGGGGGTTGGGATAAGGGGCGTGGGGGGTGACCGTTGGCTCGATAACTAGCCTTGTCTCTTAACGTTTCTCCCCTTGTCTGAACCCACGTCTGTCTGCCTGCTTTGCCGTAAGTACCGGCTTCTCAGCAGGAACCCCACATAGACACAATCCACTAGGGGAAAAAAATGTCAAGCCTTGCTGCTGATTTCATACAGACGGAGCAGCCGTGCGGCTACCTGGCTGTCCCGGGTCTTCCTCCGTCTCCTTTCCTCACTCACCCACCTTCCCTCCCTTTTCTCTTCTTCTCAAGCATGTCCTTGTAGAGAAATAACTGTTGCAGCTCCAAGGATGCAGCAGTCAGAGCTGAATGATCCAGACTCGGCTCCTGCCCTCTCACACTGCCTATTGGTCGACTCGGTTGTCATCGGAGTTCCTGACTGGCTCGCCGGTGTTGTCTGTCTGGCTCTGAGGGGATAAAGAGGGGGTTTAATGGTTCAGCACACCAGATGCTGTCAGCACTGCTGCTTGGATTGTATCCGGGTGGCTGCCTCCTGGGATATTAACCCTTCCTTTGCACCACGGCATCTTATCAAGCCTCATTCATTCATCTATCCATCCATTCATTTGTTCGCACTGTATAGTACAGCCAATTTGGCAGCAAAAGATGGTCCTTTTCGTAAGCAGCACAGCAGTGTTTTTTCTGCATGAAAATGGCTTTTTCGACTCAGTTGCCACTCGAACGTTTCTGACTTCAGACGTGAGCATCTGAAAAATTAGGCTGCTGTGCATATGGATGCCCCTGAGGGGCAGACAGCGATGCTACGCTTTTACGAAAACTCATCTGGAAACGAGCATTGAAGCCGTGCCTTTGAGAACACCACCATCTAGAGGAGCTCGCTGATCCCTGCGGCCTCTGCCCTGCTGGCTGGGTGAAGGTGGCGTCTCAAGCCGCTTGGTCACAAGTTCACAGCCCATCTCCCCAGGCCTTTAGCTTTCTCCTCCACAACCAGCTACGTTGCTAAAGCTAGCTGACAGTAGCTGTTTTAAATAAAGGAGAAAGGGACCGTTTTGGGCGACACAATCAGGGGACTTGCACACCCTTCTCTAAAAATAATGTTTGAAGTTATTTTTAAACTATTTGAACAGAGTAACATTTTGGGACAATTAGTTTTACAAGTCCGAGAGAAAACACTTAAGGGTTCGTGGCTGCAGTAGGAGGCTGAAATGACATTCGCTTCGCAGTTTTTTTTTTTTTTTTTTACATATTGTTGTACTGGTACCTGCAGTTGGACCAAATATCGCCCTTGACGTTTTAAATGAGAAATGTAAGTCTTGTGTGCTTTTTTCCACCGAATAACTTAACCATAAATAGCTGTGGACACGAAGCGTGGCTTCGTTCCGGGCAGTCCTCCGCGTCGTCGTGAGGCGCTGTTTGTCTTCTGGTTGCTTCTCTCAGCGCAAAACAGCTCCGCGTTCTTTTAACGGAGCCGGCTGCGCCGAAGCCCTGACGAACATGTGGGTATCTCGCTGTTTGCAGTAAAATTAGTTTTTGTCGACACCGTAAAACGGATTAAACTTTACTTTTACTTGCAGTGATTTTGCGGCTTCGGTACCTGTCCATTTCAAACACACATTTCAGTGTGATTTCGCCGCCCCACAATCTGTCTTTCTGCCGTTGCTACACTGTTAGCATTTCTCCAAATGACGGTCGTTTTAAAAATATTTAAGCTTTCTTATGTATGTGTGCAAACTTTGTACTAATTGTGTCTTCGGCGTTTTTTTTGTATAAGAAATGTACTGAAATTTACATTTTTTATGCGGCTTTTAACTCATACATGAAAACTTAAAACTAATTGATATTTTTAGGTGAAGTACAGTTTTACGTCTGGTACAGGATACCTAACACTTCAAAATTTCGAGTTTACTTTGGTATTTTTATTGATTCATTTTTTCTGCGTATTTTCTAGAACTGCCGTGGAGCTTGTTGTGTTTAAGTTTAAACAGCAGTAAAATATTCCACTACGGATCTATGCCAGTTTTATTAAAATCAAAAGTGCTTTACACAGTAAAATTGCGTCTGAATAGACTTAATATACAGAGTCTTCGATTTACGATCAAATTGTGGCCGTCAGGTCGTAAGACGGACCGCACTCATGCCAAAGTGATTATTTCCATTGTACAGTAACTATTTTCAAACATCTGTCGATGATCTTGGCCTTTTCTTTTATTTCTTGCCACAGTATAGCACATTTTCCATGCCATTATTAAATTATTCACTACTTTATTGTTTACCAAAGTACGTGCGCTCATGCCGTTTTTAGATAGTATTCTGTGCGATATTCTAGTTTTTTAACAGTTGTTAATGTGTTAAACATACTTTACAGTATTTTTCGGTTTTATGCATAACATTTTAAATACTGCATAAAACTGCAAAAATAAAAGGGTTGCTATTAAAAACTGCATTTGTTCTGCACAAAAGCTTGCAAAAATACAGTATAAAAATACTTTTCCAAAAATAATGTGCTGTAAAAAAATAAATAAATAAAGGCACGAATTTAAAACCAAAGAAATCTGTAGTAGGTGAAGCAGGCTGATGGTTGTCTACTGGACCCCTCTGTCTGTCTGACAGCGGGATGTAGTAAAGGGCAAGTGGGGAGGAGAAAGAGCAAGAAGATGGTTGCTGGCTGTATGTGGGTGGGGTGAGTGTGGAGCACACAGTCATGTGTGTACTTGACCTCACAGTCATTACACTACAATGTCACACTTGGATACCAGGCAGGTACACATGTGCACTGTTTTCATACCATTTTCATAACTTTTTCCATCTACACTATAACCTGGAATCACTCAAGTTGTGTCTCTGAAACATTGCAAAATGTTTGTGTTTGCATGTTTTAATTAGCGATAAGATGCCTATTTGCCTCCCAAAATTCCTGGAAATCATACAACTTTTTATCATTTTGTCCAATTTGCTTCTAAAATTATTACTGTCATTTATTTATGTAAGCTTAATTGACCTTTATAAGTGTGAGTCAGTTGGATGTCAAGTTTGTTGTAAGTTGAGCATTACCTGTATCCAATAACTGAATGCATTAATAAGGGATTCTGCAGCCATTTGGTCATATCTGAGAGTGAGTTACACAGTCCTATTCACATATTTGACTGTGCGGGTGGGTGACTGAGTCTAAGCTCCATTCTAACCCACACCCAAACACAGCCCAGGAGCACCATCTTTACTAGCACCACCTTTACATGCTGTGTGTGAGTTAGTTACCAATAGTCAGGCTATGTATTTGGAACACAACAATAAAGGTGGACTGTGTAGCACTCAAATACACCATTGTCTTAAGTCTTATGGGATTGTTTTGTTAGTGATAATCATTCAGCTTTCTGCTTTCTATGTGCAGCTCTTTGCTGTGACATCAAAGAAGGCACTCAGTCGTACATTTCCTTATTCAGACTTAGTTCCTATTTTTGCTGCTCGATGTACTAGATTTTTTAGATTAAGTTGCTCTATCATATGATCAGCATCTTCTGTTCCTTGTAGGTCAGATGCAATACATCTGAATTGTACTAACTGTCAAGTATAGCAATTTTAGTTCTTTTGCAAGTTGTGCTACTTTTTTTTTTTTTTTTTTTGCTGTATTGTGAGATACTCATGGCGATGCTTCTTGTTGAGTAGAATTTGTACGGTAATGTTATCGGTCTTACCTGTTTCTGTGGCAATAACTTGAATCTTGCAATACTTAAACATTAATCAACAAATGTCTTGCACTGAAAGAAAAGCCATGTTTGTAAATGTTGCTTCTGATTCTTCTTGCGTCTTTATGCCATTGCTGTGCAGTCCTCCCCATGGCTTCACACATCTATTAGCAAATATTCACACATATCCTCTTGTGAAATTTAGACAAAAATTAAAAATGCATTGACAGTGGCATGAAGTGGACAGCCTGGTACGTTGTTACGACTATTTTGGTGGAGACCCAGTGAGCACTGTATGCAGATTACTAGTTTTGAATGGTAGTTGTATTAAAAGACTTCTTTGGTATAGTTTGGGGTAAGTGATGTGGTGCTTGTGGTAGGATGGTTGAAGTCTGACGTTTCCACTTCATGGTTCCTTATTTCTGAGCCTTCCTTTTGTCATTCACTACTCTGTGACCATTTCATGGTTTATCTTTTTCAACTTAGGTAAGCTGTATATATTTTTGTACTTGTTTTAATATTTAAATGTTGCAGTGTGACTTTGGTCATTTGTCTTGGAATCCTATGTTGTGCTTACAATAATGAAACCTTAAGTTTCAGTTTAACAGCTGTGTGCCGGCTTTTTGGTTGGTTTTAGAAAATTAGATGATTCTGCTTCTGTAAAGTTGTATTTTTTACAAACTGTTTTCTTGTACCAGTCCTTCTGGTGTGGATTCATGAGGCCCTTGCCATTTTGTGGCTTTTATGATGTGATTGTTTGCTATAATGAGAGAATCTGGCAAAGAAGATTGAATAACATTAAAGTGCAGAAAACAGCTCGCCATAACACCAATCATAGGACCGTTGGCCAAAGTCACTGTGAGAAATGGGCTGGTTATTGGAACAACACAACAGTGTCTCAGGTTAGTGTGCTCTATATTGGGATCTTTTAGGCTAGGCAAGTTGTCAGGTATAAGGGGATGAACAGATCTCTCAAAATTTGGTCTCTGTTCCCTTTCTGTGTCCATTTAATGGGCAGAAAAGCATAAATAGGTCTCTTGTGGCAACAGGTGTTTGTAAACTAATCAAGTTTGTGTGTTACAGCTGTCATGGAATCCAGTGTAGATACTGTGTAGGGGTGGGTGATGTTTTCCATATGGCAGTGTGAAGAGTTTCCCAGTGGAATGTGTAGATGTGTGTGAAGTTCTGCATACTTGTGTGTGTATTCTGTTCAGTATACTTATGCGTGTGTGTGTGTGCGCGTGTGCGGGGGGGGTCTCTCTCTTGTGTGATGATCACATTAATCCTGACCTCATGAAGCTCTCATTATAGCTATGGGTATCCAGCTGTACAAATGGGTTGCGGAGGGATTGTTTTGCTATATCTACAAAGCTTTTTGTTTGCTCTCAATGCACAACTTTGTTTTTCACATTGCAGACTTGACACTTGGCACACAGGTAGTAATCACCCTAAGTGAGGGTTTTGCACAGTCAGGTTCAATAAACTCCAGAAAGACTACTTGCTATCTTGAATATTTAAAATTTGGTCTCTGTCAAGGCTACGAAAACCACAAGTGCTAATGTCACACACAAGGTATAAATAACAGGCATGACTGATGCATTTCCTCACTGCACATGCATGCACGCTAAAGGTCTGCATAAGCAAGAAGATGAAGCCTTAAACTGAGACCCCAAACCCAACCCAAATGATGCTGCAAAATTTGAAACCTAACCCGAACCCAAGGTGTTATGTAATCTTCTTCTTTCGGCTCCTTCCGTTAGGGGTCGCCACAGCGGATCAATTTTTGTATTTTTGTCCGCATATTTGGTTTGGCAAATTTTTACGCCGGATGCCCTTCCTGACGCAACCCTCTCCGTTTATCCGGGCTTGGGACCGACATAGTTATGTAATACATAGCTGTTTTGCCTCTGTACACTACCACAATGGATTTGAAACAAAGCAGTCAAGATGTGACTGAAGTGTAGACTTCCATCTTTATTTCAAGGGGATTAACAAAAATATCACATTAACCATTTAGGAATTACAGCAATTTTTATACATTGTCCCCTCATTTTCAAAGGCTCACTACATGCACTAAATACAACCACTTTTAAGTAATACAGTTTAGTGATATACAATGTGTTATGACTGTTTACCTTTTCACTTTTTGACCCAAGCAACACCCATGTAACTCGGTTACAAATAAAATCTTCCAAGGACGGGTTGCAGTGGGGAAAGGAAACCATTGCATATAAGGTGTGGACATTGACCAAACTGTCAATGCTCAACTCCATTTAGGAAATCTGATTGTGCATTCTGGCCACAGGAGCAATGGTGAGTTGCGGGCTGTCCCTCTGCACCACAGACTGGACCTGCTGGAATCCTGTGCAGAGCTGGTGAACTCCGAGTGGCCACGTAGCCTGGGTGCCCGTGTCCACGCCTTGCAGAAGTCTTGCCATGATTTCCCAGTGTGCCTGGTGCTGTTGCAACGAGTGACTAATGAAGAGAGGTTGCTGGGCCATGCACGGCTCTCCCGGGTCGTTGGCCAGAGTGGAAGCCTCTTTGTGGAGTCTGTAGTAGTGTCCCGGGAGCATCGGGGGAAGGGCCATGGCCGTGCTCTTATGGAGGCTACTGAGCGCTATGCTAAAGGCAGGGGCTTCCGGAGGCTATGCCTGACTACACATGATAAGCAGCATTTCTACTTTCATCTTGGCTATGTGCTTTCCAGACCAGTCCAGAATGCTGGGGCCATGACTTCTTTCGTGCCCATGGAGATTCTGGAGAAGTTTTCCAGGATCCAGGACACAGAGAATCTAGCTAATCCAACCAACTCTGTCAGACCAGCGTCACAGCTTCAGGTGCTGTCCAGCTCAACAATGATGGCTCCACAAGTGGTTCCTCCTGCTGTCTTTTGTTCACCACCACCTCTGTCACTTCCTGTTTCTTCTGAAGCAATTAAAATGCCTCCTGCTCCCCCTCTTCCTCCTCCTGCTTCTATACTTCCCAGTTCTCAGCTGACACCAACACCACCGGGGCAGACCCTACTGGAGACGCCATACAGGGATGTCAAGGGTCTGCCGATATTCTGGATGCACAAGGACCTCTGACTTTGATTTTCATTGGTCAAAACAAAGTTGAGTGACAGGCCCAAACCTGCTATAGTGCCTCCTCTTAGCACACAAAGGATGTACCAGACAGGGAAAATCCTGAATACTCCACTGCTCATGGACGTTCTGGTAGCTGCACTGACGTTGTGATCGTACCCAGGAATGTTGGTATGTAGTTTGTACAGAATTGACAGCCCTGCACTTTCCAGTGTGAAGAGCATTGCCTTTTTTCAGTGTTGCCATCACAGTCACCATTACAAAATGTTATATATTTTTAGTCTGTTGTAATTAAAGGTGCATTCACTCTAACTCAAGTGTTATTTTTTTGTTTTTTTGGTGGGGGTACTGTTAATAACAGTTCTTATTTTACCAAGCGACGAAAGAATTCAACCTGATTAAGCTGCTGAAAAAAAGACTTCTACACAGTAATACACAGTTTTCTTTCACTATATAATATTTTTGAGTAACAATATGCAGGTAGTGTGCAAAGTTGTTAGCATGGGTGCTAGGGTGTATAGCATGTATTGTGTAGTTGGGTAGCGCAGTGGTGGAGGGGGAGCAGTTCTGGGATACCAGAGCTGTGGTTGGGCCCGATGAAACACTAGAGAAGGGAGGTGTTCGCTTCCCAATGAGATTCTGCACCATCACTTTGCTGTACCATGTGTGAGGTTGTAGGTGAGTAACGTTGTATGTAACCATTGCATAGTGGCTAAGGTAGGCTTGCTGTGGGTTGCTGTGGTATTTACAGGTTAGGGTAAGATGAGACTGATGCTTAGGATGAAGGTTAGGAAGTGGGGTCCCCTTTGAAGTGCTACTCCTTTTATTACCATTTTGTGTTTGATATGAATCTGTTAAATCTGCTGTGTAAAATGCCTCCTCAGGTTGCGTTTATATTCCAGATATTTGCACATCACCAATATTGCAGATTCTCTTTAATAATTCTTGCCTGGGATGCAGGTGCTAAACCTTCCTGCCCATGGGTTCTACTTCATAGACATTCAGACACAACCCATCAAGGGCCTGTGTGTTACATAGTGGTTGGAATCAACATCTCAGAGGTCCTAGGATCATGTTCCGCTCTTCCATGAGCCAGACATGCACCCAAAACTGGTCAAGTAAAAATTACCCATCTGCACAGATGGGTAAATCAAAATAATTGGTATTAACTGTCTTGAAGAATGGCGTAAGCTGAACAAGTAGATGTAATTATGCTTAGATTGTTGTCATTTACATGCATTTTAAAGACACTGGAATATTACTGTAACAATGAGTTTGTTCAAATGGATTCAGATGTGGGTCTGAATGTGGTTCAATCTGCATGGTCTGCAGATTTTCATGTTCTGCTGGATTTCCTTCTGGTGCTTCCTACTGTTGTCCAAAATGTTTCAGATCAAGTGGTGATCTTAAATTTTCCTTAATGCAGGTATGTGAGTCTTGTGATAGACTGGTTCTCTGTCCAGGCTGTACTCTACCTCTTGGCCTGTGCTTCCAGGACAGCCTCAGACCTACTGCACCAGACAAGTTATTTATGATGCATGGATGCTAAAGGTTTTTTCTTTATGCATTTGTGATATACTGGAAAAAAAACGGTCATATGACTTTCATATTTATACACTGCCCAGCCAAAAAAAGGTCACACACTCTAATATTTGGTTGGAGCACCTTCAGCTTTGATTGTGGCACACATTCGCCATGGCATTGTTTCGATAAGTTAATGCAATGTCACAACATTTCTTTCTGTCCAGTATTTATTCATTTTTTGCTAAGATCTTGTATTGATGATGGGAGATTAGGACCGCTGCGTAAAGTCTTCTCCAGCACATCCCAAAGATTCTCAATGGGGTTAAGGTCTGGACTCTGTGGTGGTCAATCCATGTGTGAAAATTATGTCTCATGCTCCCTGAATCACTCTTTCACAATTTGAGCCCCATGAATCCTGGCAGAAGTAAAAGGCCTTATTAAAGTTGCCCTGACTCTTAATTATGTGCATGTGTGCCTTTGTTTTATAGGGAGGATAACGCGGGTTCAAGATCAACCTCTAGGTTAAAGTGCGGTCATGCCGGTCATGAATTCCCATCTTGTCTTCCTCCATGTTCTCAGTCTGCTGTGGAGCAGCACCTCACCACAGCAGGCTTTTCCTGAGAGTCATCTGGAGGCTATTCCTGCTGCTGCTGCTGGGCCTCTGCTGGAGGCCAGGCCATTCACTGTGGTGTGGAACATGCCTACTGCCAAATGTGAGAAGAAGTATGGGATTCATCTGAACCTAGAGGCCTTTGACATCATCCAGAATGGCCATCAGAAGTTCTTAGGTCAGAATATAACCATTTTTTACTACAATAAGCTGGGCTACTACCCTTACATCTCAAAACAGGGACACCAGATAAATGGTGGTATCCCACAGCAGGGTAACCTAGAAGCACACCTCACCAGGGCCAAGGCACAAATCCAGAACCTGCTTAGTGAGGCCTTCCAGGGCTTAGCTGTGATCGACTGGGAAAAATGGCGTCCCCTCTGGGTACGTAACTTTGGCGCAAAGAAGAAATACCAGTGGATGTCTGAAGAAGTTTTAATGGAGGAGCATCCAGAGCTGCCCAGACAGGAGATATTGCTGCGAGCTTCTGAAGAGTTTGAAGCAGGTGCCAGGGTATTTATGTCAAAGACCCTCCGTCTAGGGACTGATGTGCGACCTGCTGGATTCTGGGGCTTCTATGGTTTGCCAAGCTGCTTCAACTACAACAAAAACAAGCTTGACCACAACTACACTGGGCGCTGCCACCCTAAAGACTCAGAGAGGAATGACCGTCTTGACTGGCTTTGGCGTGGCTCTTCTGCCCTGTACCCCAGCATCTACCTTCCTCTCAAATTGGCTGGATCACAAAATGCTGCGCTCATGGTTCGCCACAGACTTCTGGAGGCCTTGAGGGTGGCGTCAAAGTACAACTCCTCCTCCAAGGCTGTGCCTGTGATGCCCTATGCCAGGATTGCATTTGCTCACACCCTCCGCTTCCTCACTAAGGTACAGTACCCATATGTTGACATTGACACCATGTGGTTCTTCATTCCTCAGTTTATAGAATTGAGCAGAAGTTGTGAGCCAGCACACCTTAGATTGGTTCTTACTATTTTCCCAAGTCGTGAAAAGTCTTCTTGAAATGGTATTCACACTAAATAACATTTCTGTCAGCTCCTGGCTACAGTGAACCCATCTAAACCATCTGATCCAAGGTAAAATCTGTACAGGGTCTGAGTTTGAATGGTGTGCTTTACAATGATGTGTCACTTTTTTGGGATTGTCCAGGTCTGGAACTACCACTCTTTCGCAGCTTGCAGTTTTGTCTTTTTTGCCTATGTATGTGTCTTATTTTGCCCAACAGTTCATTATGGAAATAGATTTTAGTTAAGACCAGAATGGAACTTAGATCCTGTAGAGACCCATTCTTAAAGTTGATGTGTTCATTCACTATTTGGGAATTCCTCCTTTGAAGTTCTCTTTCTTTTTGGAATTCTAATGCAAATGCACACATAATTTTTGCTGTGGATCATAGCTGGAATCCCAGTCCATGAATGATGCAGAAGGGCTTTTCAACAAGCACTGCCCAGGATCTGCTATACAACTATTATAGCAAAATAGTTAATAACATTATTTGAGGTCCAGCAGAAGCATTTTAGATGATGGCACGTCATGAAGGTCACAGTGTGTCAGACAGGAGCGAGGAGTACGTAGTAGTGCACGTGTGTGTCGTGACTTGGGAGTGAATGAGAGCGCTATCAGTGTTTTGTTCTTACTCTTGCCACCCGACTGCAGACGGACCTGGAGCATACCTTGGGGGAAGCTGCAGCTCTTGGCGCGGCTGGAGTGGTGCTGTGGGGGGAGCTGCGTTTTGCAAAGTCCAAGGTCAGTCTGTTTTTGGTAATTTGCTTGCAAATTTCAATGTCCCAACTGGTGTTCAAGAAGGTCATTGATGGTCATCGATCTTTGGCCTTCTGAGTAATGCTGTGTTGGGCTGCCCTCCACATTCATGCACTGCTATGCTGTACTTCTGCCCTCTGAGCAGCGCCAGTGTGAAATCCTGCGGGACTACGTGGGCCAGGTCCTAGGGGTCTATGTGAAAAGTCTGAAGAAGGGAGTGCGGCACTGTAGCATGGAGCTCTGTGGTGGGAACGGCCGCTGTGTCCGACGGGACCCCCACTTCGAACGCTACATTCACTGGTCAAAGCTTTGCCTGTCCTCCACTAACCAAGGACCACTTGGCTGTAATTCCACCAAAGACAGCACTCAGCTTTGGTTCGCCTTCCAGTGCAGTTGCTACCAGGGTTGGATAGGAGAGCAGTGCCAGGAGAGAATGTCTTCAGGCACAGATCAAGCATTTAATGAGGTTTGAATGTCAGATCCATAAAACCTTTGTGCTTTTTAAGGTGCAAAGTTATTTAAAGACCATTCACCTGTTATGACAACCACTTAAGAATTTCAGCAACAGTGAAATTCAATAATTGTTCATTCTAAATCTAAAAGTAATTTTGGGAAGTGCAACTGAATCAAATATGACTCACAGCGACCACATGCATTGTTTGCCAGCATTACTTCTTTGCATGTGTGCAGGGTGCAAACATGGGTGGAACATCCAAGTGCCACACACCCTGATCTGGGCTCAAACCCCATTCCCACAGAGTAGCCCGGTATTAGCTTTACCTGCTGGATCCCTTTCAACCCTGTGCATGTGCAAAAAAATCCAGCTTTATGAGGGCTCCATATTAAACAAAATTAACTGAAAATCATACCTTGTCACTGAAAGACGGGGCCATTACATACTGAATGATACAACATGGCTGGACTTTATTTTCTGATATCGCTTAGATTTGTTTTGCACCACAGCAGTTCTGTCCGTCAAGGACACATCAAAGGCAAAAACACAAATATCAAAAAAGGAAACAATACATTTTTGAAAGATAAAACTTCTTTTTTTCAGTACCATATTTTTATTTATAAAAAAAAAATCCCTCAAATGTTATACCAGGCTGTGATATGGTCCTACTGTGACAATGTGAGTTTGAGTGGTTGTGAAATGCACAACATCTGTGCCAAGTGACCTCACATTCGCATTGCACAGTTGTGTTGGCTGCAGCGCCTTGGAGCAATTTCATCTGTACGCAGATCCAGCTGTTCAGAAATGTAATGTGTACCGTGATTTTACCCCAATGTGATTCAAATAAAACATTCACAGGTGTTTCATCTTTGGCACTGGTGATTCTGTCAGAATGACTTTGTGGAAGGCATCCCTCTTCGAGCTCTGTGTGGCCCCTCAGGGCACCTGCCATCCTCTGCTTCCCGTCAGGTTTCTGCGCAGCTCCTGCAGCTTTTGGAGCAGCCGAAAGATCTCTAGAGTGCTGTTCTGTCTATCAGTCATCGCCTGAGAAATTGCCTGCAGAGCGCTGCTCTGCTGGACTGGGGAAGAACCACAGAGAACAGTCAAGTCCAGTCCAGAATCCATCTCCAACTATGGGCACAAATGTGTTACCCTACTAATGGAATACCATGTTTTAACCAAATATTACATTTAATGTAGCCAAATACACATTTGTTTAACTCTATGGTTTACTATAAAATAGCTCATGATGATGTATGAATGGTTACACTATGTAGTGGATATAAACATTTACTGTAAATAAGTTTTCAAACATTGGGATCCATAAATGAAAGCAGGGTTTCAACCAAAACAATAGACAATGTAGCAGAAACTTTGGTAGGAGAAGTGAGATCTCAGAAGATCATATTCCCACCTAAAAAGGAGAAGATGAGGCAGAGAATCACAAGCACCAGGGTGACTGCCAGACAGCCGCAGGAATTCCAACACACTGTTGTGGTACAGAAATTGAAGGGCGCACCGTACCACCAAGGCCTCGCGGAGTAGCTAGTCTGACACCCTGCTGGTACTTCTTGGAGGACCCCATTGTTGGAATGGCCCTCAGGTTGTGCTTGCACGCCTTCAAATGGTTGGGACAAAACTGTCATTGTACTGACCAGCTCACATGGACTATAAGGGCATCAGTACATCTACCCCAATAAACATATTCGTTAATTCCAGCATAAAATGCATTTTAGTCAACTAAAGTTTTTTCTTTTCATTGCATAATACAAGGAAAGTTTGGTTAATACATACAAAAGTAATTTTACTGTCCAGTATTGCAAAAAAAAAATGGTTTCCAGTACCTTTACTGAAATGCTCTGTGTTTGTGCGGTGCAGGTCATTTATGGACTCCACGGAATGTAGTTCAATTTCTGTTAAGTCCTGATCGTTGATTCGGACAAATGCAGGTGCAGGGGATGGTGAGGAATTGATCATATTTCTTAACAGGAGAAATGAGAGAAAATGAATCAAAACATGCGTGAGTGGACAGTCTGGGTGTTGGCCATCATTATCATCTTGTAGTCCAAATGTCCTATGAAGTCGTTTCAACAAATGCAGACACTTTTGCAGTCTTAACAAGCTTGTTGCTACGAGGAAATCCAAGGAGGTAACAGAAATCTCTGACTGACTCTCTCTAATACAATCAAATAGCTTAAAATGTGGATGAAGTCCAGTTAAATGAAGGAAACAGAGCAGGTTAAATTCAGAGGGAATTTTAGTACACAGGCCAGTCTCTATAGTTAACACTTGCTTATCTCTGCCTGCTGTCCCTGCCAGGTTTATTCTCAACAGTTCTGTAGGCCTCTTTCCAATTTCTTTCACATTCTGCTACACAATGCCGCTGTGCTAAAGCCACAACCCACTTTACCATTTCCAAAAAATTTTTTTGGTTGCTCTAAAATTTCATTTGCCCTCAGCCTAAAGGACAATGCTCCTTCATGGTGAATCTTACCTTCTTAGATGTCGCAGGCTTCAAACTGTGATGGAACCCTCGTCGCAGGGGGAATGTGTCTCGACACAGATAATGTGTTCCCACAACAGCCTGACAAGCACTGGGAACGGAGCACCTGGGAGAAGACGCATTTGAGCTACGAAGGACGCGTCAGAAGTCAAAAAGTGCTGTTAGCTCACACCAGCATGGTTATGAACACACATAAATGTGACGGTACAAAACAACTCAGACTCTTGTCCTGTCCTTCCCTCTCACCCCCTCTGCCCCTCAGCTTGCCCACCCGCAGCCAGAAGGGCCTCTCCTAATATAGAAAATGGAATGAAGAGTCTATTTATAGCTGCCAAGGAAAGAATTCATTCAATTATCCAAATGGAAATAGAGGGAAATCCAGTGTCTAGCAAAACAAAGAATGAAGAAGAATAACTGTCTCTTACATGTAGATATGGACACACAGAGAATATGTAAAAAATAGATTATGGCACTCTGTACACCTGCTTACTATTTTAGTCTTTGAGAATTGGATAGAGGCAGAAAAATTTAGATACATTTGTACCTAAATATGTTTTTTTTTGCAGTATTGTAAGGCGAACGTACATAACTTTTTCACTGCAGAATAAGTGAAGTAAACATGAGGGATGGTGGCTCAGTAGTTCAAAAGACAGGGAAAAGACCAAAAGATTAGAAGTGAATTTCTGTAAATTACAAAATATGCAACACAAAGCATAGATTTTGTAAAACACTTGGATCTGTTAAATCACCCTTTTGTAAGATGCTTTGGACATTTTTTAGTCCAGTGTTTCAGAGTAGAACCTGTGGGGTACCTACTTATTTTAACCATTTTCTACTTAAAAAAAACTAGCAGCACTGACTGGGTCAGAAAATGGAAAGAGTAATAGCATATACGTATCAAACTGTATTACCCTGCTACCAAACTATATTAACTTTGTAATTGTTGCGTATTTAGGATATAAATATTCTTAGTGCAGTCAACAGGCAAAGGTCACAGAGAGCAACACACTGGTCGCAGTCAAATGGAAATTAAAAAAGTAATAATAAAGTGAAAGATACCAAGCATCAGCAAACTTTATTACTTTTATACTAGTAATACTCTGCATCGTCACGTGTCTCTTTTTGTGTGCATTATGTGTAATTTCTTATCCTTCCATGGATGGTTCTTCCAGCATACCCCCCACCTCCCTTTTAACCCCGAGAAATTAGCTATAGACTACACAAAAACCATTCATTTATATAACAGTTTAAGTGTTGCAGTTTGGGATAAATAAACAATGCATGAGTTGTGTACCATTAGCAGGAGGTGGAATTTGAGCCACCACCATTTAGGTTCCAAATCAGTTTCAACGTGGTCGGGTCTATGCATGAAATCAACACCTTTTCCCTAACGCAAGATTTTTTCCCATGTTTTAAGCTCCGCAGTGAATCAAAAAAAATGGTTGAACTCGTAATTGTTCCTCTGCGCGGAAATATTGAGTAAAAGGCGAAAGGTGTATACGACCTGAAGAGAAACCAGAACCCCTAACGCAACTAATCGACTACATTTCCCAGGGTGCACCCATGCAACCAGTGGCAAGGTTTCGAGTTCGGAGTTCACAGTAGTGAACTGCATCGATACCGCTGCACGACTCAAGTCTAGCTTTTGGAGCGAAAGCACGACGCGGTGATGTTCTCTCGCGTGGGTTTCGGCTGCAGGCCCGGATTCGGGTTCCGCCTCGGCGCGCGCGCTCGCGCCCTCAAGAGCGTCTGCCAAGAGCGGAACGCGGCCACCTCGGAGGTACCGTTTTCGTCAGGCGAGCGGTGCGACTTTTTTGAGATGTACATGGCGACGCGTTTAGCGACACAGAGGGGATTTCAGTTGAAATTAACGCTTTGCTTTTGCTGCTTTGTGGCCCGTGAGGAGCCGTTAGTGGGTCGGAGGTATTTAAGCATGAAAAACAGCGCAGCTGCTCCCCGCTTTCGCTCGTCGCGCTGACGAAGGGACCTCAAGCTCTCCTCCCTGGGTACCACCTTGCGGTCAAAGCCCATTCTGCACAGATGTGACAGGGCAGACCGTAGGACTGGCAACTTCACTTCCCCGGGCTCTTGTTGGGGGCCGAATTACTTGTTTCATATTATGTGGGTTAGATAAGTTTTGTCCACTTGACCTAAGATGACACCCATATCCAAGGCAACCTACAAAACGAGTAGTGCAAGGGGTAAAAACTTGTGGGAGTAGGAAACGGAAACTCACTGAGACTGTTTTGGGATGTTATTTTGGGTCCTATATTTGGGCACCAAAAAGGAGATTTGTCTTGGGACTTTAATGTGACAGCATAACAATGAAAAACTTCTTACTGGGAACCGTGATGTCATTCTGCTTGACGTATGCAGTATTAGTGCTGATCCACACCATACTGGATTAGTCCAGTTTTGTGAATGAATTGACTTTGGACTTGTTTCGCAAACTGCTCCTGAGAGTTGTCATTTGATTGAAGCGGTTGGGTGTTAACCAGAGACACGAGGCAGCTTCTAGATAAAAGACTAGAATGAGGTGTATTAAGTAAAGCAAGACAGAGTTTGGCAGACAGGTTCATGATTATTCAGCTGCCACAGGGTCAGTTTACTCTGTTAAAAATCCACAATCCTGTCCTCAGCGTGAATGAGAGTGTACACTGCCCTGCATGCCTCTTCCTCTAGGGCTCCCTGAAGAAGACGGCGCTGTTTGAATTCCATAGACAGCATGGCGGGAAGATGGTGGAGTTTGCGGGCTGGAGCATGCCGGTGCAGTACAAGGACAGTCACATTGCCTCCCACATGCATACCCGGCAGCACTGCTCTCTCTTTGACGTCAGCCATATGCTTCAGGTGCGGAGAGGAGGCAAGGGACGCTGTCACCTCCACCTTGTGCGGCACACGAGTTGAGCTTGTGGGATTATGATTGAGTTTTGTGCAAATAATCTTCCATCCAAGTTTACAATACTTCCCATTGCCCCAACTATTGCCTAACCGGGTTCAAGATTATTAGCAAAGTTGCAAAGAAACTGAAAGTTATATCATTATATAAGGTTACCAGGTAGTATTGTGAACAGAACTGCAATTAAAATTACGCAGTATTGTGAAGACAACCAGGAAACATCAGAAATGGCATCCAGGCTTTATCAATTAATCATAGGTATTACTGAATTACAGACCGTCTGTCTACTGGAGTGTGCTGAGTGCCTCTCCTTTGCATCATATTTACATCTTGAAAAGTTGTTCATATATAACTGAAATATGCAGTATATAGAGAGGGTTCACTTCTGACATTTCACAGCTTTCAAAAAACAAAATAATTGCTGTGCAGGAACCAACATTTCTGCACCTTTTAAATGTGAACTATCTGCATTTTAAAGTGTTTTTAAAACATTTGTGCCTGTTTTTCCCTCAAAAGTAATTAGATACGCATCAATGTAATCAGAGCTTCACTTTTAAGCTTGTGACCAGTTCTCTAACACAGTCAAATAGCTTAAAATGCGGATGAAGTCCAGTTAAATAAAAGAAGCAGAGCAGGTTGAATTCAGAGGGAATTTTAGTACAGAGGTCAGTCTCTATAGTTAACACTTGCTTATCTCTGCCTGCTGTCCCTGCCAGGTTTACTAAGAAATGGAAGGAAATTGTCAAAAAATTACAATGATTGAATGATTTCCAAGAATTCTGGTAAACAAATGAGCATCTTATAGCAAATTAAAACACATATACATGAATGTCTTGTAATGTACAATATACAGTACCTGTATAAAACAAGTTGGACATCTTATCATAACGACAGCATCTGCCAACAGCCATATGAAAAGAAGATCTTGAAGATCTTGCACATGCGTTCCACTGGCAGCGATCAGTAAACATTTTCCATGGCCACTGCTGTGTTCCCCATAGCACCACCCCTGTACTGGTCGTGCCGCTGACTGGTGATCGGCCATCAATGAGCTCATGCAAAAGTCACAAAAGATCACATTACTTGTTCTCACTACATCTTGCAGTCATTTGCCACAGACTACAGACAAATTTAAAAATGTTATAAACATACTTTAGAAATAAAAAGGTCAAAAGCATCAACTAATGTTTGAAAAGAAGTAACTGTTTGGTGGACTTCTCCCTTAGAAACAATCTCTCTGTCAAGAGCATGATCCAATTTATACTATATGGCCAAAAATATGTGGACACCACTTATGATTGTTAAGCCAGGATTGTCTCTAGAACATGGATATCCTGCATAAGATAAGAGGAGGATGACAATGGAATAAGTAAATTCCTTACAGCACATTTTTAACTTGGTTTCTCAGGTTTTACAGACAAGCTAACTTGTGATTAAGTCCAGGGAAATCTGTATAATTTTATTATTTGTGATGAAGGT
The DNA here is from genome assembly GCA_018136845.1 of Heterotis niloticus. NCBI lineage: Eukaryota > Metazoa > Chordata > Actinopteri > Osteoglossiformes > Osteoglossidae > Heterotis > Heterotis niloticus. Next base: position 15,954,823 of record CM030898.1, read on the forward strand.
GTTGGATTTACAAATCAAATGAGTTATGAACAGACTTCCAGTGCCAACTGTTTTTGTAAATCCAGCAGTAAGCGTGTATGTTTTTTTTCCTTTACAGACTAAGGTTCATGGGAAGGACCGAGTTAAGTTTATAGAATCCCTGGTTGTGGGGGATATTGCTGAACTGAAGGACAACCAGGTCAGATATGCATGTATCTGTACTTTAATGCATGAACTGTGTAAATCTGGTCATTGTAGCCTATGCTGTAAATGCTGAATACTGCTGCAGAGGGACTCTAACTCGTATCAGTAGGAAAGCACCTTACCTGGCTATATTTTGTTTTTTCATGCAGTAAGAGAACACAAAAATGCTGATTTCTACAGAAATATTCTACTTAACACTTCCTAAAGTGATCTGCATAAGTCTTACTTTTCTTTTTCTCCTCCTTTCTGCATCTCTAGGGGACACTTTCACTGTTTTCCAATCACAAGGGAGGAATAATGGATGACTTGATAGTCACAAAGACAGACCAAGGATATCTGTACGTTGTGTCCAATGCTGGCTGTGCAGAAAAGGACTCAGCCCACATGAAGGTAAGGAGAGACAAACGTAGACAGACAACACAGTGAGGGTTTAGAGCACATTTGTTATTGTTGAAAACAATTAAACACTGAATTTACCTCTCGATTCTGACATATTGTCTTTACCAGACTTTGTGTTACATTTTGTGAGAAAGTAAGTGAGCTGTAATGGACAGACTGCCATTTTCATTGTGTTTTTCAATTTGTAGGCCAAAATGGAGGAATTCAAAGCTGTGGGTTATGATGTCAGCCTGGAGTTTCTTGATGAATGCCTAATAGCGCTCCAAGGTAAAGTCTTCTTAGATACTCTTGGTGCTGCTTTCTATTATAGTTGTTCAATACATTTATATACATCTAGCTGAGTTACCTGGCGCTGCCTGGGTAAAAGGTAGTAATGGTGGAAAGGTAAAAAGTAATAGTACATTATATAATTGGCAAACTGTTTACTATTAACTCATCACCAAACGTCATGCTGTGTGTGTTTCTGGAGCAAAAAAATTTATCTTGTCTGGTATTTTACAGTGTATGTGGTGTCCGTTGACCTGTCTGTCGGGGACAGGGTATAAAAATGTATTAGTGTCTCTGATGTCAAAGATCTTTTTGGAACAAGTGAAAATGTATAGAAGAATATAAAAATTGTGTTATGCTTAGGTGTGCTAGTGTAGCATAGTTTTTAAGGTTTAGGCCCATTGTTTTTTATGATTTAATTTTAAAGATTTCTACTTTACAGATTTTCCTATTTTGAATGTATTTAGACAGAGTACTTTCTATGTGAAAATAGACATAACCTGGTTCTGGTTATAGTGTCCATCAAGTTGTCTTTGGTGTATTTAATCAGTATAAATTGATTTGGAGTCTTGTGTTTTCCAGTACTCCTTCTAATTCAATCCCCTAATGTATTCCCAGTTCTGAATTTTGATTCTTAAATGTCGATAGAAAGGATGTTCATATAAAATACACTGCAAGAGTTTTGCAGCTGCTGGCACAAGTACCTGCACATTTTCCCCTTTTTGATCAGCTGTGATCACAGCTGACTTTGTCTGCAGCACACTGCAACTCTTAAAATGCTAAATAAATGTGTGGGATCAGGATCAGTTGATCCTCTTTACATTTTTTTCCTCCAGATGTCATCTTGCACCATTTCAGATTCCATTTAAGTGTGGTGTTGGCTAGCAGTGTTATTCTTTGGCTCTTGTGCAGTCACTCTTTCTGCTCTTCCCAGGTCCTTCCATGGCTCGAGTTCTGCAGCCCGGTGTGTCTGATGACCTCCATAAGCTCCCCTTCATGACCAGCACTTTGACAAAAGTCTTTGGGATCCAGGGGTGCCGCGTGACTCGCTGTGGGTACACAGGGGAAGATGGGGTTGAGGTATGTTTATTTATATTTGGTTCTTGGTGTGTGATGCGTCATCAATACATATCAACAGTTCATTAATATTTATTCACCTACATTGTATATGACCCTTTTATCACACCTTACAATCTTAGTTGAAGATACAGCCAGTCCATCCTCAATATCCTGCCTTATATGGGGGTGTCCTGATATGGTTGCGTAAGGAAAATTGAAAGTGTAATTTGATTGCTCACAGGTAATGCAGTGGGAGCAGGGATTTAAAACAAGGCCGTCTGAAGTGGTAACGGCTGCTGCACCATCCGCTCTTTGTTTTCTAACTGCTGTTCCTTTAGGAAGGGATTATGACAGCATGAGATGGCAAGAAGCAAGAAAACTGAGTTTTGTTGCTGAGTCTGATGATCTCTAACTTTTAGTATATATAACGCCCCCAACTACAGATCTCTGTTCCTCATTCGGGAGTTGTTGCCCTGACTGAGCGACTGTTGATGGACAGCGAGGTGCGCCTAGCTGGACTGGCGGCACGGGACAGTCTGAGACTAGAGGCAGGACTCTGTCTCTACGGCAATGACATTGATGAGAATACTACTCCAGTGGAAGCTAGTCTGGTGTGGACTATAGGTACTTTCTCACTGATGTCCTCTTCTGGAGCTCTTTATCGCCTACTGTTCCGTCACCAAGTTTCTCTGTTTCAGAATGTTTTCCAAGGTGTATCATTGTCTGTGTGTTGTGTGCACCATACATAGGAAAACGACGGCGTCAGGCCAAAGACTTCCCCGGTGCAGACATTGTTATCCCACAGATTAAGGCCAAGCCTGGTAGGAAGCGCGTGGGCCTTGTGTCCACAGGACCCCCAGTTCGGCAGCATACCCCCATTCTGAGTTCTGATGGCAGAATCATAGGTGAGAAATTATGAAAATTGCATGATATGCTACATTGTTCATAAGGGGAAAATTTACAGTATAAAATGTAAATATAATTCAAACACATAGCTATCAGAAGAAATTGCTGTACATGAAGGAATTATTGTCAGTTTCAGCTTTGAAATATAACATAAACTTGGTATCTCTCTGTAATCATTTTCTTTAATTTTGCATTCTGTAATTGTGTGGTTCCCCCAGGTGAGGTCACTAGTGGTTGCCCCTCTCCATGCCTGAAGCAGAACATCGCCATGGGGTATGTGGAGACTGCGTTTAGTAAGGTGGGCACACCAGTGCAGGTGGAGGTGAGGAAGAAGATGGTGGAAGCAGTTATCAGCAAGATGCCCTTTGTAGCCACAAACTACTACAGTGGCCAGTGATGGTGTCTGTTTGTATAGTAGAATATCGATAGTCAGCCTTACAGGCCTTGGATCGGTTTAATGTATCCACTTTACCTCCAGAAACACTTAGTGTGGTTTAACAACACATGAGAGGGGTGCAGTGTTGGGTCCCACCGAGACACCTCCTCAAGACTAGTTCAGGTATGTATGGAGGTACTTTCTGAGCGTAGAAGTAATGTTCTTTCAGTATCTAAAAATGGTTTGGCTGTCGCTTGAAAGTACTGGCTTTATAATGCATTCTTGACACTACAGCCTCATGAGAAGGACCCTTCCATGGGAAGACAATGTCTGAGTACCCCTACTTTCTCAGATTTTCACAGCCCGATAGTCTGGTTCAGCCATGAATCAATCACGCTGACCCCCTTTCCAAATGAGAAGCCTGGTTTAATTCTGACGCGGATGTAGAAATGGCTGCCTTTTTATGATCAATAGGTTTTTATATGTAGATCATAACAACAGATTAGATAAAGATAGCACATTAAGTGTGTGAAAAAGCTGTGTTTTCATACAGTGATGAAATTAGGAAAATGTACTTTATATTTTGAAAAAAAATAGTCTATTTTATAGCACAATAACTGAATTTTTGACAGACTAATTTAGTGCATAGTTTAGATTGACTTTAATACTTGCCGTTTTTCATTTTATGGCACTTTTTAGCAAATCGTTTATTTTATATCTGTATATATGAAGTTGGTGTGTTTCTGTTGGGTTCAAATTCTTTTGGTACACTTTAAGGGAACTTCTGCGAGGTTAAATTCTGAGTCTGCTGCTAACTAACAGTTGTAATATTAAATAATTATATAAATTAACAAATATTACATTGGGCTAATAGCAGTGATATGTTTTTGTGCTACTCTGACATTGTAAAGGAACAGTTTTCTAATAAAATGTTCTTCAAACATGTATTTACTGTATGTATTGATATACTTTCATTTGTATTTGAAGTGGGACTGTTGGTCAGCTGTCAACTGACATGCAGACACATTATTTGCAGTCTCGTTAAGGAATACCTGAAATTATTCAAAAATTTTACTGCTTCTTAAAAGGAATTTCTAAGTGAAACATTTCTGTCAGTTTTTGGCTGTTAGTTGGTCTGTTATTCAGAGTTTCTGTGTCAAGTGTAACACAGTGAGCCACAGGTTTCTCATCTATTTTAGGTGTAGCTCCTTGTGTAAAGTATACCAGCAAAAACGTGGATATTGGAATATTCGCAATACATCGGAAATCATGTGTTTGTGATGATCTCTGATGGTGAAGTTCAGTTTTGTTTTCTCTGAGTTGTATGTCAGGTTGGAGAAAAGTGTTAAATGCATAAATGCAGTGTAAGTATGAGCAATACGACAGCTCCGTGGGGTGGGAGCCAGCAGCAGGATGTTTTTCGACAGGAATGGTGGGCCGTTTCACTCTCCCACCGAGTAGCTGGCAGGTTGTGCCGCCCGTCTGGTGAGTCAGGATGCCTGCATTTTCTGAGTGCTCTGGCAATGGTGCTCATGGAGCAAAAAGAAGCATGGCCTGAGCTGCAGTAGCTCAGCATGTTAGCAAAACTCAAGGCAGCAGGTAAAATTCTCAGTTGCTATTGTGTAATTGAAGCTTTGAAATATAACAGAAATAATAAAAAATATTTGTGTACTTTACAGCAGATCCTGCAGTATGCAACATTTAGGTCAGCTACGTGAGATGCACGAATAAACAATTTGGAATATCCGTTCTGACGGAACCGGGTGCAACACTAAACTACAATACCCAGAGGCACTCGCGCGTGTCCACTTCGTGAGACAGCGCGCCGGTGCACCGCGTGGTAACCGAAGGGAAGATGGTGGAATTAGCGGCGGTATCGTGCGCTATACTCCGTCCAAAACATTTCGAAAAATCTATACCCTCTCAACCAGGCATTCGGTATTGGTTACCCGGGGACAATCATAGATAATACAGGCATCAAGCGAAAGACAGCACCATTTTACGCAGCTGAGTCCTACAGGTAGTCGCAGTGGGGACATGGCTAGCTAGCTGGCGCCGCGTGTGCCGCCGATGCTTTGCTGTCATCGCCAGATATCATATCGGGTTGAACTGCGACGCGAGTGTCTCGGAGTCGATAATACGGGAGCCACACAAGACGAGGGACACCGAAGACAGCGGCCTGGAGGACCTGCTGCTTTGATCGGCCCGATTCCGCTTCACCCGCCGGCCGAGCTCGACGAGGTCCACGAGTAGTGACCGCCGCGCCTGCCGGCCGCCATGCCGAGGAATAAAAAAGGGAAACGCGCTGCTGCCAGCCGGGGTACGTCAGTAACTTAGAGCATGGTCCCTTGGGCTCGCACAGCGGGGCTGCAAACTCTGCTGTCTGTCTGTCTGCCTGCCACGGTGGCATTGAAAGCCCGGCCTGTGTGTCAGTTATGGCCTCCTTTGTGGAGAAACTTCTCCTGAGTTGACACTTGTGGCCACGTTTGACTTTGTAGCAGCGTTTTGCTGAAGGTTGAAAGAGAAGCTCTGCTGTTATTTTTAGCGCGCTGGACTGGGGCTGCGCTTCTTGGTGGGACAGAGAAGGAGCTCAAGGGTGATGCTCGTCCCAGCAGCACTATAATTTTATTTTATTTTGTCCTTTGTGCTGTTTTGCTGTTCCTGGGGCTCGTGCGATCATATTTACAGTACACAATAATAATGGATTTGTGACAAAGGCAAATGTAAATAATGCACTTTCAAAAATCCCAGTGCTGGAAAAGCAGTTATACTGACCTCGGTTTATCCACAGGTTCTTGTACTGCATTTATTTAAACTGAGTAAAGTCTTTGTTTTATTAAAGATGTTAATATTATTATTACAGCTGCTACCACTTCAGTGCTTAGCTATGGCTTTAATCCAAAGCAGTTTTCAGGATTTGGGCCCTTTAAAGAGTTAGCAATGAAATGCTTGCAGTGCCAGGATCATTTCTTGCTCAGTGGTAAAGAATGGCACCAGGATATGAGGCTTGAACCCAACGCCACTGGGTTATAAATCTATTCAAATAATTTCTGTGCTACCTGAGGTGCCTCAGAGGGGTTTGACACACTCAGTCAGTCATTCACACATGAAGGCTTACTGCTGTTGGCAGGGGCAGACAGGTAGCAGCTGTTGAGGGAGTGTGGTATATAAATAAAGATCAATAAATAAATGCAGGCATACTTACTGTAAATACAATTAATGTAGTTTTCTATATTGCACGCATATAAATACCAGGAACTCAACTTCAGCCATAAATATTTTTTTAATAACTACTTGAAGTTTTTGCACAACAGATGTACAGAGGTAGCACCTTAGAACTTGCATTTATACAAAATTTTGCCAGCAATGAAACTTCTGATTCAATATAGCCTGCAGAATTGCAGAATGGTATCTGTGGTTTTAATAAACTCATCACTTTGTAAATATCAAAATAATTTCTAAAAATTATATTGCAGCATATTTACTAAAATGCCTTAAGTGCATTTAATGAAACAAAAATATTTTCCATGCTGATTTGCATACTAAAGTGAAATGTTGAAATATTAAAATTATTGCATTCCTATATTTATTGAAAGTAATCTGCAAACTCGTATAGTTTCAGCATTTTAACCCATTCGTACAGGTGAGCATAATATTATACGTAATAATGCATAATACACACCTGGTCTCATAAACATGTTTACATTAAAGTAATTGAAAATAAGATGTGTCCACAAATTCCCATTCAGTCACAGTTGTACTTATTTTACTTATTTTCAGCATTCACAAATACCATGTGCAAAGTAAACACTGTGGATGCAAGTTGAATTAAGTCCCACACACCTTCTTGAGTTGCTTAACTGATCTCCATTGGCTTGATAGGTAAACACAAGTCATTTACTCTGCTGCAAACCAAAATTTTAGAAAAGAGTTAAAAAATAAAGTAAAATTGAAGAAAGTCAAATTGATAGTGAAGAAAATATTGTTACTGTTAAACCCCAGTGTATTGGAAATAGGTACTGTGAGTGAAAATTCATAACTTGCTCATTTGTAACACAAGAAGCCAGTTTGGGGAAGCAAGTAGGATGGTGGTGCTGTGTAGCTGCCTTGCATTCAAAGGACGCAGGCTAGGATCCCACTTTTGCTGTAGTACCCTTGAAAATTTAACATAAACTCATAAACTGGTCCAGTAAAAGTATCCCAACAGCAAAAATGGATAAATTATTGCTGTCATTTTAACCATTGTAATTGGCTTTGGAGAAATTGAAGGCTAAATGGATGCATTTAAATTTTGATGTATTATGTGTTGTTTAACTGTGGTGTATTCTCTCTTTTCAAAGGACAGGTTTGCATCAAAGAACTTGGTCGAGGCTTTGTCAGCAAATCACTGGCTTAATAGATCTTGTTAGCTTCCCTTTAATCACATGTAAACCGCATTATGTTCCTCCCCTCAGGCATCATAAAATTTGGTTGGAGTGGTGACAGGTCAAGCAGCCCAGAGCTTGCTTCCTTTACTGCTGCAGGTCTCCAGCATCCCCAGGCATTTTAATTAGCAGTTTCTCTTTCCAAAAGCACACACAACAATGTGCCCTCGAACTTCCTTCCAGTGGACATTCCCAGTAATCTTACAGAAGGTGCAATTAGATGCTGAAGAACACTCTCCTGGCTCTTCTTGATCTTGAGGAGCAACACTTCTACTCTGGAGGCCTCCCTTATTATTGACCTATTGGTCCTCTTTACAGGAACGTCATGTACTTGCGATCCTGTTCTTTTGATCGCTTCTTGGAGCATGTGGCCACGTCCAAGGATAGCAGTCTAGACCAAACATCAAATGACACGTTTCAGGTTACTTTTCTTGGCGTCAACATCACTGCAAACTACTCTAGTGCACCACAGAGGTTTCGATCTTACAAGACTGAAAGGATCACATCAGAAGAATGATGCAGTCATTTTGTACTGAACTTGGTACTTTCCATCCCCCAACTGCACATTGACTTCTGGTCCTTGAAAATGACAAAAAACAAAGTTACGACACCCACTCTGAATGAGCTTAATTAAAATGTATAATGTAATTTGTATTTGCAAAGAACAAAAGGCGATGCAAAACCAGCCATGGGACCTCACACTGCTGCAGAATGTTGCCCACGATACCCAGATGATCAGTTGATTGCATTATCCAGGTCCACAAAACACTCAGAATTGATTTGCAGATTCTCGCAAGATCTCCTAACTATTCATGCGACAGCCAGATTCTCTTCCAGCCTTCTGTACAACTCTGAAGAGTCTCATTAAGATAACTCTACAACATCTAGTGCTGCTCTGCCACTGCAGGATTCCATCACTGTTACGGTCACCTTGAGCCGAGAGATAAACTACTTAAGTAAGATGCACCTACTAGGTTCACGTTGTTTGGAAAGTTCTGTTCATGTTTTCCCCATTTGAGACCGGTGCAACCTTTCCCTTTCCAAGATCAACCATTTCCAGTGTAGTCTTGGCGTAGTTTGCTGAAACTTTTACAAGTCCATTCAAAAATAATTGTCCGTAGCCTTGAGGAACTACCACTGTGTTCTTCATAGCCTGCCAGATCCAGAGTTTTTCGGGTGAGCAATACCCAGCAGACCTCCTTCCTTAATCTTAGTTTCTTTCATGATTGGTGTCCACCAGTGTCTTGATGTGCCATCATGGCAGATGTATATCCCAGCCCCACTTGTTTACAGCTATTAAGTCCTCAGGAGAAACTATTCCACTGCCACAATTTCACCTTCTGGAATACAGGGAAACCTTTCATTAATTTAGTTATTGCTTTTCTTCAAAGCATATTAACAGTGTTAAGCTGCTTGCAATTAATTTCCCATTTATAAAGCTGGGCAATTTTACTGGCCTAATATAAGATAAGTAGGCTTCTCAAGGGTACTATGGCTGGTGCTGAGTTAAGTCCAATGGCAGCAACTCTAACCCCTGTACTACTTGCTACCCCATTCAGAAGTGGGAGTCAAACTCTTCACAAACTAAGGACTCCCATGTGTTGCAGGACACCCATACTTAAATACTTGCCGGAGCCTCCCAGATCTTGCTTTTTAGGTTTAGATCAGGCAAAATGTTTCTCTGGATTTATGTCCCTTCAGATGAGCATTGAAATCTCCCATGAGGACTATAGGAATAGTAAGTGGTACCTTTCCAAGAACAATGTCTGCTGTCCTCAAAGAAGTCCTCAAAACTGCCTGAGCGTTGGTGAATAAGCTTGATGTTTTCCCAAAGTAGCTTGTGGCTACAACAAGGTGACTCATCCCATGGAGACAAACTCCAGCTGTGGGCTCATGAATATGTCCACACATGCCTGGGACACGTTGAACAAGTTTTGGAGATAAGGGCTAACCAGGGTCTGCAGACAAATACTATCTGCATCTCTATGACACCCAGTCTGAGGTCCTCTATTCAAATCTATTCAGGCAAAAATGGGAAGGATTGTTTTTACTGAATATCTTTTCATCCTGCTTTCCCTGAATTCCACATATTTAATTTTTTTAAGGTTACTCAGGCAGCACATTTTGGTCAGTATGATTTTTTTTTTGTGTGTGTTATAGATTTTTATAACATTATTGAAATGCTGACCTGATTGGTTTTATTGCCTGTCTGTTAACCATCAGCAAACATAGGACCTCTTTTCCCTTAGTCCTTCCCCTTTCATTCATTTTGGGGGGGGGGGGGGGGATGTGTGTGAATGCTATTAAAGGAGGAAGAAGTAAAAAAAAAAACAGTTTACAAACAAAGGAGCTTCTGAGGATTTTGAGATTGGATTTAAACATTTTCTGACCAAAATGAGTAAGTGAAATGGATTGATAATATTTAGATTTGTTGTAATAAACAGAAGTAAGTATTTTACATGTTTTGGCTGTTACATGTTTTGGCTGTCGTCTCGGTTATAACATATATTCTCTAAACTCAGACGTAACATGATCTTGGCCTGTAGTTTGCTTGTGGGACTATAAATTTAAACTTTGGGGAGTCAATAGATTGTGAAATACCTTTTTGGGATTCCTGGTTATGAGGCGTTTCTTATTTTTAGCTCACAAATGTTGCAAATTTCAGATTTTTCTGCATTCTTTGTGATTTGCTAGGTGTACTGTTTGCAATATTTATAAACAATAAGTAAAGTAGGGAGATTTGTACTCTTACTTCTGTTTTTGGTTCTGTTAAACACTTTGGATCTTGCGTGCTGCCATTTGTGCTCAGTGCTATAGTGTGAGCCTATTGTGCAGAGTTGTAGTCACTATGGTGTTAGGATTTGGGTTATTGGCCAGAAATCACAGAGAATAGTTTCAAAAGGAATATTAATGACCGAGTCACAAAATGTCTACCATGTTTATAAGATCTGTAATATACATAAAGAAGTCCAAAGAGTAGGCTTCATGTTACAGGTAGTCTTCAACTTTGGTGTCCCATTCAGTGCTTCATCCGCTGTATGATAACACCAGCTTCCGCACGGCACCATAATTTTTATCGACTCAGTTGCTGTGCCGGTGTCTGTTGGAAGTAGATGTTATTTTTTTGCAGAACTTTTAGTTTGTGATTTCATCCAAGTTACTTTTTTGTATAATGGAAATCAAGTAAAAAGTGTTTTGATGGTACTGAAAAGCAAAAGATTCAAAGATGAAAACAATAATGCAGCATGAAAATATGATTGTAATACTGTACTGTATATTTTTATGTTAATATTAACATGAATAATGTTTGAAGTTTTTGAAACAATATATCTAACTCCTATTATACAGCATATACTACTTTTTCATTCTGTATTTTATAAATGAGTTGGTACTTGGCAGCGTTTTATCTGCCCCAAGAGTTTTACTCCATGAAAAGTACTATATAACTTACGAAATAACTCAATTTTGAGTAAAATGCTGACATTTTCACTTTAGTAAAATTATACTCAATCAAAAAAAGTTTATATGGCCACGGGAGTACATGTTTGTATTTGAACATTTTCAGATTAGAAAATGTAAGAATTGTAATTTAAAGGTTTGTTAATTTTATTAATCATCCTTATGTAAAGGAAAACCCCGAAGGACAATTGTAATGGGTAACTGATTAGACATCAGTGAGGCTATTTTTGCAGAGTGTAAAGCAAAGCAGTGATGAGAAGACAAAGACCTGGGCTGTTGAAACTGTTTTCATCCTGCGGTGTCCTTCTGAATTTCTCAGGGTCTCTCCGACAAGAAGTCCTTCAGCTACAGCTGTCGGCCAAGGCCACTTGGCAATGTAAAGGTACTGGTATGGAAAACATTGTCCCCCCAACCAACTCGTATTACCTTCACCAGTCACCACATTTCATGTTCACCTGTGCTGAATTTCAAGACCCACTTGGGTTACGGTTTTAGCCTCACCTGATTCAGATGTGACAACCCAAGGGTTCCTACATTTGTTTTTGAATATATTGCAGACCTGATATTTTTGGAATTCCTTCTGAGGTATTAAAGTGTAGTTTTTTTTAAAATCATTTTACAGAATCTGAGAAGGGTGTTTTGAAGCAGTTTTACTAAGTAGGAACTATTTGTGTAACATTTTTATTAAATTGTGTTCAGAAAAAATGGCTAAAACTGAATTCACCAAGCTTGCCATTCCCATTATGAATCCCATTACTCCTGTTTTTGTGCCATTGCTGCAGTTTCTGTCCAAAGCAGTCACACTAAACTTGCTAACCCTGTCTTGCTCTTTCTAAATGTGTTCTCACAATGCATGTTGATTCAATTGGTCACACTGGTTGGACTGTTTGATAGTTTCGTCTCAGCAGAGCAGCATTAAGGAGCCACATGCTGCTTCTGCTGAAATAAGACAAGTTCAGTGGTGCACATTTTTGCTTGGTTTTATTACAGATTCATGTTAGCATGCGCTATAAAGTTGTCAATCTTCCTAAGGTGTGGAAAGAGCCTCAGATGCTTTACTAATGACTTTGAAGCATCCTTTCCAGGCCTTTCTAAAACATTCCACACTTGGAGAGCTGCTGTACAAAGAGCTGATTGTTGACCGTTTAGCCCAGTGAACTTTCCCCCAGTTAAAGACTAAAGTAGGCTTTAGGACTTTGTAGAACTTGTTTGCTAACAGAACATTGTTGGAAATGGCCAAGTTCCTTCTGCTCCGGAGCTTTCCACTGTCAAGAAGGTTACCTAGGAGAGCTGGTCTTTCTGACTCCAAAGTACTCCAGTCTTGTATAGCAACAATAATTGTGTTCCTAGAAGCCCTTGTGCAGTGCAGAAAGATGCAGTATAAGTAGCAGGGCTTATGGGAAAAAAATTTCATTTGGCATGAACATCCAACATGTTCATTACCACAACATAGCCAAACTTAATGGATAATCGAATAAATAACTTATATGTTACTTTAAAATGTTAATAATGCAAATTCAGGGTATTAAGCATTAAGTGAAGATATTGGGGAAAGGGCATGAGGTGGGGGTGAAGCTAAGGAGTTATGGAGACATTTGCGGAAGATGGATCATCGGATCAATACCAAATGTTCTTTAATTTTTCTCGTACCACTTGAAATTTTTAAACTTTTATACAGTGGTTAACGCTTTCCTTTTTTTTTACCAGCATGTTTTTTAACGCGTTGCTTTCCAGCAGTTTACTCATTCTGGGTGGGAGCATAACGCAGAACAAGCAAGAGAGGTTCAGTATGCACAAATAAAATGCTGCACCTTTAGCATGTGAGTAAGCGAGAAGACAAAGCTGCAAGCCGTTGCATTCAACTTGGTTTGGCTTGCTGTGTTTTGACTTTAGTGCAAAACAGAAAGTTGGCAAAACTACAAACACGACTTTTGTCTTCTATGTGAATCATTCCCCATTCATCGAATGCATATGAGCAAATGTGTAACCAACTATACAAGAACTGACAGTAGACAGTTTATAACCATAAAAAACTCTGTGAGGAATTATAAATGCAGTCTGAGAAAAAACAACAGCATAGTGAATTGAATACTTTCGAAAATTGCTCCATGAGCAGGGTCTTCTGGGTGACCATGTCCTCCCGGATGGTTGTGGTTTTGTCCCTGTTGATAGTAGAATGAGGAGACCTTTCTGGGAATTTAATAGATCCTTGCAAATCACTGGAGTGGACAGGGTCTGGCATCTGAACCAAGATTTTGTTAGATGTTGACCTTTGTTTCTGTGTCTGTTCTCATAGGGGGGCGAAATGGAACTAAGGTTGAGTCTGGGGCCAGTGATGATGACCTGGCCAGTGACATCCTGAGCCACTGCAGTAGTGCCAGTGAGAATGCATCTGTGCTGGAGGAGGGCACTGGTTGGTGTCCAATTTCAATGTATACAGTTGGAATGTTTTTTCCTTGTGATTCTTGCTTTGTATTTGTAAAACTGATAATTGATTTTTACCCCATTTTATGACTTTTCAAGGTGGAGAGTCAGTAGATGAACAGGCTGCACAAGAAGAGATTGAAGACAAGTTGAAGCAATGCATCGACAACCTGATGGACAAGAGGTGTGCGTCTGTGTATGTGTGTTTGACTGGGGAGGAAACTGAACAACAACAACAACATTTATTTGTATAGCACATTTTCATACAGAATTCTGTAGCTCTAAGTGCTTTATAAGGTGAAAAAGAGACTAATGAAAAGAATAATAATAAAACTCAGTCAATAAAAGTGTGTTTACAGATGAACAGTAGTGTAGAATGGCTGGGAGGACAGAAAAAAACAACAAAAAAAAAAACTCCAGCTAGACTGGGGAAAAAAACAAAATCTGCAGGGGTTCCAAGGCCAAAGGACCATCCAGCCCCCACTGGGAATTCTATCTAACAGAGATTTCTGAAACAGTCTTTTCTGGTTGTTTTGACACACACAATGAAGATGGTGGTATGGAGAGCTGGGACATCTGCTTTTGTACCATCGATTGAGGGGCTTCTTGGTGCTTAGATTGGGTGGTGGTGACGTAAAACGCCACCACAGAAGAACCAGAAAAAGAGACAGCAGAGAGTAGTAAAAATTAGCATGGGTCCCTGAACAAATCTGACAGTAACCAGTCCATGTGATGTAATTAGGCAAGCATTATAAATGTGGTTGCAACAAAGCCATATTTAAAAAATGGGGTTTTTAACAATTTCTTAAAGTGTACCACAGTACTAGCCTGACATATCTCAATTGATAGATTATTCCATTGTTTAGGTGCATAACAGCAAAAAGCTGCCTCCCCACTTTTAAGCTTAGCTCTTGGGATTTTCAGCAGACTTCCATTTGAGGATGGGTGTATCTGCAGTTGGTTATTTTGTTAATGGTTATGGACTGATAGTGTTTTTCCATTACAGATCTTTTTTAAATATTTGTAGTTTGTGTTGCTGAAGAGTGAAGGATGTGTATATAAATGCATACGTGGTGCTCTTTCTTCTCATAGTGTGAAGACTCGTCTGGCTGCTCTGCAGAGCCTAAGGCAAGCTTTTTCCTCCAGGCTGCTGTATGACTTCCTGACGGAGCGCCAGCTTACGCTGAGTGACTGCCTGGAGAGGAGCCTGCGCAAGGGTGAGAAATGAGCAGGACAGGCAACATGTTGAGAAAGGTGATGAACAACAGTGTGTGATCTGAACAGGAATAAACTCTTGGAAGAGACTGGGATTGTACAAAGTAAAATCCAGATATAGAAACCTTGCACAAAACTTTGGTCACTGTAGAAGACGCAGGACTTGTGGTGTGGTGTACGAGGGTCTAATGAAGGACCTATGTTCAGTGACACTGGCTGCTCGTGGATATGCTCACTTGGTTATCTGTCCTTTTTCCCAGGTGGTGGTGAAGAACAGGCGGCTGCAGCGTACGTGAGTGCCCTGTTCTGTGTGCAATTGTGTGCAGGAGACAGTGATGAGGAGGCCTTCAGGACACTCATGCACACCCTTAATACCATCCTAAGTGACAGTTGTGGCAGCATGGTGGCCCGCCAGAATGTAAGTACTTGTTTTCCTGGCTCTGTCTAGTGTGCAATGGAGTTTGTGCCTTCATTTTGACAGCCTCCCTCCTCCTCCTTCTCCATAGTGTGCTGTAGCCCTGGGGATGTGCTGCTATATCTGTGCTGGTAATGATGCAGAGGTGAGGGCTCTGTCCCAACACAGCTAACTAGACAAACACAAACCATGTCACATAAGTAGCTAGGTTCCCAGTCTGCCTTTATCCCCTAGACATTTTCTTCTCCATTTACAGTTGCCTGAGCTTATTAAAATGGGTACTGCCTGTTGAAAGCATTTTTCATTTCAATACAAGATATTTAACAACTTGTAGTTGCACTTCCCACAAACCACCTTTATACAAATCTTTCTGGACCTTTCTGGTCTTTCCTGTGAATAGGATCTGCTGAAAACCCTATGCAGCCTGGAAAGTGTTTTCACCAGTTCCTACCCAAACCATGAAGGTGTTCTACCTGCCACAAAGCCAGGGACATCTGGGCTGCACTGCGCTGCCCTACAGGCTTGGGCGCTGCTCGTGACCCTGTGCCCTGCGTCCCACATTCGCACCTTGCTTCGCCTGTAAGCAACTCCACTTCTTCCTTTTTGAACATGGACCAAGCAACTCCTCAGTAGTTTACACTCCAGTGTGTTTAGATTATGTAATGGCACAAAATCATGGCTTACAATAAACTTTGACTTTTGCAGCCACTTGCCTAAACTACAAGCCTGTTTAGAGAGCAATGATGTCAACTACAGGATTGCAGTGGGGGAAACCATTGCCCTGTTGTTTGAACTGGCTCGAGATATTGACCGGGTACGTTGCTGAAACATCATGAAAAAGAATCACTTCCAGGCCCACAGATCCTGTTCAGCATCTTGCTCCCACTCCCTAACGCCTTTGTATCTGCTCACTCTGTGCCAATAGGACTTCCTGTATGATGACAGTGACATGCTGTGCGAGTGCCTCAAGTGCCTGGCCAAGGATGGGAATAAGCACAGGGCCAAAAATGACCGCCGAAAGCAACGCTCCATTTTCAGAGAAGTCTTGCACTACATTGAGGTAGGAGCAAATGACCACGTTTCCATAGTTTGTATTCAGAAGGTACTCAGACTACTTCACTTTTTCATATTTTGTTACATAACAGCCCTACTCTGAAATGGATTAAATTTACTTTTTAATCAACAGGTTTCTATAAATTTTTGTAAATGTATGAAAAAAATAAAAATCTGAAATATCAAAGGAACTTAAGTGATATTTCATATATTTTTTAATACATTTAAAAACATTTGTAAATGTATTAAAAACCTTAAAAAAAACCCTGTAAAACCTGTTTTTGCTTTTTGATTAAAGTGTATTTTGTATAAATTGATGGTGTAAAAAATGAAGTTAATTCAGTGCGGCATAACAAAATGATCTAAATACCTTCTGTATGCACTACAGACACATAATTAATTAGATCAGCTGGGATTTGATCCAGGAACCCTCAAGATTAAAAGTGTATGTTGTTAAGTACTAGTTCTCTACTTGTAACAGTAAAACAAACACTAAGCGTTCCAGGTGCTGTATTATCAGAAATACATCTAAACACCTCATGGTTTATTTTTCAAAGCCACAACCAGCATGCAAGGTGAGGCCATAAGGATTATGTAACTGCTGGTTAAAATTTCAAGTGGAATATATAAGAACCAAATTCATCTTCCTTGCTACAGAATGAAGATTTCACAGAGGAGAAGATCAGGTTTGGAGTGGAAGTCCTCTACATTGACAGCTGGCTCCGGAGGAGAATTTACGACACTTTCAAAGAAGTCCTGGAATCTGGAGTGAGGCATCATCTGCAGGTCAGAAAGGCTTCTACATGTTGGCATGATTTCAGTCATATTAGAGATAAAGGTTTATCTCATTTCAACTTTTAACTCTGTTACTTGTTTTAGGAGAAAGGTGTTGTATATTCTGTACTATGCTAAAAATATATATGGTTCCACAGTTTTGTTCCAACAATTCCTGGAGGGAGAAGTAGATTATAAATTTGTTTAGGCTGATGCTCATTTTTTATTTTATGAATGCAGTATAATCAGCTGCTGAGGGACATCTTTGAGCTTGGACCTCCTCTGGTACTGGATGCCTCTGCAAAGGCCAACAAAATCTCTCGCTTTGAGAAGGTAAATTTGAAACCCTCTCATATTCTTACTGCACGTACAGGAATGTTTACTGTAAGATAATCTATATGACAACTGGTATTGTGGCATGGATTAATCTGTTTTGTTTACAAACTGTTAAAAAATATTGATGAGATGCACAGTGTCAGCAGATTTTTAGGTACCTCTTAATTGGGTTTCAGATGTAATTTTTCTGTTTTCCTCCACAGCACCTGTACAACTCAGCTGCGTTTAAGGCAAGGACTAAACTGAGAAACAAAGTTCGTGACAAGCGAGCAGATGTGATGTGACAAGGTGAAGGTGTGCCCAATCCATGCTGGCCTCGGTGACAACAGAGCTTCAAACACTAGCCCAGCTCAACCCTCTCCTCTTCACTTGATTTAAAAAGGAACAATGCTGCTGCCAAAACCATGGCTTTTCAAACAATGCAAGTGTGTGTGTGTGTGTGTGTGTGTGTGTGTGTGTGTGTGTGTGTGTGTGTGTGTGTGTGTGTGTGTACGTATGAGTGCATTTTTTTTTAACCTAATAGCAGAGGAAAGAAAAGACAAAACTAGAGGGAATTAACAACAATTTCAAATATTCTATGGCATCTTTATATTAACCTTATATAACAACAATTCAGTATATTTACAGTTTATTGAGTATTTTACTTTCTAATTTATTGAGAGTGGGGAAATCATTTTCTTAAAAGTTTACACAGATTACAGTTGAACAATGAGGAGACAAAGAAAATGAAGACATTTTGTAGTTTTTCTATGTATATTTTGTATGCTGGTGTGTTGTATACATTACATATATATGTATCTATACAGTACATATGTATGTATTATTAAGAGCATGGGTGTTGACAAGAGTGGCCATTATTTTCTAAAATTGTTTCTCATGTACTGACTTACCCTAGGGGTAAGCTGAATTTGATCATCAATTAAAATAAATTGTGATAATGTATCTTTGTACAGTGATTCTTTTGTAATTATTCTTTGCATTTCTGATGGAGGCATGGTGGCATGGAGGGTAGAATTGGTCCTTCATAACTCCTCTTGGGCTGTGGGTTCAGAGGTGATCAGTGTGTCTGTAACTGCCCGAGTCTCTGAGGTTCACACATCCTCCCTGTGCCCCATGTTTCAGGTGGATGGAAGATTGCATTTCTCATTGTGTGTGCATATGTGTGTCTCCATCTATGGTGTATCCTGCCTCATGCCCTATGCTTCTACCCGCTACCCTGCATCGCACAAGCCGTGACTGATAATGGCCGGATGAAATTAGATCTCTGTGAAGGGGCTGTAATCTGTGAAAGAGGAACCCCTCCAACAGAATGTGATGCACTGGGTGTACAGTGGATGGTGTATAGGCCCAGGTTGACAACTGCTGTACTATAGAGGAAGCTGAGGCCACTGCTGCCTACTGAAGACACCGACATAAGCAGGATACCTGTAGGTGGCAGACTGGTGTTAGAGGTCATTTGCCGAAATTACTATTCAAAAAGTGAATTACACATCACGTTTCACGTGTCACAATAGGCATTATAGGATACAACTTTTTTTTTTTACACATTACCTTATATAATAAACCGGTGGCCTTACTCTTAACACGCCGACTCTGAAAACTATTTTCGGACCGTCACCCCCCGCGTTTTATCGCGATGGTTCGCTCCGCCGCGCGGTGGTTCGGTGCAGCGCGCGAGCATGGAGTCTGAGGTAAAAAATAGCGGGCGGTTTTCTGAAATGTATAACATTGCTGTTTTATCTGCTGCTGGCGCACACAACATGCACACACGTACAATTTATGCATAAAAGTGCACCGCGCACCAGAAGCAAGTCGCTCTTTTGGTGGCCGGGGTGATTTACGGAGCCACACGAATGCCCCTCGCGGGCCGTTTCAGCTGCCGTGAGCTGCCGTGCTTGTGTCGCAAACTCGTTCCGTCTGGACAGTAAAAAGTACCTGCATGCATGTTTACACTTTTAGGTCTCTTATTGGCAAGTGTTTGCGCGCATTTATGCCGTTCGCTTAGTGAAAGAAAACTGATCAATTCCCGTGCTTCTGTAGTGAAGTACCGATACACGTTAATGTGTAGGAGGAACCCCGCCCTGGGTGATGACCGTGGTGTGTGTGTGTGTGTATATAGACAGAGCCCGAGTCCATCCTCGCCGTTTTCCGGGAGTACAGTGAGTTCCCCACCCCCCTGCGTGTGGCCGTGAACCTGGATACCCCGCAGAGTCATGGGGAGACGAGCATCACCCTGTCTGCGGGTACAGTCATCGCTTTCACTCCTTCATCCAAAGCCACTTACACTGACTTTGCACTGATTTATTCATATGTGATCAGTATCGGTGTTCAGGGTAAGTACCTTCATCAAGGTTACTAATATAATGTAAAGTGGGATTTGATTGTAGAACCTTCTGGTTACAAGGGAACAGCACTAGAATGAGGCATCACCAGTGTTCTGGCAGCAGTGCGGAGGCACGTGGTCCATGGAGGTTCCACACACGCTGTGAACTGAATGTTCAGGAACTTCCCTCCCACTTGGAGGCCACATCCTGAGCAACATCGCATGAAGCCTATGTAAAATATAAAGGTGCTGTGTTGTAGTGGATTTCTAAAGGGCTTTACTGAAAGTCTTGGATGTCCTGTTTCAGAGTGGAGCCAGAAGGTGATGGGGCCTGGGAGTGGCCTTCGGTTCCAGAAGCAGTACACTGTGGTGTGCAGTGAAAGAGTTGTGATCCGGACACTGCCCCAGGGCCACTGCAGCCAGCTGCTTGGAGAGTGAGGACTTCCTTAGACACTAGACCTGCGTTTTGTCACACTACAAATCTTTTGGCCATTATTTTTTTACCACTTGCTTTTCCAGACATTATTAAGTTACATGAATGAGGATTCATCTACACTCCAGGCATAACAATGAAGGGTGTGGACATAACTAGAGCACATGTTGTAACAACAAACTGTATAAATAAGTCAAATACTGAAAATTGTTTCAGATAAAAGCTTCAACTAAGTGATCTAATTTGCAACAGGGCTCTTAACTTTACTAAAGTCATGTGCCACTTTGCATTTATTTATTGTTTCTCCAAGGTTAGTGACAATATTAGGTTTGTATATAACTCATGTATGTTGTTCACCCATTTATACAGATGGGTAGATTTTCCTGGAGTAATTTAGAGCAATACTATGGTCAAGGGTAGTTACAGCAGGGATTTGAACTGAAAATCTTCTTAAGATGTAGCAACCCTAAACCCTCATGACTCTCTTGAGTTCTTTAGCAAATGTTTCATCCACTGCCTTACTTGCCTGCCTACTACCTTACCTGTCTACCTGTCTGATACAAACACTGAATGGCTCAGATTTATTATGGGGTGGCATCATGGCTCACTGAGTCATGCTGCTGCCTCACAGCAATTGGACTCTTTAGCACAGACTGTATGTAGGCTCTGGAATAACTTTTTTTTTCCTTCAATAGACATTGATAATTATGCTGTAAAATTTCACTCATGGTTTATGCCGATCTAATTAGTTCATGCTTCATCATCATGTGAAAAGCTTTTCAGAACATTTTAACTGAATGTTTGTAAGGTGGTATGTTTAAAATGCAAACTGTTTTAGCATAGTGATATTTCACAAACAAAAAGGAGCAAAATGTACATTCAATCAGTATTAATAATTTACTTTTATACTTAGCACAACCCCAATTGACTGCATATCTGCCATATTAAGAGATGGGTAGCTGGGTATTGACCCTTGATAGTACTTGACAGATTCCATGTGTGATGTTTAGACTGCTGACCCAGGAGTCTCCGTCTGGATCACTAAAGGCTGTTGTCAGGGAACAAACCCATCAAGGTGTGACACATCATGTCCTAGAGGTGAGACGTGCAGTTCTGATATGTTGTGTAATATGGATGACACATGGAGGAGTGAAGAGATGTCATTTTTCCATTCTTTAGCTTTCTGAAGGTGTTCATACCAGATTAAGACTTTCTCGGGTATTTAGGTGGTAGGGTGGCACAGTGGGTAATGCTGTCGATTTGGATATAGATTTAAATCTGTCTGTGAGGAGTTTGTGTGTCTCTGTGATTATGTGGGTCCATACTTCCATTGAATTGGTCAGTAAATGGCCTGTTGTGGTGCGTGTGTGTGCATGCGCGTGTGTGTGCACTTTTGCATGTGCATGTGTATGCATGTGAGATTGCTTGGTAATGGAGTGGTGTTCTGTCTGTGGTGTACCCTGTCTTACCTTCTGTTCTTTTGAAGTAGGCTTGTCCCTGGAGTTGTTAAGCTGTTAACAGATTGTTGATTTCATTCCTCAGTGTTGTTTTTTTTGGTGTTTAAAATTGTGAGATAAACCAGTATGGTTGTGTGACTGTTACCCTAAGCTTGTCTAACTTTCATTTCAGATATGGAGCAAACATGGATTGTTGAAAAACATTGACCTCACTTCCTTTAACAGACATGGTAAAGTGTATAATGATGGTAAGGTGATACAGGTAATGGTTTACCACTGTTCTCTAGCAGTGAAAGAATTACCTTTTTTTGGGAGGTTTTTTTTTTATTTATTTACATAGTCGCATGGCTGTGTTGCAGTGCAGTTTGGCTGTCTGGCCTGGTCTCCCTGCGAAGGCAAGGTACTGTACATTGCAGAGAAGAAGCAGGGTATGGTGGGCTCATCTTATGTGCTGGAAGAGTCCAAGCCAGTGAAAAGTTACACCGAGGCTGGGCCATCTAGGGAGGACGTGGCAGTGGGGAAGGTAATTTAACAGCTGATGTGATTACATTGTGAAAGAGCATCACATTTGCTCTGTGCCCCAATAATCATGTTTGTTAGTAGGTTTTGCTCTTTAATATAATGTAATCCCATTTTTTATGCCATCTATAATGGTAACAGTAATATGGAATTCATACAGTCACCTGAACACATGTGGAACTGGTAACTTTTGAGTATTGATTCTCACTTTCTTTTTCACTGGTTCCCTGTGGTGGACAGGAGGACCACAGTGTGTACCAAGAGGACTGGGGAGAGGGTCTATGTGGTAAAAGTACTCCAGTGTTGTGTGTGGCAGATATTGGCAAAAGAACAGTGCTGCTGCAGCAGGGTGTCCCACCACAGGTATCCCCTGGCCAGGTGAGTGGGTACAAATACTGACCTTTACAGGTCTTGCTGGTAGCTTTCACAGTGGAATTCCTGAAAAAAATCCCCAATTTTAAATTTATAAAATCTCAAATTGCAGAATGCCTTGTCCTATCTCTGTTTTTTATGCTGTGTTTCTAGGCTCTTTGGGCTCCAGGAGGTGATGGCATTCTCTTTGTGGGCTGGTGGCATGAGCCTTTCCGGTTGGGCCTGAAATTTTGCTCCAACAGGAGGTGAGATGCAGTTGGCCATCGTTGTGGCAGGTGAACTTGTTGAACCTCATGATTATGATGATGATTGGTCTGATTTCACTTTCAGGTCTGCCCTGTTTCATGTGGACCTTGAAGGAAACTGTGGTGAGTGTCTGTTAACCTTACAGTTTTACTGCTCCACAATCTTCATTAGAAGGATGTCATTAAAATTGTCATTAAAATTCTTTTCCATTCACTCTTTTTTTCTTTGTCGTGGCACCTGATGCTAGAGTGTCTGACCTCAGACTCCCACGCTGTGTTGTCTCCCCGCCTCAGCCCAGATGGACGCTACATCGTATATCTGCAGGGCCAGGTGTTTGGACCTCATAAGCAGTGTCTCAGTCTGCATCTGGTATGTATCCCCAGCCTCTGACACTTATGTTTACTAATTGGCTTTGTATTACCTAAGGTAACAAAAGACAGCTGCTTGTGTGACCTGGCACCACTGGGTCACACCACTAGGTGTATCATTTTTATCCCCACAGTATGACTGGATGAGAAAGACAACCACTTTGTTGATAGATGTAGTGAACAGACCAATGGAAGGTAAGGACCATCAAGTAAATAAAACAAATTAACCAAAGGCTTCCCTATCTGATTTTTTTGCCCTTATGCTGTTTTATACATCTGTATATTTTTATTTTCTTTCCATACTTTTTCAGCCAATGTTTTTGTGACCATATTTTATTCTCTTGTCAAATAAATTAAAATTTTTCTTATTAAGAAGGTCAGAGTTATAGTTCCTCTGGTGGCTCCAAGGTGTTCCTTTTCAGCAGTTGATGGCCTCCAGTCCTCCAGTGTGTCTCTGTGTTCCAGGGGAGTTTGCTGGACTTTATGAAGCCTTACCACTACGCTGCTGGTCTTCTGACAGTCAGAGGCTGGTGTTCAGCAGCTGCAGAAGGAACTGGAAGGTACATCCCTCTGGCCCTTGGCAATGTTGTTCTTGGTGCAATGCATTTCTGTAGATGTTGTATACAAAGTTCAAAATTGAGCACTGTTTTTATTTAACATTTTTTAAAATTTTTCTCATTTCAGTTTTTTGTGAATTTCTTTGTATTTGTTTCTCTGTCTCTTGTGTTTTTTTACCTTTGTCTGTTCCTGTGGCTTTTCTTCACATTTAGTGCTTTCTGAATGTCCGTTCATCTCCTCTTTCTACAGGAGCTCTTTGTTGTGGACAGATGCACAAGAAGAGTGGCTTGTCTAATTGACAGTGAGTTCCAAATTTGAATCATTTTTATTTTTGTTTTACCCATTAAGACATAAGTTTGGCGTAATGTGCAGATGTGTTGAGATATTTTGTAATGTTTGTTTAGTAATGCTGTGTCCTACTGACAGACAAAGAGTTTGGCAGTTGGAAGCTGCTGGCCATAGAGATGGACTTGATGGTGGTTAGCTGTTCAGGACTGGACTGCCCGCCATGCCTGGTAAGGATTGAACAGCAAACAGTTTCTCTTTACGCAAATCAATAATGACATTTAATATGTTTGTGTTTGAACACAGTGGGTAAAGGTTGAATGTTTAAAAGTGTGCATTCAAGATCATTGCAGATCCCATTTCAGCCATAACATCTTCCACCTCCTAAGCTGACATAATGCACTCTACACTGGTAACAGCATACATATCCTGATGCAGTATATTAACAAAAGTATACACTACCATTCAAAAGTTTTAGAACACCTCAGTTTTTCCATTTTTTTCTTTTGCTGATGGCAGAGTTGATGACTTGCACAGAGTGACTGGCATTTTGAATCAAAAGGATTACCACAGCATTTTGCAGAACCACGCAATACCTTCTGGTCTGCATCTAGTAGGTCAGGGGTTCATCCTACAGCAAGACAATGACCCAAAACATACCTCCAGGCTATGTCAGAATTACGTTAAAAGAAAAGAGCAAGAAGGTACACTTAACATGGAATGGCCAGCACAGTCTCCAGATTTAAACCCAGTTGAGTTAGTTTGGGATGAACTGGACGTAAGGCTGAAAGGAAAACAACCTACAAGTGTAACACATTTCTGGGAACTTCTGCAACAGTGTTGGGAAGGTCTTTCTGACCAATATTTGATTTCCCTTATAGAAAGAATTCCACATGTGTTTGGCTGTTATATCAGCAAAAGGTTTTTGAATAAAAAAATTTGAATAAAATTTTGTATACTTAATGATTCCTTGACTTATGTTTTTATTTGCCATTGTTTATTTGTTCTATGCCTTGATTTCATGAAACATTAAGATATTAAACAGTGTGCATTTCCATAAAAACTGAAAAAACTGAGGTGTTCTAAAACTTGACTGGTAGTATAAATTATTGCACCTTTTTATACTTAGTTCTGGTGCTATTTCCAAAACTTTTATTTTACAGTTTTTTTAGATGTGGTCATACATGTCCCTGTTAATAATTGTGTAATTTGTATAGAATAGTTTTGTATTTTGTTCAACTTGTCTTACTTTGTACCCACTGTGCTACTTTAATGTGTGTAATATCTAATTTTGTTTTTGTATGAAATTCTCAATGTGTTCTCTTACTAAGTGAAACATATCCTTTTTTCACAGATCTCAGATTATTTCACTTACCATATATAATTTCTCCAACAATACAACTTCGTTGTTTCTCACTGTACGTTTGACATAAAAAATTTTTTTTAAGTGATCCTTTGTTGTGAAATGCATGTTGGTTGTGATCTATGCATTGTAAATTGTCAGAAAGTGGGATTCCTGCCTCCTCATGGAGGTGAAGCTGGGGTGACATGGACCTCGCTGGAAGATCCTCGTTGGATCCCCACTTTGGAATGGAGGGTCCTGGATATCACTCCTACTGTACAGGAGGAGAATACAAAGTACTGTAAGTGTGAATTGTTTGCTGTGCAATAATAATAATGATGATGAAGATTATCATCTGCTGTTTCTTAAGAATAACCTATACATAGTCGCATGGCTGTGTTGCAGTGCAGTTTGGCTGTTATCCTAACTAACATTAAGCAGAAGAGGTAATTGGATGAATAAGTTTTCCTCTGTACTGTGGTGCATCTCATGACTGAATTCAGTGATACCTTCATACCCATTTATCTCCCTTTCTGCCTGTGTGTTGTGTACAGAAGGTATTATAAACACTGTGTGTACGCTAGTTTGAAGCAAAAATCAAACATGAAACATAGATACTTATACAGTACTTGCTTGTTTTCACCACTACCTGATACTTTTTTCTCCAAACTGATTTAAGATTGTTGCTACTTAGTGATTTACACATTTATACTGCAGGCTGATTTTGACTGTCAATCCAGGGTAAGTGTCTTACTCAACATATTCAAACCTGTGTCTTTGAAGAGGTAGGCAGCAGCAGTAACCACTATACAACCTGCATTTTTTTAGTTAAATTGTGCTTAAATAACAAATTGGCAGAGAGCTTTTTTTTCACGCATATCTTTATTCCTGGTAGCTGGCCTGGATTTTGGGGCCCTGCTGTTGAAACCCAGACGCCCCAGGGGAGAGTCTAAGATTCCACTTGTTGTGTTTGCCCACGGTGAGAAATGTCATGTGTTGTTCACTGTAACTGACTTGCAAGTCAACACAAGGCACTAATTCAGTATAATCATATTCCAGTATGACTGTATTTCCTTAGTGTGAGTCTATGTGTTTAGAAATGTGCAGTGTGTAGTTTACCTTTCCCTGTATAGTAAATAAGTGTTAAAGGTAATGAGGAGCAGCCCATACGAATGTAGAAGAATAGTACATTTATTTTGCAGTCTGCAGACATTTTATGGCAAATTTAAGCATGCTTGCAGAACTGGACTGTAGTGAACCCTTAGTGGCCACACGGAGCTTCACAGGAATCTTCTGTCCTCCCCTTATATTCTTAGTTTTGAAAGCAGTGGTGCCTGTAGTCATTCTAGAATTGAATTAAATATATACACAAGCAAGCAGACTACATGTGACTTGTCATTATAATTGTTGGGCTGTCATTTGTTATGGAAGAACATAGAAAAAATAGAGCTGAACTGCCTGCAGTTCCCAGATGCATGGAAAACAGATTACATCTAGATTGCAATAATAACATTAATAATAATGATTATAGCACTGATTTAACAATGATAATGACAAACACAGAAGTGATGTATTAAGAAAAATAGGAAAATAACAAGAGTGATGTAAAGCACTGAGTTAAGAAAAACAAAGAAGATTATAAAAACAGTTCAGGGAAAATTTGTGTTAATTAGTGTAATTTATAATATTATTACAATTATTAAGGATAATTCTTCATTTAGACCTATGGGAGAAACTTTGTATTAGGTGTTTGTGTCACTTCTTGGAACATGAACTATATTTAGGGCTGAAGCGAGGTAACATCACATGCCGTTAAGATGTCAGGCAGGGGTGAATTTTCAGCATTTTTCCTAGAAGTTCTAGCTTTGACATAACGTTTAGTTTTACCCATGTACCACAAGCCACAGGAGCATCACAAAAGATAAAATAAGTAAGTTGACAAGTTGATAGGTGATTGTACCCCCTTACAGGGAAAATTTGGAATGTGGCTGTTTGTAAAAATTATACTGTTCGAACCTATGGAACTGTAAGGAAGTGGTGTTTTGAAGGTGGGAAGACTGAGTCCCTCAGTGAGTAAAGGTGTCTGCCCATAGTAGGTGGTCCCTCCTTGCAAGGAGCCTTGTCATACCTTGTCATATGCAAATACAGTTGGGTTTAGAGAGCGATACTCCTTGGAATGTAAAAGAGTAACTGGCAACATGTAAAATGCTAATTTACTTTTCAAGAAATATAAATTGAAGAACTGTAAGTACAAAAAAAACATTTTTAAGTTTTTGCAGTTGATGTATTTTCAATAGAAATATCACACGTGCTCTGTCAGCTGTAAATTGCAGTGGAGGCAGCAGCCTGTTAAAAAGAGGAACCAGAACCCTGGTGTATTTACTTTCTGAATGGGGTTTGCCCTTCGGTCTGAATGAAGAATTACCTTTAAACAGTTTTGTGTAATATACCCTATGTTCCATTATTATTCTTTATTTGTCTATTAATTGATTTGTATTACTCTCAATGATTTTGTAGTTTGCTCTTTACATTGGCTGTAATGTTACCATTTTTTGAATTATTGTTGGTGCTATAATCCAGCTTGTGGTCAAACCATCTGTGTAATGCAGGCAGTTCATCCATGGTTTACTGTGATGTACTTTAGTAATAGCAGGTGGTCTAAACTATTATGACTTCACAATGGATAATATTCTGTTCTTATTTGTTTGTGGGCCTTGTTTGCCTCTGTATGCATGCTGAAGAAACCAGGTGACTCAAACAGGCCTGCACATGGTGCAAAATAAATGCACTGCTGTTACCTGTAACACTAACCCAACACTGTATCCTGTGCCATAGGTGGACCCCACTCCCAGTTTTGTGCCGAGTGGAACGTTTTTTCTGCGGCGCTGGCCAGGGTGGGCTTTGCTGTGCTCATGGGTAAGAGGACACACTTCTACTGAATTTATCAGTGCTGTTTTTCATTGGGGTGATGGAGGTAGGTGTATCTACAGACCTGATCTGAGGAGCTTGTTTCCAGTTTAGCACCTGAAGCAGGCAGTCACAAACACAAATCCTCAATCTCTGCTGCTGGAGAATGTGAACTGCAGGCTTTCAGGAATGATACAGAATCACCAGGCACACCTGTTCCTCAATTTATGAACACAGCGTCGAAAGTCGGTCCACCCACTGCATCACATTTATTCATAGTTAGGTTCTGCTGAAAATAGAAGAATGGAAGACTATAATGCATTCATTGTTTTTAATCAACAGTTTGTATAATACAGGGTCTCGGCATTTCACTACCCTTGAAACTTCGGGAGAGAGACGATAAACCAGAGACAGGACAGACATGTAATCATATTTCATTAATATGGAGCAATATTAAAGCTGTCAACTTTAAAATAGCCGAAAATTAAAAATGTCAACTCCAGAATGTCTTATTCACTGTATTTTTTTTTTCTTCTACACCCAAGATGGTTACATGAGTTCATCAGGCATCACAGCAGAATAGGATATTGGTGAAGAGAAAGTGATTGGAAGGAAGAATTAAAAACTTTCACCGCAATTTTACTGACCACGAGCATGGGAGCAATTCATTGCATAGACATGTTTTCAACATGCAAGTCGTTTTCAGTTTTGTGATTAACAAAAAAAAAACATAGCATACATACCAGTTACTTGCTGACAAGTTTCTGTAAATATTTCAAATGTAAATGATGTAATGGTGACGTCAGTGCTGATGATGAGCTGTATGGTGCTTTTGCAGTGAACTATCGGGGATCCACTGGATTTGGACAGGATAGCATCCTCTCTCTCATCGGTAATGTTGGCAGCCAGGATGTGAAGGACATGCAGGTACATCAGCATCTTGGCCAGAAGGTGTTTCTTAATACATATCCTTTATTCAAATTTCACCTCCTGCTGTATTAGACTTGAGTGATGAATGCACTTAATCTTTGCTGCTCCAGTAAACTACTCACCTACATTATTCAGTGCGTTGGAGAAAAGCATCAGGTGGAATTAAAATAAATACAAAATCTTAAAATGTTCAACCACAGCTCACTGCTGATAATTAATCTTAGATCACATTCCGGTATGGATCAGTGAATAAATGCAAACATTGACACTAAGAGATGTAGATGTGATGTAGAAGACATCTGTATAAGAGATCTTATGAATTTTAATAAAGTTATTTTGTTTTATAAAGGCTATTTTGATTGATTCCCCGTGGTATCTTTTTTCTGCAGAGGGCAGTGCTGACTGCCTTGCAGAGCAACCCGACCCTTGACCCCAAGCGAGTAGCGGTGATGGGTGGTTCTCATGGGGGCTTCCTGGCTTGCCACCTGGTTGGCCAGTATCCTGACTTCTACAGAGCATGTGCAGCCAGGAATCCTGTAATCAATGCCGCCACCTTGTTGGGCACCAGTGACATTGTTGACTGGTGAGGTACTTGCTGATGTTACCTTCCACCTAGCATTTGTAGCAGAGTCCTGCATTAACATCCCCTCTGCCACAGAGACTCTGTTGAACTCCTTTTCTGTGCGGCCAGCCGCTATTCTGTTTTAGGACTCCAGTACTCATTTGACCGAGTGCCCAGTCCTGATGATGTGGTTGCCATGCTTCAGAGCTCTCCCATAGTGCACGCCTCGCAGGTGAGCCACTTCTATAGTTCTCTGTACTGAGACTGAATTGTGTGAAATGAAGTTGTTTATTTTTCCTGCTGGTCTCAGATCAGGAGCCCGGTACTCCTGATGTTGGGAGGAAAAGACAAGAGGGTATCTCCTCACCAAGGCCTGGAACTTTACCGTGTACTGAAGAGCAGGGGCTCCCCTGTCAGGTCAGAAGGAGAACTGTAGCCAAATTGTGCTGTTTTTTTGTGGCTTTTTTTTTTTTTTTTTTTGTGCCAATGCTCAGATGCTCTGTGCAGGTTGCTGTGGTTCTCTGAGGATGGTCACTCCCTGTCCCACCCAGACACCCAGGCTGACTGCTTCCTCAACACCACACTCTGGTTCCTGCAGCACCTGGATCTACACTGAATGTACTCCATACATGGTCAGCTTGACCGGACCTTAACCAACTGTGTGCAGCCCCAATCTGTCAACATCTTGATCTTGTTGGTTAAGGATGGATGACCAGTGCTATGTCTCCAAAGATGGCTGTGGTTGCCAACTAGCTGTCTGTTGCCAACTGTTGTGATGGTCCTGTTTCCGCTCTGTTATTGCCTCAGAATAAGTTGGCTTTAGTCTTAGTAGCTGACCCCCACCCTCTTTTTTTATACTGGAGGGGATGGTTTGATTGAAGTTAAAATTTGTATGAATATGTGCCATGCTGGAGTTACATTTTACATGAGTACAGCATTTGCAAAACACTGCTGTATTTCCTTATAAAGTTGAACAACTTGATCAGTGATTATTATTGCTGATAAAGAAGAGTATGACAGGCACTTCCTTTCTCAAAATATATTTTCATTTTTTGTTAACATTTAAATACATTTGAGCGCATGGGAATACTGAGAATGATGTTGAAGTTCTGTTTGTACTTACTACAGTAATTATTTAGCTATGTCTGGCATTCTGTCCATCACATTCTTGCTGTAGAAAATGTGCAGTGGAAAGTGGGGAACCAAGTAGGTTTTCGGTGGGATGTTGCAACCAAGGCTGCAGCACCTGCAATGCCCACGGGGAGGCAGTAAAGGAGCGACCAGATTATGGCTCTTTAATTAATTCAGTTTTTAAAAAAATCTGTTGTTAACCACCATAAGAATGAAGTGCAAAATTAGCTTCTTTGTCAGATTGAACGCAGGTCTCCTGTGGCAGCCTATGTTTACATACTCACTTTGAGAATGAATTTTTTAAGGGCTTTTCACCAGATAAGATAACCTGGTCTTTTTCAGAACAGCTCTGTAGGGCTTACTAGGAACCTAAACTGGTAGTTATTGTTTTCAAAATGCCAGCTTGAAAAAAATAAAGATTATTGCTGAAGTTTTGAAAGTACAGATGTTGGGCATAAATTCTTGGCTTGAGCATTCCCTCTAGCATATTCCTGTTTTCATGTTTGTAACTGTTTCTGGCTTAAATCATACCTAATTATTATTTATTTATGATGGTGTCAACCTGACCTAATATTGGCTAAGCTTGATTCCAAACATATTGAAAATATTTGTGTCATGCTGAGTTTTGACGGAAACACGTGGCGCATCGGTGGAGGATGATGGCGTCCGCTCTGGGGGACCACTGGGGTCTTGTCAGCTTGTCAGCCTGCTGAGCTGCAGGGAGGAGCACCGTGTTCTGTCTGCAGGCCAGGAGATGTGTCAAGACAACTCTGCAGCAGCCCTGGTGTCCCCAGCACTCTGTCCCACTGTGGTCTCCCTGCTGGATGTACAAGTCCACTCTGCTTACTGGCTCAGCTTTACCAAAACCCTTCTGGGGTTAAATTAATGGACCAAAACTTTTCTCTCAACCTCAGCTGTCAGATTTATGGGCATTGCAGCTTTGAAATGTAGATACTTGAGATCCCTGTTATTTATGGCCATATAAAGCCACCAGAGTGCACTTTGTCATATATTATTGTCATTTCATGTAACATGTGTTTCATGTTATTCTGTTCATATTGGCAGTACAAGTAAACCGGCCTTATTGCCGATTTGCACTTCTGTTGGGCACCTTTAGAAGGAAAGCTGAGTGCAGAAGATGCCTGTGGGGCTTAAAGGCCAAGTTGTCATGTATGTACTTCTTAATGTTGACTTTGGC
This sequence comes from Heterotis niloticus, assembly GCA_018136845.1. NCBI lineage: Eukaryota > Metazoa > Chordata > Actinopteri > Osteoglossiformes > Osteoglossidae > Heterotis > Heterotis niloticus. The sequence continues at coordinate 15,986,744 of CM030898.1, forward strand.
CATCACCCATGCTGGAAACACAGTGCAAGCTAGACAACCTGCAGTGGTCCTGATCACTAAAACAGAGCTTTGCAGCTCATTGGGAAGTGGAAGCAGAGGTCTGTCCACTGCTGGGTTGGGTGTACAGATGAAGGCTGGATCAGTCACTGGGTTGTTGTAGCAGCAGACAGGCCCAGAGTTGCCCCCTGTAGGTCCTCCGAGCCTCTTAGCAGTTTTAGCAGGATGACAGTAATACAGGCAGAAATAGCATTGGCCTGGATTCCAACCTAGTTTGTTGGAACTAGAAGTAAAACCACGAGGATTCATGCACGTCCACTAACTTTGGTTACATTTATGTACAATCCCGCTTCCTGACCCAGATGTTTCATCAGACTTATTTACTGCTGAAAACTGTGGAAACATGATGTGCTGCAAGGAGAACAGCAATGGGACTCCATCCAAGGGGTGCTACAGATAAAGTTTGTTTCCATACAGTTCCTCCATGACTCCAGTAAGGGTTAAGCCTGCTTACCTGACCTGACACTCTCATTTAAGGCCACAGACAGAGTAGTGGAAGAATGAGTATTGCAACTGAAGCAGTCCTGGGTAAGTATGTACAGTGCATCGATCATGTGTACTACAGTAGTGAGATTGAAACCCAGGACCTTTTGGCTGTAAGGGAATGGCTGCACCTTCTGAGCCACCTGTTGCTTGTGTGTGATTGCTGAAAGGCTGAGAAAAAGGGGCAGTATCTGCAGTGGCTTTTATGCCCAGAAGAACTAGAACAGTGGCACTGTACCCTTGAGCTGCATACCAGCTGAGATGAAACTCATTCCCAGTGGAAGTGTCCCTGGCTGGTGGAGACACTGAAGATGAACCCTAGTGAGCTTCTCTGTATTAAAGCCATTTCTTCCTTTCAGTGCTAATTTAGTCTCTGGGAAGTTCATGGATTGGGGTTTTCTTTCTTTAATAAGTCTTCCCAGGGTTTTATGTAAGTTTTCTGAAATCTGTGATTTGATACAAATGAACAGAAAGACAATGCAGTGCTGGAAAGTTTTGCATTTCCAAAAGAACAGCCAGGCAGCTGAATCCCAGTGAAAGTTTATACAGCATTACCCATTAGACCTGAAACGTGATTAGCGCTGAAAACGACAGTTCCCACCATTATCGGTCAAAGATATAAAATGATGCGCATGCCAAAGAAAAGAAAAACGCAAAACTGATATCGACATCCAGTTTTTACTTTTTATAGAGAAATTAGATTGTCAGGGTGGGACCAAAAGAAAACAGCACATGCAGAAATGCAGAATTTTTCCAATGTACTGAAGTTAAAGTGCAGAATGGCAGAGACAACCATAACCCTCATATTTTCTTTGCTCGGTGAAGTTCTTGTTCTGCCATAAGGGGTCAAAGCTGTTCTGAGGTAGTGGAACAAACTAGTATACCAATGATCTGAACTAAGGACTCAGCTCCTAGACTGAGCCACCACCACCCTCCAACCTCACACAATGACTGTAGTGTCTTCACTCCTCCATGTATGGTGAATGGACCATGGTGTCTGTGTGGAGCACCTTTCGCTCCTTTCAGGGCACTGATGGTAATAACCACCAAAAGCAAAATGACAGAGTATCAGTGTGGAGAGCCAGCATACTCTTGCATACTAATTCCTTGTGCCACAAAATTGACAAATTATCCATGAATTAAAAAAGGAATGCAAATAAAAATTCTAAATAAAATCAACAAATACCATACATTATGCCATAGTGAAAAACTGCATTGTAATAAATTATACTATACTGTTAAGTGTCTGTGCTGGTGTCTTACCAGCTGTTTCCAATGATTTTGCTTTGTCACTGTTGCCTTCACATTTAGTTTTTTAAATAAACTGATTTGTTTAAATGTGGCTTGTGTCAAAGAAAGGCAGTGGGTTACTTTGATCCACTCTTTTTAATCAACATTTCAACATCGAACTCCTGCTGCAATTTCGCTCCCAATGCGCCTCTCATCTCCCATGTGGTGCTACTAACGTCCTGTATTGTACTTATTGTATCATGATGACATCATCATGTGTTTTCTCATATTTACACTGTATTACAGTATATTAAAATATTTACAGTATTTTGTTCTGGAATGGATTGATGGTTCTATGGGACCCAGATGGGCTGGGAATCATTTATTTATTTTCCTGTTCAAAATAATGGGAAATAGACATTCGGTATCTAAAAGTTTAGTACATGACTTATTTTCAGGGATGAATTACATCCGGATCCTGAAGGACTGGCGTATGAGCCTGGGAGACAGACATGGGCTCCCTGTTCACCCACTGTCTCAGTGCAACTCAAAGGTGGGGACACCATTCAGTTCTCAGCAGGAGATGGGGTAAGATGACAAGTTCCAGAAGATACTCTCTGAATTCTGGCTGTGCTGTCATGTGTGTGTGCTTATGTGAAAGAAGAGAGTGAAAAAGGAACAAACGCAGGAAGTTTTCAGGGCCGAACTAAGTGACCTTTCCTCACCACGAGTTAAACTGTTTAGAATTCCTGCTGCATAGGCTGAACGGCCCATTGTGGATGTGCGTGACCTGAGTCCAGACTGTACTGTACAATCCTGCAAATCGGTGCTGGTGTGTGGGCACTGAATTTGGGTGAAATGGGCAATATTCACCATTCTATTTTTTGTAAACAAAGTTTGTTGACTTTACATGCTGCCTTCAGCAGTGCAAGTTCCCCCACTACATGGATTTACTACAGATAATACCATAAACCTCAGAAAGACCGTTCAGACCCTTACTGCTGACATGCACTCACAACACTGAGGAACAAGTCCAGCAGCAAATGAATTACAGCCATACCAGCAATTTGTCTTATCTTCATTTCTTGTTTTAATGAGTGTTGACAAGGCAGCAATGTCCCGGCCCTGTGGATGGGAAATAAGATGCATGACATTTCCTTGTGGACTCGGTAGGAGGACAACCATCTACTTTTCCCAAGGTGGCTGTTCTGCTAGTGAATGGTTATTTGGATTTACCAGTTTGGCTTGAGAAGAGAGGAGTGGTTTTGCACAGTTAGTGCTGCAGGATCTTGGGGGAGGGGAGCTACAACCATAGAGGGCAACAGACTGCAGCAATTACCCAAATGAAGTTGTGGTCAGGCAGAAAGTGGGATGGAGCAGCAAAGGAGTGGAGCTGAGAAGCTCCCCTACTTGCATTTTGAAGACAAGATGCAATTGTGACAAAGGGAAGAGTGGGGTTTATGGTGTAAAAACAACTTAAGGAACAAGTCATAAAGGGCCAAAGCTGAGTGATGTGTAATGTAGGACTTTGGACCATTTTCCAGGTCAGTCTGCGTAGTGGCTCAGCAACTGAAGTTCCTTCACAAAGAGGACTGAGAATCCAGGTTCATTTGAAGGGGCGCAACACACAGTGCTGCATTACTACTGCTGAAGAGGGTGCCCTGCAGTGGTTGTGATGATTTCTCCAGGCTGTGGAAGGGGGAATTGTATGCAACTGTCATGTTATTGCCTTGGAACTTCTGAACACGGTTTGCTCACACTCTGCTTGTACCAAGAGCAGGCAACGTGAGCTTCTCTGTACTCGGCTGTACAGTGTAATGGAGTTGTCAGGGAAGTTGCCTCATGCCAATACTGTATGCTTTAAATGATGTTCTTCAACATCTGAGGGCAGCACTTAACTGACTAACAGTTGGTAAACTCTGTAAACTTGTCATCCGTGTATTTAAATCGATGTCGATTCTGCAATATAAAACAGCAATGTAATAAAAGCAAAACAAAACTCAGCTCGGCATCCTTTCCCATGCGTGACCACAGACAGTCTTAAGCCTTCCCTCAACCTATTTCCTTCTCCATTAGGGTTCACCTCTCTGGGAGCTGAAACAATTGGACTTGGCCAGAGGTGCAATGAAGAGAAGATGGTAAAGCAACTGTGAGAGCAGCTTTGGCTTCATGAATGCAGACTACAAATTGCAAACATACACTCACACCCTGCCTCTCAGTTTCTGCCCTGGCAGCTTTACCCACTGCAGGTAAACCCTGTGCATCAACACTAAACATGGTCACTGCCTGGAGGGATGGAAGGACAGTTAAACATTGTCTGGCAGATGGGATGAAGTCCTTTACATGTGAAAAGAGACAGTGCTTTTCTAGAGACACAGAGCACAGACAAGATGAAGATTAGAACGTTAAATGCGTGTCCAGTTAAGTGCTGGGATTTTGCCTTATTTTCAGATGTGGCGGTGAACAGTACATCTGCTGGGCTTACCCTCCTCCACATGGCCAGCCCACACCCGTCTCTCTCCCGCTGTCATCCTGCTTGCCAAACTTGCATTATGCTTCTCCACGGCTCTTATTTGTTTCTCTAAGCCAGGAGGCCTTGCTGTGCTGCTCAGTTCAGATTTTCTACGGTTCCTCTGTAGTCCAGCAAGTGCAGAGTTTAGGGGACTGACACGTTTGGAGAGGGCAGATGTGGGAACGTAGAAACCAAGGACAAAGCTGGACTGGCGATTGCAGGTTCTTTTGGGATGTTGCCCAGATGCAGGTTTGACTGAAACCTGTGGTTGGTGGCGGCTTACAAGCGAACAGTGAGGCTTCATGAAAGGTGTGCGCGCCTTCACACACACAGACTCATGCAGTGCCTGTGTTTGGCGTTCCTCTCTCTCCTGTGCTTCCTTTCATTCTTACACCTCCTCTCAGCCCTCAGTGTCAGCCATCTGGACACACTGATGACCTAGTGCTGCCTTGCACACACACACTTTAACTGTCTTACACACCATCACTCACTCATGCACACAGATGTATGCATCTTTTCTCTCTTGTGTTGTCACACACACTCATAAGTACACACGCTTGTGATTTGATGCGCTTAGAAGTTCTTGCATGCTCATTTAGTCTTGCATAACTGCAATGTTGCACACACACACACACACACACACACACACACACACACACGAGGGGGAATGAAACTGAATTTGAATTTGGGGTTCAGTGCACAGAGTCTCTCCATCTTTACTGCCTGCTGAGTGCAATCAGTGAGAAAAGTAGTGTCAAGTTTTGTGGCAGAGCAGTGGAGCGGCCTGCACCCTCCCGGCAACACTCCTTTTCAAAATTCTGACAAAATGTAGAGTTTTGAAGATGTGTGGTCATTTGTGACGGAATGCATTGCTTCAGTGCCTTTAATGTTCAGTTTCATTGTGAGCAACATCCTTCTGCAACTGAGCTCAGGACAGGAGGGCCTTGCGGTCTAAGTCTTCAGCACCATTGTATCCACAGTTGTGCTGAATAATTGAATGGATGCACTGTGTGGAAACTGCAGACCGAGGGAAACATGATCTAGAGAAGGACCTGTCTTACCTGCACATAGGCTCCGTCATCACAAATGCATTCCTGACAGGTCGGCTCCCATTTTGCCCTAATCCTGCTTAAGTCTCATCTTGCTCCCATGCTTCTGTGTCACGTACTTTGTTGGCGACTGAGCACCTTGGATCGACTGTGAGAGTTTAAAACCAGACAATCTGGCTGAAATTCTTGTATTCTGGGTGGCATTTCAGAGTATGGCCAACAGAGATGAGGATTTAGTTTTTTTTTGTAGAGACAGATGAGGTTTTTTTTTGTAAAAACATGTAGGTATGATCATAGATCCCATCCTGGCGGGAAGCCATCAAGGAGCTGTCATTTCCAGCATGGCACTTCGCCCTCAAAATACACTCATTTGGTGTCTCTGCTGCTTGTCAAGGGCTGAATGGAGTTTTTTTACAACACCGAGCGCAATGGGTAAAGGGAAATGTTAGTGATGACTTAATGAGCGAGGAAGACTTGGCACGGAGCTCTGTATCCAATGGCCTGGAGGTGCCGAAGCCTGGTGGTTGGTGTCTCTGGGGGTCGGGGTCTTTTTAGTCCTTGATTAGCCATGGAAACGCTGCGGTCCCAGTATGTGCTGCTCGTCCCTTTTTCCATCCCCTTTGGCCAAGTATGGACCACACGCTGGTGCTGTTATGTGTTCCACTTGGATCCGAGTTGGGCCAGAGCTCCTTAGATATAACAGGGTGCCCTGAAGACTGGGGATCTGTGTCCTTCTTCCTTCTGGGGGGACTGGGGTTATGGGAACAGATGCGTTTCCCTCATTTTTGCATCAATGAAATACCCTGATAAGGCCTCACAAAGAAGTGTTAATAGAAATAAATTTGGAGGATACAGAAAGTAGGACATCTCATTGCCTAGAATGTGTTTTCAATTTGTGTCTCTGAGAAGTCAGATTGGGGTCTGAGAGTATGAAAAAATTAAAGCGGATGAAAAGAAAACAGCAGTTTAAGGGAGCAGTTGTATGTGGACGGTTGCCATAGCTACAACCAGATCACCATACGTCACTTTTTGGTTTAATCATCTAATTGCTTCCCAGGGGTGAGGTGGAACAAAGCTCACTGTCTTGCATTCTGTCAACAGTTCCTGCCAATCCACAAACATGTGGGTGGACAGCGGTGAGACAGGTGGGTCTGCCAACAGGACGGGCAGTTTGAAAGATGGACGCAGTAGTTTTCTTAACCTCTCAGCTGTTTGTCATCCTGTGGTGTTCGTGTTCTGTCAGCCGTCCAACACCATTTGTCCTGCATTTGGACCATCCTTTGGATGTTTATTGCCTGTGTTTACCAATGCACGCACAAGCATATTGTGAAACTGCCTTTGAAGCAAGAAATGGAAATAAAATTTGGTTTAGCAAACAGTACAGCTCCTGCAGAAATTCTGTCCTGTATCATGTTTCGTTCTCCTTATAGGAGCAGGTCAGTTTGTGCAGAAGATCATTCCTGTTTGGTTTTGTCTCCCTGGCCTTTTGTTCTAGTTCTGTTTTTAAATTTGGTTTGGAACACGGCATTGGAGTCCAGTGAGAACGCATATAGGGAAAGCCTGAGGGTGGGACCAGAAAAAGACCAGCTTGGCCACCACAAGCTTCCTGCACTGGCCAGACCCTCTTCTGTTCCCCCGATACAGGAACATTTCACATTATACAATGCAGGACCAAAGTCCTTGTTATGGGCACAGGTTTCTTTTTCTGTGGTAATGCCAGCCTCCGTCGGGTGCTTACGGCACTCAGGCTCCTTGCTGAGAAACACTTAGATCTGTGGACTGGACAAAGGTTTAAATACCACAGCTTCTGTAGCTCAGTAATCAGAAACATGCGTTTGTCAAACCCCTTTCAAAATCACTGCTTTTTGTCTCCATTTACTGACAAATATGATGTGCATTCAGCTTTATTTGAACCCCAGGAAGTTGAAGTTTTTGCTGTTTGAAAACTTTGACAGTTTTTTATAGCTGAACTTGTTTAACTAAGAGGAGAAACCTGCATCCATGTTGTTCCTGAAGACAAAAAAGCGCTAAGCAAAGCAAATATGTCCTTTTTTTCAGAGAATCACAATATTTGCTCCTACTAACTGTTTTTCTCCTTAGTTATTCTCTTCAACTGAACTTTCTCTGTCAACATATTTTACTATTTCATATCACTTATGGATCAGTTCAGTATATTACCACATTCATGGATTAAAATGCACCATTCTTACATTTTATTTATGTTTTCATCCCCAAGGTCAAGTACAGTTTTTCACTGGGAGAAGGAAAATTTTGTCCCAGGGGTTCATAAGTCAGTCTTTCTGGAGCTCCTCCAGTGTATATGACCAGAACTTAAAGCCATTTGACTCCATTGTAATTTAATCAATTCCTTCATGCACTTTTCCAGTGAAACTGTAGATCTACAGAAGTTCAAGTTAATACCATGCATAAAATGGTTTAAGACATCATGGGACGTGCATAAAGAAGTCACACTGGATCTTGGCCAAATAGTGGACTGCTGACCACATTAAATCCGTAAGCTGAGGCTTGTCCCTTTGCTGCCTTTTTCGCACGCGGTGAAAATGTGCAGGCTTCAAAAGATCCTGGAACTGGGCTTTCTGGTAAAAATCATGTGGGAAATGAGAAAAATAAATCAATGCCGGCAGCTGCTGAGGTTTAATTGTGTCCGAATCCTGTTGGACCTGTGGAAGAACCGAAGCAGCGCATGGGGAGGATAAACTTTCAAAACAGTTATGCGATAGAAGCCCTGTAGTCAGGAAGGCAATTAGGTCCCCCTGGACAGGGCTGGCTGTCACTGTCCGTCACAGACCAGGGACAGGAAGGCAGGAAGACGTGAGCTTCTGCTCCAACCAGTCTGGATGTATCAGGCTCACTCTATTTTCTTCTCAGGAGATGAAAGGTTGTAAGTTGTTACTGAGCCGATACCAGTGAAGACTTCCCAGGAAACAAGTCCCTAAGTGAAGACATTTTCCTGATGTGGCGATGTGGCCTGCTCTCCTCTGGCTCGTCTTCAAAGGGTTTCGTCTATGTCGGATGATCAAGATAAAATAAAAATGCTGGGGTTTCAAATCAAAGAAAAGGTTTTGATCGTGAACCCAGGGGTCGAGTGTCAGTTCCCCCAAATTGTAATCCTTAATGCCAAATTTAACTGCTTTATCAAACATCTTTGCTGCAGCTGAAGCTCCTGTGCTATGTAACAGACAAGGACCTTCTGCAAACTACAGAGCTACTCAGCACACTGTAGAAAATAACTCTGTGAGGGCACGAACATAGAATTCCCAACTGCAAAGGTAAATGTAAAGGACAATGAAGTTCTGAAGTTAAATTTAAGCTGGCAGAGAAGTGCGTTTCCTTTTACTTTTAGCTCTCGATTCTTTGTTCTTTGCAGTTTGCCGCCTCTTGCTTCCAGACGGTCATTTTGTATCTTGAAATATTTATGTTCTGATGCACTCTACACTTTATCACCGCCAAACATTAGTACAGACGGGCCCGAGTTACAATGATCTGACTTGGGATTTTTTTGACTTTACGATGCTGCAATACCAATACGCAGTCAGTAGAAATCATTCTTGGAATTTAGGTTTTTTTCCTGGGCAAGCAATATGCGGTATGAAACGTTCTCATGATGCTGGGCAGCAGCAGTGATCCACATCTTCCAGCCTGCCACGCCAGCGTACACAACCGATACTCTACAGTGTTCTGTGTGGCCAGCATTTTTTTGGATACTGAGACACCGCGGTAATAAGTTGAAGTTCCGTTAAACTCTTTACTGAGTGTTGTTTTCGACAGTGTTGCCGTTAGCAGGGAGCTAGCGGCAAACATTAGCGATTGGCAGTACACAAAAACGATTTGCAGGAGAGTTCCCAAGGGGCAAAGGAAACTGAGCACTGACAGGAAGTCCAGGGAGGGGCTAAATCCTGTCCACGATTGGTTCCTATTATAATTAATCAACCAATCAGTGCTCAGTCTGAAGATGGGGGGCGGTGACACCACCTACGTTCTGTTGCTGAAGCGGCCACAGGCGTGACAGTAGGTTAAGTGTATTAAATGCATTTTCAACTTAGAATGGGTTTATCAGAACAGATCTCCATCGTAAGTTAGGAACCATTTGTATGGAGGGAGGTGAGCATGCAGGAGGGAACTGTGGGTTTTCCTCTGCTGAGGGGATGCGTCTGGATGTGCGGACGAGCAGCTGAGGCTCCTTTCTAGTGTCTGATGCTGAAGCAGGAGCAGCTTCAAAAGAGCTTTAGTCTGAAGCCAGCATTCACTCTCAGGTGGTGGCTGCAAGGTAACAAGAGCCACGCTTTGAACTTTCGTCTTGGTCAAAACGGCTCACAGTGAAAATTTATCCTCAGTGTTACCAGAGCTCCTTCCTGTCAGGGTTTAGCTATTTTAGGGAAAATAATGAAAAGGACAGAAATGTGACTGTGCTGAAGTTGCTGTGATGGGGAGGTGGCAGGGGGATTGACAAAGTGGTGCTGGGTGGTTTTGGGAACATCAAAGTGCCTTCAGCCAAAGTCCCTGCAGCATTTCCACACACTTGACACATCACCCCAGCTTGTTTCCTTCACCTCCAGCCACCCAGGTTCATAAACCTTGAAGCTCTTTTTTGTTCTTCACCTTTACCTCCTCCCCTCATCCTTTTATCCCCCCTTTGGTATCCTTTATCCTCATGCTATTGGTAGTTCAGCATCTTCCTTTCTTATTTGAAATGGTGATCCTTTCTTATTTGCAATGGTGATGGACAGGCTGACAGATGAGATCAGACAGGAGTCACCGTGGACTATGATGTTTGCGGACGACATTGTAATCTGTAGTGAGAGTAGGGAGCAAATTGAGGAGACCCTGGAGAGGTGGAGATATGCTCTAGAGAGAAGAGGAATGAAGGTCAGTAGGACTAAGACAGAATACACGTGCATAAACGAGAGGGAGGACAGAGGAATGGTGAGGATGCAGGGAGTAGAGTTGGTGAAGGTGGATGAATTTAAATACTTGGGATCAACAGTCCAGAGTAATGGGGAGTGTGGAAGAGAGGTGAAGAAGAGAGTGCAGGCAGGGTGGAGAAGAGTGTCAGGAGTGATTTGTGACAGAAAGGTACCAGCAAGAGTGAAAGGGAATGTCTACAAGATGGTAGTGAGACCAGCTATGCTTTATGGGTTGGAGACGGTGGCACTGAGCAAAAGACAGGAGGCAGAGCTAGAGGTGGCAGAGTTAAAGATGTTAAGATTTGTATTGGGTGTGATGAGGTTAGACAGGATTAGGAATGAGTATATTAAACGGTCAGCACAGGTTGGACGGTTTGGAGACAAAGTCAGAGAGGTGAGATTGTGTTGGTTTGGACATGTGGAGAGGAGAGATGCTGGATATATCGCGAGAAGGATGCTAGGGATGGAGCTGCCAGGCAAGAGGAAAAGAGGAAGGCCTAAGAGGAGATTTATGGATGTGGTGAAAGAGGACATGCAGGTGGTGGGTGTGACAGAGAAAGATGCAGAGGACAGGAAGAAGTGGAAACAATTGATCCGCTGTGGCGACCCCTAATGGGAGCAGCCAAAAGATGAAGAAGAAGAAGAAAAAGAAGAAGATTGGTAGTTCAGCATCTCACTCTTCTTTTATTAACCTGTCAGCCTCTTGGTTCAGTTTAATTTGCAACACTTAACTGGCATAACAATAATGCCAAAGCAGTGGAAACAACAAACAGTGTAAATAACATTATAATAACACAAATCTGTAATCTTTCTCTCTCATGTGCCCTCCTCTCAGCTGCACCATCCTGCCTGATGTCTTGAAGGAAGAAGCAGTACTTAAGACTGTTGGGAGACTTGGGAGGCCCAGGGATTTCAGCACTCTTACCATTCACACACACACACACACACTGCACTTGAGAGATTGTGTTGAGCTGATATCCGTCAATTGAATTGCAAGGCATTAGGGAGTGATGTGAAGAATGTGAACAATAGCTCAAGAGGAGCAAGGACCACAACTAGCGTCTGAAATTGCAGAAGGAAAGTCTGATAAAGACTCCAATTCAGGCTTTTTGAAATGAAAACATTTTTATACTGCACTGGGCTTCAACAAAACAAAAAAAGCACTGAGTTTTGGTCGGCTTCTGGGTTTCCATAAACACAGAACAAAGATTTTACTGAAGAGAAAAGCAATGTAGGTTTTTGCTTTTTTGTTAAATAACTTTTTGTTTTCTCTAACCCTCAGCTAACATCCTCGTCAAACTACAGTCCCCGTGTTTTTGTTTACAGTGGATTCCCCGAAAAGTTTCCAAGTGGCTGGCAGTGGAAATGAAGCCATACTTGAAAATGGCCTGTGGGATGGAACTCACATAATACCTGGACCCAATTTAAGGTTAATCTCTGCTATAATTCCAGCAGTTTGACCTGGGGGGGCAGTATATTTAACATCTGGATCTGATACCCAGGAGGCCGAGCAGCAGCAGAAGAATGTAGACGGGGACAAGTGGCATCGCTTTAATGACATTAGTAATAGTGGTAAGTGCACAGGGGCATGCGTCTGGATGGGGAGCGTGCAGTGGAGCGAGGGGGGGAGGTCAGCAGGTGCTGGCCATGTGTACAGACCTGGGATGACCATATGAAGACCACATAAGGATCATTACCATTTTTAATGCTGATGAACATTATAACAGCACTTGACTGAGGTCACAGTAAAGTTACAGTGGTTTTGGAGAAGGAGCTGCCTCCCTGTACACCTCCATGTTTATAAAGACACCCAAATTGAAGGCTGTGGTTAGATGTACAGGGAAATTAGCTTTATTGGTTAATCGATTAAATTATTGATTAAATCAATGCACTGCATTTTGGCCTCCTTTTGTCATTGCTATTGTGGGCTTTCAACTCCTTGTTTATCTTTTTCACAGGTATCACATTTTGAGGAAAGAAGAAAATATAAAGTCTACCTAAAGGAGAGAGTACAGTGTGCAAACAGATGGAAAAGAAGCACTTAAAAACCATGGTAAAACCACGTAATACTGATCACCTGTGGCTTTGTGAGGTTTCTCTTTCTAAATTCTATTAATTTGAAATTCTTGTTTTTATGTGATAAAAAGATGGCATTTTTAAGATTCTAGCATGACTGCCCCTTGTTTACAGCCTCTGTGTGTGTGTGTGTGTGTGTGTGTGTGTGCGTGTGAGATTATGCAGATGTGTGCAGCTGAAATGTTGCTCTGCTGTGAGTGTGTCTGAGAGAGGTGTGTTATTGTGACTTTTGTTCAGGTATTTGTGTTAAATGGATGAACCACAATTCTGTGGAACACACTCCATCCCCTCCTGCTCCTTAACAAAGCATCTCCCACAATACACTTCTCATCAGCCAAGCACTGGTGGAGCACGGTAAGGACTTCTATCGGCTCCTCAGTAGCCTTATTAACCCCTTTGCCCCTTGTCCATGTGTGAGATGCTCAACGGTGCTCAGATTTTCTTTGATCAAGAGGGGTCAGTCAGCAGGGCACATGGAGACCCCTTGCATTACCCTGCTTATTAGCAGCAAAGGACTAAATGGCAGCCGATAAGAACCTAGACTGCTCTGCCAATGTACACATTTCCTGTGAAACAGTCCTTCTGCCAACCACAGAGCTACAGGTTCACCACTCTGCTTCTTCCTTTGCATAACTATGTAAACGGGATGAAAAAAGGAAAACTGAAGCTTTAATTTGCTTCTGGGCGGTTTTTCGGGCCTTTGTCCTAGTGCCTTTCATGCTCTCCTTGCTTTCATGGTTAAGTTGAGAAATGTTTATGCGGTCAAATGTGTTTTCCTTGAGGGCACAGCGGGAGAGAACGGCGGCCCTCGGTGCAGCCGGGACCCCCCATGGTGTGGCGTCTAAACCTGGGGATGGGAATGCAGAACAGGACACGGAAACCACAAGCACTTCAACGCTTGAATGCAACATAGAAACCGCAGCAGCTGCGGTGGTAGCATAAATTCAGCTTCTGTCACAAGAAAGGTAATTCAGTATATTCCCCTTGTAGGCAACACAGAAACAGAGGGTGAATTTTGTTAACTTTGCAAAATTTTCCAGGCATTTTTCTGATCGTGATCAATCTAGCATAGATTAATCACATTTGTGTTCCACTGTGGAGGAAGAACTGTGTGTAAACACAGAGAAACATAAGCAAATCTGTCCCATTCCCTTGTTTTTTCACATAGGAATAATTAGCAGGTAGCTTAGGCATGATTTTGGGTTTGACTGATGCTGGAGTTCATCAGAAACTGTATTATTTTGTCAGGAACACCTTTCCACTTTACTTTTAAACCTTCTGGCTTGGGTAGCACAGGGCAACTCACCTGGTGTTTGTCTAAAATGAATGTTTAAATCAGATCATTTCTGATCAACCATAATTCCATCATGATCTAATTTATAGCGGAAAATGCATGCAGTGCACACAGTGCTTGAATACCGAGACAGAAGAGAAACCGCGGATGAGAGTGACATATGCGTCACTTTGAAGGCCTGGCTTCATCCAGAAGGTCAGTGAACAGCGCCGTGTGGTATGTGGGACCGATGTCACCATGTGTGCCCTTTCCGTCACATCCAGTGTCAATGAGCAATGAGCTGGGATGAAATGCCACTTCTGGTCACCATAGGACCAGCCAGCTGCATCAGCAGTGTAGGCAGAACTGTACACAGTTACATCTACAGGCTGGAGAAGGGTGGAGCAACATGTGCTGTGTTTTCCTTTCAGCAGTGGTCACTTGGACTTCATTCATTCATTCATTCATTCATTCATTAAAACATCATGCATTAATGCAGGGCTGTGGTGGTCCCAATCCTATCCCAGAAACACAGGCAAGGGTGGACCATGAATTGGGCACCAATTCAACGCAAGATATTTGGCTGTGTAAGTAATTATTCCAGATTAATTAAAAAACATCCGTGGACGTGCACAACAATTATATCTTCACATTTTCCTGTTTCGGAATAGGAATTTGTCAAAGGGTTAAGCACTTAAATTCACATAAAGTAATGTTTATGCAAAAAGTACCTCCATGGTCCTCTTAAGCAGCTCCTAGGCCCAAATGCAGAACTGTGTAAATATACAGGTTTTAGCCAGTATTTAGGTTCCAAAATATTTTTATTCATACAGCTGGAGGTGAAAAAAATTAAAGTATGAGTATCAGTGATCCTAAAACAGGTCGGTGACCCTATGATATAGCGGATAAAGTAGTATGTATATAAATCCCACACGACTTTTGAAAAAAGATCAAATTTATTACATGAAAACCATCTGATTTTAATACAGCACTCGGCCCAGTCAGTAAATTGACCCAACCAGCTTTTCTGTGAAACCAAACTGTCCACAGAGGGGCTGTTAACTCTGTGTCCTGTGTGAGTACCCCAGTTATTCTTCAAATATTGTTTCCAGGTTCACACAAAAGTTACATTGTAATTTCCCCCCAAAACCACCAGAGACGGCACATTCATGTTTAACACACAATTTTTCATATTATTGAGTTATCAGAGAAAACATCCACATCGTGGCTGAGTTGTTGGAAGCCAATTTTTGTGGACACAGACCGGATCTTCTTAAAGCGTTTGTACTGCAGGTAACGCCAGAAGGGTGCTGGTTTGAGTGGAACTTCAGTGCTATCACTGAGCTGGGTGGTCTGAATGCGTCAGTCAAATTTTTATCTTTATGAATGAGAATAACATTAGTTGTCAATTAAATAATCAGGTAGTAAATTGATAAAGATACTAATAACACAGATGAGGTATTCAGATTAAAAATAATAACAATAATAATAATAATAGAAAACCAGATTCTCTTTTTTGCATTTGTTGGGATTATAGGCCCTATTACTCTTCTATGTCCATAACTTTAGAATCAAAGTTACAAACAAGTAAGGTGAGCTTGGACAGTGAGTTTTCGGATATTATTTCATAAATGTCTGCATTTGGCTTCAAAGTGTCTAAAAAGGCAGATGCTATCGTGTGGTGCAAAGAGGGCAGACAGAGCTGCTGTTTCAACAGCTCCTTAGAAAATCCTGGTAAAGGCGAGATGGCTCATACAGGTGTATGGTCCTTTTACCCTCCTTGATCCCGTAGGAAGGCAGAGGATGGGCTGCTTACATTCTTTTTGTCCCCAGCATTTGGACATTAATACAAAGGCAGACCTTGGGATCTCAGAAACAGGCACCATGCTGATAGAGGGAAATTTTCCTCTGCAGAGTTTCAGGTTTGAAAGTAAACATCGTGCCGGGTGGTCTACAGCAACTCACCTATGCACCCGAGAGGTCGAAGCAGTCTGTTGATGTGAATGGCTTCTTTCCAAAATACTGCACCCTAAGAGAGGCAGTTCTGTCCTGTGCTACGCTGCTCAAATTTCTAGCCTAATACTCATAGGCCTGTCCTCACTCTGTCTCTCTAAATAACATATTTAGAAAAGAGTGACTGTCATGCACTTTTTTTTTTTTATGGAGTAGAATAAAAGATCACAGGATGCATGGATGGACGGAGGGAAGGCAAAAGGGACAAATCTGTCCTCTGAGCTCAGGGACTTGGGATCAACATGGTCCTGGTGGGATTTCTCCACAAGCTGGAGCTTCTCCCCAGAGATCGACCTGTAGGGGCTGAACAGCGTAACAGTCAAAGGCCCAGTGGACAGAAAGAATAGCGCTTCGTGGCCCAAGAGAGAGCTGCCAAGGCAATTAAAGGGCCACCATTTGCCCCCGGTAGAATGCAGGGGTCACGTCACTGTTAGGGCTCCTTTTTCCTGGCCCGGTAGAGACTGCATCCTGGGCGGCAATGGCGCCTTGGAGTGTTTTTGTGCTTTTCAATGCTTGTTGACCTTCCTCTCACGGCTGGAGGGGTCCTGGGAGCGGCAGTGTTGTCTGCGTTGGCCTGTCTGCCCCGCTCTTCACGTTTGGATGAGATTTTCTCCCCTTCATTCAGTGATGTCCTGCAGTTAGAAGACAAAAAGGAATCACTGGATCCCCACAGTTGGGGTCAGGGCTCTGAATTCCAGCAGGGATGCTGGGAACACTGGGAGCAGCAGGGAGTTCCTTTGGCCCTTGATAAAAGGACTTGCATGGAGTAACAGAACACAGTAAGTATCTTTATAGCCAAATTCATTAATCATCAAACAGCAGAGTCTGGCGTAAGGTGAGCAGGACAAACAGATATGAGCAGAAAAAGTTGTGTGTGTGTGTGTGTGTGTGTGTGTGTGTGTGTGTGTGTGTGTGTGTGTGTGTGTGTGTGTGTGTGTGTGAGAGAGAGCGAGAGAGATGGGAAGTGAAATACAGGTTTGTGAATCTTTTACACAGATTGCCTTTTTTTGAGGTTCTGGCTTTAGCTCTGTTGTGCAATTGCTTAGAAAAACACACAGCTTTTTGAATGTTTGAAAATCATCACTGTTACAAAAGTGTGATTGGGGAGCGATTATTACATCTACTAACCTGCAAGCTGAAAAATGTTTTTTCGGAAAAACTGGATGGTAATGACGTTTCCTGGGCACAGAACACACCGGAGCACCTGGGTTTACTCCTGTCATTGTCCCCATTGTCCAGTCCTGAAGGCCTCACAGGAGACCAGCAGATTTGTGTTGTCACCATCGGGCCTCTTACGTGGAGAGAAACCGTAACCTTGCTGCCATTAAAAACACTGTAAGGCAAGTGGCTTGGTGATACAAGCACTAGAATAACAGGAAGGGGTTTATTTTATAACTATTAATCTCTTTTATTAACAGAATAACAGCACTGGGTCAGCAGCATGGGGGCAGAAATAACACAGCCATTGCAAACACATTCATATACATAAAATAAGCGCAAAAGATTACAATATTTTACCGGTGTGACAGCAGATCACTGGCAGGCATTCCAGAATTCATCTGAATTAACATGCTTCTGGGTTAAACGAGTCCAACTTCTAATCATAACTTTTTACAGCCTAAAACATTCTGTAAATTAGTAAAAGGTGCATCATGCTTTTTTCATAAATGACATCATAATGACATTATGGTTGATCAAAATAAACATCTTCCGCTTCATTCATTTTAGACAAACAAGCTGACTTACCCAGCACTGCCCAGGTTAGAAAGTGGGAAGGTTAACAGTAGTAGCACTGCGTACCTCACTGAAAACTAAAGTGGCATTCAGCGCATCAGTACCTCAGCACCATTAATGCTGTCAGACAGGTGAATGTTGCAGAGAATGACACACTGGCCCTAATCCAGTGGAAAAGAAAAATTAAGGGATTAAAAATCAATACAGTAAATCGCCAAACTTCATTACCCTTACCTTAGTATAGTGTCCTTTGCCGTGTGTGTTTAACTAGGCAGAAACCTCACTTAGGCTGAGAAGTACTGTACTTGTGTGCCAAATTTCACGTCTGTGGCTTGAAAAACAAAGAACAAACAGATGGCAACTGAGCTGTATGGATACAGAGGTTTGCAGCTGTGACCGCATTTTTAACAGCATGGGAATGTGAATATAAATGTTGTCTGCGTTCCGATGCCACATTTTCTACCAGGTTACAGCTGTCCGCCACACGTAGATTTTATTGTGTGGACTGTTTACTCTTGGATGCACATCTCACAGCTGTGTGTGCTGTTAAATTAGAGACGGGTTGTGTGCATTTGGTGGTCCTTTTCACTCCAGAGGAGACCACAGTTCATCACTGTTTGCTGAGCTTCAGGGTTTTCAGGTCAGGACCCAATTGCAGATTCAAGGGCACTGACAGGGATTTATTTCAGGGGAATCCAATTCACTGGGCAAAAAGGGATCAAGAAGGACAGGGTCAAAAAAACCAGAGAAGCAATCAGTAAATGATCCAATTTGGCAGGCAAAACCAATGAGGCAAAATGAGACCACTATCATGGAACAGGAAATCACAATCTGACAAGAAACTGGCAGAAACAGAGGACTTAAAACCCTAACACAATAAACAACAGAGACGGCCATTGGAGGAACACAAGGCAACATGAAGGGGGGGAAGTGGGCAAGGAGCACACAGGAGTTAACAGAAGCGCATGGTCTTGCAGTATCCAGAATGGCCAAAAAGTCCCAATCCAGGCCCGAGTCCTGACACAGGGTAGCTGGAGAAGCTTTGGGTCTGGTCTTTTTAGACTGGCACGGAGAACATTTTACTTGTGCATGTCTGTCTCATGGTGCATGACCAGTGCACAGAGAGATGAGAGAGAGCTTCTTAAAATGGAAATGAAGAAGTCAGGTAAAACAATTAGAGGTTTCCTACATGAGCTGAGGAAATGCACATAGGTGGACATGGGTTCATTAATACTTTTGAAGGTCTGGACAGGTGGAGACACTGGTGTGTTCAGATATGCGACAAATCGTTTGCAGATGAGACACAGACCCCCCCCCCCCCATTTCTTTGACATTTATTTGCTTTTTGATGACACAACTCGGCCTCCTTGCGTAGATTCATTGGCAGCAAAACCGCAACGTGATATCACTGAGGACCGTGAGACAAACAGCACAGCAGAGCCCTGTGCTGAAACTGCTCGACAGAAAACATTTGTCTGGACTTATTGTGCAGTATGAAAATAATACAGTTGTGTAGAAATCCTGTCTGATTGTTTTTACATGAAAAAAGGTCAGGATGCGGTCTGGGCTGCACGGGTCAGTCTGTGGTCATGTTAAGTATGACAGCACACGGTCTCGCTTGGCCAGTTTGCTGTGTGTGAGAGACTGCAAATGGGAAGCCAGGCTGGATGAGGTGTGTTTGTACCACGGCCTGAGAATAGAGGTTTCAGGTCTGGAGAGCAGGATCCAAACCGTGGCCTTGTGGGACAGCACAGAAAGAAGACACACGTTCCAGTAGGCATTTAATATGCAGTAAATCATAGCATCACGCAGTCTGCATTGGGCCAGGGGACATTTTGGAAGACTCTCCATGGCCAATGTTTTGCCCACTTAGTCTGTGAATCATGGCTGGAGCCTGAAGCCAAATTGTTGGGTTTCACACTCAGACCTCTTATTCAACCTTCCGCACTACAATTTACGCACCTGTGACGCTTAGCGTCCGGGCTGCTCCGATGGTCCTTTTCCACCAACCTCTGGCATGCAGCAGCGATTGCAGCTTCTCCACCCTCGGCCATCTGGTGCTCAGGCCAAAATAAACGCTTCCACTGCCTTTTATCAGTGTTCAACGCTGATTAGAGCCCTCGGCCCCCTGTTGTCAGCTTTTGTTCACGTTCACCTCGGATGTAAGGAGGCCTCAAGTTTCAGATCCGCGGTGAAGTGAAGGTCAGTTTGCACCAAAGCTACAGACTAACAGAACTGGTGAGTTTGCACTGAAATCTGATTTTGCTTCTGCACCGGTCTGGACTTTTCCATGTAGGTCAGAAGACACAGGGGCTCTACTTCACTGTGGTGAGATTTTTGCGTGAGAAGATGTAGTTCTTCATGTTGTTTGTTAAAGCACTTTTAGCTGTTAAACCGCTTAGTCGTTATTAGAACCACTGAGATTTTTAAAGGCTGTTGTATTTTGGACAAATCCTGCGGGGAGAACAGTGATTGGAAAAGTGGAAGGTCAGGGCAAAAGAAGAAGACCTGGAATGCGGTGGATGGACTGGGTCACCACAGCCACCGATCCCCCTTTGTCGAGTCTTAGCCAACTTGATGAACACCCGATGCGTTTCAGGCCAACGATTTATAGAGTCACCGTGAGTCGACATTGACTCGACGGCACTTAAAAATTTGTTGTTAAATTATTTTACATCAATTTATGTTACAGAAGCATTCGACTTACGTTTGGACCAATTGATGGTGCACCTTGAGGGCTTTTGTTTGCCTTCAAGCAGGGTTGTTGAACACCATGATGACAGTGGGTTTGCAGAAAGCAGCGCTCACAGAGGCAGAAGTCAGCGGGCATGTAAGCGTGACTCATGGCTAAGGGTTTGGTGCAACACTTCCCCTCCTGAAATTTAGTTTCACCAAATTCCACTTTGAATGAATCATTTGTAATCATTTACCATATTGAATGGTTTGAGTGAGCCATAGTGGTGTAATCTAGTGTAGTTTAAAGCAGTCGCTGATGCATTATTTCCAGTTATTTTTAACTAGTTTTTTTCTCCAAGTTGTGATATGTTGTGACCTTCACTAAGAATAGATCGAAAGGCTTTCGTTAAACCTGAGCGTGGAGGATTTTGCCTCTGGTGTTGACATAAAAGTGTTGTCAGTCAGCCACTAATAAAGAGGAGAAAGGACTGATTTCGGAGAAGAATAGCGAGCGTGAGTCGAGTCTCCAGAGCAGGGCATGGATCCTATCATCGCAGGCAGAACACTAGGAGAACCGCAATGAGGAGATACTTTGTGCTGCTGGGGCGATGCTGAAGTCACTTTGAAGTCACTGTGGAGATGTGAGAAACGAAGAGCCACAGATTCAGCACTGCGGAGGAGCCGTTGCGTTTTTGTCCTCCCGTCCTGCCTTCTGGACATGGACATCGGGAGGAGCGACGTGGGTCTTCTGAAGCACACAGCAGAGATGCGATCTCCTCTGAGGCATTTTTTTCCAAAACCAAATTGACATTCTGCTCTGCTGCTTGTTGACCCTGCACTCCCAATGTATCCTCGCTTTTGGCTCATCGTACCTGCGTCCCTCGCCAAGGCCCCTGACACACTCCTGCACTGCACTCAACAGGAAGTCTCCTGCATTCCTATCTGCCCCCAAGAGGCAGGAGCACTTCTTCACACTTCAGGTTCATCCCTGTATTCATGTAAAATTATGCATAGGAGGCTTTTCCGGAAGCACCTACCAGACCCTACCTCTGTGACTCCACTGCCACAGAAATCCATGGCTCAGAGAGAATCTCAGGTCAGACCTCAGAAAGGCCAAGACAAAGGATAAGAACAGCAAGGGGATCCATTGCAAGTTCTGTTTTGCATTTTCATTTCGATGTTACTTTCAGTTCCTCTAACAGATGCCTGAGATGGACCACAGTGGCATGGGCTTCTGGGACAGAATCTGCATCACAGTGGCTGTGGACAAACACTTAGCAGAGGTGACTTGTGGGTGACAGTCATAGTGCATTGTGGGAAAAGGATATGATTTTAACTCTGTGGGTTGATTTCTTTTCATGATTTTCTTGCAGCTTCTCTCAAATCTGATGTTTGCTTTCTTATGACATTTTAAGGAAATATTTTATCTTATTAGTAGAAACCATGTAATGGGTTTCTTTTCATATTTAAAATGTTTTACAATGAAAATATAGGCCCTCACATTCATGTGTGCCGTGCGCTGGGTCAGGTTTCAGGTTGCAGGGCTCATGTGAAGGGCAGGGCAGGTACTCGGTTCCCATACGGGGGTCTCCTTGTGGGGCAGCAGCTCCGTGTCCTCACCCCTCCGCCCTCCTATCAGGGCCACTTATCCACGGAAACATCTGGGCTGATTATCAGTGTCCAAACCTGAAATTGTCTCTCAGGGCTTCATTTACGCTGAAGTCCAAAGAGGCAAATTGGTTCCAGACTCCAGAGGAGAGCAGAGAAAAGTGGCGTGCATGATGGTTGTGGACATACGTGTTCACACTCCTCTGTGTGTTCGTGCGCCCGTGTCTGTATGTGGCTTCATCTGATACTTGTGGCCGGCAAGCCCGTAATAATTTCCAGCAATCAGAACAGGACCCGGCGGGTTAGTATGAACATACAAACTCCACAAAGTCGTGGGTCATATCCACCCAAACGGAACATCGGGCCCCTAATCCAAGGCAGAGCAGGCAGGGAGGGGAAGAAGGAGCGTGCGGCAGCATAGCTGAGTGTCACAGTTACTCCTCGTCTCCCACAGCGCAACTGTGACCAAGGGATTGGACATAGATTTGTACAAAATCCATTTTCTCATTTCATACCGCTTGTCCCGTAACGGCGAGGCCATGACTCCTGAGTTTGAGTGGCCGCTGGCTTCCCTTTTATCTCCTCTGTCAGTGCAGGGAACTGAAAGATCGATGCCAACATATAAATCAAGGGGTCAGGCTGTGGAATGCATTCAGCAAGAGAAAAGAAATGGAATGTTTTCATTGCATAGAACAGCACAGAGGCATTAGCGTTCATTTTCAATAAACTCTCATCGTAATTTTTTTGAAAGCATCTCCCTGTAGCCTGAACGCTAACCTGCACTGTTTAGCAATCTAGACGCCAGGCTGGAGTGTTGCATCTTCTTATTTTAAATGAGGTCCATGTGAGGGAGACGGACATTGATGGGCAACGTTGACAGTTTTTGTCATCCTGGGGAGTGCCTGGGAGAAGAACGGAGTGACACTGATCTACAAGGCCTTTAAAAATGTGCGAAGCCCATCGCACAGCTCAGGTTTCTGAAATGATGCTTGTGATAACCACATAAAGTGCAGAGGGAATTTTTGTCCTCTGTTTGGTTGATGTGGCTGCTCCTGGTCTCTGTCACTGACTGTGCACCTGTTTGTAGACCTCCTCAGTGTCCTCAAGGCTTTGAAGCTGCAGAACGTCTCGGGATGTTTATTTCAGACCAAGTGGTCTTGAGGTCTCTTAAATCGAAACTCGGCCTATATTTTTGCAGATGAGTTAAAGGGCTTTTAAACTTTTGCAAACATAAATAAAAGGGAAAAAGCCAATTGCTGAGCATTTGAAGCTGCTCCCTCTGCTTTAGAAGGTGTCTCTGTCACCCTCTGCCACTTGCCATGCCGCTGGAGAGAGGTGATGGTGCTGTAAACGTATCTGGGTGGCCTGTGACTCTGCTGCCAGTGGTCCTATACACAATCCCTTTATTCTCTGGAGGAGGTTCCAGTGGGGATCTCTTCTCATTGCAGGACTTTAATTATTCTAATCTGTTTCCTTAAATGTTTGCACCAGCCCCTCCCCAAACCTTTCTCTTCCAAAAGCACTACATCAACTTTTCCCAGCTTTAAAGTCAGGATGAAGTAACCGCACCAAAGGATGACTTTTTGCATTATCTGCTGTAGAAAATGTTAATCTCTTTTAAGTTAAGCCTGGGATTTCAAGCAGTCTTGCTGGATTAAAAAAACGCTCTGTTTGTTCAAAGTATTGTGACGGCCTCAATGGAAGAGTGATTGAAATAGGAATATTGATGGAGGGAAGTGGTTTGCTGAACAATGCAGCACAGCGCAGGAAATTGAGCTTGAGCGGAGAAAAGGTGTTTGAAAGCCATCCTTTCTGGTGGCAGACGCCCTGTCCCACTGAAGGGATTACTGACCCCGGTGACCTCTGCTCCATCCTCAGCCAGGGCAGGTAATACAATATCTTGGAGGGAGATTTTGTGTCTTTAACCTCTGACCTTCATTGATGCTCAATAGCCACTGAACTGGGTATGAAATCAGCAGATACCTGAGGTGTCCTGCAGAGCTGAGAGCTGCGCTACCTACCAGCAACAAGACTGTGGATTAGAATGCCGGGATGTTTATTCATGAGTTAAATCCTTTTAAAGTGCAAGATTGGAAACATTAAGCCTCCCGAGGATGTTAAACACTTTCAACAGCCCTTGTTTTGTAAACCAAGTGTTCAGTAACACAAGCCAATCACTCTTCTCTACCGTTTGAAACGTTAGCAAAGTTAGCCAATGCTGAGCATCAGTGGGTCTCTGTGGAAATATGCGATGGGGGGTGAATGAGGCTGGCCATCATCTGCAGGTCTCCTGTGGCTATAGTCTCACAGCTGTATGTATCGTGTGCAAGAGGCGAGAGGAGGCCAGTCTGCGGGTTCTGAAAGGCCTGCTGTTGTCGCTAGTGCTGGCCTGTAGTTTGCAGTCCATGGCCTCTGGGACCCATTTACGAGGCATCACACGTGGGGATTAGATCCAGGTGCCACATAGAAATGGGAAATTAGCCACAGGCTGCAGTGCTGAGGAGATGTAGGTTGATGGCTTCACTAGTAGCCCAGAGAGGCCTTCACAATGCTGGATGGGAATCCTTTGCTAAGTGGTGGGTACTGATGCCTGTAGGGGACACTGACTGCTGAGTGGAGATTTAGGTCCAAAGAAGGTAACAGCTCTTGATCTGCATCTGGAAGGGATCTTTCCGTAGGAGGAGATGTTCTGATGCATCTCTTGTTATGTCAGCCTCTGGTCATAGCAAACAGCAAGTAAGAAAGTGGTCATTGATGGAAACAGATTGAAGGCTTTCCTTATTCTGTCTCTTCAGAAGTAAAATGGTGGATTTTAAGGTGATTTAATTGTCCTGTTTTCAGCAGCGTTAGGTTGTTCACTTATGCTCATATCCATTTCTATGCAATGAAGTGTGCAGGTTGTCATGTTGAAATTAAACCATGTTGAAATCTTTTTTCAGCCCTAGGGCATTTGTAAATCCAGAACTAAATGAGGTGCATTTATTTTGGTGGCTGCTTTGAAGGTCTACGTAGCGCTGGGAACTATAGAACAGGCAGCACTTAATAAATCCGTCAGCGTTTGCAGGCTGGAGGAAGCCCCGCAGGTACCTGTGTGTTTAACAGATTGCTAACAGGTGCTCTGGACTGCTGTGTGACTAAAGTGCCGAAGCCTTTGCTCTGATTCGAGGCTGCAGTGCTGGTATGAAACGCGTAGGAGCCGATCACATTTTTGATTTACAGTATTGATCAGAACCTTGTTTTTTATTAACATATGCAAATATGTTTATCTGGGTTGGGCTGATGGTGAGCTGGCAGGTGACTCAGTTGAATATGTGCAGGGATGCAGATGGATGCTAGCACAGAGGTACTGGGACCTTGATATCCAGACCACAGGACAGGGAAAGAGTGGAAGTGAACAGAGGAAGGAGGGAGAAAGAGAGAGAAAGAAAGAAGCTTCTCACAGCTATCTTCCACTTAATCTGTGACAGGAGGGTTGGACCTTTTGATAAATAACATAGGAGTGGCAGCTTTGCAGTAGCCAACGGTCATGTATTAATCCCATCCTGCTGGACGATCAGTTCAGGAAGAAGCACAAACCCCCATCCAGCTCAATCCAGGGCAGTGCAGGAGAGTAAGACATAGCAGAAGATGGGAATATCTTATTCAGGCGTCTGTGTGTGGAGGTGCTGTTTATATCAGCCTAGAAACAGGTGCGGGTACACAGAGATGCAGTCCTTTTCTTTGCACATATGTTTTAGATTTTCTTTTAAACTACGTCTGTGTCTCAAAATCACTGTATTATTGTGGGCAAGCTGTGCTAAGCTGCATTATTGGATGAGAATATAAATTTGTAATGTGAGTCCCGCTGCTGTAGCACCCATGACCAGTGTTTGCTGAACAGGGAAAGCAGCCTTTTGAATGAATTAAATACTGTTTTGCTTTGGATGAAATAGTCAGCTAAGCAATCTAATAATAATAAAAACAAATGGAACCCACATTGGTCTGGTTGTCCAAGTGCATTAGCTTAGCAATGGGGAGGGAGGAAGAAGCAGCGTGTCAGATCGAATCCAATTACGCGGCTGTACATTAACTGCTCACTGTTTGGTGTTGGACAGACAGTGGAATCTGAGTGGGGGTTTGTTTGGCTTGGTGCTTCTTCAGGTCAAACACTAGCAGCTGGGCTTCAGCTCATAAACAAAGTTAATGAAATATAACTTAAACAAACACTAAAGTTAATAGCTTGCAGTGTTAGACTAAAACAGCGGCAGAGACTGGTCAGGCCATAGTCAGGGTTTTATAAGTGGAAAAATATAACGTACTGCGTTCATAATGGAGCGTCGTGTAAGAAGGGAAGGACCTGCCGATGCTCCAGAAGGGCCCTCATGAAGGGAATCTTGTTTCCATTAAAAAGTTGAGATCCAATTCTGATTCAGTCAAATCTAACTACCTTTGAGGAACAGTGAGCTGCTGTCACTGTCTTCTTTTGGCGAAATCTGTGCTGCAGGACAAGTCAAGCCTGGACTGGCCAGCAGGAACACATTCGTGTGCCTCCTGTTCAGCCGAGGGACAAAGTTTGGCTCCACTTCTCCTCCAGGCATCTGCTGTCAGGGAAAGGGAAGGTGGGGAGGCCCGACTGTGTTTGGGGCACTGAAGCACAAAGCTCTTCGTACAACTGTTTATAACGGGAAATCTGGCACTTTCCAGCAGCTTCACAGCAGCTCGCTTTAAGTGACAGCAGAGCATTAAATTTAAATAGTGATTGTGTTTAGCAGAAAAAGTAGTAAAATGTCAGATACGCAGACAAAATAAATGTGGGTACCTTGTGCCTGTCAGCAGACCTGTTGCTCTACCAGCTGTGAATGTTCTGCTCAGCACACACTGTGCACAGCATCCCTCACATCCAAAAGGAAATGAGCAAAAATGCAAATACAGGAAGGCGGCATCTCCTGTTGAAGTGCTAGCTGTGACATTAGAGCACTTTGTGGTTCCTGTTTTCCAGGTGCCGGCTTCATCCCATGGAGCTGCTCATCACCATCAGGAGCGGGAAAGGAAAATCCAGACTGTCAGAGAACACAGGAATTACAGGAGGTGGCAAAGAGCATCAGAGATGAAGTCAGCATCACAGGAAAACGCCAGAACTTCTAGACCCCGAATAACAGACGCACATTTCGGTGTACAGTTTGATCACATGCAGTGATGGTTTGTATGAACGGCAGACAAGTTTGATGTCATCTGATGTCCTCGTGTTCATTAAGAAGACAAACACATACACAAGTGTGTGTGTCAGTGGATCGGTGAACTTATTTGTGCCACCGTAATAGTGTGGGGGGAATTGTCCCAACAGCGGTTTCCTTGACTGAAAAGCAGCACTGAAGTGGAACAATGAGGCTCCATGCTGGGCGACCATCCGCGTCCCCCAATGCTGTGACTCTCCTCTCTCACCCGGACGCACAAGCTATCGGACGATGTTTTCATGTGTGTTTCCTGCCCCCTTTCTCTACCCGGCCTTTTCCCAATTTGCAGCACACTGGGCAGCATTGTTGGAGTTGCCTGCCATCCCCAATTCCAAGGTGGTTTGGAGAGCTGCCTGGAACGGAGGATTCCCACCTCCCTCAAACCCTCGTGATTTCCAAAATTTTGAAAAGAATGGTTCCCCGCAGGCTGGGCGGAGAGGAGATGAAAGCTGGACACTCTTAGGCCCTTTTTACTGCTACATTCCCTTCCACATCCCTCTGGAATTGTTTACTCATTTATTCCTTGGCAGTGACGTCATGTTGGAATGTCTTCACCGCATTCTGCGCTCCTCTCCTTTTGCTTTCACCTCTCTCTAGAAACAATCCGTTTGGCTCGTTCAGCAGACAAAATCCTCCAAACTGTCCCAGCTGCACTGTGTCTCTGCACCATGTTTACCACAGAAGCTTTTTTTTTTTTTTACCTCGCTTACATTTCACGCGTACTAATCACACTCATCTCCATGTGCAGCACCAGGAAGACAACATGGGTGAATGTACAGACACCATGCCTTCCAGATGCCCTTCCCTTCATGCTTGCTCACACTTCAACAGGGCAACTCCGCTGACCCCCTGTGGGGTGGAGATTCGCACACGCTGCGTGAACCCTGGTGTTGATGGACTGCAGAGGTCACCACGGTACTCGGTGTAAACACGGAGAGAGAAACAAAGCAACAGCTACACATTTGCTCCTCTCTTGGGACTTTGCTGATGAATAGCAGTCAGGTTGGGAGAGAAACAAATAAATTTGCTGCTCTGTCTTGCTTGGGTCACAGATCCGAAGTGATGGCTGGTGGAAATTTTATTGCAGTTTATTATATCATACATAATATATCTTTGGCCTCAGAAATGTGCTAGAATGACTAGAGACTGTCCCTAGATCAACTGGGACTGTCCTGTCCCCACTGAACCTGGATTGACAGTGCAGGTTGTCCATAAATTGCATTATTGACATTATTTTAGTTGCTACACATTCTGTTATTTTTCAGGATGACGTTTCTCCACTTCGTTCCACAGTCCAGTAGATCAGGCAGTAATGAAATTGTTTGTTCATAATGGAGGTTGCAGCAGCACAGCCTCTCTCCCCATTGAAGTGTCCAAGCTTCACTTCCAGAAATTGGTTCCTTCAGACCAACTTTGGGATGCGGATCTGGCTGACATGGAATCCAGCAGGCGTGGGGGAGCTCCAGCTTGTCCTCCTGTCCATGCCTTAAACAGGGAATCTGTGGGGATCGGGAGGGTGGGAAAAGGGGCTTAGCGGATGCTCGTACAAACTGGAGGAGGGTTGGCGGTTTGTGGGGGATGAGCATGAGGATGAGGAACCAGCTTCAAAATTTTTGGCTTGGAAGATGGTTCTTTTTTTGAAAAAGAGGAAAGGAAAGATAAGAAGACAATTGCAGTCCGGTTGGTTTTTTCTAATGGATCCTAAGTGTGCTTTAAAGCGCAGACTCTGTAATCTAAACAGAACTTAAACCATCTTCCATCCTCCGTATATTAACCAGAGGCTCCAAAAATGCTGAGGGCTTGTTTGCGTTATGTTTCAGAACCAGGTTACTTAATTTTGATCACAGCAGCTACTCAGCTGCCAGGTTCTTCCCTCTCACTTTCACTATCTGTGCCCAGAACCTGGAGGGAGTTTCTTCACAGCCTCCAAACATGTCCCCTGGCTCCTGGCCTTGGCTGTGTGACCCACAAAGTGGAGTATTTGAATTCTACGATGGAGCACATGGTCAGAACTCTAACACTGAGCAGCAGAACATTTGTGGAGAATGAAATACACACTCATGATCACACATGATAGTCCTGGGCTCAGTCCAATTGGCCACACTTATGGATCTATCTGCTAGACTTTTGGAGCTCTGCCACGCAGCGTTTGATGTCAGTTTAGAATTGGAACTTCTCTGTTCCCCGAGCGGGACTGGAGCCGTCGTGTGGATGCTCCTCTCTCTGTAATGATTATTCCAGCCGCCCCTGAAACATTTAAAGTGATGGCATGATGGCAGAATGGTGGGAGCAGAAGCAGGATTCCAGCTCTCTGCGTCTCCTCTCAAGATGCACCAGTCGTCTGAAGTTGTCATTCTTACCCCTGGCTCCTCATGTAGTTGTCTTCTGCATGTTATCAGTCAATGCTGGGACAGCTTGAATCATTTATAAGCCTTCAGACTGATTGCTGCTCTTTTTCTCCAAAAGTAGGACCAGCTTCATTTGGAAGAAGTGAGCTGAGGCTGTGATTTACTGAGGACAAATATCTGACATGTCACACCCTCAAGCCCAACTATAGAGCATCATTTAATTAGCATTGTACAAGCACCCCTCAGAATTATAAACGTAATTTGTTCCTGAAAACTGTTGGTATACCGAGCATTTGCATATCGAAATCTATTATTTCTTATGAGAAAAATATTGCACTGTCCTCTGCTGTACTGTGAGGTTGTTCCTGTCTGTGTTTGACTATGCATGTCTGGCACACTGCATTGAACTCTGCCAGCAACTACAGGCGGAAGCTGTGTAAGAGAGAAGTTCTGAGTGCGAAGGTTGCTCTCCAACATAACGTCGGGCTTGGCGACTAACAGCGGGACTCAATAAAGATGAAGCGAAAGGTGGAGTCATTAGGGTAGTAAGAATGATGGCTAGAAATGATGAATTAAAGTGACACTGAAATAAAGGACATCAAGAAAGATGCAATAACAAAAGCATTATTTCATTTAATTTAGCTAAGTGCATTTACAATACTGTAGTAACGTTTTCTTTATGTTTGTGTCATATCCACTTAAATAAAACTACTGTTTCATGAGTAATCAAATTATCGTGCATGGTTTAAATATGTACAAAATAAAACAATACATAGGATAATAATAGTAGTACAGTATTAGAAATGATGTCTTCTTATTCATTTTTTAATGTAGATTTTGATTCTGGCTGGGCTGCATACTGATGTCAGGTTTATAACTTCAGAACCGAAATGTGTGCACATCATGGGAGGGTATTAATTTTCTTAGGGTGTAACTTTGAATATTCGCATACTGAGGGACACCTGTATTTGTTTCCATTATGACCTTTGTCTTCACTGAGATAGGTAGATCTGCTTTGAAAAGACCTTCTGTATCTGAGTGGCGACATCATGCTTCAGGAAGCGGAGATCACTGCACAGCTCCAGGTATGGGGAACTGGGCCCAGCTTTATGTTTAGTGATCATCTTCCCCATTTATATGGGCCACCAGGTAACTCATTGTTTAACATTAACTTGAAGGTTGCTGGATGGAGTCCCACTCCCAGGCCTGCAGTAGTGTTCTTGAGTAGTGCCAACCCTGTATTGCTGTATAAATGAGTAAAACATTATCATTTATGTTGGATAGTGTCAGCTAAATAATGAAATAGTAATGTATTTTTTAGTCACACAATCAAAGGAAATGCTGCTCCTTTTGTAAATTCGTATGTCCTTGAATAAACTGCAGTTGTGTCTTATCTTCAGGCCTTGACCACTTAAGTGACTTCTCCAAATAGCTGGATGACAGTCGAGGTGTGCTTATTCCTAATTCTTTGTCGTGTTGCACTTTGCCAAGATGTGCGGGTGATGTCTGCCCTTTTTAATTGATATAATTAGGGGACTGCATTAAAAGCAAATGAAAGGTCTTTCACGCAAAAAATGAATCCCTGAAGTTCAGTCATTTATATTATTGGCTGCCAAGAATAAAACAAACTCAGCGTGATTTTCATCACTTTTATTACATTGTTTAGAAAATGGAGCAAGATGGTCTTCATGTACGTTTCATTTATTACTTTTTGCTGGAGGGAAATCAGTTTTATCATGACTTTCTCACACTTTTTCATTACTAGTGCCATCTGATATTCCTTGCTTTCAATTCTGCCCCCCCACACTCACATTACAGCTTCTGTGGTGCATAAAGGTATTTCCACACTTTTTTGCCACTTTAAATGAACGGAAGCCTTTTGTGGAAAGTAATTAATTGTACTTTTACAATGGGAGAGAATCCAGCTGGTAGTGGGAGGAGCTCAGCTTGTCGCCATTTTTTGTCTTTACATCTTCGAGACTGCTCTTGCGTTAGTCGCCTGCACCAATTCAAAATTAATTTTTAAATATTAGTTCTGGTGGGGATTTCCTTGCAGCCCTCCATACCTCCTAAAGTCCAGAGTGGTGAGCAAAGTCTAGCAGGAGGTGCTCAGGCGTACAGCTGTGTCTTTGTTAGGGAGGTAAAGAGCGATAGAAACCCTGTGAATCATGAAAAAGATGCGCCAAAGCACCTGCTGAGCTCCATTCAGGCTCTTTACGACTGGGCTGCTGCCCACCGACCGCTGTGACCTGTGTGGAGGTCAGCAGACGTTACTCCGTAATGGACTGGAGCCACATTCCAAGCCTGAGCAGTTATCTCTGGGCTTTCAGTTCTGCTTATGGGCCCCCTGCCCCCACCCTCATTCCCAGAGCTCTGGTTTCCTATCATCTGCTGTCATTAATCCTTTAAATATATGGCACATTTTTCATTATGACTGCTTAATATTCCAGGATGAACAGCAAAAGCTTACTTGTCAGCTTTGGGAAAACTGAAAAAAAATGTCACTGACTGCTTTGAAGAAAGCGAGCAGCTTTTGTAGAAAATAAAGGACTTTTGCAGAATAACAGAACTGTGATGAGAAAATTAGAGGCTGTATTGTTGAGACTGCATGAGAATGACGGAGTGCCGTGAGAACAGGAGGTGCACATTTGTTTTAGGCTCGGTTCCCTCATTCATCCTCGACTTTTTTAAAGTTCGTGCGTCTGAATTCTTTTGCCAAAACATAACACAAGCGTTCAAGTCGTGCAAAAATATTATCTGAAGGCAGCGTTTTGTGAAGGGAAATTCAGCCTTTGTGCTGTTTTACATTTCAGACCCAATGTTGGCGGCTTCAGAATCATTTTAAACATAACAAATTGTTTATTTTGGAACAAAAGAAAAGCAGAAATTCCCCAGTGTGCTGAGCTTCCTCAGCCTCCTTCTGAAACTTTTCCTGTATTTGCGATGGAGTTTCAACTGAGGTTCTCCGAAACAGCAGATTCGTAGCAAACAGAAGGTCTGAACAATTTACTTTCATTATCCCATCATTTGACCAGTTTGCGAATGAAAAGTTTCCTCTTGGCCCCCCTTTCCTCCTCCTTCCGTAAAAGCAGGTGCTCCAGGGTGAATAAGGATGTCCTTCCCACTGTCGAACGGTCTGGAACAACGTTTTTCACATCCTGCCCCTCCACACTCAGGACCACTTGGAGAAACTTGCCAATTCCAGAAACCATTTCAGGAAAACGGACCGAGGACCATTTCAGGAAAACCGTAGCAATGAAGTGCACACAAACTCAAAAATAAGCATCGTCGGGCACAGCAGTTTCCTTTCTTAGTTCATTATTATTATTTGTTTTGTCCGTGTCGAATTACGCGTTAGATGAGCAGCGTTGAAAGGGTGTAACCCGGTGTACTGGATTTCCTGCTGCACTACAGGGCGAATGCAGCAGGCGGGGGATTCGAACAAACACGTACGACCACTACTGTCTGGTCGCTATACTCAGCGTCAGTGGCTCCCAACCCCCCGTACAATAAATACGTATCAAAAAAATGGATGTGAATTACGGGGTCAACTAAGGAACCGATCGATTCCAGCAGTTAATGCGCCAACTTTTGCGCACGACGTGTGAGGCGCATTGGGACTGCGTGCGATGTGCTGGGCTTCGTTCGTCCTCTTCCGTCCCGGTTCCGCCCCGATCCGCAGCGCTTCCTCCTCCTCCTCCTCGCAGTGAAAGCGCAGTGCCTACGCGGGTCGGCGGCTTCACTGTGCGCGGCTTCACCTTGCGAGGAGGGTGAGCGGCGACAGCAGAACCTCATTCGCTGGACCAGAAGGACGCACTTTAGGAGGAAGCCCTTCAGGACCCGCCTGTTTCGGCCAAGATGTCAGCTCTCATTTCTCTTCTCCTTTTGGCGCTCCTGACACCATCTTCATCCTCCAAGGTGAACGTGCCGCGACTGCGCCTCTCCTTCAAAGGTGACGCTCTTTTATTTAACGTTTCACACATTTCTCCCGCACGGGTCTGCGTTAAACCTGTTTATTTGCACAAACTGCGTGCTTGTCATAAAGCAGGAGAATAAGAGCTCTGGGATTTATTGACTTAAATTTAGTTTATCGGTGTGCGTAAAATGCGCATAAAGTTACGCTTGAGAAGCAGCCGAAAACTTCTTTTCTTCTCATTTACGCGCTGTTGTCCTACAGGTCACGCTCGCGTCGTGAGGAGTAAGAATAAAGCATACATTTGAAGATAAACTATAATCATCCCTCCATCCATCCATCCATCCATTTTATTTAACTGCGTATCCAGAGTAGAGATACCACGGTCCGGAGACTAAAACTAAAATTCGTCAGAAGTTCATAGTTTTCAGAGGTTGATATACTTAAATTATTTGAATTTGTTGCCAAGTGTTTGTGCAAACTTATTTTGATACGCAGAATTCTTTCTGCCTTCTGCTGTCACCTTGTCCTGCCACTCAGTAACCTACCTGTCGCTCCCCCTCCCCGTCTAAAAATAAAATGACGCATTAATATTTTCTTAAAATGCTCTTCAGACTGGCAGGTCTGCATATGCTTGAGCGCTTTGCACTCAGCTTTTACCTTTTATACAGTTTTTAACAAAATGCTTCTGTTTACTGTTTAGCTGAAACGTGCGTGATGTCTGCTGTTTCACGACGACTGCCGACGTCCTTGCTCACTTGCTGGCTGGTAAAGATTTGCGTTGCGCAGATAAAAAAGTAAAACACAGGTTTAGTGTGCGTCGAGCTCCTTTGCCTGGGGAGTTTCTGGCTCCTTCCGCCTCACTCTGCTGAGGTCCCAATACATTAATTTCACTCCTCGGCCACCATTAACTTTTATTGAGCTGAAGGAAAATTTTGCTGCCACCGAGAGTTTAAATAGTAAAAGTTTAACCTGCAGCAGGACTGCCTGTGTCTGCTGGCCGTGGCCTGAAAAGGCACGATCACGCAGACCTTTCAAAAGCGATTATTAGACCAACTTTATAGTGCAGGGGTGCTGGGCTTTTATTTACTTTGCTTAGTTACATTCTTTTAGTTTACAGAGATTGCAGCTGAAATACATGGGCCTGGTGGGAGAAAAAGGAGAAAAGGATAAAATACATGCAAGTACAAAGCGTGGAAGGTCAGCGCATTCACGCTTTTGAGCCTCATCGAGCATCAGAGCCACACGGCTGCTCTGCTCACCTCCGCTATGGCATGTCAAGTGACCTGGTGTTTAAGGAAAGTGCGATGAGTGGCTTTTATCATTATTATATCTGTAATTATTATTTTAAAATCCACACAGGATTTGCCCCATGTTTCTGATAAAATCCTGACAAAGATAAAGAAAACTTGCTCTGGTTCTGTGGTTCCAGAAGTCTTGGCACTTCAATTTGGGAAGGAAATGTAGGCGATTGCTGTGACCTTATTAAGCAGCTTCCTCCAGGGTTAAACGGCTCATTGAAAAACCGCAACAAAAAAGGGAAAAACTCGAGTTTTCTGAACAAATCAATTAGTAACGGACAAGCAGGAAGGAGGGGAAGGGATCCCCGCCGGTGAGGAGATGAGCGTTGGCCTGTTGAATCGACTGCGCGTCATCCGCTGTCCCTCTTATTCCCTGACAAATTTAACGGCTTTATAGCAATTTAACGGTGTGTCCTGGTCGGAATGGAGGGTCCGTGTGGGACAGGGCTGTGTTTGGAAAAGGAACTCAGACGGGGCTCTTAAACACCTCACGGTGGACTCGTAAAACAATCCGTAGGCCGCTGTGTGATCTGCGGCGTCCCAGATGTGTGCCGAGCCACCCGGGGGGAGGGAGGGAGTGACGTCGATGCCGATTTCAGCTCCCTGGGAGAACGAGAGTCTCCGCATCCGGGGTCTTGCGCACCGCAGATGGGTTGTAGGCGCTCCCAGGGTCTTTGCACACGCTGAATTTGCACGAGCGTGTTTGTGTTTCTTACAGCCAGGAGAAAAAAAGTGTTTTACTTTCTGTCAATGAATTAAAACCGTTTGTTTTTGCATTTTTGTCCAGATGTTTTAATTAGAGTTTGAGCGAGGGAGGGGCCAGAGGGACAGTGCGTTTCCTACAAGTTCACAGGGTTGGGATGAATTTTGAGAGCAAACAAGAATAAAGGTTAATTTTTATTTTGCCTCCAGTTTGTTAGTCTGGCTTTGCTCAGCTGCGCACAACTTTCCCATGAGGGACAAGTTGTCAGGATGACCAGTGGGAGGGTTGGTTACACTCCCCTCACACTGGGGTTTGGCAGAAGAATCAAACAGTAACTAAGAACACCGAGGAGACCTGTGAACACCTGACCAACTGCTGAAAATGTCTACCTGTGGAAAATTAAGGTACACTAGCAATTTGAGGGCCACCTTCTACAATTCCTCCAGTTTTATTCTGCTGTTTGGGCTTCAGAAACACAGTTAGGGTTATGACAAAATCTCTTCACATCCCTGCCTTGTGGAGAGCATCTAACCCATTGAAGTAAAACCTGGTCAGCAGCCATGTAACACGAGTACCACCTGCTCAGTGGTTTGAGTGCAGAGGAAACATCTCTTACACCTGCAAAGTGTTTCCCTGAATTAGCCCCTGGCTGTTTGTCAGCTGTTTGCTTCACAGTTTGTTAAGATTGATTTTATGGCTGTGTTTTGCATGTTTTCAGGGCACCACCTAAGCACAGTGTTTTTCCCCGAGGCTGATTCAGGCCGGTGTGCCTCAGATCTGTCTGAGTCAAATGGATGTAAGAAGCGGAGAGCATACTGCAGTACATCAGTGCTGAGCACCAAGTAGGGCAGTGATGGCAACTTTCATATCACCGTTCAAAATGAGATGTCCAAAGCAACTTTGGAAACCCAGGCAGCATCTCTTTTTGCTCCCTGGAAGTTAACTAATCATTCCCCCCCAACAAAAAGGATAAATAAATGGTCTAAGCCATCCATTCTCTACAAGTGTTTAGACTCCAGTCATTTGCACTGGATAAACCTCCAGCTTTCAACTCATGTTGCGCCCTGAGGCCCCTTCATCTTCATTTGTACGGAATGGCGAGTGTGAAGGAGGCAGCGATTGAGAGGAAAAACAGGGCCGCACAAAGTGTGAGAACGGTGCGGTGGTAGTGGGCAGACGGAAAGTGAAAGCAGGTGGCCGCCTGACCCCTGTCTCCCCGGGGGCCGCGTTCCCCTCCGTCGCGCTCAGTCCTGCTCTTTTTCTGTTGCCCGTAATGGATTACACAGGGACTTGTAAACCACGACAGGAGTAAGGAGAACAATGCGATTTTGTGTTTGCCTTTGCCAGACACGGCTGCTGATTGGAAAGGGCCTGTGCGTCCAATTAGGACTCGGCCTGGCAGTGGACTCACTTCCCCGTCTCCTCATGGCCACATGTGGCTCAGCTCTGTGTTTCAGGCCACAGGCAGCTGCCCCAATGAAGCTGCGCAAAGGCCACCCAAAAGCTTCAATTCTGGCCACAATAATTCCACTCTCCTTCTATCCTGAAGGAGTCACTTCAGGATAGAAGGAGTGAACATGACATCTCCAGAAGGCACAGAGCCTCTGCTGTATTGTGGGCACCACACTTGGCGGAGGAGATGACACCCACATCCAAGTGTCTGCTTATGTCAATGTTTCTGAAGGAAGAGCCTCACGGTGTTTCTGCAGTGTCCTTGAGGCAGTTGCTCTACTGTTGTTACAGCAGAACATTGATTATCCAAACTGTTTGGGAGCCAGGTTGGTTCAATGAATCAAATAGTTTGGATAACCAAGCATGCATGGGAAACCCCAGTTTATAGGAAACAAAGCGTCATTCGGCCTCATTAATGCTTTTTCACATAACTGAGGTGCAGAAAGCGTTGCCTTAACTTCTCTTTTGCCAAAACAATAATAAACGCCGTCTACTAATTCCTTATCACTGAGCTTTCCTTTTTGCAGGGCTTTCAAGCAGACTTCAGATTTTCATTTTTTTCCGCTTTTCATGTCACGCACGGCTGCTTTCCCAACATTAAAATGTTAGTGAGGGACACAGCGAGGTCGCCCGTTTCCAGCCTCTTAATAATGGCCATCCTGCCTTTCCACCAACCCATGCAGTGGCTTCTTTTGCCTCTAAATAAAAGAGTCAAAAGAGTTTACCAAATACAAATGTTGCTATTAACACGATAGTGCGGCAGTGTGGAAATTTTTTTGGACACCCCCCCACTTGTATCTGCGTTATGTTTTGTCCATCCACGATGTCTACGAAACGCCCATCTGTGTCTGTGTCTCCTGAAATCGACATGGAAGCAGAAAGCCCATCATGACTTTTAAGGTAGGCTAAGCTAGACTATGATGTTCGGTAAGTGTTATGGCATGGGTTGGTGGAAGCAGTCGTGAGACACCAAGGTAATAAGTTTAAGTTCCATTAAACTCTTTACTGAATGTTGCTCCCGACAAAGAGTGTTGCCGTTAGCCGGGAGCTAAAGCTAAACGTTAGTGACTGGCAGTAAGCAAAAATGGAACACAATTGCTGCAATTGAAAATAAACAAAATGCAATGTCTTGGTAAAATAGCGGTTGCAGAAGAGTTTGCAAGGGGCAACAGAAACTGAGCACTGACAGGAAGTCCGGGTAGGAACTAAATCTCATCCACGATTGGTTCCTACGCCAATCAATCAATCGGTCTGAAGATGATGGGGGCGGAGAGACTGGGTTTGTTCCATTGCTGAAGCAGCCACAGGTGTGACAGTAGGTTGGGTGAATTAAATGCATTTTCGACTTAGAGCACTTTTGACTTACGACGGGTTTATCGGAGGATAACTCCATCCTAACTCAGGGACTATCTGTACTGCAAATATCTTTGAATAAATAACCAGAAATGAATCAATTAAAGGGCAGGAGTTAAACCTCAGCGTAACAACCAGTGCAGTAAAAGTAGATGCTGCTGTTTTTTATGAGGGGGGAGGGGTAACGTTGGTTTGGATAATCGATGCTCAGATAATCAAAATTGTGCTGTAATTGTTTTTTTTTCGACCAAAGGAGTCAGTGTTTGGTCCCTTTTTTCCACAAGTTAGCTGGGAGTCTTTAAATGTTGGCTTGGCATAGGGAAATGGTATTGAAATGTGGTTTTGCAGTTCTGTAAAGCTGGATGTTGAAAAAATGCTGGGCAGAGTGATGCTGAGCTTCTGCTAAACAGGTGAACCAGAGTGACGCCGAGGTCTGCTCTTCCAATTCGGCCAGTCACCTGATCCCAGTGATAAGGGGCTGCATTTAAAGCTTGTTTATGTATCAAAGTCCGAAATATCCCACCTCATTCCTCAATGAGTGTGTGAAAGCTTGCGTTTGAGCTGTGGTGTGCTTGACTGTGGTAAAACTCGGACACCAAATTTATCTGAGGGCTTCCTCGGAATCAACCAGAAAGCAGAAAAGGTCTTTTTTCCTTTTTAATGTGCTTACCAAATTACTTAAATGGCTCCAGTCCAGGGGGTTAAAAACCTTTTGTGAAACAGTTTCTCTGAAATGTTCCAAGCTCCCTTTTTACTCTCGCTCCCCTGAGGAAACCCTACCATGGTAAAGTCTAAAACGCTCTACTCGATAAGTGCAATCGCAAGTGTAATCTAAATATGACGGCTAAAAAATGCTTAAAGCTAAAGTTTACTGGTTTGGTGAGCTTTTTACACACATCTTTCCCTTCTTTCAGCAGTGCACCGCCCTTGTATATTTTAGTGTGCCGTGAACATTCAGTGCTGTTGGGCCCCGTGTTTGTTTAAAGGCTTGAAAACTATACCTCAGCTTTTTACCCCATGGGTGCTATTTAAGCAGGCGGATGGGGTGTGTTTATTTACTGACTGGCGCGCCCTCTGCCCAGCTGATGGTCGCCGGGCAGCGTCGCGAGGCCTTTTGTGGACATGGCTGCGGCTCAGGCTACTGCATCGCCTGAACAGTTTTACCTTAAAGTACTTCACCGGAAATTCGTCCCGAGTAATAATCACAGTGACTGATGCCTGCTGCAAAGCTGTACTTTTGAACTGAAGGAGACCGGGATTAAGGTTGAATTTTCCACACTTCGTTCTCGGTTGCATGAGACTGTGTAGGTGGTCTGAATGACCGTGCTTTTTAATCCATGCATTTCTGTTGGTTTGTTTGCTGTGTTGGTGTGGCGGTGTTGAAATTTTCTGAGAAATGGAACTCTGTGTCAGTGAGGGGTGTTGAACTGCAGCAAAGTGGAGCGTAATGACTGATCTGCAGACAAAGATTTAGGGCAGCATGCACACACATTTACACACAATTGCACACAGCTTCAGATTTTGCGATACATGGGTTGTTCACACGCAGGAGCAATTGGTGCCGCCTGATCTGCCTCCTCTCTGCTTTAGTGCTTCCTTAACCGAATTCACAGACCTCGATCTCAAAAGCAGGCCTTGCCGGAGGACCGTTGGTAGCTGCAGGTCTTTAAAATGGGGCAATGCCGCTGAAGGAGGAAAGCAGCTGGCGCATGGAGGCCCACGGGATTTTCTAAGAGCAATTTTTTTTTTTTTAGTTAAACTGAGAGGAAGGAAAGTGAGGCTGGATGGCAGGGGTGGTCACCAGGGCCTTTTGCTCTGGGATATCTTGGGCTTTAATGTGGAGAACCATCCGGAGAAGCTGTGTCCAGCCGTGTTGGGGCATCAGCACCCACCCCTCATTCCAATTTCTGGCACTTTCGCATCACACATTCTCATTTTGACCTGAATCCCAGTTATTATGGGAGATTAAGTGTACTTCATACCTATGTAATCACAGTTTTGGCAGTGTAAACATCGAACTCCTGTGAACTTCGCTGTGGATTTGGAAGCGATTTCAAAGGGCAGCGAGATTAAGAGGCAGTCTGGCAGTTATTTTTTTCACCCTCCAATCTCAGATCTGGAAAAATCTGCTTGTCGGGGTTGTGAACGCGGTTCAGATATTCATCTCATAGGCAAATCCCAGCCTGTGTCTAACAGATTGCTCCCGGCGGAGTCCTTGGGACTTCAGCCGGACTTGGCGGCAGCGACCTCAGGGGGATCTACAACTGAGATCTGGGACCTGCACTATATCTGAGGAAGGTGGGCAGAGGTGTGCAGCCTTTCTACTCGAGTTATCTCGTGGCCCATAATGCACTGCTGCAACTGCTACCTTACTCCTGTTTTGTGACGTGATGTGTGTGTTCCTGCGAGCAGCAGACAGGCAACACGTAGCTCAGTGCAAATTAACATGTCGGGCAGGATGTTTGGGTCCAAGACAAATGCCCCCCTATTGTCCACTGCACTCCCCCATCCTCCTTCCCATGTCTGACTGCTACAGGGTAAAAAAGGAACAATGAAACAACAGGAAAGATGTTTTGGTGCTCTATTGTTTTTCTCCGTGACATGGTTGTTTGCACAAAATATTCCTATTTATAAATTTAAAATAATGATGGAAAAACAGTAAACACAGTAATAAACAGGAAAGACCTTTAATCCAGTCCAGCAGAATTTTAAGTTGGCAAGCAGCTCAATTGTGACGCATGGTGACTGCCGGAAATGGCAGGAACATATGGGCAGGAACCGGACACCTTCAGTACCACACACGTCTGTCCTGGTGGCAGGTGGTGTTGTGGATGGGAATGAGTAGCCTGAAGGATTTGCCAGAGGATGAGAACATCTGCCAGGATTCCTGACATTCTTCATATGCTGCACAAATATACATTTGTCCTAAGGGGAGTCGGGCATGGGAATCCTGGTTCTGTATAGCAAGTGTGTGACAGTGGGTGAGTTGGGGGGGTGAGAGAGCAAGGCCTTTGGACCAAATGGTCTATATGCCTCACTGTCTCAGGACTAATTTGGTTCAGATGTGGTCAAGGCTCTTCGCTCTAAATCCACTGCAGACAAGACACACCCCAACCCTGGGGCTCAGTTAGTTTCAAGTCACAGATTCGTGTTGACTCGGAAAGTCAAGTGCAAGTAACGATGGGGTTCTGAAGCATAAGCTACACTGCAATCCAGTACACACATTCAAGGGTTTGGTCAAATAGGAAAAAACAGAAACCTGTATAATCTGAAGCTGACAGATCATTTCTTTAACACACAGAGGTTAAGAAATAGAGGCAAAGTCGCTGAAGGGCTGTGAAGAACTGGGGGTGAGAGCCTTCCTGATGTGAGGTCTCCATTGTTCCTGTCAAACAGTAGGGATTCTGCAGTCGAAAGCAAAAGTGTGGATGGCAGACATCCCGCTCCCAGCAGGGAGTGGAAGCTACCGAAAGCAGTAAAGTTTAAGACTGTAATTTGACTGTTGTTAGAAAGGCCGGATCTCCACTTACACGTATTCCTGAAGCCCACTGTGTATCTCCCACTGCTGTAGGGTCTTCACTGCATTGTATTTCCCCCCTCACTCCATGTTTTTGCACTTATATTTCAAACCCACAGCAAATCTGTCCTGTTGTATTTTGTCTAATTTTGGCAACAGTGTAAAATAGTGGGGCTTTTTGGGACATTTTCTCTCTGTGTCGTGCGTTCGTGTGTGTGCCTGCGCGTGTGTGTGTGTGGACTTGCCTCTTCTTCAGTGACCCCTAAGAAGCTCAATGTCCTGTGCACTGCGACCTCATGTGCAGGTTTTGGGCACCTCCACATGTTTGTGCTTTGACAGTCATGTAAAGCTATTTTTGCTGCACTCTGGAGTGGAGGAATTGTGTGTTTCTTTTCAGTCTGTGGTTGTGTGTTGCTCTCATTGTCAGCTGCACTTCAGAGACAGTACATTATGTAACTTGGTAGGGATTGAGGACAGAGACTAACCCACCTCTTCTCACGAATCAGTCCTTCCCATGGTCTAAAGTTGACGGTGAGATGCTTGGAAATCCTGCTGGTGGCTGATGGCCTCCCGTAGAGCCACTGTTATCCTGACACTGCAGTTCCTGGACTGGGCAGGAGCTGGGTGCTGGACTGCTTCAGTGAGACAAATGAGGGGAGCTGGACCTCAGGGTGTAAAGACAGAGGAAACTCAGACAAGGTGTTTTCCCTTCCAGCTGAGAGACTAAACAGACACATCGGGCTGGGCGGGTGGTGTGGTGATCCAACGCTCCTGGAAGACGATCTCAGGCCCCCTTGTGATCCCACAAGTGCCCTGTGGCACTCCTGCTCTGGGACCTCCAGTTAACAGTGTTTATTTCTGTCTGCTCCCTATTTTGGCGCCTTAGGTATTTAACAGCCCATTTGACTGTGGCAGGTGTTAGTCTGCATGCTTAATAGTATTTTTGCATTAGATGTTTACTTTTTAAACATCCGTTTAGTTATAATAGGGAATTAATCATGAATGGCATCCAGTTTTAAGTTATGCAAGGATATCTGGATAAAACCCCTTTTTCACCCACTTGGGCTGGGTTCTGTTCCCATTAGTTGTCTGCTGGGAGCAGAGGATAATGAGCTGATTGTATGCAGCTGTGTAAGTGGCTTCAACGTGAGCCAGAACTCGTGCCCTCTTACGGAGGGAAGGAGCCTGCAGGAACAGGACTGATGCAAACAGGGACAGTCACCAACTGTCCTATGAGGGTATGGTGGTAACAAATTCCAGATAGTTCTGTGAACATAAAAAATTGCATCCTGCAGAATCAGCATTTCACTTTCACCGGAGGTGCTCTGTCCGACTGCAGAGGTGTGACCCCAAAACCTGCCACATTGTAGTCCTGACCTCTCTGCATCCCAGGGGGGGACTGAAACCCTTTTCAACTTTCCAGGTTTCTTCCTAGGTGCTGATGAATGCCACTGGGCTTTAGTGCCAAAACTTATGAAGAGCAAAAACAGGCTCTTTGTAGCTCGAGTTCCTTTCTGAATCTTTGTGGCCCGACGCCTGTGTGCTCTGCTTGTTCTCCATCTTCACTGAGGACATTTGATTTTCAGTCAAGAAGCACAAAAGGGGGGGAAAGAGAGGGTTGTACTGGTAATATGAGTGAGCTGGATCGGGGTTATGGAGGTGGGGGTTGCTCTCCTGACATCTTTCATCTCTTTCACTGCATACACAGGCAGCCCTGAAAGACACACCGTGACGCTGCTGAGTGATGGATGCCGTCAGCCATCACTCCATTCACTGTCACCTGCAAACCCACAAGGAGGCCTCTGTGCTCAGAGGCCCCAAACTGTCTCTTGGGCATCAATTTTGACCAAACTTCACTAAAATAACCAAAAAAATTCCTTCAATGCAGTGACAATGAAAGGAAAAACTGGACTGGAGTGAAAGGCTGGGCTGCAATGCTCCTCTTTTTGTGCGTATTGAACATCCAGTGAACAGTAATAATTTAGAATGGCTGCAGCTGAGGCCAAGGGCAGCCTAGAGAGCGCGTTTCTCTGCGTGTTTGAGCCTGGTTCCAGTCACACTGATGTACCTTTCAGCTTTCTGCTGTGTCTAGGACACTGAGCCAACAGAGATGCATGTATGCCTGCGTAAGCCATGTATATTTCAGAGTGGCTTAAAGAGAGAAATGCCAAAATGGTGCCTCAGTGAATAGCGCTGCTGCTTTAGCATCTGGGCTGGTTGTACATTGTAGATGAGGTGGAATCCAGCTCAGTCTGTGGGGAGTTTGCATGTCCCGTGTCTGTGTGGGTTTCTCATGGGTGTTCTGGTTTCCTTCCCCAGTCAAAAACATGCATTCAGATTAATTGGTGGCCCTAAATTGCCCATATTTTGTGTGTGTGTGTGTGTGTGTGAGGGCACCCTGTGATGGACCAGCTTCCCATCCACGGTGTTGTTCATATCCTGGTACCTTATGATTCTAGGATAGGCTCCAGGCTGCTGAAACCGTGACCAGGATAAAGTGGGTGATGATAATGGATGGATGAATGAAAATCCCTGAAATCTGGGCCTCATTAGCCAGATACACACAATTACAATGCTGTTGTTGTTGAAGAGTAGCATGGGGACACCTGCAGAGAATTATATGCAAGCAAAACTCACAAGTTGCAAAAAGAGGTCCAGCTGTACATCCAAATAAAAGAGCCATATAATAATAATATTAATAGTTAGTAATGCCATTGCTTAGTGTTGTTGATGTACAAGGGGTGTGTATTTCTCTTCACTCAGCTGTCTCCTGCACTGTGTCTCGTTCTCTTCTCCATAACCCGTATTTCACACTGACCCCCGACAGCTGAAAATGCCGCTTCCACCCAACAGGGAATCCAGGGAAACATGTAAACATACAGGGAAACGTTCAAAATCGAGAACAGACGTTCCAAATAAATTACGATACCATTCCACAGCATGTGGGACCCATCTTGTGCAATCCTCAATATGTACGTATTTGTTTGCTGTAAATGGTTTTCCTCCCTAAAGTTGTGGTTTCTCTCTTTCTCTCCCTCACACAGATCTTCTGGCAACCAACAGATCCTCACTTTTTAGCGGTCACCGTGGATTTCTTAGCCTCACGTCAGTCTTTCTAGATGAATACCATGACCGGCTCTTC
Source organism: Heterotis niloticus (assembly GCA_018136845.1). NCBI lineage: Eukaryota > Metazoa > Chordata > Actinopteri > Osteoglossiformes > Osteoglossidae > Heterotis > Heterotis niloticus. Next base: position 16,031,322 of record CM030898.1, read on the forward strand.
CTGGGGGGCAAGGATGTGCTGTACTCTCTCCCGCTGGACCAGACCAACTCACAGTCCAAAGAGGTGTGTCTTTGCGTTTCGGGGCTATTGGCAAGTTCATACTCATATTCCTGGGTGACAAAATAGGTTATTTCTCACCTCATCTTTATGTTGGTAGTAAATGACGATCCAGTTCATAACATGAAAATGAACAGCTCTTTTAAATTATAAGGAAAATGCTTATTTGCAGCAATTTCTGGAGGGCTCATTTTTAATTTATGTACGTTTTTGCAATTCTTTTCCAAATCTACAGTGTATATAGCTGGACTTTACACCGTGATATATTACTCTCGTTTATTATTTCTATTTTCAAGAATTTTTATGACGCTTAGGGATTTGAGAACTTCTCCACTTATCAGAGCAGCATAGGTCTTCCACCTGGTACTAAGGGACCCCCCCCCCCAAACCATGATTCACTCTGGATTTCCAAAATTCAGTCATGACTGAAGCATCTTCAGGTTCCCTATCATGTAAACTCAAAGATTATATCTCCAAATCCCTGCTATACTTGAGAAGTGCTGGGCTTGTAAATCTGTCCGAACAGCCCTCCAGTCAAGGGGTTCGGAGACCTCTGGTGGGATTTATTGCCCCCAGGCGACCCTGCAAGTCCTGTCCTGAGGAAGGCCTTGGGGAGGCCATGGGAGGGCCACTCTGCTCCCTGACATAGAAAACAGGCCTCAGATCCCCAGTAATCCCTTCCTGGCGTGAGCCTCGTATTTCCACCTGAAGGAAACGTTGGCCCTTTTTAAATTAACAGCTTGGTTATTGCACTGCACATTTTTACTGCTGTTTAGATTTTGTTATGATTTTGACAGTTTGCTGTTACAACACAGAAAAATGAAGCTGCAATAAATGTTGCACCGCCAAGTAAACATTCAAGTTTTGTTGCCTACTGATGTGTAAACGGAATGAAAAGAGCTTTAATTCTGTGGTACAAAACCCAGATGATTCTTTTTCCAGTTTTCCAACCTGGCACCTGAGGAAGGTCTCAGATCTGCAGGGCAGGAGAGTTGCTGTTGGGGAAAAATGTGTGAGGAACTCAGCGTGTCTGAGAACAGTCAGTGAGGCTTTGTCACCTGTGATGAGCAGTTTTAGTGTTGGACTTGACTCCGGCTGGGGGCTGGATGGGGTGTCTGGTTACCTACTGGCCCTTGTGATGTGGGGCACAAATCAAGCTGGATGGGTAGCAAAGCCAACAATGTGAGGGACACAGCTGCTTATGGGATCACAGCCCTCTGCACAAGCCCTTTTATTGTCTAGCTGTGTAAGACACATGGGTTTATTCACAAACCTTTCTGCCACACATATTGTGACTGTAGCCAACAAACCTTATTTTTCATTTTTATATCCTTCAGGGAGGCACAAAAATTAACCACAACCCTCCATGTATGCCCATTAACAGGTGTTTACAGTACATGTTTAGCATAGGGTATTCATATTTAATACTGGAGAAATATTTCTGCAGTACGTCGTGTGCGTGTGTGTGCATTCTGTCCATCTCCAGAGGCCACCGTTCATTTGATTTGAATTTGGTACTTTGTGGCTGGGGGCTGCCCCCCTTCCTAGCCTTACCTGTATGGCCAGCAATGCCCAGGATGATGTATGAAAGACTAATAGGACATTAACAAGAGATGGGAGCAATGCGAGTTGAGAACTTGTGAAGGAAGAAGTTTTCAACACACCAGCATAATCCTAATGATGTTCCTGGGCTTCAGTTAGAACACAAAGGGGGAGAAAAAAATTCTCTATGTTGTAATTGCCAGGTTGGAATAAGATAACAAGCACATGCTGCTCTTTTCGAAATTCTGGGCAAAGTGTGTGAAGCAATAATGCAGAATACTGGCAGAATTGCAAAAGTAGTTCATAATTCTGTGACTTCATTTGATTGTTAGAAACTTTTGTGCCCCACCCACCATAATTTTGACGGTTCTGCAGTGGTTTGCTGCACCTTTGAAGCTGATAAGAGTCAAAACCAGGGGTCTTGGTAGTTTGTGACATTTACCCAAGATAACAGAAAAAATGGTCTGAAAATGTGCTTTTACTGATACGACATTATTACAGTAATGTGTCCAGTCCCATTGTAGCCGCATATCTTCGCCATTGCATACAGCAAGATAATTTAAACCTGGCATGTTTTATAGACTGATGTAAGTTAAGGCTCAGTTTATAAATGATTACTGTCATCACCTTTGCATGCGCTCTACAAGTCCATGTATAACTTCTTCATGCAACCGTCGTGATTCTGTCTCCGTCATTCTTTTCATCTGTCTTTCACTGTAGATTTACTGGCCTCCGCAGCCTGGAGACAAAGAAGAATGTGTGCTGAAAGGCAAAGACCACCAGGTGAGCAAGGGTTCCCTCTGCGTCTTCCCATCTCGGTTGCTTTTGGACGGGCACCTCTCAGTAATGGCAAGTTCAGAGGTGCCTTTCAGTGATTTATCTGGACTCCATTGATCACTTTTAGGGCATGCGCTTTGTCTTCTGTTTTCGGAGCCATTTAGGGAAGCAGCATTAGCCGTCAAGGAGCTTTAACAAGACAGGAGCTATGCCCCAGAACCTTTTTAATTTGAAAGAATCCTCGTAAACATCCTATCGACAGCTAAAGAGCGTTTCGATTTCCCAGAGGAGTTCAATCGGCATTCTAGAAGGTCTCTGGGGTCGAGTGTTGAAAGGTAAACGTCGCCGCTTTTTTGCAGCCCAGCTTTACAGGGTTTGCCCACCTGTGGCCTTGTTGAGGAAAACACAGTCTCAGCACCATCGCCCAGCTGCCACGTTCCTAATGGAGCTCAGCAAATTCCTAATGGATCTGTCAAAGGCAATTAGGACGCATGAAAAATGTCCAATTCGTGGAAAACGGGGCGCAATGAAACCCTCGGTTTACTCTCCTAATAAGGACATTCCGGAAGCTGCTGATGGATGTGGCCATTGCTGCTGTTGTAAAATGTGATGTGTTTGGTCTGTGTTTTAATCTGTGAGCCCCACTCTGTTAACAAAGGAAATCAAAACTGTGTTGCCATCTGCTATCGTTTACATTTTCTTACAATAAAAGGGGTTTTTCTTCAGTCTCACTGGAAGGGAAATGAGCTTTAAAGTGCACTTTTGGTGGCAGGATAGGCTGGAGGTAATAAGAGCATTTGAAGTGCTACTTGAGGTGACATTTAATATGTGGTGCTGTTATACTTTTCCGGTGCTGTCATGCCATAGGCAGAAATATCCATGAAAGCCTTTTCCAACAGGAGAACAGAAGTCTTCATGTGCTATGGTTCAATTGTCTGCATTGGGATTCAGTGGAACTGGTTGTAAAAACAGAAATGCTGACCCCCCCACCTCAGTCTCCACACTTGCACGCAATGAGCAAGGTGGAGGAGCCGACTTTTCGCATTTTTCTTGACAATCGGATATGCGTCGAGCATTTCAGATTCTTGCAGAAACTTGAATCGGAGATAACCTCAAACAAGCGCATTCGTGTTCCGCAGACCTTTTGCTTCTCTTCCGTGGGAATGTGAGGGCCGTGAAGATGTGGGAACCGACTGTTCAATCATGCAGCAGGATGTGGAGCTGCATAGAAACACAGCAGACTACAATGCAGGAGATTAATGATGAGCACAGAGGTTGTTCCTGCGGAGTTTCACGTGGTAATCTGCTCCATTAAGGAACTGCCATTTGGAGCTGTCTTAAAAACAGCCCATAACAATACAAATGAAATTATTTCTTCTGTTATTCTACTATTGGATTCCAAGTCAGGACTGCCTCTGTTTCAGGTTCTTTTGTAAGCTGACTGAAGAGGTTGAGGGAGAGCCAGCCAACTCAAGTCATGGCCTCCACCTGTTTGTCTTTTGCTCACGTTGTGTGAATTCCCTGCGTGTTAGCACATTCTCACTCTTTTGTTAACCTTGTGCACAGGGAGGTCCTGTTTGTGACTCACTTCATCTTGCTGGGTGCCAGGATTCTGCCCCAGAACAGGGTAAAGGCTCCATGCAAGGCTGGCTTGTTTGGCTAAGATGTGCTGTTGCCTCCCCCAAGAAATCATTAGTCTCTCAGCAGGACTTCTTGACTTTCCAAAGGCTCTTGACCAAATTTTAGTTGCTTGGACATCAAAGCAAGTAAAATCTTTATTTCTTCACCTTGCATTTCTTCACCTTGCATCCTCTGGACCATTGTGGATAGCAGAATGATGACAGAGGGCAGAACTGGAATCAGAAACTGGTATAAACAATCCTCTACCTGTGCATGAAAAGCATGTTAATCTTAACTGCATCTTTTTAAAGCCAGGCTGGAATACTTTCAATCCAACAAGCACACATGTGCCACTTCTTTAAGCTTAACTTCAATTAAAGTGTTATGTCCAGGACAGCAGAAATCCCCTTGACCTACCTGAGCCCTGTTTACAAATGAGAATTTTAATGAAACTGCCTACTGAAAGCTACCGTGCGGGTAGTGTAAATTTGTGGCTCACCGTTGGTTCCTGGTGTATTTGCCTTTCCATGTCCCTCCTCCTCGCCTCTGACCCTCCCCTCCCCAGGTTTTATTAACCTTTTGGCCCCTTGTTGTTACTCTTCCTTCGTGAGAAAAGGCTGGTCCGATAGCGGTCAGGCATGACTCGGGGTGGAGGGTGAGGGCTTAGACTGGACCATGAGATCATTGTGGATTTTGGATTTGTGCCGTGGCTGAAAGCGACCATTTCAGGAGCTGGTGCACATTTAGGTGACAGGCATCTGTTAGATCTTAAAGCTGTGACACAGGTTAGTGTGATGGTACAAATGTAGAACAGAGCCTGGTTAGTTGTCTGGCTAGTTGTAGGGGTTTTGTCACCGGAGAACCACTGAACAGCCAGGACCTGCGTACACACTTCAGCTGTACCAGTAAATGCCAATTTGTTTAGATCACTCAATTTTAAAAAGACTGAGATTTTTTATTTGTAGAACAACTTGGCTGCAAGACAAGGCACTGTAAACTTTAACAGTTTTATCCATTTACCCAAATGGTTAGAAATGTTGACTTGTACAACAGTTCCTCTAAATGAAGAAAAAGACCAACAATGCTTTTCTCGTACAAATGGAATTCTCTTCTGTGTCCATTGGCTCAGTAGCTGGATTGCTGCCTTTCCAAAAGGCCAAAACTCATCCATTTTCACTTGTCAGGCCTCTTTGTCTTCGTCTGTGCAGGTTGGCCTTTCCTTCTACACCTCTGCTTGTAGCGGCTGCAAGCGCCAGAAGCTGAGCCCACTAATGCAGTCATCCAATGTACTGTTTCCAGTGTTCGCTGCAGTTTTTCTTTTACAGATTTGATTTCCTTTTAGAACTTGTGGATTGCTCTCCAGTGACTCATTGTTCAAAATGGAAACGGCTTGCAAAATGGTTTCTACTAAATCTATCAAGGACTTCAGCTTTGGAGTCATTACACTGATGTTTGGCCAAATAACTAAGGTTAAGAAACTTAAACCTTTTCATAGTAAAGGCTGTCCTCGACTTGGGACCGGGTTAGGGACCGACGGTCAGGTCGTGAGTCTCATCGATTGTAAGTTGGATCGCGCTCGTGACAGCGATTAGTGTGCAGTCCGTCATACAGTAACTTCCTTTCAAACATTTGCTGATGTTTTTGGTCACAGTATAGTATATAGTCCATACTTTTATCAAATAAATCAGTACTGTATTCTTTGCCAAAGTTTCTTTTTAAAAACTTACACATCTATAATGAATATAAAAGCTCATGTAAAGAGTCATAAATTCATAACGTTTTTAAACACTTTGGTATTCTGTGCCATACAATAGCGGAATGTAAGAAGCACAAAGCAACGTGATCTCTTCCTACTGTTCCGCTGGCAACCCCACTGAGCTTGTGGATGGCCAGGCATCATCAGGGGTGCGACTGGTGCACAGGTGGAGGTGGGGTTGTGGGGGATATGGCAGAAGTCCCGGGAAGATGTTTGCTACCTCTGAGAATAACTAACACTGTATGTGAGGTGAGAAGATGGTAATTGGCTGTGTGTGGGTGAGGCAGGTGTGCAGCACACAGTCAGTGTTCACCTCACACAGTCATCACGTTAAAGTGCCCCACATGTGTGCTGCGCAGGTACATATGTCCAGCGTTTTAATGCGTTTTAATAATATTTTTCATCTGCAGTATAAGCCGTAAGCACTCATTCACTTACCAGTTAGCAATTTCTCTGGTTCTTGATGGCAGTGACATTTCACCACTCAATCTGAGCACACAAGTTCCTCTCACAGAAATGAAGAAGTGATAAAATAAGGGTTAATCCCAAGGCCCAAACCCCATTGCTAAATCTCAGTCAACAGTTCAGTGATGTCAGTTGTCGGACATACAGTACAAGGCAGGAAAGTCCCAGTGAGACTATGGACTATGATGTCACTTTGTGTCCCATGTAAGATTTCCAGGAAAGAATCGCAGCTACATATGGATCCCCTTGGCGCCCACGATTCCCCCAGCACCTGACATCTAGAGGACAACCTTGACTGCAGCCCTCCTGGTGCTGAAAATGCATTTCCATTGTGGTCGTCATAGTAGAGGAAGAGGCCAAGCTCCAAACTTCCTCAATTGCTTCACTGGGTTCCCTCTCTCTGTTCACTTCACTGACTGTATTGTGACTGTACTGTATTGTGTAGAAACTTCTTCCAGGGAACCTCTGGAGACTGTGGTGGTTTTCATCTTCACAACTCCTTTTCTTGGCTCCTTTGGGTAACATGTGGAAACAATGGCCTGTGTAAATGAGTCAAGTTAAATTACCAGAAATGGGATGACCAATATTCTTGCACTCAACCCTAAAAAGTCCTCCATTGTATAACTTCTTTAACCCTCTTGCCTCCTTTTCTGTCCCTGCCTGTTTCCTTCAGACTGAATGTGCCAACTATGTGCGCCTGCTGCAACCCTACAACCGCACCCACCTGCTGGCCTGCGGTACGGGAGCCTTCCAGCCCACGTGTGCCTTTGTCAACGTTGGACACAGGGGGGAGGTGCGTGTCCTTCTCCAAGCTCCCGTGGAAGAGTGGAAACCTTCCAGTAACTCAGCAGTTCTGCAGGCTTTTGTCCAGTCAGAGCAAGACGGCTCTATGACTTTACAGCTCTGACTACAGCGGTTGTCAAGATGTTGACACAAATGGTGATGTCACATGTTTACCAAAAACACTTACAACTCTGACTCGCATTCTGAAGGGCCATGTGCTTGAGGGTTTCCATTTCTCTGACTTGAGCAGTTCAGTTACTGTTCTGTAGGACATGGTTAAGAAACGTATAGCAAAAAATTACAATTTCCACACAGATTAATAAACAAAAAGTGATGATTTGAGAAAATGATGGACTGCTTATAACTGAGCCCCTTCCTCTACAATGGGCAGTTGGGTAATGTAGGAGAGAGGTTCAGTACACCTTGCAAGGTGAAGCAAGGTATCGATAAGAGTAAAAATTGCCCTGTTGTATAAATGAGTTAATCTTTAACATTGGCTTATTAAAAAATAATCCAAGATTGTACATCGCTTAAGACAAAGGCGTTGGGCAAGTGAAGGTTAACAGTGTAATGTGTAACAGCCAATGGGGCAGGAGCATCACTTTTCCACAACAGTTGCTGCCTCTGCTGTAGGAGCCTCTGTGGCTCAGCTGTGGTAAATCTCCTCCACACAGATCAAACTCTTTGAAGGAGATGCCTGGCATCACTCACAGCAACCACTGTTGGTGGGGGGCAGTCAATCTGTGGTCAGCAGCCCATCAAGCTGCAGTTACAAAACCACCGTGCTGTGGGAAAAGCTTTGGTTTCATAATAACAGAGTGTACGGTAGAAGGAGGCAGAATGATGACGATGTGTGTGTATCGGCCATCAGCTCTGCCATTTTGGTCTGGCAACAGATACACTTCCTGATCAGAACAGACAAAGCAGTTTTACAGATGACACCAGGTATCAGTTGCAGGGGACACGATACCATGTTAATAAAGTTGATGATGATAGGGGTGAGTCTCTGACCTCCATGTGATATCGCCCTTCCCCGCATAAAACAGCTGACTGGCTTTCAGTCCTGGGTGTCCATGGTAGCCACCTTCAGTAAAACCTGGGGTAAAAAGGCATCGGGTCAGAGGTCATACCTCCCACAGCAAGTCCAAAATGTCTGTGTCCTCTCTGGAGCAAGAAAAATAAACAAGTCCACCTATGGCTAAATAGGTTAGTGACTAAACTAAATAAATGATGAAGTCCTGGATATCGGCTGGTGGATGAACGGCATCGGCTAATGAGCTCTGGTACCGAATGGGTGGGCCAAGCCCTTCCAGCCACAAACAACAAATCCTCCCAGTGGGAGGGGAAGGAAAATAAATGATGAGCAGGAAAATGACAACATCCAGAGCTCGTAATTCACCCTAAACTAGTATTTGTTGTTTGTTATCTTTACCAAACAAGGGAGAAGGCATAACAGCTGCAGTGCAGTCCTGCAGGCGCTTCCCATGTTTTCACTCCCCATGCAGACGTGGTGCCCAGAATGCCCCTTTCCCACCATGCTTTGCTGGAGGAACAGAACCGGCAGGGCTGCAAACACGCACGTGTCCTGGTCTCCTTTGTCCTCAAGGAAGAGGGGACGGTCACCGGTTACCACTTCAGTAGTTATTTGGGGTAATCCAGCCACGCCCCAACTGGGACTGTGCTAAAACCCATGTATGCTAATGAGCTGAAGGCATGAGTGGTCCTGTAGGCCTGGCTGCCAGTGAGCTCAGCCAGGAAGCTTTTTCTTGTAGAGCAGAGAGCGGAAGCCAGAAAGGGAGCCAGGGGACATAAAAAAGGCCAAAAGGAGAGGGTTGGGGAGAGATGAGGAGGGGGTCCTAAAGAAGAGGGAAGTCATTGCATTCATGTAGAACAATGTGAGCGAGAGCAGCGCTAGCCCTTTTCCTCTTCTAATATTTCCTCTGTTATTCTAAGGTGGGAGTTGTGAGCTCTGCTCAGAGTTTTAAAGAATCCAGGCCGCAACTTGCGCACATCTGGTGTTTTTGTACTCGAGGAAAAGTGGGATTTGACATTATTTGCCAAGGGTGCAGCTGAGGCTCTGCGTGCTGGGCTTGGACCCCACTGCTGTCCCGTGACTGAGCAAAGCCACTGACACAGCTCAGAGCTCCGGCAGGCAGTTAGGCCCAACTCCGGTTGCTCAGCTCTTCTCTGCTGGTTAACCCCACCCAGTGTGGAGAGTCACGCAGTCTCCTGAGCACAATGGGGAAACAACTATAACCGTTCTTTTAAAAAAAACCATCAGTTTATCGTGCTGTCACTCAGCTGGCGTTGCAGACTCCACTGTGGCTGGGATCAGAAGTGTGTGTATGTGTTTATGTGTATGGAAGCTATGGCCAAAATTGAAAATATGTGCAGCAAAAAGGAAAATTGCTTCAGTTTTGGGTTCCGAGGTTAGAATTTCTATTTATCCTGCTGTCATTCTTTATGTAAGCGTTCATATAGAGCAACAATGTGCTATTGTGTCACGGAGGAACTGGCACTGGCATCTGTCAAGTTCACACAGAATCTATTCAACCTCTGCCTGCATAACATAACATTTGTTCCATTCACACACATGTTGCTATGATGCTGTGCATAATTTCACATCGGTTGCTCACCACACACTTTTTTACTTTTTACACGACTGCAGTCACCTGCGCTTAGATATCAGCAGCCCAACAAGAAGATGACCGCCAGTACATGTGTTAAGAATCGTATTATGATGCTTAAATGGAATGCCTTTTAATGACAAATTGGGTGTTAAAAGACCTTCCTGTTTCTCTTCCTCCAAAAGCATGTGTTCTCAATGGACCCGAGCAACGTGGAGAACGGCAGGGGGAAGTGTCCGCATGATCCCAGCCGCCCTTTTGCCAGCACATTGATTGGTAGGTGTCCTGTTCTGGGCTCATGTCCCTAACAGCGGTGTGGAAAGCATGTTACCTTTTGCTCCTACTGGGAAAATGTAGAATTATCAAATGCAGGAAGGGTGTTAATTTTTGTATTGTCGTCAGAAAAGGTGACTGTAAAAGCTGCACTGACTCATTGCACCATCAGGCCCGGTAGGGAGGGGCGCCAGTGGGCCGCCTCCCAGTCTCTGGCTCCTCAACATGTTGTGTGGAGTTTCCATCACTCAGTGCCTGTCATAAATCCAGAGCTTAGGAGGGGTATTTTGGAGGCCTCCATGGGCTGGTGAAAGGACTCCATTCATGCTACCCTGGCTGAGCAGGATGGGGGGGTTCTTACAGCGAAAGGCTTTATGTTCTCTAAGGACAGGCTGAGCATCACGCAGCTGAGTATGACTAACTCTGCCCTTGTCCCTGTCCCACAATGCATTGCTGCTGCTGTTCAGACACCCATGCTTTTCCAGACATTCAGAAGTTCTGGCCTCATGTTGATTTTTCGTGCGTTTTTACAGGTTCTGCCCCGTGTTCATAAATGTGTCTAAAATGATGCTCAGAATAAGATGCGAGTCTCAGGCCTGGTGTCGCACAGTTGTAAACCGAGTTTTGGCATGTTTGTGACCTGAATACATTGTCCCCCCCTCCCTCCCTTCATCTCTTACATATGGACGATACCACAAGAGACCTTTAAAAGAAACGATTTGGTTTCAAACGGCAATGTGATGTGGCAGTTCTGAAGTTAACAAACTAGTAGTCCCTGATGGATCTGCTCAGTGCCCTCAGAGAACGTTTTTCCTTTTCTCCATAGTTGACAGCCCATTTTTGTGGGGCTTCAGTCCACCCGTTACTGTTTATTGGGCTGTAATGAGATCCTTCTGTTCGGCTTTCCTTCCTGTAAGTCAGTGCTGGGAGCGCAGGTCTGCCTCTCCATCATCCTGCAGCTACAGAAATGGCGCACGAACGCAGATTTACACCACAGAAGAATCTGGTGACTCAGACAGCAGTTTGTCGCAATATCAATGCTGTTTGTGATCTTATGTTCTCCTTCTCTGTTTTTCTTAAACTATAAAGCTGAGTGATGAATCTGACATTTCTGCCTTCGCCAATTTTACCAAATCACATGCACTGAATTCAAAAATGAAATCTGAAATTTTCATTGACACCAAAAATTTAAATTTTCATCAGAAAACACTAAAATACATTTAATTCATTGTAAATATGATCAATATATGGGCAGAAATTGTTTTTTTTTACCGATTTCACCAGATATACTGTATTAAAAATGGAAAATGAAAAAAATCGCCTTACTTGCGCGTTGCAGAGTTTCTTAATTTGGTCCTTTACCCTCACCAATGTGTGAATTCTACCCTTAAAGTGACTAAAAGGTTGTGGTTTTTTATGAGCTACCATTTTATGAGCATGTCTGAGTTTCTCCATACTGTGTGCTACTCCTCTCCCACCACCCACTTCCCCCAGGTGGAGAACTGTACACAGGCCTGACAGCCGACTTCCTGGGGCGGGATGCAGTGATCTTCCGCAGTCTGAGCAGCCGCTCCACCATGCGGACCGAGACGGACCAGCGGCTGCTCCACGGTACAGCTGCCTCTTCCATTGCCCCGCTTGCCCCTCTCTTCTCTGATACCCCAGCAATGCCTCCATCAAGCAGCCCCGGTTCTTTATGCGATCCAAACTGCTCACCCAGCCCTCTCGCCACTTACAGACCCCCAGTTTGTGGCCGCCCACCTGATCCCTGACAACGATGACCGCGACAACGACAAGGTCTACTTCTTCTTCACAGAGAAGGCCATGGAAGCCGGGGACAGTTCTGGAGCCATTCACACCCGCGTCGGACGTGTGTGTGCAGTAAGTATCCCCCCTCCCATCTTCCTCTCTGCTCACCAGCCTCTTTTCACCCTCATCTATACCTGCCCTGCCACTTTCATTGTCCTGTTGTCCGCTTTGCCATCCATCTACCTCCAGCCAGGTCGTAAGATAATTTCTGCAGTTCATTCTTTCGGCCAGAACTGCACACTTTTGTTGAGCCCAACAATAGCTTGTATACATCTGTATTAAATCAACTTGAGGCTGCTGAGTGCTGCTTGTCAATACAGTCTGATTTATCGCTTTCACCTTATTTTACTGGCTTCAGCATCTTTTTCTACACACACAGTTCTGCATCATCCTAAGGAGGGAACCTCATGCTCGGCGTATTGGGAACTAAATTACTGTCACTTTTTACTTTTTTCTAAGGACTTTCAGCATGGAAAAACGCTGTTTCGCTCCTTTGACACACATCCCTTTATGAGGCTCTTAACTGCTTAGGCTTAACTGCTTAAAACCGGAGGGGGAGGAAGAGAAGGAGAGCGTCAGGCATGTTTGCCTGGCTGATGCTCTGGAACAATCTGGAACAATCCACGTCTTTATTATAGCCACCCAGCTGTTGGATGTGCTTTGGTATTAACTTGCATTCCTCGGGCCCTCTCATCAGGCAGCAAACCCCTTCTTTCTGCCTGTTTCACACACATAGTCCACACACTTGGAAACACTCTGGCACAAACACATGACTGTGCTCAACACACAGAGGTGTGAGGGGGAGGAGTGCGCGATTAAAAAGGTCTCTCTTTCCCAGGGCTGCCATTCTGGTGCCTGAGGGATCACTGCTACCCACTGCTGAAACCCCCAGCAGCCAAGTGAGGCTGATCCAACAGCAGGTGTCTGACAGTCACACTCATTGTCTCCTCAAGACAGCGTTTGTCCTTAGCTGATCGTGCCAGAGAAATGTTTACTTTTGCATTTTTCTGTAAGTCAAACAGTTGCTGTACATCTTGAATGCAAAACATTGACTCTCTGAACATCAGTTATCTGAACCACCTGTCCCCTCAAAAAAAAAAAAAAACAGCATCTACTTTTACTGTGCTGACATTTTACTTCTGCTGCTTAATTCTTTTGTTTTTTCAAAGATATTTACAGCATAGCATAGAAACAGTTTTAATTTGTTGGTACAGGAGATTAAAATCAAATGTTGGCTTTAGCTGCTGTGTGGATCAGGACTCAAGTCTGCCGTAACGCTGATGTGTTGGTCTGGTGTGAGGTTATTGCAGGCAGTTTGTTGCTGATCAGTTTGTGTTTGTGTCTCAAAGTGAAATTCTGTGCCGTTTTGCTTTTTAATTTCCACACTGCTCCACGACCGTATTAATAAAGGAATTTAGAGGCAAAAGAAGCCACTGCGTGGGTTGGTGGAAGGCAGGATGGCCATTATTAAGAGGCTGGAAACGGGCGACCTCGCTGTGTCCCTCACTAACATTTTAATGTTGGGAAAGCAGCCGTGCGTGACATGAAAAGCGGAAAAAAATGAAAATCTGAAGTCTGCTTGAAAGCCCTGCAAAAAGGAAAGCTCAGTGATAAGGAATTAATAGACGGCGTTTATTATTGTTTTGGCAAAAGAGAAGTTAAGGCAACGCTTTCTGCACCTCAGTTATGTGAAAAAGCATTAATGAGGCCGAATGATGCTTTGTTTCCTATAAACTGGGGTTTCCCATGCATGCTTGGTTATCCAAACTATTTGATTCATTGAACCAACCTGGCTCCCAAACAGTCAAATCAGTATGGAAAAATATTTTATTGATTTGAGCGGCTATAAAAATAGCAACATGCTGTGTTTTCACCCTCTTGGTTATTAAATTTGTTCAGCTATGGACATTGCAGCCAACTATATTTGACTTTATTTAATTTAAATGTTCAAGGAGCTGTCTGTAATATGGCAGAGTTTTCTTCTCTGTATGGCAAACAACTGCAATGTGCCGCACAGTTTCTGTTGCACGAGTGACTTCCCATGTAGCTAAGCAGCTCTTAGGTCTTATGCCATCTTCATTTCCTGGGGGTCATCGCTGAAAGTGGGTTGTAGTTCATAGCTGGGACCTCTCATCTCCACCCCTGCAGAATGACGCCGGTGGGCAGAGAGTCCTGGTGAACAAATGGAGCACCTTCATCAAAGCCAGGCTGGTGTGCTCCGTCCCTGGGCCCCATGGCATTGACACACACTTTGACCAGCTGGGTAAGCAAATATGCATGCACACGTGCACACACATACACACACACAAATACTATCACACTTTTGCCCTGATCATGCACGTACAGTGTTGAAGTTCATTTTTGCAACTGAATCTGAATCCTGAATTTAGAGGATGTCTTCCTGCTCAAGACAAAGGATGAGAAGAACCCAGATGTGTATGCTGTTTTCAGCACCATCAGGTAAGATGAGATGCACCTTTAATTTGTTCCTTGGTGGTTGTTATTCAGCATCTTGCACATCCTGCATTGCATAGAAATTAAACTGGTGTCCACTCTCCCCCTCTCTCTCGCTCTCGTCTTCTCTCCCTTTAGTAGTGTTTTTCAAGGTTATGCTGTCTGTTTGTACCGCATGGCGGACATCCGGGAAGCCTTTAATGGCCCTTTTGCGCACAAAGAGGGGCCAGACTACCAATGGGGGGCCTATGAAGGCCGCATACCCTACCCGCGACCTGGAGCGGTGAGTCTGTTGCTTGTGCGCATTGTACCATGTTCTACACCCTGCTGTACCTTAGCTTACTTTGTGATACACATGGCACAATAAACAGTAGTGATCGATATGTCCTGAAAGCGTTACTGATCCAGGAGAGGTGGGGCCTTCACTCATTTCCATTTCAGTGTTGATCTGTGGGATGTACTGAGGTCCTGTAACCGTGGTCTACAAATGTAGTGTAGAAGAAGGCTGTTAAGTATCTAAAGTTTTTGATGTGTTATGTTGTCAGTGCATTGCTCTGAAGAAACGATTCTGCCAAATGAGTAAATATAAATGCAAGTACCATAGGGGTTTGTGGGGTGCAGGTGCACATGTTTTGGTGACCAGGTGAGGTCCCATATCTCATTCTCTAATCCTAAGCAAATGATTGGGCACAAGGTGAACCTGGTGGTGCTTCCGGCTTTGCCTCTGCTTGTCGGGAGGGTGCCAGTTCACTGCGGGCCCCCTAACTGATGGCCACTCTGTCGGCTGCAGGCTTCCCCCACCACTCATGTCTCTCGCGCTTTGTGTTGGTGTGAAGGGGGCTTTGGAAAGGATCCCCTGCTTTTGGGAATTTTCTCTTGCTGCCATCAACCGTGCCAAATTCATAAGAAAAGGAAAACTTCCGCAAAGAAGGCACTGTTGTTTTAAGCTGAAAGGCAGCAGTTTAAATTGTTGGTGGTTAATCTCCACCTCATAGTACTGGTTTAGGGTCCCAGCACTGGCCCAGTTCTGTCACGCGCCACCATGTCTTTCCTAAGCCTGCAGACAAATGCACACACCTGGAAAGAAATTAGGCACTCAAACGAAGGAAGCGAGAAACCTGATCAACACTTCCGAAGGAGAAACCTCACCTCCGTCCTGATCTGTGTTTAATGGTTTTATGACGCAATTACATGTGTGGGTTTGGTCCTTCATTCCAGCCTCTGTGAAATGCAGGACCAAACCCACACATGAAAGAATGCAATTGTTTATATTTGTATCTGTTTCACACTTTGTGCATTCAACACTACAGCTGGTTTACTTGTATCCATTAGATGATGCTTTTCTCCAAAGCTATTTACAGTCTTTTACTCATTTGTACATTCAGGTAAGTACATTGCTCGAGGGTACCATAGCAGGAGGTGGGATTCAAATGTGGCTCTCTGAGCCCAAGGCAGAAGCTCTGGCCACTGTGCCACCTGTTGCCCACATGCTGTTAAAAAAATGGTGTGTAGGCGCTTTTCACGTTTTTCATTCTGCCCTGGTCTGTCCCCCACTCTGATGTCAGTGTCCCAGTAAGATCATCAACCAGCCGGGCCGCCAGTTTGCCAGCACCAAGGAGTTTCCGGACTCGGTGCTGCAGTTTGCCCGCAGCCACCCTCTGATGTGGCGGCCGGTTTACCCAGTGCAGCGCCAGCCAGTGCTGGTGAAGACCAACGTGGACTACCGGCTGAGGCAGATCGTGGTGGACCGCGTAGAGGCTGAGGACGGCCAGTACGACGTCATGTTCATCGGCACTGGTGAGAACCAAAACTGTCTCTGTTTCTCACCTTCATGTCTGCTGCTCCCCTGTCACCTCACTGTTGTCTCCTGGGCACCTTTCATGTCGACGTCTGTTCTTTCTGCAGAAGGTTAAGTTTCCTGTAACCTTCATCTCACCTTTCCAAGTGTTTACCAAAGGTGATTTATTGCCACATCTGAACTCTGATCGCTGACTACACTCCATGGCTCCTTTATCCGCCACAGACATAGGTACGGTGCTAAAGG
The DNA here is from genome assembly GCA_018136845.1 of Heterotis niloticus. Lineage (NCBI taxonomy): Eukaryota > Metazoa > Chordata > Actinopteri > Osteoglossiformes > Osteoglossidae > Heterotis > Heterotis niloticus. The sequence continues at coordinate 16,047,529 of CM030898.1, forward strand.
TCATTGCCTTGCGGAGCAGCAACTCCCTGAACACCGAGGAGGTCATCCTAGAGGAGATGCAGGTCTTCAAGGTACATGACACTACTAACCTTCATCCCTCAGCCTCCCAGTTGTCTCCTTTATTTCCAGTATTCTTACATTTGCAGTGCCTGCTTATTCACAGCACTGCTCAGTAAGAATAACTGTTGACAACATTTATAATTAAAGAAAATTAACTCAAATGCCTCAAGCCTCACAATTTTATTCTGTAATAGGAAGTATGTTTTATTCTAGAGTTACAAAGCAGCATAGATTTTGCACTTTGAGTGAAGATCAGTGGTACTCCAGGTGAAACAATGTGCTTGTCCTGTGGACTTTTTGGCTGTTCTTTTGCTGATGTTTCCAAAGCATCTGCTGCAATCCTGGCAACGTGGACCCCCAGGGAAGCCTTGCTTACCCCCAGTTGGACTGGGTGTATTTTTACCATGCTCAATGAATTCATCTGCCTTTAAAGTTCCAAAATCTCATACTTGTTGTTTCACATCAAGATGTCTGAGTGAAAGGTCAGATTTTAGGGTAACTGCTGGGTTTGTATGTCTGGGGTTCGGCGCTAACTTAAGTGTTTCTTTCACGTTTATTTCTCCAGACGCCGACACCCATTACCTCACTGGACATCTCAGTGAAAAGGGTGAGTAAATGTCACTGCAATTTACACCCAGTTTACACAGGAGAAAAACATGCAAGGTGTTTTATCGCAGACAGGACACAATTGCTGATAGTGTGTGTGGTTCTCCTTCCCCAGCAAATGCTCTACGTGGGCTCCTCGGCAGGCGTGGCCCAGGTACGTCTGCATCGCTGCGAGGCGTATGGCAAGGCCTGCGCCGAGTGCTGCTTGGCCCGCGACCCCTACTGTGCCTGGGACGGCACCTCCTGCACCCGCTACATCCCTCAGAACAAACGTCGCTACCGGCGCCAGGACATCCGCCTTGGAAACCCTGTGCTGCAGTGTATGGACCAGAGCCTCAGCGGTGAGCGAGCGTGATTAATGTACATTAACCAGGGGTCGTGGCCAACTACACCTTCACTATACCATATACATTTATACGTTATTATTTCATTTGGGTTCTCTTGCCCCAGTTATTCCACTTTTGAGATCTTTCTGCAGGGAAGGCAGCTGCATTCTCTCATTGAGTTTGTGGGATGCAGCTGAAATGTTGCTGGATGCAGCGGTTCACTATTCTGTAATCTTTTTCCACCGTTTGTTTCCGAAACAAATGTAGTGCATAGTAAAATTCATAAGGGAAGACTTGAAGAAAGGTTGGTAAGATGGGTAAAAATGATAATTTATATTAATACCTTGTAGAAGTTTATAAACATCTTTACAGATTAGTTGTGTTCTTTTGGAACAATATGGTCTGCCTTGCTGACACACACACACCCACACACTGCTGATGAAACTGAGGGTGTGGGTGTGCTGAGATTTGTTCCTTTGACATGCGGTTCAAGACACTGCTGCTAAAGTGCGCACAAGCACAATATTAAACTTTGCACTACTGTATGTGTGCTTTCACTAGTATGGAGATGCACTCTTGGCTAGGATACAGGGATTTATTCCTGAACTTTGGACTTGGTGACAAGTGGGAGGCAGGTGTGTGAATGTCAGGTATCAGGTAAAAGCAGCAGATTTGCATCATTTGAAAGGCACTGAACCATGTCGGTCTGTTGTACCGCAAGAGCAGAATTCATCAGGGGTCAACCAGCGAACTGATTTACCAAAGTCTGTCATCGGGCAAGACAAGAGCAGTGAAGCAGAATGGAAGGGAAGGGTGAAAGAAGGAGACTGTGTGTTTCCAAATCTGTGGGTGGGGTTGAGGGACATTGCAGGGGGACCTCTGGGGCTCCCCGAGTCAACATCTATCACATAACTGGGCTGTGGTGCTCAGCCCACGGTGCAGCAGTAACAGTTCCATCTTGGCTGGAAGGTGGGAGCTGAAAGTACAGATGGTGGTTAAGCAACACTGATCCCTCATGAAAACCGTGAAAAGAACACAGATCTTCAAGTTCTGCCTTAGTGGAACGTCATCCTCCAGTGATACGCCTATTATAGCCGTATAAATTAAAGGTCAATCAGTACTGCATTAAATCAAAATCTTCTGTCCTTTCCATTTTGGACAAGTACTCAGCGGACTGCTTTCCCGAGTAACTTGCACCGACATCCCCGCCATCCCAGCTGGGTAAATCTTGCAAGAGCAGTTCAGCTAAGTACGTTGCAGAAGAGTACTATGCCAAGAGGAGGGATTTGGACCTGAAACACCTACACAACCAGCTGCCCCATTATATTCTTATCTCAGCTTCATCATGTTGGGTAGAAAACATCAAATGGACTCTACATTTACATTATTAAAACATGCAGAATGGTTCCAGACCGGGAAGGAAATTTGAGTTTTCACAGTTCATAGTAGTCAGGGTTTGTAGGTAAGGTAGGCTGATGAGGGTTGGAGACATTGCTTTGCAATCTGAAGGTTTCGAGTTCAAATCCCTGTTCCTGCTGTAGTTCCCTTGGCCTAGGTACTTACCCTGAAATGGACAAAGGCCTTACGGTCATAAACAGGACCAATCTGGTTGTGTACAATTAGAGGTTGACCTCCAGAAGGGATGTTAATGTGTGTGTGTGTGTGTTTCTCTGCATCCTGCCACAGTAGAGGAACTAGATGCCAGCGAGGACAGGGTGGTGTACGGCACGGAGAACAACAGCACCTTCCTGGAGTGTGTCCCTCACTCACCTCAAGCCAGCGTCACCTGGCAGGTGCTGCGAGAAAACCGCAAGGAGGAGGTGAGGAAGGAGAGGGGGGTGTCATGTGCAGGAGGGATGAAGAAAGAATGCGAGTGTGCACATGAGAAACGGCGAGGCGCAATGACAGACGTAGCGGCGATTGGGAGACACAAAACGACTGGGAGACAGTTCAATTTTTTAGGAATTGTATTTGTTGCTTAACTTTTGCTGAATTATTAGTTGTGCTCATAAGCAATATAACCGTGCAGTTACGAAGTTATTGTTTCTGGCACAAACAAGCATGTATGGCCATAAAAAATCATTATCCATGTTTAACTTTTTCCAGCAAAGCTTTTTCTATTTTGGCAAAAAAAACCTTTAGAAAAGCCACACCCTCTCTCCACCTATTTAATTTACATTAATTTCATAGAAGCATTTATCCAGCGTGACTTGCACAACTCAACAGTTCAGTCCATTTAAGCAGCAAAATGTTTGCGTTGAACCAGTTCAAGCTGAGCTCATGTCTCGGGGGGGGGGGGGTGAGGGCAGGGCAGTTTGACCCGCCGATGTTTTTGCATGATCCAAGTTCCATAACAGTGTCCCTGTCTACCAATGTGTGCAGGTGAAGATGGACGATCGAGTGACGTTGACCGAGGAGGGACTTCTATTCCGGCGCGTCTTCCGCCAAGATGAGGGCATTTACATCTGCCGCTCCCGGGAACACGGGTTCACCCGGACACTGGCCCGCATCTCCCTGGAGGTCCTGCAGGGGGAGATGTTGGGCGAGCTGCTGGCCAGGGAGGACGGGGCGGACCCAGTGGGGAAAGACCGGGACAAAGGGGGCTCCAGGGCAGTGGCCCCTTGCTATAGCCAGCGGGGAACCCCGGGCCTGGGCCGTTCCTGGTTCAAAGACATAATGCAGCTGATCGGTCCCACCAACCTGCCCCACGTGGAGGAGTACTGTGAGCGCGTGTGGTGCAGCGACAAGCTGCGGCGAAAGCACAAGAACATCCTGGACAAGTATCGCCTGGCCCAGGAGAGCTCCCGCAAGGCCCGCAACAAGGCTGGCAGCGAGCGCAGCCGAGTGCCACGGGACCTGCGCATACGCGAGTAGCCACACTGGGGGGTGGAGAGGGGGCTGAAGTTGGAGGAGGAGAAGGAGGTGCCCAGAAACAGAATCCTGGTGAAAACGCAATGCCTCGGTGACACGGACTTGTGGAGGTTGTGGGGTTCCTTATCTCCAGCTGTTACAGTCTCCATCATTCATCACTGCACCTCCACCCTTCCCCTGCAGACTGACCCCACACACCCCCGGCCCCAGCTGGAGGACCTGCATCTCTCCTCATGTCAATTTCTGCACTTGGCAACGGAGGGAGGGTGGCCTGTCTCACATCACCGACAGCTCAGCCCCACTTCCCAGCATCCCCCACACAGACCGGAGCATCTCGTGGCAAACCCGTCACCTTCTCTCACACCTCGACTGTAGTCATCGAGTCACCACTGTCCCTGCTCTGTACCCTGGACCGAATGAAGAAGAACAAAAATAGAAACTAATTTAGGTTGAAGGACGTACTTTAAGCTGCTGTTGACACTGAGTTACAGGCAGGAGCCAGACAGGAACTTCCCTCTGGCGGCTGCATGACGATAGTTGGACATCCAACTGAAGAAGGGCGCCGTTTTTTTTTTTTTTTTAAACCAATGACTTTCCAAATCCCACGATTCCTTTGTGTGCAGTAGTTTTGTTGGAATATCTCAGCATGCTTTGTGCACACTTGCCCTTTCCTGAAATACTGCTTTAAAACTGACTCAAGGCCAAAGCTCAGATCATCTCCAAGGACTGGGAAACCCACCACCTGACCAGTGCCTCCCTCATGCAGTCCTGTCCCCCCCAGGGGACGTTGGTCTGTGCAAGATGGTGGAAAGGGGATGAAGAATGAACCTGGGTGCGTTTTCCAGAAGTAAAAACACTGAAAGATCCTACTATACCGTCACATTTCCAACCGGCACAGACATTTGGAGACTGTGCAAAGGGAACGCTGGGTTTTTTATTTCCTGTTGCATTGATGACACAGCTGAATCTCTGTAGTCTTTGTTTTTGTAGGTGTTCTGTTGCTATTCTAAAGCAGTGCGCTGTGTAGTTTCTGGCTGCTTAATAAATTATAGATTTAGTTCACTGTAGGAAAAACAATACTGGAGATGAAATCAAACCCAAACGCCAGCAGTGGGTCTGCAAGGTTTGTATCATATTTTTCCTCACATCTGCATCTAAAATTGTCGATCACCGATACTGTGTTGATGGGGGGGTGAACGTTTAACTGTAAAGCAAGTTTGACGTCTCAGAATGTTTGAGGAACGCATGCTTTGCCTGTTTTTTTTTTTGTTTTTTTTTTTTAAAGCTTTTGAGTATGTTTTTTGAGTATGTAAATTGAAATGTGTGAAAAATGAGTGTTTGCTCAACCTGAATGTGTGGAATGGACTGAAGACTGTGCAAACACTGCCAGAAGGCTTGATGGTGAGTATTGGTGTCGAGCGCTGCTCCATTCCTCAACTGCTTCTTCTCCTCCGGGTGTTGTGTCCAATGTTGCTGTGGCTGAGTTGCCGTTGTGGACAGATGGTTGTAAAGTGTCTTTTGATGATACAGTGCCAGTATCGGTTTCATTAATGGATTTTGTCGTGTAAAACCATAGGGACTTTTTTAATTTAATGCTGGTATATTTATGTTTTATTTAATGACTTTACCCCGTGCATGCCACACGAGTGTACTAAAAAATGCATACATAAAAATATAGCTTTTTGGAACACATCTCAAAGAAGGACGTTTTTCTGAGTCTGATTCTACTGCTGAAGTTGCATTTTAGCAAGATGGTTCGATGAAAATGAGCTACGGCAGTAATAGAGATGGGCTGGGTCACGCCAGGACATCGGCACTAATTAGAACCATAAGACTCATTTGGGTTTCAAGTGTCCATCCCAGAATGCCTTGCACACCTGTCTCTGGGTGTCCTCCTGTATGCCTTTAGACACCCCAGAGTTTTACGTCTAATGGTTCCTTTGAAAGTGTAACATTTAAAAAAGAAGAAATTAAATAAATATGGACGTCTGTAAGTGGAAGCTTATTTACTTTTCAATGAACGTGAACGCTAAGCACCCCAGTGGCTCTGTGCTTTAAAACAGCTCGGCTGTGGATACTGGGTCTCAACAAAGTTTTCAAAGCGCAGTTGCTTTTTGCTGCACTGAATTAGAGGCTTCGATCTTTTTATTTTTTATTAAGCCCGTTGCTTGTGCTAATACACCTTGAAAATTGTTTTATAAAATCTGATGCTTTAGACCGATAAGTAGGTGACTAATGGTTCAGAAAATAGCACTCTGGGGAAAAAACAGAACCAACTTGGCTGGCTGTTTGGGGCACAACTTAGACCCCTTGAATTTACGTATAATACAAACTAAAGAGCTAAGTTAGTTTCTTGGTAGATGCGTTTAACCTGGAGGAACCGCCACCATGAACAAGTTACATGCAACAGGATAAAATTTAGACTGAATTAAATTGCCAAAGTACAAGGACCATATCCTCTCAATGAGCTCAAATCTTGCATATTTTGGGGAAACCAGCCACTGTCTTTCCATTATGCACAATGGAACACCCACATATGGACAGCAGGAGACCACATTACTGTGTTGGAAATGAGAGTGGAGCTACTGACCTGACAAAGGGAGCCACATGAGCCAAACAGCACTCTCTTCCACCAAAAGACCCAGCCAGGAAAGGAAGCTGGAAAGTTAATATCTGAATTATATCCCCACGTTGTAACATTGAACATGTAAAACAAACGTTCACAGCTGCTGATACCAAATAAAAGGGAGGAGGAGGAGCTCGGCGTTGGCCGAGCCATCTAACCGATACAGTGAACAACCGGTGAGCCAGTCTGCTGCTGACTCTGCTTTCATTGGAATCATTGCGCTCATTGCTGGGAGTTGGGAGTTCCGACGTTTGCCAGGAGAGATTACACCTTCCGACATTCCCTTTCGGGGTCTCAGACACTGCATGCTGACATTTTCCAAGGCCTACTCCTCAGGCCCAGTCCACTTTCTGAGAAACATTCACCAGGCTATCGCAGTGCTGTGGCGGCAACACCTCCTTGGAGACCTTGGCATCCTCTAAACAGTTCTTGGTGACCGTGACAGATACAAGCTGTGCCGAGGCTCCTGACAGTCATAAAGCGCGTCTTCACTGCGACGGCTCATTCCTTCCAGGACAACGTTGCATTGATAGGGCAACAGTGTCAGTGATTCTCTATGGAGACAGCATTCGGCTTTTTCCATCCTGACACTCTTACCGAACCTCTTTAAGCTGATTAGGTAACCGTGGCAACCCGTCTGTAGGGACAGGGCTGTTGTGACAGCACCTCTTTGAGGTGACAGCTGCATCATTCCAGCCGCGCTCTATGGAGACCGAGCAACGATGCAGGGACAGGGCTGCTAACATCTCAGGTGTTTACCTTCATTTCAGTAAACACTGCTGAAAGCTATGCCTGCACAAGGCATCTTCAGTATCCAGTGTGGAGGGGAAACAATCTTTGTGTCAATGTAAGTGCTCACCGAAACACATTAGTGCTGACTGTCATACTTCGTATGGATACATCCCCAGCTTACTTTCTTGTCTGGCCTGCATTTTCCAAAATCCAAACTGGAAACAACTGTATTCTGCCAGTTCTTGTAAATGGTAACATTTGCCAGAAGCCATACCACCTCCTAATTTTCTCTTACAAGCTTGAAGCGAGATGTTCTAAGGCAAAAAAAAAAAAAAAAAAAGATTCTTATTGATGGAAGCAATCATGTTGTGCTGGCAAGGATTCAGGCCCTCCTCTGCACCCAAAAGAAACCCAGTGTCCCACGGGGGGGAGGGGACATTACATTTCAGTGGTGAAGCTCATTTCAATGGCATATTAAAAAGGGCTGATAGTGTCCTTAAATTTCCTCACCATCAAAAGCTTGAATCGATCTCATTTCTTCTTCTCAGGTCCTCAGAAAGTCGGTTTGGTTGAGGCAGGGTGCATGTAACGAAGAGCAGACCTCACTAACCTGATTTTGTGGCTATTTTACAGGCCAGGACGCCTCTACAGCCCACACCTCCAATCTCAGCTTGCTGACCGCAACACCTGACTGCAATGAGCTTTTCTAGAAGCCATTGCCCCCTGAGGTTCAAATTACCTTCTGGAACCTAAATGGTTTAAACTGTGTATCCAGTATTGACTAGAAGAAGCACAATTATTTAATTTCCATTACATTAAGCAGCTTGTGTTTGTCTATTATTGTGACTTAGATAAAGATCAAACAGTATTTTATAAGTCATTAATGCAGAAGTCCAGGTTATTACTTTTCCTTGCAGTTCCACCTCCCATACTCAGATGAAGTAAGGGTGAGAAAATGAGATGAGACATTAGGAGAGGAATATTCCTCTGAATTTTACAGGGGTAGCCATCATTTTCCTGTTTGTTTAATGGGTCTCATTCAGGAAGCAACACCATTACTTCTTCAAAGAGACAGCAGTCAGCAGGTCTACAAGGTCTAAAGGGTCAGAAGGATTTGCCGGACCAGTTGTAGTTTTTTTTATTTATGCCGAGATGCTCCTTTGCGTTTATTAACCTGCTGATGAAAAGTGCGCTGGATGTATTCTGCTGTTCTCGCCCAGCATTGGCCACTGGCAGTGACTCTGCTCTAGAACGGTACTGGATGAGATAGGCCAGTGGTTCCCTGTTTCACTGCATGAACCAGAGCCTTTCAATCGCTTCTGCCAAGGTGCATGAATAATGTGAAGCACAGAGAGGGAAAATATGAAAGAGGTCATTTTTAGAAGTTTCTCAGTCCAAAGGTATGAATTGTTTAAAAAATAAAACCATTGGATCTGTTACAGATGATTACAGCATCCATGCGGGTCTGCTTTGTCCTGTTTGATCTGTGAAACTTCCTCCCTGTTTTATTTAAACTTTGTGAAGTCCTTCCTTGTGGTCTGTGACAGAATGCACAGGAATGGGAAACTCAGGAATCCCATGACAGGCCAGGTGTGGGCAGCCTACGCGAATGGGTACAGCCAGGGTGCCACATGTGGACGCTCTGCCTTGACAGATGAAGATTGATCGCCAGGGAGAGGAGGCTGCAAGTAATTCCCATAATTGGACTGCCAGGCCTGGCTTGCTGTCCGCTGGGATCCCAAGTCTTTGCAGCCCTGACTTTAGGAGAAAAACCCTGCCATTTGAGATGCAGAGCAAGTATAAACACCGCAAAAACCTCCACCTTACCTTCACGTGGTCAGTGCTGGCCAAGATCAGTCAAGGGTCGTCATAGTCAAGTCATACTGTTTCCCCACAAACCTCCCTCGGCCTTTAGGGCAAGTCAGTCCACAACATGTGATTAAGCCGCTATTTAACTCACATCCATACCTTCAACATCACTGATATCCGTAGACCAATCCCAGCTGTACTGTACTGCAGCAGGCAGTCTGGGCACGGACAGTCCAACAGTGCAGGGCTGCATGAACGTCTGTCTCCTGCTGGCCTCACAGCTGCTCAGTGTCACATCCACTGGTACAGGAGCCCAGCGTGTGGTGTTTGTATCTGCGCTGCTCTTCATCTGTCACTTTCACATGGAGGCACTACGATTTAACAAAGATGATAAAAAGCCAAAAAAAGAGAAACGTTTAAAGATAGATTGATTCCCAAAAAGGGAGCGATGAAACAGTGAGCAACAAATAGAGACGGAGCTTCCACAGAAGGGGGTGAAAAGGCCACAGTGCAGAGTTGTGTTTCATTCAGGCAGAGCCATGATGGCACATGAGCCCTGAGGGGGGGGGGGGGGCATCATAGCTTCATCACCACAAAGCAGTTCAGGGCCCTCTGGGGTCAAAGACCATTTTTGGGAAAGCCTGAAAAGGAAAGGAACCAAACGCAATGCCGTCGGAACCTTCAGCTGAAGGAGAAGTGAGTCTGAAGGCAAGAGCGGCCTTCATCTGGTCTGCAGTAAACGGTGCTGGAGCTTAACATCGATTAGATGTTTGCTTCAAATGTGATGCCAGTAAGCCAAGGAGAGGACAGTTTGCAGCCTGGATGCAATAACTGATGGTGAGGCAAACGTGGAGATTTTACGCTTTAGTTGTGTAGTTAACTGACACAAGCAGCTGTCCTATCCTCCTCCCACCACCTTTGACAAATTTACACAAGGAAAAAAGCATTGTGGCAGCTTGGTGTAGTGGGACTCGGGAGGTCCTGTTTGCCGCTGCCACTCCTCCCTCTCTGCCGCAGTTTGGAAACTGACAGAACTTTCCTCTTCACATGACTGTCACCACCACCCTCAGTATGGGCACAAGGACCAACATGCAGGTTTCTTGAGACACTCAGGTGGGGAAATGTTAATCGTTTCACCCAAAACCTTTCAGCTGGAGTTGTTATGCGGGGTTTAGATCCAAGGATAACGTCAGCTGCCCTCCTCACATTTCCTCGGACGTTTGAATAAGTGGTGTGATAGTAAAGTTTTCGTAGACACAAGTAGCACTGTGGTCAAATTTGCAAATTCTACAGTAAAAACGGAGCAAATGGATGAGGTGAACAAGACCATAACTGGCAGAAGTAGCAGCTATGCAAATGAAATGAGGAATGACCTCAGAAATGGCCGCGTACCAAAACAGTCTGAGGTGAGAAGCAGGACCAGGAGCTTTAATCTTCATGTTTAATGCGATGTCAGGAAACTGAGGTTAAAAACTTGTTTGGTTCCATAACCAGAAATTTGGTTGATTAAATCCCAAGAGAGGTCCTGCCGTTGTACCATTGAGCCACAATTTATTGTAAACAGGAACAGTTACACTAAAACTAACTGCACCATTTGAGTCCTTCGTCTCAGTCATCCTCTATTTGACCAATGTCTGCAGGAAGGTTCTTGTTTGCCTCCCCCATTATTTCAGGGACTCATTGCCCTCTATCGCATCTCACACTGGCTGCTCCCAGGAGGTTTTGACCAGCCATTCAGCCCCAGAGTCCTGCCATCTTTCTCTGTGCTGCTCAGCAATGCTCACATACCAGCAGGGGGCATCCCACCTGTCATCCAACCTCACAGTGTGATCTTCTCAGCAGCGACAACAATCTGCTTTCTGCCTGGACACCAACACCCTAAGGTGCAATGAGCTGCTCAGCACAGTAGACGTCTGAATTAAGCCAGCAGTAAAGGTAAAAACAAATCTGTCTGCATTTGTACGACTTTGAATGTGGGCAGAGTTACCGGGCTGCTGCTGTGCATTTTCCCCACCACCAAGTTTGTTTGAAAGGTGTTGTTTCACGGCGGCTCTGTGTCCACGCACTCCTGAATGAGCTTTTCTCCTGCGGAGACCCGCGCCCGGAGGCTTCCTGCGATCCATCAGCAAACGTGATGCCAGGGAAGATGCAAAATCCATCTCCTTTAAACCAACAAATCTCACCGACCTCCTGGGTTAATGACTTAAAGGCCCTGATGTAATTAAAGTGAATTGGCTCCATTAATCTTGCAACCTGTCTTTATTTGGAAGGATGCACGTTGTAAAGGGTGCATGGAAGGGCAGGCGGCAGAGCATCCGCCCCAGTCCACCGCAGGGTGGGGGTTCAGAAACAAAAACAAAACCATCTATTAATTCTGAGCAACAGCCTGAAGGAGTAATACATCCTTGAGCTTAAACACTGGCCAGATGGACATGATAAGCCAAGTCTGAGGAAATAAAAAATAACTTTGCATCCCAAGAAGCCTATTAACTTCAGGAGAGAAATGCACCTTGTCAACAGCGGCCAGCTTGCCATGCACCAGCAGCCATGTTTCAGGTCTCTAGCTCTTCACACATTTCCTGTCAGCACTTTTCCAAGCATCTCCTCCTTCACGCACCTCAGACGTGCTGCAACCAGGATGAGGAGTGTCTGATCTGTGCACAGAAACGTCGTCTTATTCCTCTTTCCTTCTTTTCTTCTGTAAGGCTTAATCGCTTGACTTCGATTCCATGACAGTTGTGTGAAAATGTGTGCGTATGGAAGGTGGACCCCTTGGTCACACTTTGGTATGGGTGAGACATCCCGTGGCGACGTGTAGCCGCTGCCAGAGACTTTGCTGGTTTAAACAAAATGAAAGATCGCAGCAGGAAATGCGCTGCCTGTCCGCCAAGGTGCTGCTGACAAGGCAAAATGGAGACCCTTCCACAGTTTTTGGGAGAATCCACACAAATAAATACATTTTGAGCAACTGCGATTTATGACCTTGCGAGGCATTTCCATCTCTGCGCACGTGTGCCCTTCACGCCGCTCCTGACGGCTTTCTGGCGTGTGTTTTTATGTGCGCTTTTTGGGTTTGCATCCCTTCTGCATGTGGGCGACAAGTGGCCTAATGGGGAGAGCATCTGGTTGATCCCGGGTTCTGTGACTGTAGCCCCCCTTCCCTTGATCTATTACAGTAAAAATTACCCACACCTGTTCAAGTGGGTAAATGGGCGTAAGCCGCTGTGGAGAAAGTGCCAGAAAAATGAATAAATCTGTAAAAACCAAATGATCCACCAGGAGGGTCTAATGGTCCAGGGTAAAGTGGCAGGTTCTGTACCCGCAGCTCTGCCCAGAAACAGGAAATGAGCCAATTAGATCTGCTGCCAGGAGGCTGTGGCCCCCAACATCTGCAGCCCCCCTGCTGGGCCTGGAGGGGCCGAGTGTGTTTGGCGGTGCTGTAATTGGGTTCCAGTTGAAGTAATTACCCCCCCACCCCACCACTCATTGCTTAACATCAGCAGTGAAGGATGCAGACATGACATCTCAATGGTTACTCTGTTCTCACTTGCGTTCAGAAGAACAGGGTTGATGTGGGGGAAAGGGGGTGCCCCTTTCAGAGGGGGTTGTGAATGTTAAACTAGCACTACTGTAAATAATGAGATGAGAACACGCTAAAAAAATGCACATTATGTCATTTACTGCAATTTACTGCGATGGCAGAAATGTGCCTGCGCCATCTCTGACCCAAAGCACGTGTGCGCCATCCGCAGTTTAAAATGTGGAACTGCATTTCAGAACCTCGGTTGCGAGAAACCGGAGTGGCAGGCCGGTGACGCCAGGTGACGCTTTGCAAATTGCAGGGGTTGTGTGGTCACGGGACTGGAAACCAGGCACAGAGAGAAGAAGTGCAGGCAGATAAACTTCTCTGACACAGGAGCGAGACTTAAGTATCGTTTTTATTGTGTTAATCAAATACATCTTAGTCTGTCACAAAAACAACAATTAATTTAGGAATGATAACAGTGTCTTGTCAGCTTTGGCATCTCACCTTTAACCTTTCCATACAGTGAGCTCCCTTTTCCTCTCCCCTGGCACAGTGTGTCATAATCTCCTGGAACCCCAGCGTTTGCATTGAAGAGATGGTGACACGCATCTCATGTCTGGAGGGAGTGGTGTCACATTGACCAGTACGGTAAAGTACCCTACTTGCCGGAGATAAACATTATGCTCACTGGTGCCCGGGACAGTAAGGAGGGATGTGCCACCGCTCATCAGATGACAGGTGGAGCATCAAAGCTCTGTCGGCATCGAGGAGGACGGCGCTCCACCTCGGCACTTGAATCTCAACCGCGGGTCTTGAAATATTAAAGGACAAGCAACCACTATAATTTCACCCCCAGCACACACGACACTGGAACCACAGTGTGTTTGCATCTCAGATCACTGCTTTTCCTTTCTAGCTGAACGTTCATGGTACAAACGCAAGTCTACATCAAACAATCCACCACAACATTATTAGCTTTTCACATAAATATATTTTATAGCCTTGTTAAAAAGAGTTGTGCTTTCTTTTCCAAGTCTTTCTTTCCTCCCACACTTTGGCTCAAACTTTGCCACAAATGTCTGTCATCAATTTTTGGGCCCAAGGAAAAAAATGCCCAAATCCTTTAGTCTTTTTAAAAGTAAATTACAATAATGTAACGGTTGTATAAATAGCAAACAGTACGCCGTACATCAAAACACAACTTCGGATTCAACTTTGAGAGAAAAGACAATGTGTTTTGTTTTTAAAAACCTCACCCCACCCCAAACATCCAACATTCAGTGTTCAACAGAACAGTGATCCCGCTCAGGGCTGTTCGGGGGGGAACTAGGGGGACCGTAGTGTTCATCTTCAGGAACCTCATGCCAGCTACAGACAACCGGTCCACGGAGTGTGCAGTGATCACCATGAAGGGACATCTGGGAGAGGGAAGAGGAACACACACACACACACACACACACACACACACACACACACACACACACACACACAGGAACAACAAGCGTCATAAACAAACAGGCCTCGCTGCAGGGAAAATCACCAGCATGCGTCTCTCTCCCTCGAATCTGCACTCTATTTCCAAAGATGCCACTAACATTGAGATACGCTATGCCAAGGTGGTCAGCCCCTGTGTTGTTAACCCTTTATGTGAACTGGACATTTAATAGGAGTGGTAAACACTGAAAATGTCGCATGTTGAGTAAAACGCATTAAAAACAAGCAGTACAACTGTTTTGCTCCGTACAAAACATTCCCCACTTGCACTGGAGGCTCTCATGTTCAGCACTGCCGCCATTGCACTTTTCTAGCATTTGCATCAATAGTAAACCTGCACGTGGCTTTAAATAAGGTGTGTGTCACCCCCTACCCCACACACTAATGAACATCTTGCATAAAGAAACACACAAACACAAACTATGCACTGGTACACAAAAGGAACAGACAAGAGACCATGGGTTGAAGAACAAAAAAGCAACATCTGAGTGAAAATGGTGCATCTTAAATATCCAGGAGTGTAGAAGGACAGAAAGACAGGCAGGATGAGGGGATGAAACACTAAGTGCGTACACCCAGTGGAGCCTCCTGTCGCTGAAAATGCTTTTAATATTTCATAATTTAATTTAAAACACTCCCATGACCCTATACAATATCTTATACGCTACATGCCTTGCACTAACCTTAAGTTACAAAAGTCATGCAGAGATGTTCATGAACCATCAGACAGTTCCAGCTTTCTGAGTAAAAAGGAGAACAGGGCTGCGCCCACCGGGGTCACAGCGCTGGTATTGCTGGTTTTCAGTGGTTGTGGCCAAAATGTCCTGTATGACAGAACAAGAGCAAACTTTTATGGTTGTGTGCATAAATGACACACGCACTCACGCGAGCGCGTGCACACACACACAAACACGTGTGAATTCACGTATTACTTAGTGTCAATTTCCTGTTTTAAAGTGAGTATAAATCTGTCCACTACATAACCGATCACAAACTACATCAGCAGTGTTAATTGTGTGTGTGTGTGTGTGTGTGTGTGTGTGTGTGTGTGTGTGTGTGTGTGTGTGTGTTTACAAGCACAAATGCCTGTATTTCTGTTCTAGCTTAATTCCAGTCAAGAGCTTTGGAGTAAAAAGAGAACAGAGGCAATGAAAGCAGTAATTCTACTCCCACACCTGCCTGGGGATCGTGGGGGGGCTAAGGGGTGCTGGGGAGACCCAGTCTGCACTGCATTCTGTGCCCATGGTGTGGCTCACACAGCCTTCCAAAGGATTTGGGAGACAGTGTTTGAAGGGAGGTTCTGGAATGCTCCATTGAGGGGTTTACTTGGGCTGCTGGAGAAGGAACTCGTGGGAAGATAAATGTACACAGGAGATACAGAGTGTGGGTGCAACCCCCTGCATGAGTCTTCGGTCTCTCAGTCTCTCAGTCCGTCTCACTTTCCCTCTCCCTCTTGCTCCCTTTTCTCTCTCTGTCTCGCTCCATCTCCACCGGCTCACTCCCCCTCCATCACCACCCTCCAACGCTCCGAGGGGCACGATGAGGCTTGGTCTCATGGGTTCTGCGATTTCGGCCCTTTCTGATCTCCTGCAGGTGCTTCCATTTGCTAGGAGATCCCCTCGGGACTCCAGGGGGAGCTGCTGGCTTTTTGGGGTCAGGGGCTGGAGGCACTAGGATCTTTCCTGGCTGCCTGTTCTTGCGCATCCACACCTGCTCACAGATTTGGTCAACAGTGTTCAGGTTGGGGTGGTCCACCAGTTGCATGAAGTCCCGGTACCACATCTTCTGACCGACGGAGTGGCTGCGGCCACCAGCAGACAGGTCTAAGCTGCCATAGGGGTCTGAGGGCAGCGCTGAAGAAGGTGACGAGGCCGGCACCACCTCCAGTGTGATGCCCAGCAGTGTCTGGGTGAAGCCGTACTCCATAGCGTGACACTGGTACGTCCCACCGTCACGTCTCAGGACGCTGCGGATCAGCAGGCCTCGGTCTGTCTGTAGCACTCGGTCATCCAGGTGCACCTGCACATAAATACACACACACACACACACACACACACACACAAATTCAGCTCTCATTGTGCAGCCCTGATAAATGCTGATAGCAAATCACAGATTTTGGCCACACAGTTTTTCAAGCTTTTCCATCTCTTCTCTGTGTTTCCCGAAATGAAAGAGGGTACTTTACACCATTACTTTCTCAACATATAATTGGACTGTGGAAGTCATGACCAAGGAGAGAATATGCAGACTCTACAAACTTAGTTGGTTTTAACCTCACACCTTAACCCACAGTCCAGGAGCTGTGTGGCAGCAGCTTTACCTGCCGTGTCACTCTATCATGTCAATGCCTTCATGGGGGCAATTTAAGATATCAGAAGATATCATTTTGGAAATGTTTCCAGAAAAGTATGAGGTAAACACCCTTGAGGAGGAAGAATGGCTGCTGACCTCCTCCCGAGGAGTGTCCATCGTCCTCTGGTAGGTCCATGTGACACGGGCCTGCAAGGACTTCGGTAAACACTCCAGGAAGGTGCTGCTGCCTTCCACACCATAGAGCTTCTTCTGGGCCACATGGTGCTTGTGGTGATCTGAGGAGATACGATGGATACAGGGTTAAACCACCCATCTGAATAGCACCTGCCGGGTGTTAAAGGGTTGGCTGCGACTCCAAAAAGGTTCATACCTCTCCTGCTCTTGTAACCTAAAGACTAAGTGACTTAAACTGATATACTTTTATATTTTCCTTATGTAACAAATGTATATTCTAGGATTAAATTTAGCAACAATCTTAGTAACTACATTTAAGTGTTCCTCCTCTTAGCAACAACACCTGTTCACTCCTGCCACTTGTAGTAATGCGTGTGTGAATAAGAGGCCCTCACTGGACATGAGGTCAGTATGTCACACCCTTTGTGAGGTTCGAGCCCTTCTGTGCTGCTGGAAGGTCCATCACTTAACGTCAGAGACCCAGAAACCCAGAGGTCTAGAACCCACAGCAAGCACTGAAATATGACACCAAAGTGCAGCCCTTAATGTCCGCTTTAACGTTCCCCATCTGCTCCTGCACTGTGCTGTACAGCTGGAATAAACGGCATATTGTGTTTTAATGTTGGTGTAGTGCCCCCTTGTGGTGACCGCTCTCTCACCTCCAGAGCACAGTGTGTTGGGGTCCCCATTCCTCACATCCTGCCGACGATAGCGCCTGTGCAGGTAGACAGACAGATACAAAGCAGCTCATTAAACTCATTAATAAATAAATATGGTCCTAAAGGGATTCTGTGAGCTACAGAAAAACCCCAGTGGGCCTTGCTGACCCGACGGTGATCCGCACAGGTGTGAGGGACCATGCAGCATACCGTTTGGTGTTGGGCAGGTAGCGGGTGCAGGAGGTGCCGTCCCAGGCGCAGTAGGGGTCCCGGGCCAGGCAGCACTCTGCGCAGGCCTTGCCGTAGATGCTGCAGCGGTGCAGAGGCACCTGGGCCAAGCCAGTCTCAGAGCCCACATACAGCTGTTGCTGTTGGGTCAAGAACACAGAGCTGTAATACATGCTGGTGGTGGGATGAGAGGGAGTGACGTGCATTTTTACATTGTACAACAATGTCACACACCCACACACACCCACAATTTGTATAAAGTGGCTGTCATAGTGTTTCTTCTTGCTCCCTAGCCTTTTTTCAGTCCTTCGAAGTAAAGTTGTATGATGATGCCATATTTAATATGGAAATAATGTAAGTAAGTTCAGTTGTGGATAGAGAAGCTGAAGAGGAAGAGGTAGTTACCCGCTTTGAGGAGATCTGCATGTTAATAATGGACGACGAGTCCTGCAGAGAAGAAGGTGAAGAGATGGTCACAACCATATGGACCCAGGACACACACACACACACACACACACACACACACACACACACACACACACCTTGAACACTTGCAGTTCCTCCAGGAGCAGCTCCTCCATATTGTTCCAGTTCTCCTTCGGCACAGAGATCACCTTCAGGACGGTTCCCACATCTAGCAAGAACGCAACACACACTGTTAACTCAGTTCCATTGACCTGTGCAACCTGCCTTTTCCAAATTCAACACATATTGGTGCTGACTTGTATGTAATACATTTATCTTTTTAATTTATTTACAGTCTTCTATACATGTAATGCCTAACCACTCCAGCAATATATATATTTTATATCAATATATATACAAAGTGCAAAAAACTTTTTTTAAAATAAACATCCATTACATCTTGCACTACCCCACTTAGCCTTGTCTTCTCATCTCCTTTTTTATTAATAATGTATTCACCATGCATGTATTTACCCCTGGTTTGGTCACTGTCTATAAGTACAGTATGTGTATCTGCTTTGCGTATGTGTGTGTGCGTTCTGCAGAATACCAGGGCATTACCTGTGCCGATGAACATGACATCATAATGGCCATCTGCCGCAGCCACCCTGTCCACTGCAATTTGTGTGAAGCTGTAGGCCACATTGGTGCGCAGGAACACAGGCCGCTGCTTCATTGGGGACACGGGGTTGAACATGAGTGGGTGGTGGCGGGCAAACTGGATCACATCGTCCGGGAAACCCTTGGTCGACTCAAAGCTGCCAAAGGTCTTGCTGGGACACTGCGGGGGAGATGCGCACAAATGCTGCCTGTAAGCCCCCTCCTTGCGCAAATCCCTGTCTCCCCTTCCAGCCCCGTGTTGGGAAGTGTTGCCCCAACTAAAGAATCCTATTCAGTGGAACGATATATGACCAGAGGCAGGGAGCTAAGCAGGGCTCAGTGCTGGGATTGTGGGAACCTCACAGATCTTACCATGCCTGGCCGGGGATAGGGCACCTTTCCCTGGAAGGGGACCCACTGGTAGTTGGGTCCCTCCTTGTGGGCGAAAGGCCCCAGAAAGGCCCTGCGGATGTCGTTCATTGTGTAGAGACACACGGCCGATCCCTTAAACACACTGCTGTGGAGCGTCAAGGAGCCACAGTTAGTTTAAGCAGCCAGAGCCACAGAACATGAGATTGGGCGCGCACACACACACACACACACACACACACACACACACACACACACACACACAGACACACACACAACAGAGAGCTACACATACACACAGCAAACGCTGATTTGTTCACTCCCCCCCCGACACTGCTGTGCATACCTTTACAATAGACTAAGGCCATCAGCCCTGTTCATGTCCCTCCTGTACAACCTTTTGGCCTCTCACCTGGAAGTTGAGAAGACTGTGTAGACCAGTGGGTTCTTCCTGTCCCGCGTCTGCAGCAGGAACACGTCCCCTGAGGGGGAAGGGGGCGAGAGGTCATGCATTGCAGGTTAAAGGTCAGATGAGAGAAAGAAACCAGCGACTGTCTCTGTTTATGACAATTTTGTTTAAATGGTGGCGGCTGTTGCTTACGGAGTTCGTCGAAATAAGTGTCACTGCCGTCACTGCCTGGCACTGAGCAGATGAGTCTAGTTTTCAGGAATGTTGTCCATTTGTTGACCAGACTGCGCTGGCCTCCCATGTCGTTCTGGAAGGCAAGAGCTGCTGGTTACGGTTGGTCCAGCATGTTTGATACCCACTGATTTGTCTGCATTGTTTTGCACGTGTGCTCTATGTCATGGCTCATGGTGACCCTACATCGGCCCTACATCTACTCTACGTCCTTTGCTGTGCCAGTGACCTACAGGCCGCTCACCCTACAGAGCTGGCCAATGCGTGAGTAGGTGGCCTTGCCCAGGCCCTGAGCCTCCACCGCTGTCTCCCGGAAGAAGAAGAAGATCTTGTCGTCATCAGGATTTTCGCTCTCGGGCACCCAGAAGGCTCCGACAAACTTGGGTTCTGCACACACAGATTAATATACACGGTGTAGATAATAGTGGACATGGGGAAAAAGTTATCATGTGAGCTAACCTAATGTTTGCCATTTGTGTGTGTTTATTTATTCTATTCATTTCTGCAACATGACTGACACCATTAAGCCAACTGGAACAATTTTATTTATTTATTTTAACAGCTGGAGTTATTCAGAGTGAGCACCTTCCTGAAGGGCACTACAGCAGATCAGAAAGGTTTACACACATTTAACAGAAAGACACTAACAGACAAACCAGAGCACAGATGGATGCAGATTCATCTTTGCTCTGAACTAATGTTCTCCAAAAGTATAATAAAGTGGCTGAGGGAGACGATTCAGCCCTTGTTGGACCTCAGCCTCACCGTTGAGCCAGCGGGAGTCGTGCTGCTCTGTGCGAATGGATGTGCGGTGGCCAAGACTCCGGAAGATGGTGAAGTCCCGCCCCATAAGGTCAGTGGCAACACCTGAATACAACTCGCCCCCTGGGGTCCAGGAGGAAGAAACAGCATGACTGTTAACTCAGGGCTGAACTGGAGGCAGGGTTTTCTGCTTTGCGCCACTAGGGGGAGCACCAGACCCCTCGCCATTCCCTCAGGCAGGGCTCACCTATGAGGACGGAAGCCGCTGCATGCCGGTGGTCGTAGGGACTCTTGCCTTTCCCATCCTCCATCAACGATGGGTTCATCCTGAAGATGTGATCCTGAGGGGTGGGGGGAGAAGGGAGCCAGAGGGTTTGGAAAAGCCAAACAAAAGAACATAGGGTGGTGGGGAGTGACCTCATAAAGGAAGGTGTGTTGGAGGGAAGTATATCTCAAAATAAACAAAGCTGGTTATTCAGCTGAGGCCAGGAAGTGAACAAATATAGCATGTTATGAATAATCGAGCTAGGGAGAGGAGTGCCCCGTACGTCAGTGAAGCTCTTGGTGTGTTCACCATTGTGCGCAGCTGTGATTGCGGTTAAGAAGTAGAGCCTGAGGGACCACAGGGAAGTGCGTAATAATGAGGAGACAGGGAGAGAAGCAGAGCTGCCCTGAATAACAGTGGTTGTGATCATCTGGCCAGTTGTCTGCAGAAGTGGTAAGTTTCACTCCTTGGCCTAAAAATCCAAATGCGCATGATGGGTTACAGAACAGAAGGCCTGTAAAATGACAGAACGGTAATTTACCAGAAGCAGGGAAGGTGGGAAAGCGAGCGGAGATGTCTGAAAAACCCACCTCCATCTTCTGGCCCACCTCCACGAAGGCACAGGTGGGGTGGAAGGCTCCGGTGCCGCATGCGTACAAGTGGGTGCGGTTGTAGTGGTGAAGAAGCTTCACGTAATTCACACAGTCCAACTGTGGTGGGGGGACAGTAGAACAGCGTCACTCGAGACACAGCGGAACGACCTGGAACACAGGTCGCTGCACACCTTGACCACAGAGCCCAGTCTGCAGGAGACCATCCCACTAACAATGTTCAAGTTTAACATATTTGCCTCCTGTGACGTCATCAGTTCCATTCCACTGCTCACTTTACATAGACCCTGGGTTTAAAGAGTAACCTTCACCGTGGCCACTCCCCTGTCCCAGCATCTGGGGTTTAATGTGGTGCGGTGCCACCAGAGAGGGAAAACCAGTTTGCCATCCCTCAATTCGGTCCTGTGCACAGGGTCTACAGTGGTGCTCGGGTTAATGATTGACCACAACTGTGTGTGAAAAAGTCACAGGCATGATGTACACAGGAGGTGACGCTGTCTTGGCGGCCAGCAAATAGAGGGAAAATGACCTCTGACACCACTCCGATCTACAATAGGGAGGAGGGGGCATCGGGCTGCTCCTGCACCAGCTGCTCCTGCCTCTTTTACTGTAATTATACCACACTCTCTCCAAGCACCCCCTGCACTATAGCTGATAATTTGTTACAGCGTCTGGAATTACCACAGAATCCGGCTACTGAACAGCTAACATCTGCCCGCCAGCAGATCAAGTTTCGCAGTGCGAGGCCCCGAGGGGTATCGAGGCCTCTACGTTGAGCCTCGTGAGGTGGAAAGATCACCAAGATCTGCACAGATCGGTGCCTCGCATTGAGGGGTCCATCCGTCTGTCCGTCTGTCACTCAGCTGTCTTTTTCTATTGCCCCGAACTGAGCCCCAACGCACCACGGGTGAGGCGCCACCAGAGCGGTGCAGTCGCATCACCGTTACTGCAGGGGGCAGCATCACGGCCTGCACGCTCTGTTCCGCCCCATTAGCCCAGACGTACACACCCCAGCCTGAGGAACAAAGGGGCCATATCATTGCGACGCTCCTGGAGGGGGGGCGGACTCATCTGCACACCGATTAAGCTGTTGACAAACAGAGCGCCCGCCGTATTTGTTCAGGGGGGGTCACTCCCTCCCCTCAGTGCCATCACCCCTGTCGGCATCATGACTTTCAATTAGTCCAGGGGCAGAGAGGGGTTAAGCAGCGAGGAGCCGAGGTCCGACTCTGGGCCTTTTGATGTGCGAATCCCTACAAAGGCGGTATGAGAAAGACGACAAAGGGGCCACTAAAGAGGGGTCTTTTTCAAAGCCGTGTGTCACCCATCAGCCCTTTTGTCCCCATCAGCCTCTGCACTCATTCTGCTCGTAACAAAGCCTACACATTATCCCATTAATTTAATACCGTCTGAAGTACCCAATGCAGACTGTGGGCCTCGGACACACACGCACGCACACAAAGCAACTGTGACAACAGACGTGCACTACATTATCTCTACCCTACCCCTTCCACTATACCACGGTATCACTTCACATACCTCCACTGAGGTAACAATGACTGGGATTTTGTGTAAAGTTGAGCAGCAGATCAGAAGTCATAATCTGGCAAAAGAAAAACTTGAGGAAAAAATAAGAATGCGCTGATGTGTTTGCCATGGCGAATGACAAAGACCCCCTTTGTGTGAAACACGCTGAGAAGTCCTGCTGGGTTCTAAAGTGGCCTTGTTTTCCGCAACATCGAGGGGGCGAGGAGCCCTGTCTTAGTGCTCAGCAGTGTCTCTGCTAACTGGGTTGGGAATGAAGTGGGGGGGGTGTGCTCCTTCACGTTGCTCCTTTTCATAGAGATGGTCAGTGCAGGTGGAGCAGAAGGTAGCACTGTTGCCACATGGGTGCACTGAGCTGTGGGACTGGATCTACATCAGTCTGTGCGCAATTTGCTAGACTTCCTCCCACAGCTCTAAGACGCATGAGGAAGAGGACAAAGGTAAACCTCAGCATGAAAACCATGCAGGTGCCTCATACGAGTCAAATTTGACTCGGAGGCACCTGCTCTACCTCACAGTGAAGATACCTTCTAGTACATCTGCTTCACAGGCCAGACAGCTCTCAATGGACTTCCCTCACTGTCTGGAGAACTTAGGTTCAGGGGTAGGGTTAGGGTTTTTATTTCCCTAAAAAAATCAACTCTTTTGCAAAGCAGCTGGACTCTGAAGCACAGGCATCTCGATTATTGCCAGATGCAAAATAAATTTTTTTGAAAATAAAGCATAGCTTGTTGGTGCAAAAGCAGCTCTCACTGTGCTGCATGGCGGCGAAGTCCAATAGCAACTCCTTTTCTAGTCGGCCAGGTCCGCAGTGCTCAGCCAGACATGGCATGGCGGTTAAGATCAAGCCAGGGGTCACTGTACTCCAAACACAGAGGGGCCTGAACATGTTTGGGTGTTGGTGGAATTAAAGCAAATCTCTTTCAGGTGCTGCTGAGGACCTCACAGTCAGCCAGCTCCCATGGAAAAGAGAGCTGTCGTCCGGCTAAAACCCCACCATACCATCCCGTTGGTGCTGTGCTGTCTGGGCTGAGGAGCCCCGTGATGGTGTCTCACCCTTCAGTAGACAAAAGGACACCACATTCATGCCATTTTATTTAGCTGATGTTCCTCTCCAAAGTGGCTCACCACAATTTTCTCACATAACATCTGGGCTATTCTTACAGGAGTGTTTCAAGGACCTTGCTCAAGCGTCCTTCTGGCCTAGAAGCGGTGCTCTCACCACCATGAACATGAAACACCAGCACACCTTTGGGAGATTAATTATCTGTCTATGAAGCTGGAAATGGCAAGAATGGGGCAAACTATGCTGTTCCACAGGAAACTTCTTGCACTTTTCCATACATTGCAGTTTTTGTCATGACAAGAGTGCAGCAACGAAGGCGCAACTGCTGGGGTCACATAACACGGCGGTGCAGGGTTTCCCCTTTTACCTCCGGGTCGTGTCAAGGTTGTATATCACTGAGCTGGTAGGGGGGTGTAACTTATGTCTGAGGCTAGAGCTGTCTGTTTGATTTGCAGGTGAGGGGTGTGTTGAGGGAGGATGACCAGCGATACGTCAGTGAACAGCGAGACAGTGACTGGACTGACAGGGAAGTGTGGTCACCGCTGTTACTCAAAAGGGTGCAAACGCTCCTTCACCAAAATTCTTGGGTGCTCCACAGTGGCCTACAAGCCACAGATGCCACCAGTCCTGGTACCCCTCTGGTTCAGCTTCTGTCTATGTGGCAAAACATCTGCGGCGAGCGGCTCTCTAATGTGCACGGTTCTGGTGGGAACGCAGTAATTGATTCTGGAACAATGGTGATGGCTTTTTGACACATTACAGTCCAATTTGCCCCCCCCCCCTCCCCGACATTTCCCCCAAAGGATGGTTAAAAGCACGTATAATATTACAGGATGGACAGCTTTCACTGTATGGCTCAAGGTGAAACAATGCCAGTTGATTTGAACTGTGCACCAACAATTCCATCTGGCCATTATTTTTTCTAAAACTAAACAAATCATTGGAGAAGCTGGGTAAACTGAAAGTTATGGAGCCCAAACGGTGTCTGGATGTGGGGAAAAATGTGCAAACGGGTTTTATCTAAGTCTCAGACCGAGCACTATGATCTCACGCAGTAGCCAGGCGAGCCTAAAAAAACGAGGAGGAATTTGAAACAACAGGCCTTTTCTGTAACTCGAGCAGAACCTCAGGAACATCCTGGAGAAGGTCAGATAATGACAAGTCCCAGTCCTCAGATCAGGTCGGACCAGAAGCACAATACAATACGACACATGCAGCTGACACAGCTCCTCAGGTGTAATGGGACCCAGGGCTTTGCAGTGAATGGGGGCTGTTGTGTGGCTCCTCCAGCTGTATAATCAGGCTGATGAGGGGATGTGGGTGCGAGTGCGTACCCGCGTGTGTGGCTTCTCTTTGAGCCTATTCTCCTGTCGCAGAGTCCCTTCCTTCTACCTCACACTCACACACACACACACACACACACACACACACACACACACACACAATCATAACCCAACAACCTTGCAAGGAGGGGCTGTTTCCTCAAAGTCAAGGGCCACCATTCACTCTGAGTGGGTGGTCTCTCTAGACATGGAGACACCCTGGGTGGGTCAGGGCAGGATGCAGGCAGCTAAGAGGCAGGGAGCTCCGCTCCCAGCTGTACTCCAACATGAGGGCAGTGAAAAGTCTGCTGATCTCAGGCAACGGCAGGAGGAACTCAGCCAGCAGCTTTAGCTCAAGGCCGATCACCTGAGCAAATCCGCCAGTTATGGGGTCGTTGGCCTCGTTTCATAGAAGTAGAACAGGGAAAATCCAACATGCCTTTGCAAAGCCAGCTCTACTTTTGCAAGCAGGTACTTACATTGATGTCCTTTCCTGCCCAGTTGCACTCCTCCCTCCAGTCCACAGGGGCTGGCCAGTAGATCTGAGAAAAAGATACAGCAGCAGTAGTCAAAGGTTAGCCAGAAGGCTATAGTGTAGGTGAGCCTGGGGTCTTGACATCACGTGACCAGACTTGTCCCCCTGCAGGGACACTGCTGTGCAGCATAGCAGAGGAATGTTTGAATGGCACCACAAATTTATAAAACTGCCAAAAAAACACACAACCCTAACCAAAAAATATAAACATAAATATAAAAGATTGCACCTTTTATCAATGAAGTAAAAGAGAAAATAATACCAGCAGGAAAACAAGCAGCTGACAGAAGGTGAACCTCTCCAGGAAATGTGAAGGCTGAAGACCAGAAATGGCGTGAAGAAGAGGGAGATGTGTGCCAAACTAATAGCGATGATGGGCCGATGGCACAGGAACTCAAAGTATGACAAAAGTGCTTCCTCCCTCAGACCACATAAAGGTGAGGAGCAACCACCATCTACAAATACATTGTCTTTTGAGATGTTGCCTTCAACTTTTATCCCATTAAAGTGCTGTCCATGTGCTCAGGTTTGTAGTGCCGACTGAGAGCTACTTGGTCACTATTTTGGATTATGGGGTTTGATGTTTCTGAGGGGGCACTTTGTGGGGGCTTTGGTCTGAGCAGGAAGTCAAGGTGGGCAATGCCATTGTGTTGTTACCCTGGGAGTGCCGCTGCTCAGGAATGAGTAATAAGAAATGTCTGATAGGAGAGTGAGGAACTATGGAAGTAGTTATTCAGCACCAAATTGCTCCAGCTACTCAATAGCTACCTGCATGGACCTCAGCAATAGGTTCTGTGCACACAGCTGGCCCTGCTGACTAAAGGACTCAACACACAGTGCTTGCCCCATTGAAAGAGTCTTCACACCCCTGTGGCCTCAGAGACCTCCTCACTCTCCACACCTTGTTCACTGTGAACCCACCCTCAATACCGCATATTTAACCCAGTGCAATTTACCCGTTTTAAACCCGAAGGCTCTGAGCTCTCCCAGAAAGGAATGTCAGATTGGAGTCGACGCCGTCAATCGGTGGCTGTGAGGATCTGACCCCTACGGAGGGTTGGGGGTTGTGGGAAAGAAAAGGACCATTCATATTAGCCCATGAACATGGGTCTGGTTTTGTCTGGTCCATTTCACAGCGTGAAAGAGAGCGCACAGTAAAAGCATGGTTGTTCTGTTTCCTTTCCACACTCCTGTTATACCTTCAAACCTACAGTTTTAAACGCAGTAAAGTGAGGCTTGGTGCGACCAATAACATGGCACAAACTAACACATAGTTACAGTCTGTATAATTGTGATTCCTTGTGAAAATAGCATCCAGCTGGGCTTTGGTTCTGATTTTCCGAAAACTGTAGGGCTCAAACAAACTTGAGCAAAGCAAAAGGAAAGCAACTGCCATTATAACTGTATATAAACAGCGCAGAAAATCATTTCGCTTGGCTATTGTTTGCATTTCTTGACTGAGAAAAAAAAAAACCTATAATAAACATGAAGTACTGGAAAAAGCACTCCTAGGGTGAAGTAAAGATCCTCCAGTTACCATTGTACCTCATATACAATTTGGCATCTGAGAAAGAACGAGAATGTATGCAAAAGGGTGAGAAAGAAACGGGTGCGAATAAGATGTAAGTGAAAACAGCAGACAAAAAGCAACGGCTCAAAGAAAGGGGAGGTAGGTTGAGGTAGGGAAAGGTTGCAGAGCAGAAGATGGGTCACCTGACATTGAAATGGGGTCTCCTGTTTCCCACAACACTGTGGAAAAACCAGTTTGGCTTTGCAGCCTCCATTATGCTGTGGGTCCCCATAGCAGAAAAGCTACTAACACCTCTAAACTGCGTCCAAACGGTTAAAGGTACAAATCAGTAGCTAGGACTCTGATGAAGATCTCACTTATGGTTATTGTTAGCTGTTAAAGAAATTAAAATGAAAAATACATGTACGTTTTAAAAACAAGATTATGGCTGAGTTGTACTGCTGGTTGCTGGAAACATTTGCAGAAGTTACTCAGCGTGTGAGATTGAGATCCAAAGTGGGAAACAGCAGACGGCTGTGTCCTTCAGCCATGATGGATAGGGGGCAGCAAGAAGTTCACACACTGGACTCAGCTAAGGCAGCGGCATGGGAGGTTAGAGGCCAGGGGGCTAAGGCACTTGGGGGAGTTGCTGATGAAAGATCTTTAGAGATTAGCTGACCCTACCAACACCCCAGCTTCACAAGTGCATCGCATCACGCTGTCTCTGATCGTATTCCTGTGGTAAGATAACGGGGGGGTGGGGGGTCTGTAAATCTGTCACCACCACCCTTTCACCACCTTAACCC
This sequence comes from Heterotis niloticus, assembly GCA_018136845.1. Lineage (NCBI taxonomy): Eukaryota > Metazoa > Chordata > Actinopteri > Osteoglossiformes > Osteoglossidae > Heterotis > Heterotis niloticus. The sequence continues at coordinate 16,075,449 of CM030898.1, forward strand.
TGGATCAGTTCGGGTTAGGAACACAGCATCACCCATAGCCTCACACATGATGTGGGACTTGAGGGTTTCATGCGAACTCCTGTGTGGGCTAAATATCAGAAAAATGAAGAGGTTTGCAGCCAGTGGCAAATAAATATATGTTTAACAGTAAAGGCAAAATGTTCAAGATAACCAGAAAAAAGGCAAAAGGCCGATAATTCAAATTTAAAGGCAAAACTTTTTGAGTGAATGATTATTTACTTTATTATTACAGTGTTAGATTTATACATTAAACTACTTACAATTATTACCTACCTATTTTTACATTTTTGCACATTTTTACTGCATTAATTTAGGGTACTTGCCTTGACCAGGGGACCACAGTAGGACCTGGGACCACTGACCACAAGGTGTGGAGCCATCAGTACTGCTTGCACTGCAGTGACCGCGACCATTAATTAGCTTTTTAACCAGATTAACACAAATTGGCCACACAGCCAAATAAATAATTGGTTTTCAAAAGGGGCTAAGTGACGCACATCCCATGGTGACAAAGTGACAGGCGGGCAGACAGCAGCGTTTAATGCTTTGCTGCACAAACCTTGTGCTCCTGCTTGGCGATGTTGTCCAGGCTCAGGGACAGCAGGAAGTTCTTGGCCCCCACAAAGAGACACCCCCTTTCTTCATCCAGCAGCAAGGTGCTGAAGCAGCAGGAGCGATCCAGCTCATATCGGCGTACACCGTGGAAGGCCAGCAAGTCTGCAGAGGTGATACACAGTCAAGGCGGAGGCTATCAGACACAACACGTACTAACACAAGGACAATTCACAGGATCGCTGTCAGCAAGATGAACGTCTCCAACCCTCACTGCAACTTCACTCACTGCAAAATTCACTCACTGTTTACACGCAAACATTTGGTTCTGCCATCTCATGGCCCAGCATTTGCCTGTAAGGTCTCAGGTTTGAAAGTGAGAAGCTGAAGCTCCTGCTAGACACAGTGCGCACACACACACACACACACACACACACACACACACACACACACACACTAATAGACTGCAGGAAAGACAGTGAATGTGCCATAAGGAGCCTGGTGTCTGTGCTGGAGAACTAGAGGAGAAATGTGGTGCTGCTGTCAACAAGGTGTGACTGACCTGGACTCATTCTTTTCTAGGCCCTTATCCGTCATTCTCTTATAATTTTTTTTGGCTGTATGGTCATCTGCAGGGAAGGACAGGCATGCTGTCCTCTACACACCTGACAAGGAGCTGAGGAAGTGAGATTTTTCCAACATTTACTACTGCTCCTGCCCTCATATCCTCCCCACTGGGTTATAACTGCTGCCCCCCACAGTTACCCTGGATACAGAGGGAGTCCTGGGGGCTTCTAGGGCAACAGATGTTAAAGCCAGCGCCTTTGTAACAGACCTCATAGGAAGAGCTGCCATAAGTGGGGGGGGGGGGTTTGTCGTATATATTTATTGCCCTGTGTGTGCTTCAAAAAGTTGAGTAAGACTGAAAATGCATGTGAGAACCGAAAAATAAAAATGCAACCATTACCTGCACTGCAGGCACGCTTCTCAGGTGCATTTATCAGAGAAATGCTAAACATGGCTCATTTTTGATGAATTATTAATTTTTATGAATAATGGATCAGAAAACTGATTTTTGGGGCAGGATTAACATTCAGTCCTGATTTATCCTAATAAACATTTTTAGGAAACGTAACCCATAATCTGGTTATGTACTACAATTAAAGGACGATTAAATAATGATCTTCTGTGGGCTGCATACTCTATACATTAAACATTTACTGTTTAAAAAATGGCAAAGATGCATTCAGTGGGATAAAGGAATGAACCTGAAACCTCCGAGGTGTCTGATCATATTGCATTAAAGGAACTGCTTTTGGGCCCTTGAGTCAGCACTTAACCCAGACGTATTGCTTAAATATCCAGATATATGAAAATTTTAAATTATCTAGATGCTTTATAGAAAAGTACAATGGGGCACGTAGGTTGTCCTGTTTCCTCATTTGCTTTGAGGGTTACGGTTATGTATAAAGTTGTACCTAAAGGCCTTTTGAAATATAAATAAGCCCCATGCTCAAAGTATTGCATCACGTAAGAAATTAAAATAAGGAAAAAACAGGACATGGACGATGTTCCAAAGTTTGGTTAAAATAGTAAAAACATGTATTTAACTTTTGTTTAAGTTTTACCCTTCAGACTTTCTGCATATTCTTTGTAATGTTGCATGGAAGTACATGGGCACCTGTCTTCAGGTGTGTGTGCCCAATGAGAAGACCCAGTAGGATGCTCTGGCCCCAGTGGACTGTGCCAAAATTTGGGACATTTATTGGTGTTCCACATAAGGATGGAGGTACAGCTGTGCAGGGATAAGTGGAGCTGTGAGAACACATTTGGAGGAGGGCCTCACCTTTATAAGAAAGCTTCATGCGAGGGGAGGAGGAGGACGACGAAAATGGGGAGTTTGATGATGCACTAGACTTTGGGATGTCACTGGAGGAGGCCTGCACAGTCAGCAAGCCGAGGAAGAGCAGGGAGCTGCATGTCAGTGTCACGGCCATCACCGTCGTTGTCGTCATCAGCACCATCCTGTCAGTGGCCTCAACCCCTGAGGGCCTGTCTCGCTGGTTGAGGTAGTATCACTCCTCTTGTTGTCTTGCCTCAAACCTTTAACTCTGGACTTTTCCGCTCTCCTCGTCTCTGTGCCTCAGCTTTGGTGGGAGGAACACTTCCCCAGCTGGATTGGGACCTAAAAATAACCCAGAATGACACCTTACTAACACGGCAGCCATTGGACCGGCTGGCACGGCACAGCCTAGAAAGACTATTTTAGGCAGAGGTCACCACAATGCCCAGGCGCCACATGTCAATGCATCCAACCATAATGGTGAGGGCAATCTCATCACATTGTAGGCAGGATTCCAAATGCCCAAACTGTATCATAGTTACTGTGTGATGCCAAAGCCAGGCCAGGCCCAAACACTCAGAGGAGCACTTGCTTCTCTCTCGCTTTAGGGCCCTTGGGTTTTTCATATCTGTATCAGTTTCCAGCTCCTCCAATTAACATGGACGGACTGCAGAATGGAAGGCGATGCGGTGATATGGGTTTCATAAAGTAGCACATTCCTCAGAGGCCAAGGAGATTCAGCCTATACAATGCAACCTGCTGTTCGTGCCACTACCTTGATCCCCGCTGCTCAACAATGCACCCTTTCACCAGAAGGCTCCAGCGCTGGATCTCCTCTTGGCATCACATGGCCTGTTCAACTACCGTCAAATCCCTCTCCCAGACATACAGTAGCTCAGTATGAGTCCTGACACCAAGGTACCAAGGTAGGATCAGAGGAACATTAGACCAGTGAATGCTGTGCATTGTGAAGGTGGCATCTGCAGCAGAGGCTCAGGTCTTACACAAAATGCCTCTGGGGAGGTGTCTTTGTGAGGGCAGGGCTCTACTAAATGGGAACATCTAGAAGCCATCAGCAACAGTGCTCAGATATATTCTCTTCTAAATCAGAACAAACTTCCTACCTGCTGCCAGCCACTGGCCTCAGCTCTGTCCAGATCAAAACGAAAATCTCCAGACTTCTAAAGGCACTTTAAAGCATTGCCAGGCATCTCCCTCACTGCATAGGGCTCAGTGGTGAATCATGTCTCCTCAGGCATCTAGTTTAAATGCCATAGCTCCTAACTGAGCTGTCGTCAGCTACAATTTTCCGTCAGGCTTGTGAAGCACAGCATCCATGTCAAACAGAGTCCATGATACTGAACCCGGCCTGCGTTATGAGTTAAATGGCCTTTGTACCTGTGTACTTGGTTGGAAATTAGAGACAGACTGACTGGCGGACAAACTGGGTGCATAGTCTTCTTCTGCAGCTCCAGAGACACATAGCTCCCTGTCACTGTGCAAACAGGGTGCTGTATATGCAGGCCCCACCACCCCTCTTGCGCATCTAAGCATGCACAGCTCAGAATTTGGAATGGGCCACAGTAGAGAGGACCAACAGACAAGTCAATGCCACACTTCCTTTTGTCTCTGTTTCAAATCCAGGTTCGAATTGCTTTTTTTTCTATAGTTTTCCTGCAGTTGTTCAGCAGTATTACACTCACTCATTCTTCTCTCTCTTCCTTCTCCCCCAGCTGATTACTGCAGGACACGAAAGGACAACCATTCACAACTTCAGTGGAGCGGCCACCTGGACCTGGACCATAAGTGCTTTTTCCTCTGACTGTAGTTCTGTTCCACCTGCCACACTGATCTTTTAGCAACAGCATAGACATGTCCACACAGGTCCTCTATAACCACATTAGGATGCCCAGAAAAGGTGCCTTGCCATTGGCACTGAGACCTCCGAGGCTTATTTTTCACAGCTTTGTTTTGGCTGGGAGTTGTTTTTTTGTTTTCCTCTCCTCAGCTGTCAGCTTGTTCACTCACTCACTTACTTTAGTGAACCACTTACACACTCAGGTCACTGCTGTATGGTGTCACACAGATGTCATTGTTTCAGTGTCACAGTTTCTGTCCATTAAATTTCTAAAATTCTTTTTTCCTGCTGCTTACGGACCAAATCACAGCTGGAGTGAAATTCCTTTGTGTTGAAGGGCAGTAAAAACAACCACTGGTGCCAATACAGCTCATAACTGCTGCTGGCTCTGATGCCTCTCATGTCATTGGGTTCTATGCTAGTTTCCCAGTGCAGATTTTGTTCCAGCTACACTTTGCTTCCAATCTTTTCTCATAGCATTTTCTCATTGTTTTTAGGGAATTGAGTACATTTGGCTGATGCTCCCATAGCTGTAGCGAAAGGATGGGCTCTTTCACTGAAGATAAGAACCAACAGGTTTCCAAGTCTCCTGTGGGCAGTGTGGGGGGGGGGGGGGTCAGCGGCAGCTGGTGTGTGGCTGTGGGGACGTCCCCTTGGGATTTCACCAGGGAGGGAAACTGTGTGAATGTCAGCTCCATCTACTATAATCACCACGGTAAAGCATGAGTCACCCCGCCTCCCCTCGAGGCCCAGGGACAACAACTAATGGAGACAATCAAACCGAGGCTGAAAAGGCATGGAAATTACAAGGATATGGTTGGGTGTGATAATGTTCAGTAACACGAGAAAGAGATAGGTGATGGACAGAGGGGTCTGTCTTGGTTCAGTGGCCACCTGGAGCTGCTGCTCTCACCCTTGACCGCCTGGAGCACAGCTACAGACACCACCCTGCTACAGACAACTCCCCCCAGCTTCCAAAAACTAAGGACATGAAGCAAATCCTCCCCAAAGTGAGGAGAGACATGGCCACCATCCGCATCCAATCCACATTTGACCCGAAAGCAGTTGCATATCTGGACATAGAGCAGGTGAACAAGGAACCTATCGGTTACAGATAGAATGTGGACAGCCTCACCCTGCTACCCACAGAGCACCGAGACACATGGGAGTTACCACCACAATGCAGGCACACACAGCTGTGCTAACATGAAGCGACCAGCGTGGCTCAAACACACATAATGGGCCTATTGACCCAGTCCAGCAGCAAGTCCAGACACTTGATACACATCAGGATAAAACAGGAAGAGCCAAGTCATATCAGCCGCTGGCCAGACCCCTGAAATAGCGCACACATTGATATGCTAAGACTTCACTTATTTCCTAATTTTCTTTCCCATGATTTGCAACTTCGAAGTAAAAGTTATCACATTGTGCTGATAATTTAAACTACAAACCGGTGTCTCAAAATGAACACTAAATCACTGCTGTTTGATTTCCAGGTAATCCAGAAAGCCATTAAAAATTAATATGTAAACTTCTAAAAATGAAATGAAACACTTAAGAACAAAACTGCTGCGGCTGCTGAACAGGATGAGTGTCCTGCTGCCAGTCTGTGTATTATTGTCTGAAGACTCAAGTTCTGCATCATTCAAACCAATGCACAATGGATTCTCACCACCATACTTCACAGGGAAAATATGGACAGTAAACTAAGTGGCAAAAAGAGCTCACAACATTGAACCTGTAGAATTTTGCCAGTGATGAGTACAGGCTCAGTTATGAAAATGAACACTTTTTAATGTGGATTAATATAGTAGCTACATGAGTGCCTCTGTGGCATGAACCTCCAGCAAGGGAAGCAGAGGAGGGAGAAGAAAGGAGCAAAAAGCAGCCGATTGTTCTGTGGAACAGACTTTCTCTGGCCTGAGACCAACAGACAAAGCCTCCGCAGTGGAGGGTAAAAAGGGAAAGAAAGGCATTTTATAAGCTCAATTCCTTATATAAAGTGGCTAAGAAGAGCAAACAGAGCAACAGTCAGGCAGCAATTGGTGGCTTTTGGTCTTGTGTTAATTTCAGCAGTGAATGAAGAACATGGAACTCCTGAACAGCAGTGCAGGTCCTCAGACCCTCTGGTGAACCAACTAGATCCCTGAGGGAACTCACCTCAGTGTGTGCTCCACACACAGCAGCGCCAGTAGTCAACGCCATGCAGAGGACGCGTGCACACACACACCACACACCCCACACGTAGTGAGATCTGTGTGACCAAAAAATAGACTGTGACACAACTTGAGTCGTGGAAAACAAATAAATCCTCTTCTAAGTGGCCCAACAAATGATGTACAAAAAGGAGAAAAACATGTGCAGCTTTAGGACATCCACAAAATAGTTTGTTTGAAGTTCTCCAGAAGTGTAAAGTCCCAGGTCAGCTGCACACACTTCACTTCCAAAAAAAAACCCCGGGAAGAAGAGGAGAACCAGTGCAGTGAGCGAGGGCACGAATGAGAGAGGTTAGAGTAATAGCTGTGACTGAAGAGCACCGAGGGAGGGAGAGATGGAGGGAGGGGCAAGAACGCAGTGTGGGCAGGATATTTAATCCCTCCCTCTGCCATGTGCGGCTGCTGGTGGTACTGGGGCTGGGGTTGCCCTGAAGGAAGTGCTGGTGGTTCACAGGTCTGAAAGGGATGCCAGTTCACCACCACAATGGCAGTTCATACAGAGAGAAGGAGGGAGGGAGGGAGAAAAAGAGAGACACTTAAGCAATTTCCAAGAAGCAGAGGAATTTCTGGATAACAAATCACATGTGTGGATGTCAGCAGAAAGTGTGTGGATGTCCCCAGGAGCATTTTTGGTTCCTATCTTTTAATACCACCATGATGATGGTTCCTATTACACTTGAGCTTAGCGCTAATAATAACTGTTTGACATTGCAACGCTTTTGTTGCACACATTGTCCTGGAAAAAAGCACCTGCTGTGTGAGGAAAATGTAGGTGCGAAGAGCCCCCCTCAGTCCCATGGGTCTCATGGATGCATGCAGCAGGTACAGGGAGAAGCTCTGGCACTTTCAACTGTCTCGCTGGCCTGGATTCTTCCAAACTCCTCGCCCATGTTTTAAAGAGGGATTTTCCACAAAACCCCACAGTGTGGAAGAGGAACCTGTGCTTCTCAGGACAGAGAGCTCACGGATTACAGCTGTGCCTGGCCAGCAAGGATGAACTTTGCTCACCTGTGCCTCACCCTGGGGGTCCTGGTGCTGTCTGGTTTCCAAACTGCCCTTGGACAGGTGGACGGACCATTGTATATTACAGAGACACTTGTACCTCTCCTACCTGTTGACCTAACCCTAACCTAGCGGTTACTTCTCCTCAGGAAGCCCTACTGCTTCTTCTGGAGTTTCCAAAAGAAATCAGTTAACTAAAATAAAAATCTGACAAAGCAGTAAAAGCTATTTTTCAGTGTTAAATATTGCTGTGTCATCAATTTAAGCATAAAAGTTAAGAGTTATGTTAAATGATACAACAATTCAATTTTTTTCCTTTATTTTTCATCTTCTATTCCTGTTCAATAACTTGAGACAAAATCTTCTATGCCTGCATTAGTCTCCACTGAGAGAAGTTCCTCAGAAGAGACTTTAGGCACCACAGAAACCATGGCCAAAGGTCAGAGGTCAGCCCTCTGGAGCCACAAGGCAGCACCCTTGCTGGATGCCACACACTTAGGAAGCAGATGGTCTCCTGAGCTCACACACACCTGTGACACATACTAACCCTGAGAGCTCTGATGGTCTTGCACAAACAATGCAAACCGGTGGTTGCATGAAATTCTTCATGAGCGGCCAGCGGCCCCAGAACTTATCCACTTGCAAGTCGCTGTTTCTGCCAACCTCAGCAGAGACGTCCTGAAGGACGATGGAATCCAGCAGCAGCCATGAAAAACCACTATGCTAATCACAAAGTCCACTTTGTCTGATGTGGACATTTATGTAATTACGGGGATGGCTGAAGCCTAATCCAGCCCTAATGTGATGGCGGAGGACACAGAGAAATGACACAGTATAAATTTCATGGGGTTTGTCATTAGCACTGGAGAAGCAGGGCCATTAAGAGAGCTACGCCATCCTGGGTCTAATTTCATCTCTTGTCGTAATTGAATTTTGCAGACCCCCCCACCCCGGAAGAGCGAGTTGCTTTGGCCTCGTAAGAATCTATAATTCCTGCAAGCAAAGCTCCTCATAAATTGCGCTTGACATCGATGTGTTCGTGTTTTATTCCATGTTTGCATACACAAACGGTTCAAAAGGACGAACTTGATGAGGTCACCGCTCTGCTGGTGAAGCAGAGCAAACTGAGGTCCTACATGTCCACCAGAACCCAAGAAATTGTAATGGCAGCATTTTAGCTCAGTGATGCTCCCTTCAAAAGTCTTTGCACCGACATTATTATTATTATTATTATTATTATTATTATTATTATTATTATTATTATTATTATTATTGTTGTTGTTGTTGTTGTTGTTGTTGTGTTTGTTGTTAACATGTTTTCTGCCTCTTACACTGTTACATAAACAACTTTACAGTTTATAAAAGCATTCTTACTGTATCAGTTCATGGTATATGTACCATAGTCAAAGGTACTACAGCAGGAGGAGGACTCAAACCCATGACTTTCAAGTAACCACTTTGTCACCTGTTGCATATTTTAGGGTCTATAATTTAATTTACATACTAATCTAAGAAAAATACAGCTGTGAATTAATAAAAAAAGTAAAATAAAATGAAATAGTAAAATAAATAAAATGTGCAGTAGAATTAATGGTAGAACCTGGTGCTGTGTTCCCTCATCTCCTGCCAGTGCTGTTGGTGACCATGATGTTATCTTCAGGGATCCATCCCTCTGCCCACCTTCCACCTCCCCAAGTACAATGTCCCTCCCACTGGACAGGCCCCTTGGGACCACGTGTGTGGAGCATTAATATGCAGTTCAGAGGGCTGAAGGACCATGGGAGTTTGCTGGCCCCAAATCTCTGTTTTATGTGAGAGAGAAGGAGAGCAGCCCTTGGGTTCTGCCTTCAGCTGCACACCCAGACCCACGTACAGGGTCACTGTCAAGGGATTGAATACTGCACCTTTAAACCAAGGGTGGCTTAACATTGCCTTTGCTGCTCTTTGGGCCCAAGATCCCAGAGTCACCTAAGAATTAGTCCTCAGCTTCTCTGTGTAAACTGAGGAGGATCTAAACATTTCATCATGAACATGGGCTGAAGTCTGCCTCCCTGGAGTTTTACTCATTAGCACCATGCAGAAGAAAGCAGGTTTACCTTATTTTGCCAGTGAAGATCTGTTATGAAAGCATTAAAAGTGGGGAAATAAGAAAAGAAGTCTGGCTAACCAGCCAAGAAAAACACTGTCAGGCGACACTGCTTAGCATGAACTAGCAAGAACGCACAAAAAACAAAGGATAAATGCAAACATTATCCTAGTAATCAGTTAAAATTTTAGCTAAATTTTGTTTCTTCTATTTTTGCCACACATCCTTTTGTCAAAACCAAAATCATGCACAGCATGTAGGGGTTTTGTCAGTGAACAATAATGGGTGTGGATGGGGAGGTATTAGTGGCGGGGGTCTGTAATGTGTAAATGAACACTGACCACAGTGCTATTAGTTTACTGTATTTCTGCACACTCATACGCAGTCCCTCACTCTGTATCATTTCATTAAAGGCCATTTTAAAGAATTTAGCCTTGAGACCCCCCCACTCTGACCCACCACTGCAGGCTCTGCACTCCCTAGTGACGCTGTTAGGCAAGTTGAACCTAGCCTACAGAACCCTGACAGCTCTTCTCAACTGCCCTTCCCCAGATGAAACCTCACTGTTGTGCTGTCAGATCTCCCACAGAAGCACTACGTTGTTGAGGGTATTAGAGGCCAGGGGTGCAGAGGACTTTCTGAAGCTCAAGGTTCTCCGTGCACCACCAAGCCACTACAAACATCTCCCCCCCCACTGAGAACACAGGTGCTACAATGTAGAAACTAAATGTAGAACCTGAAGTAGTTAAAGACACATGGAACCTTCAAGACTTCAGGGTCTGTATTTTCATTGTATGCTATCACCCAGTTAAAAATGAATTTTAAATGAAGATGGAGTTCATAAAATATGCTGATAACCTTGCTTACAGTTTGAATTTGTACTTATGAACCCCAGTCTCATCTCCTACTGGGAAAGTCCCTTGTCATTCTTGTGCACTTATCTGTACATTGTCGCACACATAGGTGGTCAAGCAGAGGTTCTTGAGGTTGTTTTGGGATGTTTCGGCCCTAGCTGACAAACTCAGGAAGTCAGATGCTGAGGCGTTTGTATTGTAACTAAAATCAAGTCAGAGTTTTGTACACAAGCAGAAGCTTTGCTATGGATTCCTGCGCTGCTTGTTCAATACCTTGGTGCAAAGTGGATGACGGGGCTGTGTGATTTGTCCACCAGAGCGATGCCAGGATACCCAGAGCTGCTGCATTAAAGAAGGGAGCAGCAACCGATCATCTGGTCCAGAAAGAACAGGTTTTCTTAACCCTGGTGAGATGAATGATGGCTGGGTGAGGAGGTACAGCATGCTCAGATAGCACACTGGAGCGCACACACACACACTTGCCATTTTCCCCACACACCAAGCTCAGAGCTCTGCTCAAGACCCATAAAATCAAATTATAAGGTTTACTTAATCATTTTACTCTGATTCTCTGTTGGATGAAAAGAAGAGTGGAGGATCTACAAGAGGTATAAATCCTACCACGTAAACCTCAGGTGCATCGTGGGATAAGAGGGCTTTCCAAGCTCTGCCAGAAATCCCCTCCATTGAAAATTAATTGAAGGCACTCGCAGCTTTGGGACGGAGAGGTATGATCTCCCCACAGCGGGGAAGGGAAGAGAGACAAAGGAGAATTACTGGACCAGGAGCAGAACCCCATGCTCTGTGCACAGCTGCTTAATTAAAGAACTTTTGTACCAAAAGCACTGCCTTTAAAAAAAAGGCTTCACTTGCTTTTTATTGCACTTTTGTACTGACAGGCTGGATTGACAGACGGCGGGTGATTTATTGCCAGTGGGAAACACCCCTTGGGAAATCACCCTTTATCAGGGCAGAAACAGCTGTCTTCACAGCACTCCAGGCTAGGAGACATCAGGTACAATCCAGGCAGCCTGGAGAAGCTCAGACCGAACCATCTCTGATCTGCTTCCTCCAGGAAAGTAAAAACGGTGCCTGGAATCCATGTAAAGCTTTGCCAAGGTACGGCACTTCTCATTTGTGAGGAGACACACAAAGACGCGCGTGCAAGCCACTCAAAACCTGCGAGATTCTGGCCAGATGAATTCAGATGGAGGATTTGGGATGAGAGCAAAGAGAGCAACCGGGTCCTTTGAGGAAAGAAAGATGTGCCTTTTTGGATCGCAACCCTGCTGCGAATGACAGCTGAGAAACAGACTCCTGCTTTCATGCATCTTCACCATGGCAACGACCAGACAGGGGTCCCGTCTGCAAATTCCCTGCTCTTACCCACAGACAGACAGACGTTGTGCGCTTGGAGCACAGGACCCCCCACAGGTGTGTGTTTGCAGACAGGAGCCCCCCACTCTGTGCTGAGCTGTTGTCTCTTGAGACCTTGCAAGCGCATAACAAAAACACAGAATCAACCCAAACACCAAAAAAAAAAAATACAGTTCCCAACCAAGGTTCTTTGAATGTTGGCCCAAAAGCAGCTCCCCACTGAAATGCTGCCAACAGCTGTTAAAGCATTAAGTGCCTCAGCTGACCCCTGCATACTGCTGTGGACACCTTGCTAGAAAATGTGCCACTGCTAAGATGTGTTTCCTATTCCAAGGATGCCAGACCATCTCAGCCCTGCAATAGGTTGACTGCACATGCAGAATGCTGGAGCTTCTCCTGAGAGAGTGACAAGAAAGCAGCATCAAAACTTTACTGCAGGCACCAGGAAGCTGACGCAGGAGCAGCGCTAGGAATGGAACATCTAAATAAAAAACATTGGGAATTTCTGGCAAAGCTGACCTGGAACTCAGCGGGACAATTACAAAACAGTCTGAGCAACTGACTGCTTCTAGCATGTGTAGGAAAAAGATGAATTTGATGGCTAAAAGAAGACAGTAATAGAACCAAACAAAGACATTCCAGGACTTAAGCAGCTCTACCTTTAACTCCATCTCTCCATCTCTCTCCCTTTCTTGTTCCCTCCATGGTCTTCTTCTGCTGAAATAATCTTTCTTGTATCACTCACAGTGGGGAATCAATTGAAATCCAGGCCGGCATTGCTGAGAAATTTGAAAATATTGCTCCAAAGCATTTCAGTAATTAAAGTCCAAATGTGGGAGGTATGAAGATTAAAAGTTATTGCCACCTCGATTCGGCATCAATCCTCATTCCAGTTGTCATTTTATCCACCACCTCATGTGCGGCCAGTGCACCTGTTTTCTCACTCAGCACGCAGGGCTCATTTCGGGTTCGAGGAGTGGGCCGTGGCCCTTCAGGTCCTTCCTCCAGATCCTTTCATAGAAGCTCATGTGACTCAGGAAGCTGGTAGCAGCATTTGTGTTCTGAACAGCGAGCCAGACTCCATCAGGGCCACTGAGGTCTCAGGTCTCAGTGGGATTCCTGTGCCTGTGGCCCTGAGGCAGCTCAGCCGTTTGCTGCAAGAAGGGAAACGATTTGACTTCAGGGAATCATCTTGACAACTGCAAAAAGGGAACTCCATTCAGAGATCCACAACATTCCATTGTCGTTCCCTTTCCTGTGCTGCTCTCTACGGTCTGCCTTGCATAAAAACATTGGCATCTGTGTAAGACATCAAAAAGAAGGCCCCCCCATATCCAGTTAAGGCCTTGGATTTTATTCTTTATTTCACTGTTGATAAATATATGCAGAGGAATTTAAAGTGCTGATTGCTTATAGCCTTTTATTTTTATATGAACTCGGGAACCTGAGACAAAAAAAATGTAGCGGTGGACAGGTAAACGTAATAAAATCTGAACTTACGACCAGGTTAGGGACTGATGGTCAGGTCATAAGTCCGATCAAATCCGTGTGTGGTCCATCATACAGTAACTTCTTCTCAAACATTTTTTGACATTTTTGACCAATGTTGTTTTATTTCTGACCACAGTATAGTGTAGTATCTACACCATTGTTAAATAATTTACTGCCAAATTATTTACAAAAACTTATTTTTAAAAAGTACAACATGTTCATAAGAATTTCCTCAGTGTTTGGGACTGCACGACAGCGAGATGCAGCAAGTGAAAGTGATGTGATCTCTTGCAACTCTGAGCTCACTGTGAGCTCACTGATGGCCGGGCCTCAGTCAGTGGCACGGCTGGTACAGGCAGAGGTGATGCTATGGGGTCTATGGCAGCAGTTGCGTGAAGATGTTTACTGCTCTTGTCATGTCTGTATGCAATGCCACTTGTTTTGTGATGCTGTGACGCTGGGTTAGGATTCACCAGGCTACTGCACAGGAGACGAGAGGGGTGCATGCACAGGGTTTTTGGTGTGAGTTCAGTCCTGTGAAACACACAATAAAGGGAAGATGTGTGCTGAGTTAACCTGCTGCACATCTGGAAAACAACTCACAACTGTGAGACGAGAAGATTTTAACTCGGCAATAACAAAATACAACTAAGTGTGTGTGCGCGCGTGCACGTGTGTGTGTGTGTGTGTGTGTGTGTGTGTGTGTGTGTGTGTGTGTGTGTGTGTGTGTGTGTGTGTGTGTGAAGCGAGAAGATCTGCCACGTGGGCTCCCCATATGATGTTACTGTGTGTTGTGTGTGATGTCACTTCTCTTGCTGCTCCAAACCTTGCCAGGTGGTTAAATTTTAAGTTTGTGGCAAAAAACTAACTTGGGGTGAGAAGTACCTGTGTGTCAAACTTGAATTCTGTGACTTGAAAAACAAAGCTGCACATAAAAAACAAAGAGACAAACAAACAAACCGACAGACAGAGATTGACCCTTATGGATGTAGAGACAGTGTTGTGAACAAAGTGACGCCGGTCCAACTGAAAAAGTGCATATTGTTTTGACACCACAGAGGTGACAATAAAAGAAGGCAAAGCAAAGACAAAAGACAGTTTGCTGGCATACTCTTAGAATGGAGGCACTTTGCATCTGAGGAAAGGACAAAAAAACTCGCAGGTTAAGGGAAGAGGAGAAAAGTAATCCTCCTGGGGTCAAATACCAGTGGTTGCCTACCCACCCTAGTCAAAGAGGATGAACAGCACGGAGTTTAGTCCTCCATTAAACATCATAATCCCACAGGAAACGGGACAAGATTCACTGTGTGGCACAGGTGAGCATCTGTCATGACTTCTTCTGGTCTTTTAAAGGGTAAAAAAAAGAAATGGATGAAGGCCGAAGAAATGAAATGGTGGTTATGACACTGGGCTCCTGAGCAGTGACTCGGGGGCACAGCTCACTTTAGAATGGCAAACAGAAAACAAACTGTGGGTACAGCACATCGGGCGGCATGCAAGCAGGTGCTGACATCATCCCTCAAACCTGCAGCCCCCATGGCCAGGAGGTGGGAGACAGAAGGATTACGCTAGAGCACTCCTCAATGGTCCAGCAAGAAAACAATGTGCCCATGTCAGCGATTCCCAAAGAGAAGCTCACATTCCAGGACCTGGGAGACAGGAGGGAGTCCTGCTGCATTGTCTCTGAAAACAGGAGGAGGTGGTGTTTGCATAGCTGAGCTGGAGCTGTCCATTCGGAAGGTGTAATAATAAGGCTGATGAACGACACCAAGTTTAGCTCAGCGTTTCCAGCTCACTGTGCAGAATAAGATGAGACTCATCCCTGCAGAGCAGAAGGGCGGGCAACATGCATAGCACCGTCATGCTATCACATGGTAAAAAGCGGACAACATTACAGTGAATTACAACGTCAACCCCTATGGAGGGGTCCACGCCAGGAGTCTGAGGTGCACATCATACTTGGCTGTGGATAAATGACGCACGCATCTTGACAACCCAACATCACGAGCACCACCTTCTCTGAAAAGTCCATGTCAAAGCTGCATTTCACTACAAATACCCTTGTGTAAAGGTTAAAATTCAACTCGCACCCTGGCAGTATGACTGCTTTTCCCCAAAGTCTACACCAAGGTCGGTCTGCTGGCAGTAACAGATACAACTTCATTTTCACCACTGTATGTGCTACGCTTCCACAATGGGTATATAGGTTCATGAAAGCATAGGGGTCACAGGGTCGCGCCCTCACGATGGGTCTGTGCACAATGCCAGAACATTCCATTTTAGAGGGATAGAGCAGCAAAAAGAGGAGGAGTGAATGGAATGCAGGCACCGAGAAACAGCGGGAACCCCATTATTCATCATCAGGTTGCATTTTTAAAACAAAATCAAAATTAGGAGCAGCCCATGGCTGTAAATCCTCTCTTAGGTGGTTGTGGTTACAAACGTAGACTCGGATCCTGAAACACAGGGCTTGAGTGCAGTATTGCATTGCATAAGATAGTACAAACTGGGATGGTTTTTCAATAAATATCAGCCAGTCAAGTAAAAAGGTCTCAAAGCGATATGTTTAACACAACATTTTGCTTTTGTACTGCATAGGAACCTCTATAAGACTGAGGCGGCCAACATGAAAGCAAATGAATGTATACTGGACGGTGGTGCTGTGGAGAACTGGGTTTTTGGTGGAGTACAGGTGTCTCCAGGTTGCCGGGTTGTTGGGAGGGATTCACCCACATGAAGGGGGGCAACTCCACTGAGCACCAAAACGGTTTGCAGTGGTCGTCTGCAAGCATTCTGTTGACCGCACCGTATCTGCCGGCTGCTTGTATGAACCGGACTCCTTTTCCAGGCCACAGAGTTCCGATCGTGGAGTACCAGGCCCAGCCTGTCCAGCCGTTCTGGAGCCACCACAGTGGCCTCCCTGCGTGCTGCCATTTACCTCCCTGGTAAGAATGAATCCATTGAGGGGAATTCAAAGTGACTTTTATTACCCGAATTACAGCCCTCTGTTTCCCATTCATGCAAATACGGCATGATGTGCCCAAAACAGACAGACGGATTCCTCACTGGCGCGAGAGTCCCCGTTGGATTTTGCCAGCCACCAAAAAAGAGCTTTTCCACTCATTAACCACACTTTTACTTTACTCATTCCATTAATCAGTCACTAACTATTGGTCTGTGGTGGATTAATAACAGTTCCCACGATGAGGCTCAATGCCCCGTAGACACAGTGTGGCTGCTCTGTTGCCTTCAAATGTGCGGCACAGCACAAGGCCAGCGATGCAAACAGTGTGGAGACCTCAGCTATAAAGAAGCCATTGAGATTTCCAGCACATTGCTCACTGTAGTGAAACTGGAAGGTCAGACTGTAGGCGTTCGAAGAGATATTGCCAAGCGGTTCCTCTGAAAGAACGTGGCCTTGAGAGACGACCAGATACAATGATTCATAAATGGGGGAGAGGCCAGTTACATGAAGGTAGTAGCTTGGTAACAGCATGACGGCTGTGTTTCTGACAACAACCACAGCCCAAGTCAGTATTGAAAGGGAAAGTCTCCGAATGTTGCAGTTATCCCAGAAAAGCCATTTAAAGATGTGTGGAGAATAAACTATGACTAGGCAGTTACTGGAAGTAACAGATGACAGGGAGGTGATGCAGATGTTGAGCAAAGCTTATTTCCAGCACCAGCTCAAGCTCAGTGCTTTATTGTGCTTTTACTGGAGCTTTTTAAAGACGATCAATAAGCCTCTAGCAAAACTGCAGAAATTTATTGCACGTACGTCAGTCAAAACAATGAATTACAAGGTGATCAGATGGCCAGAGTTTGTGGTTCTCTCAGCTAATCGGAATCGAGCACCTTATTTGAGTCAACGGATAATAAAACGTGTACATACAGTACATGCAAACATACACTATAGCCAAAAATATGTGGACCACCCCCCTTCTATCACCTTATCTGAGCTGTTTCAGCCACACCCATGCAGCAAACAAACGCATTCTAGACTACTACAGTTTTGTGGCCACAGTCTGGGAACAAGAAGCTCCTTTTCTGCCCCAGCATGATTGTGCCCCCCCATGGACAAAGAAAGCTCCATAAACACATGGTTTTACCAGGTTGGTGTGGAAGAACTTGAATGCCAGAAAACAGCCCTGACCTCAACCCTACTGAACACCTTTAGGATGAACTGGAACACCAACCCTGAGCCAGGTCTTCTCGCTCAACCTCACTGATGCTCTTTTGGCTGAATCAACACAAATTCTCAAGATCTGGAGGAACGCCTTTCCAGAAGAGTGGGGGCTGTTGTAGCACCAAAGGGGGGAACAACTTCATATCAATGCCAATGAGTTTGCAATGGGATTGTCAACAAGCACATTTAGGGGCGATGCTCAGGTGTCCACACATACAACCATACAGCACTGTGTTGGCTGAATGCTACAAAAGTTGTAACAGCCTGTGTGAGCATGAAAACAACCCAAGACAAAAGTAGCTGAGCCAGTGTTGCAGATCCTTGGATGTCTATAGAAGCATTCATGAAGGTTCTGGAAAAAAAAATTCATGTGAAATTCACTTTATTGTCTGATCTGCAGCCCAGTGGTGTGTCCACCCCCCCACAGCTCTATAATGAATGCGTTCCTGCCTACCTCTGCCATTTAAACCCAAAACTCCTTCCTTTGTTGTTTTTTGTTGTCTTCTCCCCGCTGGCCTGGTGTGGATTTGTATAGCTGGATGTTTGGATGCCCAGCTCCTCTCAAATTTTGGTCTTATGGCCCCAGACTCCAGAGATCCTTGACATCCAACCCTCTCCAACCAAGGAAAAGCTGCTTGCTGGTGATGTTTTTCTGCAGGCTGTGTGTTGTGGGGCTACATCCCAAAAACATAAGCCAATTTGCAAGGACATTGAGATATATTAGACACAACAACACCCTGAGAGACCTCCTCTGGCGTGAGTGCTGAACTTGAAAATTAAATCAAACAATACATTTAGAGGTGCGTTTACCTTTTTATTCAGCCAAATGCTGAACAGGCAGCTTGAGAAACCGTTCATTCTACAGAAACGTTATAATTACCAGTTCATAAAATACCAGCTTCCAGGTTTCAAGTGTTTTTACTACACAAAATGTCTACTCATACGTGACTTTAAATACCACTAGGAGAGCCCTCCATCCGGACAGCATCTTCTCTAAACAACTCGCCTTATGTTTTACTTGCTTTCTGCATGCAGCTAAGTAAGTGGCAGAAGGGAAGCCAGGATAGGAGGGGGGTTATTGTTTTAACCTGTTTATCACCTTTTCCTTTACAGGTATGTCAGATGGACTGATGAAAAGGGGTCAGGATCCATCCGGTGCCCTGAACGGGGAGCAATGTCTCACTCCGACAGACTGCTTTCAACGACAGGCTCTCAATGATGGGGCCTGATCCCCCCAGGGGCGTTTCTCCATGCAGCACAGCGGGAAATGAATCCTTTTCAAAGACAAAGAGGACTTCACGGGTCCTGCACTTCTTGCTTTCAGACAATGATATCCTCCTGCCTTTTTCCCCATTCTTTTTTATTTAACCGCAGATGAGCTGTGCCCAAAAAAGGGCAGGACAGAGGAAAAGGGAGGCCTGATGTTATTTCAGGTACCTGCAATCTATTCAAACACTACTTGAGTTTCCTTCATTTCTGATTTTGTACTGGATAACAGGAAGTTTTGACCTGCTCTCTAGAAAGGCCATGATGTTTGAAATGAATCACAACCACCACATGACATGACTGCCACCGTTCCTGGAGGGATGAGACCTTCACTTTACACTGCCACTTTGGCAAGTTACTGCTTCAGAACAAAAAGGTGAAAGAGATCCAGTAGTCTTTGTTTCGAGCCCCTCCAAGGAGAGAACACTCTCCGTCATGGAATGGAGCAGAACCCACAAACCTGCCCTAAACACAACTGCCAATACTCTACCCTTTCGGTCTGCAAACCTAAAATATTCAGACAGCTATCACATGCCATGGACAAGTAATCAATCCCATTCCCACCTCTTTGTTTTACCCAAGGGAGGGGCATTTATCCCCACATAGCAACCCTCCCAGCTCGTCCTCGCTTGTGTTTCAGTGAGCTCAGGAATTGGAAACAAGTGTGCAGTCCGAGATACAAAGGCAGCCTCTGTTGGCCTGTGCATCCCCTTTGCACGTTCCATTAGCGTTCCTTATAAAAACTCCTTATCTTTGCATAATATGCATACCTGTAATACTTTCATCCAGAGCAGGGATAATGAACGCTTTTCCACAACATGGCTTTGGCACTTGGGCCTTCCAGCGACTCATTCCGCTCCATATGTTTGGGGGATTGAAGTGCTGTGTGGATAACAGACATGAATGCCTCACTTTTGCGCACTCTTTCCCTGGAAGCCCCTGCAGAGGGATGGTGATGACAATAACACTCCTCAAGCAGAAACACAGCCCTCCTTGCATAACCCCTCTGCTGGCCTTGCCTCCATCCTTCTCCCCAACTGTAGCTGTCTGCCACACTTAGCTTTCACTTCGCTGCACTGTACTTTCACTCCAAAATCACTTTGTCACATGCGCCACATTATTCATTACTGGTCTTAACCTACACCAGTCGGAGTTAATCCCTCAGGGCAGGAACTCAGGACAAAAATACCAAAAAGTAAAAAGTGTGTCATTCATTTTTACCTCCTCGGTGAGGTATCTATTCATAAGCAAAAGAAAACAAATGCTAAAAATGGATCAGAAAGCTACAGAAATATATTTAACATCTGTAATTCTGGTAATTGCCATGTACAAAATGTATTTTTGCTGTACCTCCACCACCCTAACACACACACACACACACACACACACACACACACATCAGTTTAATGCACTGAAGGGCTCCTGTTCAGAGTGTTTCTGTTACTCCTCACACTCTGAGATTTGGGCCACACAAGGTGCTCAGCCACGCCGCTGTCATCAGTTTTGAGGGTTTCATCAGCAGAAGAAGAAAAGGAGAAATGAGAAATGAGCTGCCCCATCCCTCCACCCCATGCCTGGGAGCACTGCAATTAACAGGGTTTTTGGACTAAGCCCCTCTGCCTGCTGAAGGCCGTCTTCTCACTGAGGTGGATGCATAATGCAGGGTGCCTGTCCTGTACATTGGAAGACCCAGAGCTGCGGGAGCCCTGAGAAGAGGAGGAGGATAGCAGCGGTTGACAGAGCCGGTGGGGGAAAATGGAGAGCAGCGACAAGCCAGCGTCAAAAACTCGAGCGTATGGTAATGAGCAGGATCAGCCCATCCCTCCTCCAGCTTTGCAGGATAAGATGGGGAATGGTAGTGGGGATCAAGCAGAGGGGACCCCCCTTCCCCGTCTGGTACCAGTCTAATCCACTCTAATCACGAGCTGCTGTCAGCAGCAGTGATGCACCTGCAGCCAGAGCGGAACTGAAAGGACGCTGGGGAAAAGATCCTTGAGGAAACTGCTGCCTGCAATATCCATTTGGTTCCCAGAACGGAGTCAGGTTCCAGTTCATGAGCAGCTTCGGGCTGGGTGTCATTGAGTAGGACAAGAAGAAAATGTGTTTGGCTATAAAATGTGGCTCACTGTACAGGTGCCTTGGTGAGGAAGCAGCGGCACAGTTGTGAGGAACTGAAGAGTGCGGCGAAGATCTTGCAGGCCGAGCTCAATGCAGGATCTTGGATTCCAAAAACCTTGATGATTTATGCCTGTCTTACAGCCTGGGGACTTGAACTCTCGACCCTTCCGATCCATTGCTGCTGTGTAGCTGGCCGGGGAGTTGAACCCACGACCCCACTTATGAGCATCAGATGTTTTTGACAGGTAATATGTGCTAACTGAAGCAAAAAACCATCTGCACCATCTCCAGACGCTTCCTTGTTATCTCAGAGGCACACGGCGAAGAGGCCAAATCCCCGTGTGCTAAGCTCACCCCTGGGGACGGGGAACTGCAATGCGTACAGGGTGGGCTTTGTTTTCTGCCACTGTGCCGAAAAGCCCCAGTAATTTCATTTCCACTCCAGTTTCCACCACCAAGTCCAAACTGACAAAGTCCCACTGCCCCCCATCAACAACCCTGCCGCCGACAGCGGGGCTCAGCTCCAACACAGCCAAGTGACAGCAAAACTGACAGTCCCCCCATGGTTTCCAAATCGATGCTCACTTTCTGTCCCAGCTCACTCTCCCCTGATGGACTCATCCTTACGCTAAGAAGCGGGAGAAAATGCAAAAAATAAAGAGTTTTGAATGATGCTTAGCACAGGGATTCGGGCTGCCAGAAAGCACTTCAGCTCCTCTTTCACTGCTTGCCAGGATTATAAATCCATGTCAGCGTAATGCGAAGTTGTCAGGGGGGTTTATCCCCTTGCTACACACCAAAGTATTCACGTTCCAACGGGGTAAAATCATGACGACCGCCGATTTGGTGTACGTAAGTCCTTCAAAACCGCTTTATTCGTGCTGCATTCATTTAACCCACCCATACAAATATTGTTATTCAGCTACAAGGGGTCTTTTTGTGTTTATTAAATATTATAAATTATTTGCGTAATGAGAATATTTGAGACAATAATCTTCCCATGTTAAAGTGCTAAAAAACAGGTGCATTTATGAGTGTTTTGAGTAGCTGCTTGGAATGCATTTAGCAGAGGTCATATTATTGCATTTACTTCAAGCAGGGCAGAGTCCCAGACACTTAATAAATATAAACAAAAGACACAGGTCACTTGCAGTCAAATTTAAGTCTTCAGTCAGATGTCGCCATATAGTAAGTGTCCAGAAGATATGTTTGCAAGAGCGCAAACTGGAGAAAGGTGTAGAAAAAAAGTAGCTCACACACTGCAAACGCCAGTCCGTCACCCAAAACACACACAGAAGCCAACTGTGCTCAGAAAGTTTCAGTTTGACTATTATGGTGATCAGCTTGAACTACAGCCCTTGTCCATGGTTCCCACAATGGTGTAAAAGCAGAGCGGAGGAGCAGCTCCCTCCATCCGCCTACCCCCGTGCATACAGCTTTACTGCTCAGCGCACTTTTTGTTCATATTAAGAGAAATGACCACGTGCCCACACAAATGTGCCTCTAACAGTATAATAGCGCGTCCCATGTTTCAGGAGGCCTCTCCAGGTCCTTCACAAAAAGAAGAGTAAGTAAATAAAAGAAAGCCATGAAATGTTTATGGTGACATCTTTTTGCTTTTTACCAAGCTGAAATGCAGCTTCTTCTCTACACACTTTTTCCCCTTCCAGAAACTGCAGGGTCAATATTTCAGAAGCACAACTGCGCAGATTAAATATTTCAAACAAAGAAAGCAGATAATAACTCAGGACATCACAGTCCTCCAGCAAGATCAGAACCTCTTCGGCTCCTCAGAAACAGGTTCCCCAAACCTCTGCTGCCAGTGCCCACGTTTTACATGCATGTTTACAAATTGCGGTCAAATTTGGGGAGGACGAAAGTCTGAAAAGAGCCTCATACTGATTTAAGCAAATGTATTTCAGATAAACTCATTGCAGACACGAATATGTGCGCCAACATATATCTGGCCAACATATTGTAGCACATTTGTTGCTGAAGATGGAAAAAATATGATAAACTTTCTGGAGGAGATTTGTGTTTAACTTTAACAAAATGTGGTAGAGAGATACAGAAAATGCGGGTCAGCTAAGTCCTCTGGAGAGCTGTGTTCATAAAGAACATGTAAGACGGTCAAAGGAGATTCATGACCATGAACAGAATCTGATTTTATCCATTAACATCCATTAACATTTAGTCACTGCAGATGGACCCAGTAGAAACCGCAGCAGTGGCTCCAGGGAAGAGGAGAAAAGCCCTCACCTTTGTACCTTCAGCAGCCGCTCCTTCTGCCAGCAGGTGCCATTGCGGAGTCTGGGCGAGTGGGGCTCTGCTGCCCTGTCCGTCCCATGGGGGTCACCTCTCGCCAGGAACAACAGCTGTAGGCAGGTCTCACACTCAACCCCTGTGTGTGTGTGTGTGTGTGTGTGTGTGTGTGTGTGTGTGTGTGTGTGTGTGTGTGAGAGAGAGAGAGAGACAGACTTCTCCTAAATTCCACAACCTTTCTCAGTCTCTCTTTACTTTTTTCTCTCTTTCTCTCTCAGTCTTGTACTTGGGCTACTGAGGGACGGGTCTGAGGGCTGCTCAGCTCACCAAGGCTGCTTTTCAAACACAACCACTTGTTCCCTGGCTCGCTCCTTTCTCCCTCTCTTATTCTCTCACTGCACAGACCCCCTTTCTCTCTTTCTCTCTCTTGCTCTCTCTCTCTCTTCCTCCCTTGCTCCCTTTTGGTCCCTCCCTTAATAGTCATCTGAAGTGGGTGGAGACTGTCCAAAGGTGAATTCTCTCTCTCTCTCTCTCTCTCTCTCTCTCTCTCTCTCTCTCTCTCTCCCCCCCCCAACTTGTCCCCATTCCTCAACCCATTTAGAGTGCCTCTCCCAGTGAGGTGAACACCTCACCTCACCTTGCCTAAGCTCTCACTGCTGCCATTGCTCTTGCCGTGGTTTGTGAGTCACCACATCAGCACAGACCCACATTAGAAAAGATGACAGCAGCACTCCCAGGAAAAAAAACACACCTCTCAGTCATTCCCCAATTTCTGTTTTCTTTTTCCTGAGTTCCACAGAGCATAAAATCCTGCTTATTCATTTTCTTCTGTCACTGCAGCACTTCTCCAGACCAGCAGGTATAATGCAAGTTAGAGCACAACTGTCCTGTCCTGTCCTGTTCAAAGGACCCAAGCTTGAGTGTTGCACCTGAGCAAGATACTTACCTTGAGCTGATACAGTAAAAATACCATGCTGTATAAATGGTAAATAATTTACCAGGGGCAGCAGGTAGTGTTCACAACAATCACCTTGGAGTCAGGAGATTCAAACCCAGTCCTGCTGCAGCACCTTGATCAAGGTACTTTGGATTTGTACAGTACACATTGCCCATACAGTTGAAAGGGGAAATTGTCAAACGTCACAAGCAGATGAGCTTAACACTGCCACATGCAACTTAGAGTGATTGAATAACCTAAAACACACATGTGGACTGCAAGGGCAAACACTCACAGACATGGGGAGGACACACAAACTCCACACAAGTTGAGCTGGATTTGAACCCACATCTGACCTCATTCCACCACCAGCCCCAGCCCCCTGTACAAGAAAGTATGGTCAGGGCCTTCTTGGCATCAGGATTCAGAACTGGATGGGATGGGTGACCATCACACTCTGACTACAGTGCGCTCTCTTGTCCACAGGTGAGACCCACAGGTGCAAGTTTCCACACTAAGCAGAAAGCAAAGTAAACATAACTGATGTCAATGTCAGGTTTTCTCCACCTATATCTTATGTTTATGTTTAGTCTTCAATGCTCCTTTCAACCTTACTCATAATGATCAATTTATGTGCCATTGGAAATAATCTGGGGCCTTACAGCTAATAGTAATAAAAAAATAAAAGAAGGAATGGATTATCAAAAGACTGCAAGCTCTGTAAACTGCTGCTGCACTTCCTTAACAAAGTAACCTAACATGGCTCATGGAATAACTTACAGCATGAATATGATTTAATAAAAAGGTGAATAAATACCTTTAATCACAAGCCAAAGACAAAAGTTATCCCAGTAGTAGGTCTCATGCCATTAAATGAATGAGGGAATATTTATGAAATATTCTGTAAAATTTTATGATGCATAACTAAGTTTGATCAGCTACTATGGGCAGGAAGTCCTGAGGGGTTTACCTACCTGCAAGGGCACAGATCACTGTGTGCAGGGCCTCTCATTACCAAGTGGACCTTCTCATGATGGGCTGCGGCTTCCTGGTTGAGGCTTTGAAGATGGCCTATGGGGTGAGACCATCTCTCGCCCCACACAGCATCACCTCCACTTCCTTATTCCTTCTTTTTCTTTGTGGTTCCTCTCTGTTTGTCCATTAACTGAAGCCTAAAAGCGGACAGCAGTTTTGCCCAGAAGCCTGAACAATAGGGTTCAGAGCAAGACGGCAAAGCACAACCACACAGCATCAGGGAAAGTATGGATGCCTCCAACCCTGAGTCTGCGCCTCTTTCAACCAGAACTCAAAACGCTGCAGTTCCCTCCTGCACAGAAAAGGGGCCATCGCAAAACCAGTGAACTCTGACAGGGGTTTTATTCCCGTTGCCGCCACTGTCAACAGCATGAATGAATGAACGACATTCTGAGCGCAAAATAATGGTAATACCCTCCTTTCTCTCTACATCCCTGTGTCAACGGTGAGTGGTGGGGGCAGCAGCTCCTTTATAGCTGCTGCATAATAAAGGAGAAAGAGCTGCTCACGGGAAGGCAGGAAACACAGAGAAGGTCTAAACCCTTCCCTAGGGTGAGAATGGGGGACTCCGTGGGTGAATAGCACGGCGAGAGAGTGAGGCCCGGCGACCTCCCACCTCAATGCAAAAGCCTTGGGGGAACTTCTGAAAGGAGAGCTTTTCTCCCTGTGCTTAGCACTCTGCTGGCCTCCATCACTCACTGTGACCAAAACACATTTCCAAACAAACTCAGAGTCTCTCACTGCTGTGATGTTTTACTGTAAATTACACTGGTAAACACTGGGCCACCGTTCACTTACCTTTATGAATGAGTGAACTGAAATGTGAAGTTAACAGCCGAGCCTTGGTTACCATCTTGCTGAGCACCAAAATACATGGCATTCAGAGATCCTTTTGCTGCAATCTGTGTGTGTGTGTGTGTGTGTGTGTGTGTGTGTGTGTGTACGCGTGCCTAGGCACGCCGTGTCAAAACTGGTAAAATGAAGCCTTGTGACATGCAGAGGGGATGTGGCAACTGTGACCCCCTACTCCGGAGGGATCCTGCTTACACAAGTTGCCTGGGGGGGTGGTCGAAAACCGGGGCTGGATTGTGCAGATTGTTTTGTCAGTTGCCAAACACTTGTTCATAACCCCTAACCCACCCGCTGCCCTAGTCCACCTCCTTCCAGGTCCTAAAGACCTGGCACTCAGCCATGTTTGCTGGTGTGTGTGTGTGTGTGTGTGTGTGTGTGTGTGTGTGTGTGTGTGTGTCTGAGTGGGTGGCCCTAGAAGTTTATTTCATTGTGTATCTTCACAGGCATCTGTTTTCATACATCTATTGTGTCTTTGTATAAAACTTCTCTATTTACTTTGCATCCTTGATTCGTAAAAGCTGAAGCAGAATAAAACATATAAACCTCTCTTGATGGAGGAATTTGTGCTTTTGAGTGATTTCACCTCATTTTTATCTGCCGCGGGGGACTACAAGTTCACAGATAAGTGAAGAGTCTCTCTGGGTGATGTTGTACCACTGCACTACCCTTTCCCTCTCAGTCCTTCCCACTGGGTGATTTTGCCAGGTTGATATAAAAGCTGTTTGCAGAACAGTCATCTGTCGAAGAACAATCCTGTGCGCAAGTGATGGCGGCATGAAAACCCTAAGAAAGATATCAATCAAACATGCACACAAAGACAGGTGAACCTGGGAAACCTGCACAGTACACAGCAGAGGACTGTACTATGCTTTTCCATTGTCGACTACATCCTTTGCCGGTATTTTCATAAAAGTGTAATGTTCAACAAATGTGTGGTGGATATGAGCGTAGTGAATGTAGGTTACGCTACGAGTGGAACAAACACCATGACTGAAACCTAAACCTGCTTCCAATCTCATAAAAGTAGATCCCAGACACATTTTTCCTCGCAGAAAAATGTGCAGATATCTTTTTAAAAGTGTAATAAATGCCAGCGCTGAGGGCTTTCGTTACTTTTTAATCGGTTTTTGCCTTAATGATAACTCTAAACGTCTGTTTTGCTTGTTTACTGGACTCCTGAATATTTCATAGCTTTAGTTGGGTGCTCCTTTGACCCAAAAATCATTAAAAACGGAGCTTCCCTAACTTGAAATCAATGACACGTGATTTCCCCGAACCAGCGTCTGTTTTAACTTGAAGGAACTAGTGTTTCCGTTAAAGGGACGTACAAGGGATCACACATGGTCAGGTTAAAATATCAAAAAGAAACCACCTGAAGTAAATTTCAAGTAAATGATTTTTGCAAGATGTTTGCACTTCAGCTTTGTTCAGCGCTCTTTTATGTTTTTTTCCTGTTGCTTTGGAGTCTGCCAGTCCCGCAGCTCCAGCCATGACTTGCACAGCTTGTTCCCCTGGGAAAGAAAAACAGGAATCTGTGGGCTGGCAGTGTGTGGAGAGACTGGCGCTACAGGGGGTCCGGTGTGACACCAGACCATCAGAAGCGACCAGGCAACATGGATCCACACTTACAAGCAAACTGTGTAAACTGGGCTCAGATTAAGGCTCACATCTAATCCTCTTTGTAGCCATATTGACTTGAAAGGCAGTCACAGTGCATTGTCTCTGTACTGAAAACCCCCTTGACTTGTAACAGCTTTTTCACAAGTGCAGGTGTCCCCTTAGGAAATAAAGGGGCAACTGCTCTTTCTGGCCTCAGGGCAGCCAGGAGAACCACATGGACATCTGAAAAGTCTGGCCTTGAATCTTCAGTGGCCATCATTTTGGCCTCCACTCTAAAGCCACCTTGAAGCAGGACAAGTGGGCTGGAATGAAATTTAGTGGTAGAGAACATCAGTGGACTCCAGCAGAGTGTTTTAGCCACTCAGTTCACGTAAATTCAGGGTCAGAGAGTTCACCATGGTACAGGAAAGAGGCCTGGACTTTGTTCCCTGGCTGTTTACCAGGGTACAGAACGTTATATCTGCCACATTGCAGCCAATAATTATTCAGTAACTTAATAAATTTTATTTTTCCCCATCATCTCATACTCAGCCCTCCCTTCGTGGACCATTTGGGAACGATTCTCCAGCATTGTGCCATTCCGATTCGAGCTTCGAGATTGGTTTGTCACAATTTATCCCTGTGTACTGTATAAACTCACCACCCACTTATCTGTTTGGCCATTTGACTCTCAGAGAAAGGAAAATACTAAGAAAAACTTGGAAGGAATTTTTTTCCCATCCTTGCCAGAAGAGTTCCACACTTGAGCAGAAGAATTCTGAGGTCTTCTCCATCACCTTTCGCTTTTCACATAAACAGCACAAGTGAACGCTGCTGAGACTGATGTGTTCTCAGATCTCTTCCGAGGTGCCTGTCACTGCTGTCTAGGGGGGCCTTCAGATACCTGGCTCAACAACATAGCGTGTGGGACCAACACCTATGCTTCAATCTATGCAAACTACAGATTAAATTACTGTTGCTGGGAAAACTTCACATTAACTGGTATAGCAGGAGAAGTGCACTGTTAATGAAGTGGCCTGGAAGCTTACGCAGAAGATTCCAGTGTCCTGGCATGGGCCTCTCTTGAGGAAACATTAAATAAATGGTGTGAAAACTTGTCCGCTGGTGGGGATGAGTTTCTGCATTCCGCCAAGCGGTAATACGATTGATTACACACGTGGCAGTCAGCGATGGCTCGCTCCCCTTGTTTTCCGTTTCTCTCCCAGACATGCTTGTAGGCTTTGCTCACTGCCTGCTTACGGTGCAGTGGACTCCCTCCACCAAGGTCCGCCCAGCAGTGTGCTCCCCCTGAGCAGCAAATCCCTTCAGGACAAAAATGGGGCTGTTATAACACTGGGGATGTGGGGGGGGGATAAGCTGGCCTGTGCCCCCCCCCGACCCAACGTCCCGAGGGACCGTGGGAAACTGAAGTGGCTGTATCTGGAGCAGCGTCCGCTTACTATGTGCAACGCTGGCATCCCTGTGTTGCCCTGCAGGAGGGCTCAGAATCAGATAAAGAACAAGGATGCGGTGACTCTCCGTTAAGATCCATCATTTTGATTCGCCCCCAAAAACATAATTTTTATAACAAAAACAAACAACTTTCCATAGGTGCACCTCCCAAAACCACAGAAATACTTTCACAATACATTCTGAGGTTCTCTGCATTTTTACTCATTAAAAACCAATGCTTATTTTAATATTTAAGAAAATACCCTGACCTCATCTGTTCCAGAACTTTACCTTTATCATTGAGATGCTGAGATTGGGTGTTTTTTTTTTTTTTTTTTTTTTTTTTTTGCATGCACTGGCAGAAATTGTTGTGTCACTAGAAAACACACAAGCCTTTTCGGCTCCCATGCTGCCTCCACGCAAGGCCAGCAGAAAAGAGCGCTTGTTCCGTCACCTCGCTTATCAGTGTTTTTGTGTCCTTCAAGAACAATTTCACACCACCTCTGTAGTTCCTGAAATCTGCATAGACGTTGCGATAAAAACTGAATGTGGATTCCAAAAACTCCAGTTGTGTGCATAACTTTTCACAAGAAGGTTAATCCCCGCTCCAAGAGTCGAAGGGAAAAAGGAAACGCAGACACTTACGCAGATAAAGGATGAATAGATCTAAACAGGCAGGAAAATAAACAAATTGGATTTACAAGGATGGGAATGCAGTCGCACCGAATGAAGATCTGACAGATTAGAGATTGCGCCCATGGATGTGAGTGCTTATATAAGTACTGCAGCCATGCAGAGGAGAGCAGTCACAGCTTTTTACTTCTGTTTAACTTCACACAAATGGCAGCAAAGTCCTAAGCAAAAGCCCCAGCTCTTCCTGCCTCAGTGCATGTGGTCTTTTCAATCCAGCCGCACCGCTTCTATATTTCATGTCATATGAGAGAGGAGCCACATCATAGAGAAGAGGAAAATGAGACGTAAGCTTGTACATCATAAAGCATGACACCTGGCAGCATCACAGAATGGCTGAGGGTGAGATAACAGCTGCAACCACACTTTTCAGTGAAACGCTACAGGTTTTAATTCGGCGGCAGCAAATAAAACTTCTTACGGCCGTTTCCTTGCCCCTGGTGGTCTTCTTTCATTACCATGTTTAGCTTTAAACTAAAAATGAGTTTTCAGGAGGGACATCGTGCTTTCCTGATTAAACAAAAATAAAAAAAGATGCTGCTTAAAGCATTAATTTACAAGGGCTGGTGTTACACAGACAGTGTAGTTTTAAAGTCTTCATGGTAAACCAGGTAAACTAAGCCTGTATTTACATTGTGGATTAAGTCAGATCGAGCAGCATCTTCTCAGGATTGTTCGCAGTGCACTTGAACGGGCCTTTTCAAAACAACTCATTACGAGTACACTAAAGTGGCAAATTAAAAGCGTGTCCAAACAATGGATTTCATTTTGTCGCTCTTGACCCGGTTACCTGGATTTAAACACTTTCTGAATTCCTATGAACCCGAGCCTAAGTGATGAGTTAAAGTGGCTTTGGGAACAACCTGGGGAATAAATAAATCGGTTTTGGAAGTTATGATATTATAGCACAAGTTTGCAGCAGGAAAAAATCTTTTTTTGGCCGCACAGGCTGGCACTGACGGTGCTGTAAGTGGAACACGTGAGCAAAGGCACGCTGTTTGAGTTCGATTCTGGGTCTTGCACGAGTTCAATTTCGCTTCTACCCCGAATCTTCCTCGCTGCATTTCTTACTGGAAACACTTGGAAGAGCGGATGTGAGTTTTATGTTCTGTGGAATGATGGAGATCTTGGTTTTTTCACGTTACAGAAGGACCAGACTGGAGACACAGGACACCTGAAGTTATCCCTATGACCCTTTACACCTCCTCCTGTAATTACACTCACATGGCCACCCCATTCACCCCATCCAATGTCCCTCCTTCAAAGGCCTCACACCAAAACCCTTTTCTGCCGCTCTTTGATCCGTAGGCGTAATCCTTTCCAGAGAGAGTAATCCAACCACAGCATCGTGGCCTTTCCCTGAAAAGACTGCTGGCAGTGACCCTGTAGTTTAATTTCAGTCCTTCGGTGTATTTAAATCTGAGGGTCAGTGAACTGTCTGTAAATTACAAGCCAGGCAACCATCACTTATTTACCTAAGACATCAGTGTCTCTTCCTGCACCATGGCAGCTGCTGTAAACTTTTTAAAATCATAAACAAGGTGTGCAGGCACATAGTCCAGTGGTCTGCAGGCAAGAAGGATGCAGGTATCATTGGTCCACAAGTCAGGATGCTGCTGACCAAGGAGGACAACATTATTCCTTCCCACAAGTCCCCTTGCTAAGCCCTCTGTGTTTAAAGGCTAAAGAAGCACAGAGAAGGAAAATACAGTGCCAGGGGTGTCTGTTGTGCTCGCAGCGCCCTTCTACTGGCATCTGAGCTTCCGTTTATCAGATGTCTGGCTCAGCCAAAGACTAAAAAGACTAAAAACACCCTTCACTATAACTGCGTATATCAGCACCCCCAGCTTCAAAGTGAAATAGTGGAGCAGCAGTGTTGGCAGCTCAGGTGATCACTCTGCTGCTGAAGACTGACCGCCTGGCTGCTCTCCTCCAGTGATGTGCATTCCACCGCAGGCCCCCTTCCCTTGCAGCAAACAAGCAACGCTGCCAGCTGGAATAACGCACAAAACTCTGGCAGATACACATTCCCTCCATTCAGGCGCAGAAAAAACAAGTGCAAAATAAACAAATAAATACAAACACATGTTTTCTCTTCTTCGCCAGGGTTGTCCCCTTCATCCCGTTCTTTAGAACCAGTGGGTGGCCAATGACAAGCGTGCAGTAAACAGGATTGTAGGCAAAGGGCAGAGAGTCAACAACTTTTAGTCACATGGAAAAGACCCACAAAAGCATGTATTCTCTGATGGCCAACTGTCATTGCCAGCTAGGCAGTTAAAAAGTGAGTCATATTTAATATGACACTGCATTGAAGCTGCATGTTCTAAAGCCGGTCCCACAATATGTATATTTCAGAAGAAGCTGCTGTGTGAATTGCCAATGTTGGTGCTCCATTCGCTTTTTTCTGCTCTTGGGCTGCTAGCATGTCAAAGCCCTGAGCTTTTGACGTCACCACAGAGTGAGGACAGCAGGTCTGCGTGACGTCTACACGACAAATTTTTGCTATTTCCATGTGGTCTTTGGGAAAAATATAAAAGAGGAGCAGAGATCCCTAATATTGGGAATCACGCATGAAAGTGCACACTTGCAGTCTGTTAGGAGAGCGGTAGCCCATTGCTTCAAGTGCTGCATCACTGCCTGTATGTACAGTCTTTTCCCACAATGCATCGGGCCCTGCCAGGGGCTCACCTCACATGTGGTTACCATTAGGAAGGATGATGAGAATTCGTTTGATGTCAACTGCACACAAAAAGCAGGATATTATACTTCCTCCTCGGCCATGTGGTGAGGAATTTTTTGCATACCCTACTGCCCATTTCTGAATCCCTCCATTGCAGGCAGCAGCCAGTGGCAATCGTCCACGCAGGGGTTTACTCTCCTCACGCTCCTCACATTCCTGGTTTGGGCGAGGGAAGAGAGACTGGGTGGGTGCGTCCTCTCTGTAACCAAAGACACAACAGGTGGGCAGAGTCCACATTTCACTTGCACATACAATAGTTGACACACATGCAGGAAAAATTGTTTGGGTCAGTCTTTGCTCTTTAACAAATGTTTTATGATACACAACTCATGCTGAGTTGTAAAAATTCATTTTGAGCATTATTATTTTGAATTAAAATATCACATGGAAAGAAATGTTAAAGCATCATTTTGTGATCCAGTGAAATGGGGCATTTTTCACAGGTGTGAATACTTTTGCAATACACTGTATCAATGTCTAAATCTCTCCTTTCGAGTGCAGCAGAAAGAAAGAAAGTATCTGTAATGACCACTACTGTTTCCGGTCCCTGCATTTCAGGTCTTTGGAAACTCCATACATAAGATATATAATGCTGAGGAGGTTCATTGCGCTTTCACATACCTTACTCTGGAATTGATTTATAGTACTTGTTGAGGTTTTGGCACCATGCTCAATAAAGCAAAGCCACAATTCACATCTATTGCTGGGTAATCCTATAAAGGCCCAAATAAAGTAATCCTCTGGCTGCCCTTCCTGGATTTTTGGTTTATAAAAGTACCTAACTGATTTGTAATACAGAAGATTTGCATCAGAAAAACATCATCCATCCACCCATCCAGCCATCCAAACAGTCACAGGCAAATTTAAAAGCCCCAAGGAAAAAGGGGACCTTCTGCACTTTTTCAGTCTGGCACAGCACCTGCTCAGGCAGTATCTCACATTTGTGGATACATAATGTTTACAGTCCAGCCTGAATTCTGCACAGATTGAATAAGCTGTGAGCTGAGGCTCATCATGGCATCCTTCTTCATTTGGCAGTCCCACCAAAAGCCTGTGCATCAGCCACCCAAAGCCACTGCTCTCAGGCCCCTCAAAACAGCCCTTTAATGACTGCATTCACTCAGTTTTCTGACAGTGACGTCACTTTTTAGTGTCGTTCTCCTTGTGCTCGGTCCTAATAACAGGCTGAACACAACACTGTTTATGTACACAACACTGGCAGGAAATGTGCATATTTCCCATGCCAAATCACCAGGTGTACACAGGCTCTTTTGTGCCTGTTGTGTGGCTAATGTGCACACCTGCTTCTGTTTCACTGCAAACACAGGTTACACAACCCGTTGTTGTAGATTACAGACTCCGGGTGATGGCATTCAGGGCAACAACAGAACCTGCTCTGTGCTGGTGAGCAGGGTGTCGCTCTTTGGAACAGCACTTGAGGTATCCAGTCCATTGCTGAAGGTCCTCCTCTGTTTGGGGAGCTTGGTGTTGCTGTGCCATTTCAGCCTGTTGCAGCTACCGATGCCCGCAGGTGTATTCCAGCACACGTCCTCAATGCAAGAATACGTGCAAGATAGGCACCGCACTTTAAAAAGCTGGGTCCTTTGGATGTTTTTAACAAAGAGGCAGACATGTAATATTTTCTTCTGGCCTCTAAAAGAATGATTTCGCTGGTGAGTGCTCAGAGGGAGATGAAGAACGTGAATGCTGTGCTAGAACCGAGTCCCGGTGCTGATACTGAGCTCACTTTTGAAAACTGTCTTGAACATCCATGCGTTGTGGTAGTTGTTTGTTTTGCTCCTCTAAGTATTATTACTTGCATTTTGTTGCCTAAAAAGAAAACTTGTCAGACTTTTCTCTATTACCCATTTGGGGCCGCTTAAGCAGTGCTATTTGTGCAGTGGGAATGTTTGCGGAGTGACTTTGTGCTCAACCTCTTTATTCTGGACACAATCCTGATGCAGGCAGACAGCTGGTGATTGAGGTGTCTTCTTGGCACAGACACAAAGGGTCCTCTCTTACCTCCCGAGTCCCTGAAATGAACAACCTTTGGCCAGGATGCCAGGTATTAGATCTTGTGATCTGACATATCAGGCTAGCCACTGTGCAGTAGTGACTTCTTTCTATTTTCACGTTCACTGATTTAAACATGCAGGTTTACAAATGGCAGATTGGTCACATTAACAGAATAGGTTGTGATTTTTTTGGGCAACTGCAGTCAATAGGGTGGGCCTGTCTGGCATTCCCACCTCCCAGCACATCCCATATCCCAGTCACCCCATTACAAGTGAAAATGGTTTGCACTTCTCTTCTTTGGCTGTTTTTCTTTCCTTTCCTTTTCTGCTGCTGCACTTCTTTCTCTTCATCCATTGCCATGTTCTTCCCAGAGTCTCTCTTTCCACCAGCGGCAGCCTTTTCATCTTCTTCTCTGCTTTCATTAGAGATGCTTTTAGTCACAGTAGGTCAGGCTGGAGGGGGTGAGGCTGCATTTGCACCTGCCAGGCAGTGTGAGGGGTTACATGTAAAACCACTAACTGACCTGAGGTGTTTATAATCTACATGGTTTTATTCAAAAGGGACTGCAAAAGGTTTTAAGACAATTAAGGCTTTACCGCCATGCACTTCAGTAAAACCATGGGTGGATATATACACCTATTACTACTATTGCCTTGGAATCAGAAGTTTTGAGTTTCAACTCTTGCTCCTTCTGTTGAAACAAGGTATTTTCCCTGAACTGATACTGTAAACATACCGCTTGTAAAAATGGGTAAATTGTGGTAAATCATAACCATAAGCCTCCTCGAACAAAAGGAACTGATTAATCAAAGTTAATAATAGACTTGCAGTACAGGGGCCTGGGGAGCACATCTAAAGTGTAGTCCATAAACACCAGGACCAGACGTATAACTGCACTGACCTAGCTGCAGTCCAGATTATTGGGGCATTAAATTTGTCTAAATAAATAAATTTCTTACTTTTTTAGTTGCCTTATTTTACTTCTACTATCAGTTCTATTCTTATCATTCATGATTCCGAAAGGCTCATTTAAATTTAAATTTAAATTTAAATGTAGGTCCACAAATTACATTTTAACTGGAAAAATAGCCAGACACTAATTGTCACATTACAATGAATGAAGTCTTTTAATTTGTGTAGCTATATGGCATTTATTTTTAGTTTTTACACTAAATGGTTTAATGGCTATAAGTTGCAACATTGCTGAAAAGTATAATAAAAACACTATATTTTACTATACTATATTTTTCCCACTATAATGAGGAAAGTAGCTAAAGCTGCGCAGATATTCACTTTTTTAGTTTTTTAGTGGGCCTGTTTCACCATGCCATGACTGGGAAAGTATGAGTGCAGCATACTTGGCAACCTCCAAACCATGGGGCAAGGCCAGGCTGGTATGGTGACGTATTCCAGGTCACCTTTAAATCTCCTGGGTTTACTGACTGTGACATTGACCAGAGGGAATTAGAAAGCTTTGAGTTCCACAGCAACAGGATTCTGCTGCTAAATCTAAAAGCTGCACTTGTGTTTCCATTGTTCTCTACTTACTGCCAACTCAGTGGGAGAGACACTTTGGATTTCGGGTCTCCTCAGCTCATCTGCTACCAATGTCACTTAGTTACTGGCATAGACTGCTTATTCAACAGGTCATTAAATACCAAAACTGCAAATCCAAGACATCTAAAACAACTCCTCTGGCCTTGCTTCACGCTTCTGGCACAGTGTGCCTGTCCTTTTTCTTGGCAAGACCAACAATGACAGTTTCACAGCCAACCTTCTATCCCAGCACTAATTTAACTCAACACATTATCTGTTTTTATAAACTGCTTAACCGCACTGTTCATTAAAAAGTTGCCTGTGGACCACTAGCCAAATATCCTAGAAAGAAAATGAGCTTCTCAACACATACTAGAGTAACTGGGCTAAATATTAAGAAAGAAATATAAAAAAGTCACCAGCCATTAAAATACATCCATAAATTAATTGAAACCTGACAAAATGTTGACATGACAGAACCAGGTAGATTTAGGAAGTACAGCAGAAGATGAGTGCTCCTCCTCAACCTTGACCCTTCACCCTTCACTCCTCCTTTTACAGACCTAAATAAATAACAAAGTGGTTTGACTTTTAACTTTGACCTCAAGGTTTGCACCAAACATGGCATCCCTGTACCCCTCACCGAGATGTGAAATATTATCCTAATCTCCTCCACAGAGCAGCAGAAACCCAACACTCCTGGTTCCACACTTTGGTGAGGTGTTTCTGTCTTGTCTCCAGAGCTTTACCTTGTACTTCATGTTGTCTGCACATGAACACATGTATATGATTTATATAGCAATTGATGAGTGACTGACAGGACCATCTCCTGGGCCAACCCATCCATCCAACTCCTATCCCCTTTGCCTTCCAGAATTTATAGTCTTTCCTCCAAACACACATGTGGCTCTTCTGGGCAGGTGGGAACTTGCCTGATGGACAGACAGCAGAGATGATGTTCATATGAGCTCACCGTGTCTTTAGCAAGGGATGTAGTAGGTGCACTTGCTGTCCAGGCACGTCTTCTGCACCCAAGGCCACACCCCATAAGCTAGTCACCCTCCGGACTCCTGCAGAGGAAACACACAGCTGAGTAATCTCCAGTGTCTAGAAGACATTCAAAATGACCAAGAAAACGTGCTTGCGCTGGTTTGAATGACATGGACAAACACACACTATATCTATAAACATCTGTCTCTATTTGCCTGTTTGTATTTTGTGCACATCTTTGTTTTTCAAACCAAAAAGCTGCTTCTCACCCTAAGTGTGGTTTTTGTGCAGAGAAGTTCATTAGCCTCTGAAAACATTACTGACTATTTCGAAAATTTAACATGTGGTCTCCGACAAGACTTGCAGGAGCAATAATGTCACATACACACACCGTAATGTTACCTGCAGAACGTACGTACATGAAGCTGAGGGATTTCCTTGCATCACACATACACACACAGTGCTGCACTCATTAGCGATGTAAGAGTTATAAAGTTTAGTAAGATATATTTTGCTCTTTCCATTTCACTGCAACCGATGTGCACCTCCTTCTCTAGCCTTCGCCTGTCTGACAGCTATAACTTAGCACTATATTGCAAATATGAAGTAGTTTATATGCAGTATATAATGTGCTATTATTTTTTTTACCTTTCCACCTCTATACTTTTTTGACCTGAGCAGCGCCAGGTGCCCCACTATGGTAAACTCAGGTAGTTTAAGATATTACATTTTTACAAGCCAGGCCAAGCATTAGTTGTTTAAATTATGTGAAAAATACGCAGCCCGAAGGTACTAGGGCAGAGGTCACGGTGTGAAAATTACCACGGCTTCGGTGTGTGGATGAACATGTTGCAACAAGAGCCAACCATGCCGCTCAGTGTGAAACCTCACGTTTGCTGAGTTAAACTGACTGCCAGGATTAAAGATGATCATTTAGAATGGCCTTATCTAAAAGGAAGCAAGGTCTCTATCGCTCTTTCAGCAAGGCTGCTCACTCTTCTGTTGTCTTTACTATTGCTGTCCATGCTTTTTTCCTTTTATTTCCAACCCCATGGGGTCTGTACCACACCCAAATGCTTGCATGCCTGGCAGGTGAGTTAACAGGGGAAAATGAAGGACAAAAATTCTGAAAATGAGAGTGAAAAAGAAAAAGAGGGTATGAGTGAAAAGTTGAAGGGGAGGCTGAGGATGAGAAACGTGGTGCAGGCGCCAGTCGCTGAGAAAGGATGATGGGAATGGAAATGGGAAGGTGCAGGTGCTTGGAAATAAATAGCAGCCCAGGGCTTTAATGGCGATCCTCCATCTCCATTAAAATTAAATCACGCGTGGCTCCCAAACACCCGACCTCAAGAACTAGAAGCCTGCAGTGCACACAAACACAGATATTAGCACATACATATACATTATTTCCACTGTTGGGTGTTTTACATCAGCAGCTGTTTGGCAATAAGGCCAGACGATGCAGTCAGAAGTGCTGTCACGCAAATACTGTAAGCTACTTACTGAGAACAAATTAATGGATGTCTATAAAATACAAGCTGCTCCACCAAAGGGCATGTTGAAAAACGCAGCCCTGGAAGAAGGAGGTGAAACGCAACTTTTATTCCCCACAGGCTCAGCCTAGCTTTGCGGCAGCGAGTGAATAATGCTTTGTTTACATTACAGACAGACAGATTGCGGTAAAAATGCATATTAATAAAAGTGATCACGGCAGTTAGCAACAGGCTACACATTAAACTGTCATAGCGTGAAAAATGCAAAGGAGGCAAGAGCAAGCAGCTCCTGCCCCCCCATACATCGCTGCTTGTGTCCAGCTGTTGTGACAGTATGGAGAAGATCACCAAAATCCGTCTTCAAACACCCTGTCACTGCTTCTTCTCCCCACCTTCAGTTTCCTGCCTTCCTGGAAAGGAATGGATATCCCCCAGAAAATGAAGGATTAGCTGTTGGAAGGAAAAAAAATCCATCATGGCTGAATTAATAACAAAATCCTTTGCATTTAAGTCACCGTAAGCTTCCCTGTAAGACTGTGGAGAGGAGGGGTTGACTGCAGCCCTCTCGTCTTAGTGGA
Organism: Heterotis niloticus; assembly: GCA_018136845.1. NCBI lineage: Eukaryota > Metazoa > Chordata > Actinopteri > Osteoglossiformes > Osteoglossidae > Heterotis > Heterotis niloticus. The sequence goes on from CM030898.1 coordinate 16,114,502, forward strand.
CTGTGTAGGTGGTTTGATGCTAGGTGGCTGCAGCGGACCAATAAGAGGCTGGGTCAATGGGGCAATAACCTACCCATGGTAACTCCTTCAGGAGGACCTGGGCTGGGTGGGGGGGGGCAAATTATGGGCTGATTCGGGTGTTGGGGGGTTGGAACGGGCAACCTCAAGTTTGTGAGGGTTAGAAAAAAGATTCTGCTGATTCTAATATGAACATTTCTGCTTCTGTTCACACAACTGCGAAAGAAGCGTAGTGATTCAAGGATAAAAAGCTTTGCACTACCCGGCTATTGTATGCCCCTACTTTTCAAATTCCAACACAGAATGTAAATAGTGTTCGTAGCCAGGATGCCCTACATGGTGCCATCAGAAAATGCCTTCAGCAGCTGTCACACCTGTGCCTTCATAGGCAACCTGACACCTGACTGCCCATAATTCTAGCTTAGAGTGACACACCTGCCACACCTTCTGACTACAAACCATAAACTATAACACACAATTACAGCAGGTAATGCGGTAAAATGGACCTGCAGTTTTGTACACTGAGAATCCTGTGATGCACTTTATGCTTTAAAATGTCCTTAATATTTAGTCTATATTTAAAGTAACTCTTTAAGAAAGAGCTCTTAAACAAAATGATATTATAAAAGTTCTCGTGCTATAGATATCCTTCTGCGTGTGATGTGCTTTTTCCTTTTACTACACCTTTCGGTTACAAAAAAAGCCATGATCTCTCCAGTCCCACCACTTTTCTTGCTATTTATTGCTATAAGAATATAATTCATTTGTAAATTATTCTGGACAGATGGGTGCCTGTGAGCTTCTGAGCAAAAATATAATTTACAGGAAGGACCACAATCACAGGTAAAAGATGGGGGTCTTGTGTGCGCATCATTGCACCTGATAAGAGGACTGGGAGCAACAGAAGAAGCAGACATAAATGAAAGACAGCTCATTTTCAAAATTCTTTGAAAAACTTACAACTGGCAGCATACAAAAACTATATGAATTATGTGCAAGTAAATATCTTTCAAAAACATTTAAGACAAAAAAAATCTAACAATAACTTCATTGAAATAATTTAGCACATTTTATATAACAAACGGGGAATCTTAGAATAGGCATCTGTACTCGAGAGGTGGTTTTCTGTTGCTTTGTTTCTCCCTTTTGCTTCTCCTTGCTCAATGATTTAAATTAGGCTATAGTTTTCGTGTTGAGGTGAGAATATATAATGCAACAACCCCAAATTGTACCAATTATATCTCTTTGTTGTGCACAGATAAAACACAAAGTGTGGATTTACTTTTTAAAAGCACAAATAGTGATTATAAACAAGTTCGTCATATTTACACAGACACACTAGAACCCTGTAACCAACCGTAGTACTGAAGGTATACATCTCTGTCAACAGTGCTATGCTTACAAGCCTTCCAAGACAGAAAAGCATGTGCAGCAGTGGGCGAACATGACCAAACAGTGCCATCATCCATCATACAGACATGGCAAATAAAGTGGAACCTCCCCTTCACCTGGATCCTTCAACCATGGAACAGCACCTGTGCTGCAAGCCATTCACGTTGCTTGGAGGCACGGAGGAAGAACAGTGGAAGTTCGGGATGCCCTGTGGACCAATGAATGAAAACATTGCACAAGAAAGTCACCCTTCAGCCCAGGGAACGGAGACTGTCTTCAACCTATGACCAGGTCAGGGACCAGAGGTCATACGTCACGTCATCCTGATGGCAGAGTGGTTATTTCAGACTGTGTAGGCCACTATAAACCAGCATCTTCTCAGACATTTGCCCATGTTTTTGACCTATTTTGTTTTATTTCTGCCCACAGTGCAGTATATTATCCACACCATTAATTAATAATTGACTGTTGTATCCAAAGTTTCTTTTTGAAAAGTGCATTATTTACATAACATTTTTACAATACTTTAGGATTCTGTGCCACATGACAGAGAGATTTAGGAAGTGTAAGCAACGTGATCTCTTGCGACTGTTCCGCCTGCAGCTCTACTGATCGCCGATCGAGTAGCATTGCAACTTGTGCAATGACAATGTTCATCCATTTATTTATTATTGACCATTTTAAGCATGAGTCTGTCATATGGCAAGGGCATAGTCTGCAGTATTCTTACACTGGAAATGTTTGGAAGGTAATTCACCAGATGTGGTTTTCACTTCTGTTGCCACAACATATCTGAGCAAAATGAGTAATTCCATAATCGCTTGTGACAACCAGCAAAGTGTGCTGAGGCTGTGACTGTAGGGAAGAAGCTTATGAGTCACAGACTTCATTACCCCTCATTAGACTTACAATGGTAAGGGAATGATTCTTGAAGCCCAAGTAGTGGCAGCAACTGGACTGCTCAGTCATCATCTGAGTAAGAAACCCTATGGAAACATAAAATGTACTTTTTGATCTTCTTTATATTCAGGAGGCTGTCAGGGACTCAAAAGTCAGGACCCAATTGCAGACTTAATAGAAAGCAGAAGATGTATTGCAGAGAGACAGCAAACAATCCAAAAATGTTGGGCAGAGACAAGTCAGAGGCTTAAAAATCCAGAGAAACAGCATCAAAACCAGAGAGAGAAACAGGAACCACTATCATGGACCAGGCACAGGAAAACACAGTCACAATCTGACAGCAAAGACATATAAACACAGGACTTATATACTTAATGCAATAAACCAACAAGACAGGCTATTGGGGAAACACAAGAGGTAATAATGAAAGTAATAATGGTGATCGAGTGGGGAAGGCGGGATAAGGAGCACACAGAGGAAAACAGGAGCAAAGGCCCTTGCGGTAGTCAAAACTGGCCGGTAGGGTGGCCAAGAGCCTCTGAGCAGGCTAGAGTCCTGACAGGAGACTACAGATTTAAAAAGTAATCTGTTAAAGTTGAGCATGTGGTTTTCTAGGTAAGGGATGGAATGGAAGTGGACTATAAATACTTTCTTCTCCACATCTTCGGGCAGCAAGCATGGACAGGAAAGGTAAACTGTTCACACCCAGATTCCAGCCAATGCCTGACTGTGTGGCTCAGGCACTGAAAGAATCGGCATCACTCACTGTGCTCCTTTCTTCTGTAGCCACTGCTCTTTTCCAAAGCATCACAGAGTTTTAAGTTTATACACTAAGCTGAGAACAATTATTTGCCCATTTATGCGGCAGGTGCACTTTTACAGGAGGAATTCAAGGCATCACCTTTCACCACTCAGCAGCAGGACTACAGCTCTTCACCGCTACACCACCTGTTACCCCCAAAAAGCCACACCTTTTGTGCAGATGTCTGAAGCTTTTAATTTTTAAACAGATTTAAAAGTCATATAATTTGATTGATACTTCTGAGCAGTTTAAGCACTGGGCTGGAACTTATTATAGAGTCCTGTATGATGGTATTTGTGATGTACTGTAACCATCTGACCCTCAGCCCCTTGCTGTCTGGAAATGGATGGCGTGGGCAGTTCATCAGTCCACTGTCTCTCCCTGTATGGCCTAATGCTGCTGAAAAATAAAGAGGAAAACCAAGACTTTTACATTAACAGCTATGAAACAGCAGAACGAACTTGGGCACAAGCACACAGAGTAAAACAGAGTAATTCGTGGAGGGAAACTGCTTTATGTTCCACTATGATAACTTCAAATGCTGCAAGTCATTGTGTCCATTTTAATGGCACTTTTTGATATTTTCGTACAAATCTGTGTCACTTTTAGGACTCGGGAAAATACAAGAACTTTTACTATTGAGACTAATAGTATATATGTTTTCAGTTTATGAATTTTTTAGGAAAAAATAACCTTCATAAGGGACAGAAAGGTCACATTAAAATGAAAGTAAAGGAATCAGGAACCCTGTTAAAGCAACACGGAGATGACTAGTGGTCTTTGTTGACCTTGTAGTGTTGGTGTGGGGGAGCTCCTCCTTCAGTTCTACAGCAGGATTTTTATTTTCAAACACAGAGCCCTACAACAGAGTCCAGCCAATCCCCCCAAGGAAGCTTCTTCAGAAGCAGGAAAAACACATTTGTCCTTTTTACCAGGACTGCCTTTTACCAGGCCACCTTTGTACCAGACCTCCATACCTGTGCAGCAAAAGCCTCATGGCTGCCAAACACAGTTTCAGGAAATGGACAGTTTGTGAGCAGGATGAAACAAACAAAAAACTTCCAGTGGTCTTCAGGACAAGTGACTGCAAAGTAGACATCTGCTGCATCAATAAATGTGTGATAAATAGTTTTTTAAGATATATTACTCAGCACATTTCTGCAGTGACAAAAGAGAAAGGAATGTATACTTTAGAGAAGCATATTTCCTCACAGTCTGAGCATCAGATGGCTAACAGACCAATAACTCCAGGCTCGGAAAATGGAACATAAATTGGAAATCCTATTTTATTTGCCAGCGAAAGAATGCAATTCCAAAGGATACTGGAATGTGGTGTTGCTAAGTTTGCCACTACATTTAAAATCTGGAAATGTCTTTAAAAGCAGGCGTTGGGTTTAGTAAATAAACTAAACAACAAGTCAAATAATAACCCTGGCACTGCTTATTGGATGTTGTTCTTTAGGGGTGAAGTGTTTACCATCCAAGAGTTCCTGGAACTGCAGACTGTCCTGGACATTTCGTACATCTGGGCCTCATGAATAATAAAACTGCAGTAGAATTTGCTGAGACATTTTGTTTTCATTTTGCTTTGCTTTTTTTTAATAGCATATCTCTGGCTAGTGTGCCACAGCATAAAGAATGGAAATAAATGGCTTTGTCTCTCCCCCATCTACAATACAGTTGTTTATTTTTAATGATATTATTATTATTATTGTTGTTGTTGTTGTTGTTGTTGTTACCAGTACTCCTGTTATTAGAATATTGTCTGCTTCTACCAACAATACTGTTTATACTTTGTGATACCATTTAGTCTGATGCCTTGTGAATTTTTATGTATTTATTTAGATGATGCTACTTCTCCAAAACAATTTTAAATGTTAAGTTACTAACAATGATTTACAGCTGGGCAATTTCTACTGGAGCAGTTTGGGGTAAAAAGTATATTTGCTCAAGGGTTTCATAATTGGGTCCATAAAGTTCAAGGATGGCGGCTTTAAGCATTACCCTCTTACAGCAGTAGCATCAGTAACAACATGAATGATGAAAGTAATATATTTTGACATTTTTGTGGTTATAATGACAGTTGCACCAAATGTAATGATTTTTCATGCATTCAATTGAGTCCTGTGCATCAATGCAAATGATATCTTTGAAAGTGACACCGCATCTTCTAGACTTCTATTTAAGAAGATGCGTAAAAAAGAAGCAGAGCTCACATTACCAGGTGTACCAGCCCTTCTGTGTTGCCATTATGGCTGTTGCTTGCCTGCCTTGTAAACATGGCTCCTCCACACCACTTCCTGAAGTAGCTGCTGAATCCACAAAGTAGGTCTGGCCAACTCTCGCACCACTCTTGTTCTCCGAGGCTAAAGGGCACACAGGGTCACACAAGCATGACTGCCATACAGTTTGGTCTCCTCTTATTGTACACTGATGTGATTTCTCTCCCTCCAACTCCATATCAATGCGGTGGTCTTTATTGGGGGGCAGTCCATCACACCTAAATGCTGCAGTTAAGGTGCCTCAGTCCCAGCATCAGCAGCACATTCTGCACAATAGCCACAGCTGCAAGAACACAACCCAGAGGTGTTAGAAAACAGGAGCCAGCAGGAGAGAGTGGGGGTCCAAATCTCAGTCAACCTCCCTGTGCGCCACAGGACAAACAAATCAAATTCCCCCCAGTGGGGGACAGCATTACACCACTGAAATGGAGATCCAGCACAGCCTTCAAAGCTCATGCGCCCAACCCAGGGGATGCTGGGGAGAATTCCAAGTAGCCAGAAGGAGCGGCGCTGCCAGCCCCTCTACCCCACCGAAGGGCACAAGAGCTCCTGAGAAACATTCATTTGATCTCATCTTTAAATCACAGATTTACTCAAGTGTCCAATTAGGAACCCTAATAAGTTCAAGGGCCAAGCATAGAAACAAATCCCATTAAACATTTTAATGAAGTGAAAGAGCTTTTTTTCCACAGCTGCCATCCTGGCTTAGCGCACAAAACAGCTCAGTTAGAATGAGAAACATTTCCCTTTCGGTTTTGAAACAAGTAACAATGCAGCTAAAATGGGACAAATGTGATGTTTCTAACTTATAAATACCACGCTGTGCTGAAAAACTGCAATTCTGTGTAAGGTGGGCATCTACTTTCATTGTGGAATAAAACAAGCTCAAAAAATTGAATTATGCTATTTTTTTATATGCTGGAATGTAAATTTCTATGTAAATGTCCCCAAACCAAATCCCTGCATGTGCCATAGTAAACCTGAACAATATTCTCAAAATTACTAATATCATTAAAGTAAAAAAAAAAAAAAAAAAAAAAAAGCTCAGTAGATTACAGTAATAATAACTTTTGTTGTTAAATAGAAGTGGTAAGATGAGTCTGACAAAGGGAAAATCTAAATGAAGAATTAGCAAGCAATTGAAATTATCTTGGAGTCCAAATACAATAAATGCGTCATGCAAACCAGCAGGCTGTTAGAAGTCCACAGATATCCTAGGAGGGGTTGGAATCCCACCGAAGGGTGTGTGACAGAGAATCATGGCCCGCTGTCACAGAGTGTCTTTTCGGGTGTCTGTGCTGAGTCACACCCAGGCAGGGCTGGCAGATGGCTGTTTGGCGGCACTGCTAGGCTCTGGCACACGGACTAATGGAGACGAAAGGGTGCGTCTGAGGAACCAGCTGTTGCCACCAGCACAGCCCCTCCAACCATCCCCACACTTTCAGCTCAGAAGGTCATTTTCAGGGCAGTTCAAAGCCACAGCTGAGTGCCGAGGCTGAACATGGGGTCCTGGTTGGTCATAGCACAGACGCAGAGCTTTTCCAACACATCATCTTCAGAAGATCCATACAGCAGTAGGGGGAAAGGCTGTGTAATATGTAGGACATTTCAGACAGATGGTCAATGCTAACACATGGGCCAAAAAACCATGTCTCCTCAAAAGCACTTTGTTAACACAGAAAGGCATACAGTAAAGGACAGTGTTTTCATCAACTGCACATTGGCTTTTCCTCGCTAATTCATCATTTATCTGAGGATGGGAATGCTGTGTGTATGAGAGGTGGTACGAGAGGGGCTTCAGAGACAATAATTCTGTCCCTCCCCCACAGCCCAGCTCTTTGCAAAAGAAAAGAATTGAGTTTGGCCTTTAAAATGCTATTAAATTTAACTTGTTTAAAAATACATAGAATTTACCCTGCTATAGCACTCATCTTTAACAGCAGTAATTCAAGACCTGGGAAGATCAAATGCCAAACAAATTCAGAGCCACTGATCAGCCAAAGACCCTCAACAGTGCAAATTCATCTTTACTTGGATTTCCAGATGCCCATACTGTTCAATATCATTAATGTTGTAAAGTTCCAAACTTACGAGCAATACAAAATGTTACTGAAGATGTAAGGCACAGTAATTCACACTATGTGATAAAATATGAAACTGTTCACATCGGTATGGAAACCAGACTTTGAGAAACCTTAGTGTTTGTACAAAAGGTTCCAACACCAAGCATTTCTTCTCTTCCAGAAAACCGAGCAGCATAAAGACACCAGTACTGTAGTCCAGGTACACGTGGGCAAAGCTCTACCATATCTAAGATGAAACTTTATACAGTTCATATGTAAATGTTAAATATATACTTTACACAGTAGTTAATGCAGAGAGGAAAGTGCATTTCAGGCAGGTGGGCCACTACCCCCCCCCCCCCATTAATGCCTATTAGAAGCTCAAGCTTTCTGCTGTTGTCTCTGTTTAGCCAGGCAGTGGTTTACCACCAGTTCGTCTCCAGTTTATTTCCAGCTGGTAGCCCATTACATCATATGAAGCTACTTGAAGTGACCAAGAGCTGAGAGCTAAAACAATGGACAGCTTCTACCTCCTTGTTGTAAGCAGGATTGGGTCTTGGAAGTCATTCTGCCTCCCACATCCTGGACATATAAATGTGTACTTGGCCAGACACATTCAGCACTGACAGCAAACTGCCCTCCAATTTACTCTGAGGCCTCTCACCTCCACGCAAACAGGTTCTGCTTTTCTGTGAGAGCACTGATTTCTCAGCGTTGGAAACCTCGGCAAGGCGGCTGACTGCACTGCCACAGGTAAATGATTTATTATATGAGGAAGCTGGCCAAAAACACCCACTGTCAAATTCCTAATACAACATTCTTCTGAACCGCAGCCTAATGTATTACAAGTCTTTTCATGAGATAACAGGGAAAACAAAACTGAGCGTTACTATTTCATACTCACAAATCAAAGGCTTACAAAGTAGCCTGGACCAAATGTTGGAGGAGCATTTAAGCTCCTGGTGACAATGTCTGCTCGTGCAGTTACATGAAATACAACAGACCACTGAAGCAGGTGGTCTTACCAATGTGCTGTAGGGCAGGTGGGGGCACTGAGTCCAACTGTTTTTGTGGCTCTTCAAGTGGTTTTCCATGAGCTTCTTCCTCACATGACTCTGGGCTGTGGAAGAAAACCCATGCAAACACAGAAGAGAACAAGCAAAGTCCATACAAACAGCAGTCATCAAATACTATATTTAAAACCATCCTTCTGCTTTTAGATGTACATATGATCCCCGACTTACAATGGAGCTACATTCTGATAAACCCTTCCATTCCATCGTAGGACAAAAATGCATTTAATTCACTCAACCTACTGTCACACCTATGGATGCTTCAGCAACAGAACTTAGGCGTTTCTCTGTCCCCGTCTTCAGACTGAGTGCTCAGTGCTGATTGGTGGACTGATTGTGTAGGAACCAATCGTGGACACGTTTATTTAGTTAATTAAGTTTATTTAGTTCCTACCCAGTCTGCCTGTCAGTGCTCAGTTTCTGTTGCCCCTTGGGAACTTTCCTACAATTTCTGTCTTGCTAAGATCTTGTATTTTATTTATTTTGAATTGTGCCAATTGTGTCCTGTTTTTGTTTACTGCCAATTGTTAATGTTTAGCGCTAGCTCCCAGCTAATGGCAACACTCTTTGTCAGAAGCAACACTCAGTAAAGAGTTTAACAGAACTAAAACTTATTAGTGTGGTTTCTCACAATTGCTTCCACCAACCCATGCCATAACACCTAGTGAACAGCATAGCCTGACCTAGCCTACCTTACAAGTTGTGACGGGCTTTCTGCTTTCAGAAGACACAGACACAGATGGCCTTTTCATAGACATCATGGATGCACAAAACGCAACATAGAAAAGGGGGGTGGCATCCAAAAAAAACGCTGGCAACACAGAACACGGTAGAGTATTGGTTGTATACATTAGTGACAGCGTGGCAGGCTGGAAGATGCAGATCGCTGCTACTGGCCAGCATCATGAGAGAGTTTCGTACCGCATATCGTTTGCCTGGGAAAAAAAATCAGGCGAAAGTAAGGTTTCTACAGAATGCGTATCACTATTGCACCATTGTAAAGTCAAAGAAATGTAAGTCGGACCATCATAGCTCGGAGACCATCTGTATGATGAAATTTTTACTGGATCCATAAAAATACTGAACAGTTCCGGATGTGCTTTATTTATTATTTATTTATTTAGTTTTAAATGTAATAAAATGACAGTTGTTCCAAGAAATACATAAGGAAATTACCTGATGGTTGTGAATTGATCAGATGAGATCATGACACTATGGCACATAGCAGAGCAACTTGGGGACCTCCTTTCTGTTGCTGTGTTCCCCTGGGCACAGCAAAAAACATCCCCATGTGCCATACATCCCTCAGTTATGTTCAGCTGTACTCACTGTGGGAATCACTCCTCCCCCACAATAAGGTTCCTCAAACTGTACCGCTGTTTACATCAGAGATTAAACAATGGTGCTGAGCTTCAAAGTAAAATGAATTCAGATCACGAAGGTTGTGAGGATGTATCGTCTTTGCTAATGTGGACAGGAAACATACAACTGAGGCCCGGAGCCGGGTCTGCAGGGAGGATGGATACCGGCAAGCTTAAAGGTAACAGAGCTGAGCGGACTGGAAAACTTAGCAATTAGTTAAAGGCAATGAAACAGTCTGCAGTGGAATAATTTATCCAGATGTAAATATTAGACTGGGTGCAGTTTTAAACATGAAATAAATAGTGCAAACTTGTTTAGTTTGTGTGGCTGAAAATGGAGGGCTGTAGTGCCACATTTAATGGAATTAAAGTGGCGTTTACATTAGAACAAATAGCTGTGGAGGGGACTGATGGCTGTGCTGAACAAATGACTGTCCTTTGCCTATTGCAAATGAAATGAGGGAATTAGCATAAAAAGAAAGGATAGTTTGTTTACCTCAGAAAGGATAGTTTGTTTACCTCCAGAAAAATCTGAATGACTGTTTCCAGCAGTGGATTAGTAGAGGAAGCAGCTGTGTTTACCTTCCATAAATAAAAGCAGACAGATAAACCCAGCAGAGAAGTTAGAATTAGCAGCAGTTTCATTACATCTCCTGTAAGTGAAATCACTGGCCATGTCAAGCAGTGGATTTGCAAAATGAGCAGCTTCTGTAAATATGTTTCTCAAACAATGTGGAGAAGTGGAGATAAGATGGGTATCTGCACCAGCAGAAATGGACATGTCACAATGGACAGAGCTGATTATGATGCCCTCTTGCAAAGAGGAAGCCTAACAAACGTACAGGGTTCAACACGTGTGGATGCAGAGGCGACCACAGGAGCAGAAGGTCTGCAACGGTGGTGGGGTCACTGGCTGTGCAGCTGAATGTAGTGCAAGAAGAAGGTAAGTGCTGTTGGAGGAGGGAACAAGAAGATGGGCCCAAAGGGCCGATGTGTGAAGCCTGAGAAGTGATCAGGGCAGTGGGCAAAGCAGCATAATAAGAACTGCATTTGCCCATGGGCCAGGGCTTCCACAAAAGGCAGGGGAAGGGAAGATGGCATCAGACAAATCCAAGCTGGATGGGTTTGTATTTATTTGATCCAAAATCCACAGACCGCTGGATGTACAAGGAAGCAGAAGGCAAGACATTTAGATAATCTGGGAGAAATGACACTCCTTGAGAATCCTCAGCAAGCTGGCAACTCTGAAGTTCATGAAGAATGGAGACAGCAGAGCAAGACAACACCACAGTGACAAAAGTCTTGTAGCAGGTGAAGGCAAACAAGAAATGGCCTGCAAACAGGGCAACGTGGCAGGCAGGGGTGCATGCAGAGTGCTGAAGAGGATGACAGACAGGTTGGCACCATGGCCTGTATCCAGATAGAGGAGCTCATGAAGGAGACAACACTGGAGCGGTGGTAGAGCAAAAATCAGCAGCAGATGGAAAGAGGTTCTAATTCACAGTGGAATGCAGCGGTAAGGACGTGGAAGCACAGCATGAGTAGCATTAGCAGGAGTATAGAGGTTGGCTTCCAAGAGCTCCTGCATGCAGGGACTCCAGTTAAGTCTCCAGATGATTTCTCATGCCAACATCTGTACCTAACTTTGCATTTCCAGCCTCCTGTTCCTCCACAAATAAACATTTACTCAGTTAGCTTGAGCTGCCTCAACATCATCCAGTTAGCTACACTCATTCCATGAGGGTAAAGGCAATGTGCAGAAAATACAGTTCACGAGCAAATGGCCACAGGTTCTGTAAATACTGTGAATGTCAGAACTGCTGAGGAAGAAGTTTGAATACTTGTGTGCAATTAAAAAAATTTACATTTAAAAAAGTAAATAAAAGAAACTGTAAAACAGGCGAAAAGTCAGTCTGCTTCAAGAGAAGAAAACACGTTTGCAGTGCTGCGCGTTATGTAGTGTGTCAAGCTCTTGTTCGCGTCCCATGGCGGGTCAAAGCAAGTGTTCATATAGTGTCATTAACGCAGCAGAAACTGCTGTTTTGTACTCTTAGACCACGGATGTGTCACAAAAACGTGTGTTGCTATCTGTACTACTGTAAAACGTTCAGTAAGCCAGTTGTTTGCAAAAAGAGGCTAGCATCTAAATAAGCATGTTTCTGTACAGGCTGTCCTTTGCTTACAATCTGCTTGACATCTGACAGTCAACAAAACAGACAGGAAACAAACAAAAAAACAGTAATAAAAAAATTATGTACTGAAATTAAAATAGAAAAAAAATTGCTAATGGTTCTGCAAATTCATGGATGCAAATAAGCGATTAAAACAGGAATACATCAATATCTCTTAAAGTACAGTACCTGTAGAACCTCATAGTGTAATGACAGCATCATCATTCATACGAAAAAATATAGAGCACTACAACATGACAACCCATATACCCTATACTGTACCAACAGAACAGTCGCAAGAGATCACGTTGCTTTCGCTCACTACATCTCACTGTCGTTTGACACAGAATACTGTAGTATTTAATAACTGCTATGAACATGCTGTACTTTTTAAAAAGAAACTTTGGTAAAGAATATGGTAGTGAATTATTTAATAATAGTGTGGATACTATAGTACACTATACTGTGGCCAGAAATAAAACAACATTGGTCAAAAACATCAACAAATGTTTGAAAAGAAGTTTACCGTTTGGTGGACTGCACACATAATCACTCCGTCATGAGGACGATCCAAGTACAGTAAATCGAGCAATCGGTTCCTAACTCGTTCATAAATTGAGGACAGTCTGTGTTTAAATATTTTTCCTTCATTTTCTACAACAACTTTTGCAGGATCATGCCAGTCCAGAACCTGTCTTGAAAATGCAGGTGTGCCACTCACAATCACACACATTCACACATTAGGTTCACCTCTCCACATCTTGGGACTGTGGTAAGAAACCTGAGCACTCGGAGAAAACTCACACGATTGAGAGGTGAACATGCGAATGCTGCACAGACTGAATGGGGATTCAACTTGCATCCAGTCACACGGCCCAGAGACAGTGAGACAACTGCACTACACACTGCACTCCCTTGTCACATTGCACAAATAAAAAAATGACTGCATAGTGCATATTACTATATTGTGTTATTATATTCCAAATGAATGGCAAAAATATGCAAAGGAACATGACCAATTTACAATTACCGTTTAGTATCTGTTAAGTGACTTCTTTCGAGTGCTAGGATCAGTCGTGCATAAGGAGAAAGTCATCACCTGCAGGCCACCAGGCCCTCAGTAACTCTGGCCTCATCCAGATGGATGCAGATATTTCTGAAAATGCAGCTTTTTCTCTTTTAACCTCTTATCCACATGAAAACTGCATTTTGGAGTATTGAAAACTGAGCTTTTTGAAAATTCCTTCCAAGGTGAACATTTTTCAAAACTCCAGTTGGGGTGTAACTGTGCGGACAGGTAAAACAGAGATTTTGGGCAACTGTGACGTCAATGATTCACGTTACGCAAGCCATTGTTGTTTTATGTGTACAATGCACAGGCGCCAGACACTGAAATCAAAGGGATGGCAGATCACCCGTTTTATCATGTGTGGTCAGTAATATTGGGAATATTTACGTTCAGGTTTACATGCAAACCTTACTTTACTTTACTATTATGCTACCTTGCAGAGGCATATGAACATAATTTGTTTTGGCAGGACTCCAAGTCTACATTCTCCTGACTCTTGCTAAGTTTATAGTGAAGGGTAACATTTAGCAAAGGCTCTACCTCATCATCAGTCCAGATAAATACGTCTTTGCTTGCTTTTTTGCCATTTCTATGTGTATCATTTGTTTCCCCCACTCTATTTACATTCAAGTCAGCTTCATTGTGCATGCTCGTAATGTTCTTTGGCATTTTGACCTCATGTTTCAGCGCCACCTACTTGCACGGCATGATTATGTGATCGTTTTTCCATTCTCGTGTGGACAGAGAAGTTTTGTAAAACACTGATTGTGTGGACAGGATTTTTTTTGCACAGATGTGGAAAAACTACGTTTTCCAAAATATCCACATCCTTGTGGACGAGGCCGCACTGTCCCCGACGAGTCAACTGGGACACGGAGCCGAAAGCTGCAGCGAGATCACAGAAATTCAGTTTATTCACTACGCTGAATGCCACGAATTCTCAGTGACCTATGATGACACCCACAATGTGGTGATGTCACCAGTAAATAGGACACTTGGCTTACGCGACAGGCCGTGTGGGCGACTCAAGTCCAACTTTTTACACAATGCATACAAATACGTAAGACATAATTCTGTGATCACAAGGACATGAGAAGCCAGACATTAGGAACACAGCGACAGACTGTGCCAACTTTCAACAGAGAACCATTGAAGTCAGCATGTGTCACAGGAGCCGAATCATAGTCCTCTTGTGTCTGGGTTATAGTCGTAACTTCTGCAAGTGGGTTTCTACCCAATTCTCCCCTGCATCTGAACCTGAATTCACTTCCTTTCAGTCTAAAGTCAAGACCTTTTAAATCATTTCCTTTAGCATGATTTATTGCAGACTGATTGCTGATTTACACTGTATTTCATGCCTAAACACACATTTCAATATTTATGTCAGTTCTCAGAAGTATGATGAGGAACTGTTGTGTCAAGGTGAATCCAAAAAGGAAAAAAATTCTTTAAAATAAAAGCATTTTTAAACAACTGTGCAAGTCTGTCTGCCAATGACATGAAAAAATTTGCAAGCAGGGAAACAAAAGCTGAATCTATTGTTTGGAAGTTAAAAGTGAACCTGCAGCTTTAAGACTTCACACAGGCTTTGTGCATCTCCTGCTGGAGAGAGACGGCAGTAACAGCCCAGTAAATACTTTGGTGAAATATGATTCTTATTACATGTACTCGTGTTTATTGGACTATAACACTCATCTGGTTAACAAATGAAATATTTCTGGAATCTCTATTTCAAAGCCATTATTAAGTTTAAAAGCGTGTGAAAGTCCTGGACTTCTGAAGAGGCCTATTTGTAAATATTTTGTGGCTCCACAGGAAAGGTTCCTTTTCACCACATTACCTTCAGAAGGTGCAGCTATGGCCGAATTGCTTCCCTGCATGAAGTGCTGTACACGACCCCAGGATCTTGCTTCTTCTCCTGAGCTGCTAACCCCAAAGTCCTACCTTTCACCAGGAATACCTGCAGGTACTTCAGCCATGCTTCCCAGACTCAGTCTCCAAAGGTTGCGCAAGAACTAGACCACCAAAGACTATCCAGGTTGAAGAAGGTTAACTACACTGTGTTTATCTTCCAATGTACACCGCAAAATTGCAGCCACTTTGTCTGAAAGTGATGACCTGCTTACTGTTTCTACCGGTTGTACTGCGGTTCCTCTCAACAGCAGTTTACTGTTTTCCACGCTGCAGTGTTTTAGGATTTCTTTGTAAGAATACCTACATGCAGGTAGGTAGAACTCTCAGTAGACAGGACTTTACTGTCGTTAAAAAGTATACTATCTACCGAGGGATCTACTTACCTTGTGACAATCCTTGGTTTCACAAGGATTTTCCTGCCACTGCTGTTCACAGGTCCAACTAGTGCATACTTTTAATTAAACTGGATGGCAAACGTAAAGGCAAAGCACACACATCGGGGTGGCTCTTAGCACTGTCTTGTGGAATTACTGCGCTGGCCTCCATGGGCTCAGTTTGCAAACAGAAAGGCCATTTACTCCCACCACTTCAATGAAGTTAGTCATTTATTTTGTTTCCAGTCAAAATTTCTTAATTTGACCAATTAACTTTACAGGATATTTTATCAAAATGATTACTTTGGTGGAACGGTATGTAGGAAAAACAGGTCACACTCCACGTCACACACTACTGATACGTGAAAGACTGAACTTTGCAACATGCAACATGCAGTTTCTAAATGTGAGCATCTTCATATGCCATCTGTTATAATCGGTGCTGTATAACATTGCTGAGGTTCTAGCAAGCCATCAGATGTAATTCGTCATGGGGTTCTTGTCCCAGTTTGGAAGAGATGAGAGCTTCATGGCCAGCTGGTCCTCAATGAATGGTACAAGGATCCACTTCACCACCTGAGAGAAAGAAAAACAAACGAAGAATAGTACTAAATATAAACATATTCACCGATTTTAAATAGTACTAATTAACTGATCAATTTAATTATTTATCCGATCAATAAAGAGTCCCAAGAGTCAAGAAATTCATGGAGGAAATTTTAAGGGCACATAATGCACTTAATGAATATGCAAGTGTCAGAATAGTGGAAGCAAAATGCACGAGACTTTAATAAAACACTAATAAATTCTATTTACTGTATAAGTCAAATGTCACAAAATATTTGTTAAGAAATATTTGATGGAAATATTAAACACAGTTGTCTGATATACGGTTGTGATATTCATGAAGGACTGAGCATGGCGTAATGCGATCCACTTTCGGTCTTTACTGATGTCTGTACTAAAACACTGTACTGAAGTATCCTACAAGCCTTTAGCACTGTAATTCATCATGGGGTTCTTGTCCCAGTTTGGAAGAGATGAGAGCTTTGTGGCCAGCTGGTCCTCAACGGGCCAACCCCAGGCTTTAAGAGCATGCGAAGGTTCTTCTTCACACGCCTGAGAGAACTTCTCACCCCATTCATCTTCTCCTCTTTTGTCATGTTATATTCGGGGCATAGACCTATAATCTGAGAAGATCTTGGAAGAAAGGATTCCATCCAAAGCCTTCTTGAAGCTGAAGAATAGAATACGCTTCCATTAGAGCATAAACAACATTTCGTCTTTGATCGTTGCTTCCTCTTAATCGCCACAGTACAATCTGAAGTTTGATGAGCACAAACATCACTTTTCTGTGACAAGATTAAAATTATACGCACTGAGAAAAGTACGTAGTAAAATATACCTACCTGCAAGTAGGTTTCCAGGCATGTCCAGACAGACCAGTTTTCAAGCCTTGCTCCACTGGCAATGTAGGCTTTGATTCTTTCTTCTCGCCTTTTTCCCCCTAAATTTTCATGTGCTTTACTCTTAGGGATGTCCAGCACTGTCTCGTGGATGTAGACGGACCACAGGTTGCAGGTGGCCTCTGTGGTGTGTGGGCGGAATTCCCACATCTCTTTCTGCTGGTTGTGGCCCAGCTCATGGATGGGACCCCAGAGGCCCACAGACTTCATGTACTCAACTTGGATAAGTTCTTTCACGCTTTCCAAGTGAGTCATAATAGGGTAACCTGAATGCATCCATCCTGGTAGAGAAACCAACATCTGGGGCATCAACAGCAAGCAGGTTATGTGTAGGCTGTACATGAACACCATGTAAGTACTTCCAGGCTAAAGTTACGTGAAATATACACCACATGTTTCAGTATTTTTTAACAGCGCATACCATGGTTGACTGAGAAAGATCTAAACCCGAAAATCACACTTGCCTGCAGATATCTGGACGTCCGTGACGATTCGCTCCGGCCGTACGAAGGGGGAAGGGAGCAGCCAGCCAGCCTATTACAGCCTCCATGATGCGCTATGATCAACTTTAATGGGGTCCGGGTCATCAGGTGTCTCACGTCTTTTTGAGCACAGTCAGGATGATGTATGGGCCTCCAGCTACCCAGGGCCCGGTGATGCCGCCCCGCAGTCTGCCACTCCGTAGCGCTATGCATGCCTGCAGGAGAAACGTCTACAACATCTAGACAGCCAAACTAATGAATTCAGCTCCCATTTATTCCTTCAGAAATTCCCGCTCAGCTTTCCTCCGTACACGATGCCAATTTACAGTGACCCGTATTCATGTAGATGAAAGATGTCTGTAGGTCTGAGATAGACCTGCTGCTGTGAGTGTCGTGCAACGAGAATGCAGACTCTCACTGCCTTCTCCACAACAACTTCCACGCGTCCAAGCTGGCAATGTGCAGGCACAATGATGTACAGAAGACCCCCCCAGAGGCTGGACACATCCACTTTCTCTGCGCTGATGGGAAAACGCTGAGTCACTACAGGGGCCCGCTTCAGCTCACTGGAATTACTCGGAATATCGGTGTGACAGCCAACCTGCACCTGTTGTTCAGAGTAGAATGAGAATCACACAGTCACAGACCTCACCCTACATAAGATCCAAGCTACAAATACTCTAGTAAGACAATAGCACTAAAATTGACACAATAAACTGATTCAACTTCATAACAATGATATGACAATTGACGATGCCTTCCAAATACAAGCTAGGGAATGGTTAGCATCTCATTAGCATTTATTTATTCCTGGTTGCCTGCTGCTGACTGGGTCATAAAGGTGTAGTGGTATAAGGATAAAAAGTAATAACACATTATATAATAACCAAATTTTTTTACCATTAAAGTGGTTGTATTTAGTACATAAGTATTGTTGGCTTTTGGACAGGCAAACACCACGAACAGTGATGCCCCCAAAGTTTACAATCAGAAGAAGTGGAAAGAGGAGGAAAAAAAAAAAACAAATATATACATTGCCAAACTTTGCACTTATATCACTACTGCCTGCAGTGTGTGTGTGTGTGTGTGTGATGTATAATTTTTTATTCATTTGACATTTTCACTGGCTCATATAACAGCTACTGGGTCTTGTGATCAAACACACTTGAACCTTTGGCAACAGCGTGCAGCAAGTGGTTGACAGTAGTTTACTTGCGGGTTCACACTGTATCTGAAGGAACTTACTTGCAGCCCTTCCCAGGTAAAGCTGAAGGCACACAGACGAGTTACATGTCCCCTGGAAGGCATACAGGCGCAATGCTTCTCCAGATTTCAGAACCTGAGGGAAAAAAGATCCTCAAGCCAACTTCACAGTCCGATAAACCACTGTCATCAACATACAGTATGTGAAGGTCAGCAGGTGTCTCACCGCCACTGGTCCCATTAATGACAATGTCAGCTGTCTCAGGAGAGCCCAGCTGAGAAGAAGAACCAGGAACTTTTGACCTTAGTTTGCCAGGATTTAGCCTGTGCAAGATGAGAGCAAATTGCAGAAGAAACTTCTCCAATGGACTCTTCACAGGATGCTCAGGGGTGACTTTCAAAACTCCAGACTTGATGATGATGTCGGTTAACTTCTGCAACATCATGGTGTAGAAAGGGTTTTGGCGAGCATCCATTTGCAAAAAGGAAATAATGCCTCTCTTCAAACCCACTGTCAGTGAGGAAGTGAGCTCTCCAAGTGGTTTGTCCATCTTCACATGATGAATGATTTTGGACAGCTCATTGCGGAAGTGAGGATAATTAGCAGCCTCTTCAGCGCTCAAAGATTTGTGCACTTTCTGACTGATGGTGTATTTAAGGATGCCAATACCAAATCTGTTAAATTCATTTAGGGTACCCAACAAGGGTCATGGCTTTTATTAATGCTGGCCCACCACCATGCCTGACCTGCCATGAGCAGACCTCCACCCTCCACCACAAAGGAGTGGATCTCCTCTGCGTGAGCCTCACTGTAAGAGGTACAGCAGTAAACCCACTTGCTCAACTTCAAGACACCAGCTTTCGCTAAAACCGCCTGGGCAGAAACAAATTAGGCAGATGCTGGTCTTGGTTCACCTGAACTTTGCCCTTCCTGCCAGCATTCAGCCAAGCCACAGCGTTAAGCATAAAGCTCTTCAGAGCAGGTTGGTTAAGATAATCCTCATGGGAGTGACCACCACTCTGCCACCACCGTAGTGAGCTGCAGCTACGAACACTTGTCCTAAATCATCGTGGGCAACTGCAAAGGCCAGAGGACCATGGACCAGGAGACTTGAGGGCACATTTTGACCCTGGGTCAAACTGGGTGACTCCATCCAGAAGAATGTTCAGAGCATGTTTAATGTCCTTGCCATGCCTGTTTCAAACAAGAGCAAAAACACTTATTTGCCACTCATACGCCTACATGTGACTTTCATATTTAAAAGTGAATAAAATTTAACTGGACAATACTTTAGGTGATAAAAACACTCACGGAACAAAGACAGATTGATGTGGAGATTTCCAGAGAAACTGGAAAGATCCTTTGCTCGATATGTCGGTGAAATAAATCCCAGCAACTCCAGTGATTTTGTTACCGGGAAAGAAGCGCAGGACATCTTCTCTGTGACTGGAGAACCAGTGCCAGGCCTGACCGCTAATAAGAAGACCACCACCGCCCTTAACAAACTCAACCAGTTCTCTTGCCTGGTGGTCATTGTAGGCATCACAGCAGAAGACACCCACAGAGCCATCGTATTTGGATAACAACTACCTTGGACCTTCTTGGACAGATGATCAGCAAGATGAGGAATCTTACACACCAGCAGCTTGCATCTTGCTGGGGGCTAACCATTCAATGGCATTTTGAGAACTGCTCCAGCAGTTTTGCATGTACTCCTCGTATTATGACCACAACACGACGCTGCGTAGTGGGAGGCGGCAATGAGGACCTGAGCGAAGAACTACACGGCCTGAAATGCGACCCGTCGCTGACCAACAGCAGCTGACAGAACCGCCCGGATCCCTCAAAGTGGAACTTTTCAACCCCTCGGATAAGAGACGAGTAGATATCCTGGGCCTCCATCTTTTCACTGTCACGTCCTTTGGCGAGAATCACATCTGCTTCTCATTTCTTGGCTTGTTTACTCAGAAAGAAGCATGCAAACGGTCCTCAAACAAGACAGGTAATAAAACTACCACACTGCAATAACTGCTTAGCAACAATGGGTCAGTTACAAAACATCAAAAACCTAACATACCAAAAATACAGAAGGTTTTTCTTATTATAGCCAAACAGTTTACATGAGCACAGAGCGTTCATAAAGCTCTGATTTAAAAGAATTTGAGGATGAGTGTTTATGCACCCCCAGGAACTCATGGCTGATTCCTCCACTTAGAACCGTAGTTCTAATAAATACAACAACCTCTCTAATTCTTCTTAGAGGATTTGATGAAAAATAAAAAGTAACTCAAATTTTATTACAATTCAAATCACTCTTGAACGTTCCTGTACGAATCATTGCTTTAAAAATTTTGATTTACCTGCTTTACCCACTGTGGCGAGACCGTGTATCGTCCTCAGTTCAGTCTGAAATGTGTTAATATTTAGAAAGATCATTTTAAGAATGTTGCCATCTATAACAGCGTGGGTGTCCCGTTACAGTTTTATCAACGATTATTTTCATATCTAAAAACATAAGCAAATTTTCATTTAAGACCCAAACGCACATCTTGTTCCAAGTTGTTCATAGCACTTTAAAAAACCTCACATTGCGCTAAACTTCTCGTCTAAATAATCCGAGTCACTTTGTCCTGCGTTAGGTTTTATATCCCCACTTAATTCTGCTTTCGATTTAAGATTTTTATTTTTAAGGTGGGGTTCATAAATTAATAAATAAAACCTCATCGCCTGTCGAAGCTGCCAGAACCGAGGCTGTCCGCTGAAGCAGAGCCCGAACTCACCGAAGGAAAGCAAGAGCCGCCAACTGCACAGCGCAGACAAACCAAGCGGAGGTTAAGCCGTTTGTCAGTTTGCAGGGACCGCAATCCGCACAGCGCCCGTTCCCAGGACAGAGCCCAATACTTATAGCAAAACACACTCACGGTGGACGTCTCTTCCCCATTCCGGTGAAAAACGCTCATCCTGGACAATCATGCGTTTCTAGCGAAAAAAATGGGAGAAGGAAAAGGATAAGAAGAACCAAGAATGCCGGAACAACCTCACTTGTTTCTTGGCGAATCCGCTGGGTGCAGTTAAGCGGCCCCAAAGTGGCCTTAGAAGCCACTGTGGGCCTTAAACAGCGTCGCAGCTCTGGAAACCCGGCCAGCCACAGAATGAAGTTTGGCGACTGACAAACGTTTGGTGCTTTGTCGGCCCACGTCCCTTTGACCAGCGCAGACAAGTTGTGCGTTCGGGTGTTCTGCTGGGATGCGCACACACGTCTGTGGTCGCTGCCCAGCATCATGACAAGAGTATCGCACCGCATATCGTTTGTCTGGGGAAAAAATTTTTCTGTTTCCCTGAATCATCGTTGTCACACCTCGTGAAATCGAAATTATGCATCGGGATAAATGCGATAACTCGGGGAACCGCGTCTATATCATATTCTTCAGCAGGTCATGAAAGGACAAGATGATGTGTTGCTTGGAAAGCGGCGTCCCGCTGACATTATAGCAGTAACGTGCTATTATTCCCACAATAAATACACAGCTGCATTTATTTTTAATAATAAATCTTTTTGCTCTAATATACAGATTGGCATCCTTTATTAGCGGTAAGACTGGGATTAGGAACTACTCCTGTAAGCTCTCTGAGGACAATCACCGACAAGAGCCGCCAACACCGCCGCCAGACAAATAGCCCGGAGGTTAAGCGTTTGTCGGTTTGGGACCGCAATCCGTACAGCGCCCGTTCCCAGGACAGAGCCAAATACTTATAGCAAAACACACTCACGGTGGACGTCCTCTTCCCCATTCTGGTGAAAAACGCTCATCCTGGACCATCATGCGTTTCTAGCGAAAAAAAATGGGAGAAGGAAAAGGAGAAGAAGAACCAAGAATGCCGGAACAACCTCATGACTGCTCGAGTCAAAACAGGTGCAGTTCGCCCGGCTAAAACGGCATAGAAGCTGCACTGTGGACCTTAAACGGCGTCGCAGCTCCTGAAGCGGCCCGAAAGCCACCAGAATGAAGTTTAGCGACTGATAAGCGTTTGGTGCCTAATCGTACGTCCTGACCAGCGCCAGACAAGTTGTGCGTTTGGGTGTTCTGCTGGGATCTTTACCGTCTGTGAGTAAGCTACTTAACATCATGACGAGAGTATCGCACCGCATATCGTTTGTCTGGGGAAAAATTTTTTCGGTTCCCTGAATGCGCATCGTTGTCACACCATCGTGAAGTCGAAAAATTGTAAATCGGATCATCGTAACTCGGGGACCATCTATATCATATTCTTCCTTGGGTCATGAGACAAGATGATGTGTTGCTTGAAAGCAGCGATCGCTGACATTGTAGTAACGTGCTATTATTCTAATAAATACAGCTGCATTTATTTTTAATAATGAAATTACGCTCTAATATATACAGATTGGCATCCTTTAGTAAACAGCAAAGATTTAGGATTAAGTACTTCCTACTCCTTTGAAAGGTCTCTCAACATTAAGACATCTTGTTTTGGTTTCAAACAAACATTCCCTCCTAAACTGTTATGCGAAATGAATTAATTGCTTGAGGCAGAATGTAAGTTTGCAATCTTTTATTTCTATTTAGTTAAGCTTGCACATTTAGCACATCAGTTGAAGGTGATGAATGGACACAAGTGGGCCCCATGCCTTCAATCCACTAGAAAAGAAACTGAGACACAACAGAACCTTCTGCCCACAGAGGAGATCTGTGAAGAGCTGCAGCTGGGAATAATGTGGTAAAGCAAGAGTAAAGCAGCTCAATGGCACACAACGAAGTCAACGCAACAGCTGGCTGGCTGGCTACACAACTGGGCGCCTTAACCACTGTGGCAAAAATAAGCATAAGCAGTGCAAACCCTATGGTTGTCCATTTCACAAATTAATGATGGTCCAAAGTGGCTTTATCAGTTAAGAATTGGTTCTCCCGCCTGGTGCTGCCAACAAGCTGCGTAACTTTGGTTGTCACGCGGAGCTCTACATGAAGCAATGAACTTCACAAATGCCAACAAATACAGTGGGCTGAGAGGCACCAAGGCCGACGATTGCTGGGTTAAGGCATCTGTCTTGAGGTGGAAACAGTTTTTTGGCCAAGATCCTGTTTCTGGCCTGGGCTTTGTTACTCCCTGACCATGAGCAGCAGGTGGCTGGTGGCAAGAAAGCAGTACCAACTACACTCCTACCGGAGAAAACAACCGCCTGGGTTCTCGCTGCTGCTCATTACAACCCGGATTTGCTTGGTCTGTGTTGCTGGGTCCTGCACTGCTCACAGACTTTGCAGCGTGAGAAATGGCAGGAAAAGCTAAACCACATGCATGTCAGCTTTCTCCAGTCACCTTGTCTCACTGGACATGTGTAGCTAAAAAATGTCTCAAAAAGCTGGAGAGCGTCACACATGGTTGGAAAAAAGGGGTTGGGATGCTACTGTGTGGCATGCAAATTTGATTAAAAGCATGGTTCTCACACTGAAGGGAAGGAATGTGTCACCTGTGTTTTTGAAAAAAGAGTAGGAGAAGCCGGTTCAAATAATGGCCTAGTGCTGGGACTTTTCCTCCTTGAGCAGCCTCTACCCAGAAATACTCAACAGTTAACAGTTCTTAACCCACATAAAACAAACATTCCCGTACACTTAAAATTACCTGAAAAATACCTGAGGTTTTGTCCAAGGGCCACTGCAGCAGAGAGAGTCTCCGCAACAGCTCAGTTCAAAACGAGTGCTAAAATACAAAACTGCGTGTGTGTGCAAACAAATGAAAATAAATAAAATTGCAATAAAAATTGAAAAATTATATTTAAAGGTGACAACTGCCCAATTTCAGGACTCAAAGCATGAGCCACCATTTGTATTCATATAAAATGCTTCCTACTTTATAATAAAAAAAGAACAAATATAAACTATTAAAGATATTTTATGTGAGGAAACATTCACCCGTGCGTGAAACAAAAATTCAATCAACAGTGACTCGGTCAGGATTTCATGCAGACTAATTCTCCTCTCCTTAACCAAAACTTATGACAGAACACCAAGAAAACATTGTTTTTCAGCATGATCACCAAATCATTAGTGATTTACATTAAACTGCTATGTTTCAATATACGTATGCGGTAAAAAAACTACTCTATGACTGATCCAGGCCATGCAGTTCAGTTCAGCGCTCACGTACGGGGCAAACAGAGCCGGGTGGGTTTTGGTCGTGGTACAATCCCCCAGCCAATAAGTACTATACCTTACACTGAAAACACTACAGTACCCAGAACTCAAATAAAATCCAGATGACAGATATAGTAACACAATTATTTGCATAACATAGTACCATACATAGCAATGGTCAAAGCTAATGGAAAATTATAGATTTTCAAAGACATCAAACACAAAAAATGTGTGAGAATGGGTGCTCCAAATGCATGAATGGCAACAGCAAATGGGCTGTAATCACATGAACATAACAGATCCCTGGGGCAGAAAAGGACTGATGTTATGGAACTAAAATATCAAAATTGCGGAGAATTAAAAGGTTCTACGGCTGAATGGCCTCAAGCATTATGAAGTGGTATCTCTGCCCTGTATTGTACACCTCAGTACAGTTATAAGCAGGCTATTCTTTAGCGTGAGGTTTTGCTGGCCACAATTGTAGTGCATGGCTCCATGACTCATGTGGGAAGTTTATGGCCTATTTGTACAGACACCGTGCAGTTAGGTTGTGCCACAGTTCATTCTGTTACAGGGGCTGACACTCCCAACTAGCAGCAAATACCAACAATATTGCTACTGTACCACTCTACTGCATTGTAGAAGATGCTTTACAGTTCAAGTGATTAAATTACAACTTAATAGTATATTGCCATAGCAACTTGGTAAAGACTCATGTGTCTGCCAAACTGATGGCAGCCAGAACAGAAATTAAGTATTTGGGGCACTAAAGACAATCAGCCAAACAGCGAAAAACAGAACTAGTAAATATTGCTTTGTTCAGACCTCTCGCCATAGTCCATTGTTTAGCTGGGAATGACTACTGCACACACTTTTGTCACATCAGCTGTGACACCCCCCCACCCCAAAAATTCTGTATGTGCTGCAGCATGAGTGGGCATGAACTAATCTACAGCTGAGGAAGGGGCAGAGTTCCAGGGACTATATTATGAATCTATATACATTAAGAAAATACCTATGTATAATGCAAACAGAGAACAGTGTCCCAAAAAAGTTGTCCTTTCACTGGAACCTTAGATTCCTGGGTCATTTTTCTCTCAAAAATTAGAGCAATTAAGAGTCCTAGTTTAAAAAAAAAAAAATTCTGAACTGTATACAGTATTCCTAAAGTGTCCAGCATGGCAGCAGCATCAACAAAAGTTTCTTTTCCTCCATTTTGTTCCACTTTCTTGGAGTTGAGCTATTAGTCGTTTCTTTCTTCATGGCGTCTTCAACAGCAAGGTCTGCAGTCCCCCCAAGCAGACTGCTGCAATTAAATAACATGCTCTGGCGTCGACTCTTCCCATAACAATTGGAAACAAAAGCAGATATTTTTAGAACAGAATCCCAGCTCAATTCATGAGCGAGCAAACACACTTATTCGGCTTTACGTGGCTGCAAAGATTTGCATGTTGGCTGTACGGTCACACAGCAGCTTGTCTGCAGTGCACCCACAGTTCACCAAGTTTAACTTCAAAGTCAGTTTCACTACAAACTGACAATCGATAGCCTACAAGTTACATTAATTTGTAGATCTGGTTTCATAGAAGCAGAGATACAGGCACATGTGGCATGGAAGTGTGGCCAAGTCAACAGTGCCAGGCCAACAGGAGCACACAGTATGTTTCAGTCCAGCTCAGTCAGTGCAAAGGTTGCATGTTCTTCCTACGTCTACATGGGTTTCCTCTCCCTTAGGGCAAGACAAGCATTATGAGTCAACTGGTGATTCTGAACTGTCTGAATTGTCTGACTGCGGCCACATGTGAGCCACCCTGCGCCATGGACACGCAGCTGTCTGGGATACACTTCTCTAGTCAGAATCCAGTGAGTCTCAGCAGGCCGGGCCGCTGCAGCCCAGCAGGTTACTGAGGTGTGAATTAGTGACTGGTGAGTGAGTGAGACAGCACACATAATCATTTGTTCTTTGTGCCATCATGCATTTTCACTCAGATATGATAACTGACTTAAAAGTTTTATGTGAAAAACAACATTTGTTAAGAAGAATGTTGTGTAAGAATTTCACTAAAACACCTAGGCCAACTTGCACAGCCAAAAATGGAGAAGGCATGAAACAAGCAATGCTACAGCACCCTCTTCAGGAACCAAAGCAAAACTGCACAGGATTAGTGACAAAAAAATGAAGAAATCAAAGAAATCAACATTTTTCAAATATAATGCTGTACTTGACATTCCATTCCAGATAAAATGAAATGAAAGGCTGCAGTACTAGGATTAATGTGAAAGTGTAAAAATATGCTATGTAATTTGCTATAGACACAAAGTTTAGGTCCATATATTCAAATACCAAGAAATGAGAGAGTGAAAGAAAGTGTGTGCACATTTACCGCAGTGGGAGAGGTCCCTCAGCCAGTGGAAGGGGACGTGAGGGCGTAAGACTGAGTCTCTGCTTTGGCACCGTCATTCTGGAAAAACTCTGAGGGCACGGAGCCCATTTTATCTGATTCTGGGGGGGTGGGATGGAGGCGAGAGAAGTTGGGGCACAGCACACACAGGAAGGAAATATACAAGACAGCAAAGAATAGAGGAGCAATGAAGAGGGAGAGGGAGGAAAGAAACAGAACAATTGAACACTAGCGAGGAGGCTATTATCAGGACACAGAAATGCCCACAACACACTTCAACTGCAAACAGACTCCCACCATGGATGCTGGGGAAGGAAATTTCTGCCTCTGAATACAGGCCGCAAGGTTGGCATTAATGATGCTGTATTATGAGGACTGAAGGGTCAGACATTTTCGGTCCACCTGCTAGGGGCACCTAAGTCGTTTGTTAGAAATGGAGATGTGGCACTGTAGGGCTGTGGACTCTGCCTGACAAGGCAAATAAAACAGAGTAGAAGGGAGCATTTTGCAAGTGAGAGACAAGAAGAGAGTGAAAGAGACTGAATATCAAGAAGTTACACTTCAAAAGTGTGGCAAGAGAGAAATAGGGTCACAAGAATTAGAGGTGAGACAGACTTGGGTTCCAGGGCTTCCTAATGCTGATCATGCACCCACTAAAACCAGCTAAACTTTCCCCTATTTGTTCTTCTAGACTCAGGCTTACCTGTTTCTGGATATGCTGAAGATCTCTTTCCTGGGTCTCTCTGGAGCTGGATGTCCTTCACAGAAAATATGGATGCAGCTGGAAAGAATAATAGTTTTGGTCATGCTTTCATACCCCCAGTCAGGAGAGTTCCACTTTTTCTGTCAGTTGGATCTGAGACCACATTCTGACTAAGAAAGACAAAATATACAGTACGCTACCTTTAGTAAGAGAGTGTACGATGAGACATTGGGAAATTGCATGGTTTTTATGTAGCGCTACTGTATAGGGCTGCTCAACTGCTGGAAGCTTTAAGAGTACAGACATAGGCGTATCGAGTCATTTGTCTACACTGAAGCTATGCTTTGTGGGAGTTTACATATGCTGCTAAGATGCAGCTGGAAACTTTCAGCTGCAGCTCAGAACAGACACCCACCTCATGTCCTAGCATCTCTAGCCACTTTCAACAATATTTGGAAACTAATTAGTGGTGAAACCGCACACATTTTTGTTTCAACCAACTCAAATTTTAGGAAGAAAACCTACTAATTCCTATGGTCAGGCACTGGCCTACTGGCAGAACCTGAACACAAAACTCAAAATAAACTACTTAACAGAACTATGGCATTTGATTTTTGCTTTATGACAGGAAGAATCTTCCATGACAAAGTGGGAGTATAATTTTGGCCGAAGATGTGTAGTAGGTGTGCAGGTTCTCATCCCAAGCAGGGCAAGAAACTCACTATCAGGCAGAGTCTGCACCTGCTCCCCAAGACTGCGGAAGTAAGGGTGCCGGAGGGCCTCCTCAGCAGAGATGCGCTTTTTTGCCTCAAACTGGGGAAATGAAAATGGAATGGGTGAAGAACAAATCTCTCCCTTCAGCATGCACACATTTGCAGAATTAAGCAGCGTCCTGCTGCAAAAAGTTAACAAAAATGTCACCAACCTGAAGCAACCGTGACAATAAATCATGTCCATCACTGTCTATCCTGTAAGACAAGGCAGAATGTTGGTTCATACAAGTCCCCAGGCTTCGTATAAGTAGACCAGTACCTAACACAGTCACCCAATGCTATTCCGGTGAAGTGGGTGGAAAAGTAAAAGGTAAAACACCTTTTATAATCGCCAAATTGTTATTTAGCATTAATTAATCCTGGCTCATTTGCTGCCCTTATAATGCTGGAGTGGCAACAAAATGATCCCAAGTTCTTCGGAATTACACAAATAATACCTTTGCTAAGAATTTGTAGTCAATACACCGAGAAAATGTAAAATGTATTATTTTTACTGAAAATTATTTGCTAAATTTAAGTTTAAAACTATACAAAAAACAAAAAAGTAAATATGAAAAGCTATAAACACAGATGTATAAAGATTAGAAAAATTTTCTTTGTACTGCAGATATTTCACATACTATACAATATTCATATCTTGTACACAGAACTAAAAAACCAATTTCATTCAACTGGGTTAGGGTTACAAATTGCTCCAGGAAAAATTACAAACTGGGAGGTGTGCTGAGTCTTCAAACACACATGTACAGTGTGTGTTAGGTGATGTAAATACCATCACTTGTCCGTGTATAAAATTTACCTGGCTATATAAATGAGTGAATTATAAGTAACTTAATACTATGCACCTTTAAAAAAGCATAAGCTAAATAAATTAATAGTGTCTGAACATGATTGGCAGTACAAGTACCCCCAAAGTAAGTCTTTGGTTTATGAGTTTTTTGCAGTACATGAGTGAAATTATTTAATACAACCAAATACATGGCCAAGTTATAACAAACATTTATAGGACTAAAATGCCCAAGTAACTTTGCTAAATAACCATTGTATGAAAAAAGGTCAATAGTTTCACCTGTTGATTTTCTTGTTGGATATGACTCTGCGCCATGAGGACTGAGTGTATATTGCAGGACAACATGATCAAGTTGTTTGACACTATATGTGCGTTATACATTCTGAAGATTCAGCTCATGTAAATAATCTAAATAACATTTTTAAATTAGAGCTATAATGTGTCATCATTGCAGCAGGCTATAATTTAAAATTCCAAATTCAGATTTACACTAATTATAAAATTTAAGGTACAACAAAAATAATAAATATAAATTAAATTAACAATTTCATGAGCAGACAGGGAGGCAAACCGATCAAACAGAGAGAAAGGTAGATAGACCTGGGTGCGTGGTTGACAAGTGACTCTGCGTGGTACCGTGGGAAATTGTATGTTTTAAATTCCTCACTGCTGGTGATCCCTGGCCACGTCTCTTCTGTGGGGGTGCCTACAAAGGAGAACCAAGTGCAGTCAGCCAAGAGCCGCACTCCACATCCCTGGTCATTTGAATATATGGAGTAATGCCTCACCTAAAACACGGAATATCAAATGGAGCTCATCCTCTACAGTGGATCCTGGGAAGAGAGGCCTTCCTGTCACCATCTCGTAGAATATACAACCAACACCCCTGCGGGGGGATGGAGGGTAAAAGAGACCGGTCATATTAATAATATAAACTGCATATTAAACAACAGCAGGGTAGAGACACCAACACACAGAAGTCACCCAGAGTCAATTTTCTACATTACAAAAAGTAAGAGATATAAAATAAAACTGAATGTATCACTGTGGTCCAATATCCCAGCACACATTGGTTTCAGAGTATTATTAGTGACTACAAAACACTGTTCTCAGATACCAACTGCTATGACCAAAGTGAGTCCTCAATATAATTGTATGCAAGTGACACAGCCCTGCCTCAAGAGGTCAAATAAAACCAATAAGAGAGGCTGCCCAGTGGGAACATGGTGAAAATACCAGGCAATGCCAACCCCAGTCTCCTTGTGGCAAGTCATCCTGCTGGTGTACCCTTAGGTGAGTGAGACCACTACAAAAAATTCCCCTGAGCAATATCTACTGTAAAGTGTGGTATCACCAGATTAAGTCTACACTCCATAGATTAAATACATATAATGACTGAAGAAGTTGGAATAAAATGGAAATAAAATCAAATAGACAAGTGTTGGATATTCAAAAAAAAAACTGAACAGGAATGTCTGGAGAGCCCATAAGAGAGACATGAGTGTATTTAATATGTAAGAAAAGTGTGGTCTGAGGTCAGTTCACCCCTTTCAATGCCATGCACTAAAGCAAATGTAAAAAAAAAAAAAAAAAAACGATGACAGCTGAAGGCAGAAGATGCCAGAAAACCATCGTGCACTTATCTCACTGAAGAGCACATTAGGCCCCTGAAAAGAGCTCAAGAAATAGCAGCATAGAGAGTGGAGAGAGAGCAGGTAGAAGAAAACAACCCACAGGGAGATGGGGAAAGGGGAGCAATTTTGAGATAAATGATAGAAAATGTGTGCTGGATCTGTCCCTGTCTTTCTCAAGGGTCAGCCATACCCACCTCATGACCTAGATACCCTGACTAATGCTACTGGATAGAGGCAACAGGAGAAAGAATCTATTTCTTAAGTAGACAATGTACAGTACAGAGAAAGTACTGGACATCTGGTTGGAAAGATGATAGAAAGTACATGGCTATCAGGGCCAAAGCATGACACATTATGCTTTGAGAGCCTTCAGCATCTACACAGAGTTTTCTGTAGATTATATAGCAACAAAAACAAGGTTAAAAAAAAAAACATTTTACAGTGATCGACTGTCACTGCTGTGGTATGAGAATCAGACTCCTATAATACATCAAGGAATCAGAGTCTGTTCAACAGCTCAGTGGATGCCAATAAAATCTGTCAAAATGCAGTGGTAATAATGTAAGGAGATTCAAGTGTGCATGTTTGGACTGTGTCATCATGTGCATGTATGTACTCACCACATGTCGATGGGGGTAGAGTATTCTGTGGACCCCAGCAATACATCAGGTGGGCGGTACCACAGTGTCACTACCTCATTAGAGTACGTCTTGGTTGGAACAGATTTAGCTCGGGCCAAACCTATGAGGAAGACGGTAAACATTCAGATAATGGTTTCTCAAACTGATTTAACTAGTTACTACATCAATGTCATTAGAAGTGGTGATGGAACGGGTAGTGCTGTTTCCTTGCAGCTCTTGGACTGCAAGTCTGGATGTGTGTATGAAGTTTACATGTTTAATTTACAAAGTGAAAGAAAAAGTGAAGCAAAAACAGTAAAATCTGCAAAAGGAAATATGTAAACTTCTAACTATACATATCAAGCAGCATTTTCTGGCTTCTTTTCAATTATTGGATGATTATTAATATAAATAAGGATAATTATTGCTATTATTGTCAAGATCCTCACCACAATTTATTAAAAACAAAAGGAAAAAAAGAGTGTTCTTTACCAATTTTGGTCAACTTACATAGATTATTTTCACTTCAACATTTAAATATACTCTGAGGATCAATGTAAAAAAAAAAAAAAAAAAAAAGCCAAATTAAATCAACAGTGATTCAGTGCAAAACAATATGAAAAACTTTTTATAAGCACTGTCAAGGCTTACTTTGTCATAATTTTACCTGTACACCATGACTGTTAAAGATTATGTCTGATCTGTTTCATAAAGCCTTGTTTCTTGTTTTCAGGTTAGTACTGATTAGTTCAAGTTTCCAAGTTCTATCAGAGTTTGTGTGGGTCTCTTCCCACAGTCCAAATCAGCTTGATGGCACTAATCCTTATCCTTAAATCAACATGAATAATGTATCAAGATTAAAAACAATTCTAGACTAAACTTTTCATCCTAGGTCCCTTGTTTTTGTGTTAAGCATACAGTTCTTCAGTGGCTGTCTGTGTCCCAGTCTCACCAAAGTCAGCCAGTTTGAGCTCTCCCTTGTCATTAATGAGAAGATTCTGAGGCTTGAGGTCTCTGTGTAGAACTTTCCTTCGATGGCAGTAAGCCAGACCCCGCAGAAGTTGAAACAGGAATATCTATAACAGACAGGCATCAAAAATTATGGAACCAAAAAGGGGGGCGGGGGGGAATTGTGGCAACCTGTACTGTGGTATGCATATTCCAGTTCCACAGCTATGCGAGCACTATTTGGCATGAATATACATATACAGACACTGATGTACACAGACACACATGGCTATGATTTATGGAAATAATAAGGCTATAATTTCTGTTAAGACCATGACCAGCTTTATCCAGCAACCCAGTAAATCCCTATAGGTAATGACCTCATATTGAACTGTAGTCCATTAACCTAATAAACAATTGCATAGTCTATTTCTTTTTTCCTTCTTCCTCATTTATTTCCAAAGATCTGCCATGCAAATGCTCCATTAAACACACCCACCTTTACATTGTGCACACTCATGATGCCTCCACAGTCATCCATGTACTGCTTCAGGTCCTTTTCCTGGAATACATGAGGTCTTGTTCCAGTTGCTCTCATTCAGAAATGAACAAGTGCATAAGCTGGGGCCGATGGGCTTACCAGGTACTCGAACACCAGTGTCAGGCACTTGTCGGTGTGAATGATGTCATGCAGTGTCACTATATTGGCATGTTTCAGGTCCTTCAAAAGTGATACTGAGAGAGAGAGAGAGAGAGAGAGAAACAAGGTTGCATTCAAAAACAACACAGCAGAAACTATAAAAGGCAATGATCTAAAATGAATTTTGCTGGATTTATTTCCCTCCATATTTGAAAAACCATAAGTAAACAACAAGCAAAGGACCTTTAACGTTCACAGGTAGTGAGCTGTTAAGAATTTAATTAAAATATGGATGACTGGCATCTGTTAACTGACTATGGTTGACAGTATAAGGGGAGGTAGGGTAGGTATTACCTTCCCTGATGGCCGTGCAGGGAGCTCCCTCCTCATGCTCCAGCCGGATCTCCTTTAGGGCCACCAAGTTGTCAGTCAGTTTACTGCGACCCTTGTATACAGTAGCATAGGTGCCCTTGGAGCCACAGAGATGGAAGGAAATCACAAAATCATGCCTCAAGTAAGGAGACAAAGGATCAGGACAACCAGTCCATTGCATTGCAATAACAGCATCATTTACTCAAAGATACTGACGCAACACACAAGTTAGTGGAACTGATTCACCCAAAATAATTGTGTTTTGACAGTGGCAAGAAACCAAAGCACTTGGGGGGGACACCAGATGAATCAGGGGAGAATAGTGTTAAAATTCATTTAACAGTTCAATATTTTCAGCTACAAGGTACAGATAACTGACAAGACTGGTTAAATGCAGGTGTTCGTTAGGAATCCTATGTTGTGGAAGGGTGATGTCTTGTGTAATGTTTATTGCTATGACCAAGAAGTAGGTGCTGTCTGTGGTCCTGACTGAATCTCAGGCCAATCCTTTCTTTTTTCAGAATACAGTATCAATGACCACAACTGTAGCTATGAATAGGTGCTGTATGGGCTCTTAAATTAATGGGCATCAGTTAGCATGTTTTTAAGGATGACAGTCCACGTGTCAGTCCTGTTGTTGTACCAGGGTACTTATTAACCCGAGCTTAGCCTCCGTGAAGTTACATTACTGAATAAATTCTAAGCCACTTTAGAAAAAAAATTATGTGCAAAGCTTTAAAAAAATGAATAAACACAGCTGCAATCTCTTGGGATTCTTGCAAAAGACTCTGATTCTGAAAGGACTTTTTTGTTAACAATCCTTTATCTGACATCTTAGCACAAGGCAACTACCAGTGTTAAAGAAACAACCTTTTTCCAATGATTTTACCCATTTAGCATCCTGGGTAAGTATATTGATAATGGGTACAACAGCATGAGTGGGAATTTCAACTGGAGATTGCAAAGCAACACCTATAATTGCCACGCAACAGGTTGGCTCAAAGGAACATGAACTATCCTGGTGGGATTAATAAAGTTATAACCTTTCCTATCCTATATATGGAATGAATCTGACACAGAACATTTCAGTGAATGGTTAATACCAACTTACCTCCCCCAGTTTATCCAGCTTTACATATGTCTCCAACTTGCCAAAGCCAATTTCAGACTAAAGGAGGGGAAAATAAATAAATAAGCAATATTCAACACTTCCAACCTTAACTCTATTTTAAGATTATTCTGCAAAGAAGGTAATTCAAAGGCCTAAGGTAAGGATTATACACAATGCTCTCATAATTTGAGATCACAAACAAATGAAACAATTTGGTTTTTATTTTATTGCACATCAGCCAAAAAAGAAATCTGAGAATTCACACAACACAATTGAAGACAAACAAATGGCAGTATGTCAAGTTACAGCATTATCAAAACAATGGCGTAAGATCTCTTAACAGTTTACACAACTCATATTCAGAACCTTGCAAAAATATTTAGATCCCTTCAAATTTATCAGCACTGCTTGAATTACAAATTAAACTCACGCATATTTTTTAAACCATGATTTTTTTCGTGATCCCATATGCTCTAAATTGTCAGAGCTAAAACAAATAGTCTTTTAAAGAAAGGTAAAAGCCCTGCACATTAACATTTGGTAGAGTCCCATTTTTGCTGTAACAACTTTAAGTCTTTTGGGGAAAGCATGTACCAGATTTGGGAGTTATTTTTACCCATTCATTTGGCAAATCTACAGCAGGTTGGATGAGGCTTGTGGACAACAGTTTTGAAATAGTGCCACAGATTCTCAAGGATTTTGGGCCGCTGCAGGATATTCACAGTTTTATGTTTGAGCCACTGGACTTCCCAGTATGCGCTGCTGCATCAGTAATCAGGAAGCGGAAGCTGTATCACTCCACCCAGATGGTGCCTAGACAAGTCCAACCCTCAAAACTCAGCATCCAATAAGCAGACTTGTGAGGGAAGCTATAGAGGGGCAAATAAATATCTGCACACAAAAAAACTTATTTGACTTCTCAAATTCACAAAAAACTCACTGGAAAAATGCGTTCAAGTGTAATTTGTAATACAAGCAGTGTTTATCACTTTCAAGGGGTGTAAATAATTTTGCAAGGCACTGTATACACCCTTGGGGATATGATAGCCAAGGACAGACTTTGTAGGAGTGGTTCTGCCTGGATCACTAAAGAGCAGAAAGCATTTCTTCCTGACAGCAGCACAGCTCAGCATAGCTCAGCACATACCCATACGTTCTATATCAAAGGGTATCAAGGAATCTACCACTTACTCATCATTCACCCTCTCTGCAGAACTCTCCAGAACGAAGAGTTCATTTTACAACTCAGAGTATGGTTTTTAAATTGCATATTTTTCTTTCCTGTGTCTGACTACATCTTCAATTACCAGAATGAATTACTTGAATTGCCAAGTCTAGAGCCAGCCTAAAATAATTTTCATCTATCTTATCCAGGGTATTAGGAAGAACTGAATAAGCACCTGCACAGCCATCCCAGTAATAACCCCATGTTTGGATCTACTTTGTTATTTTTTGCAGTTCCTGAGGCTGCTGGGAATTTGTTTTTACTTTTGGTATTTTAACATGATCAAAGTATTTAATAGCCTATCCATTTGACTGCTGTTATTTTCAAAACTCATTGTCTTTTAAAATAAATTTAATTTTTGTAAGCCAAGCAGTGTTTTCAATCCTTTCGCTCCCTATTTCTCCTAATATTCTTACTGTCACAACGTCTGCATTTTGCAAAACTAATCAATTCAAACTTGAGTGCTTTTTCCTGAAAGCACTGAAGCAACAAGCCCAATCAGCTAAATCCTAAGCCCTGTGGCATACACAAGTACAGAGTTAAGCCACTAGACAAAGGCAGCATTCAACACTGGAAAATACACTGCCCAGCCAAAAAAAGAAAAGAAAAAAAAAAAGTCACTAATATTTGGTTGGACTGCCTTTAGGTTTGATTACGGCATGCATTCGCCGTGGCATCGTTTCGATAAGCTTATGCAATGTCGCAACATTTATTTCCATCCAGTTGCATTAATTTTTCGCCAAGATCTTCTATTCATGGGAAAGTCGAACCTCTGCGTAATGTCTTCTCCAGCACATCCCAAAGATTCTCAATGGGGTTAAGGTCTGGACTCTGTGGTAGCCAATCTATGTGTGAAAATGATGTCTCTCTCATGTTCCCTGAACTACTGTTTCACAATTAGAGCCCCATGAATCCTGGCATTGTCATTTTGGAAAAAAAAATCCATTGACGGAAAAACTTGGTCATTCAGTATATTCAGCTCACCCCATTTTTTGGGCACATAATGTTGCTGAATCTAGACCTGACCAACCCTACATCATAACAATTAAAGTTAAATCCAGGTGGTGATTTTTTTTTTTTTGGTCAGGCAGTGTATTTATAATTTGATTAAAGTACCTGCATTTTGTAATTGTGAAGTTTCATCATATACTGTATATACTAAAGAGATTTATTCTGGATAAACAGAGGTGTACACAGACCCTCGAGGTCTGCATGTCAGCCTTCTTTCCTTTCCTGGATTGGTACAGCCTGTGCCACAGCAGAAGATGAGTCAATAATGAGGTATCAGCAAGAGGAGTCATACTTTTCCCCGGTGACCAAGTTACCTAATGAACGATGAAGGTATCAAGTGCAAGATTTTGCCAGTCACAAGGGAAAATACACAGAAAGAACTGGAAAGGTTACATGTAAC
Organism: Heterotis niloticus; assembly: GCA_018136845.1. NCBI lineage: Eukaryota > Metazoa > Chordata > Actinopteri > Osteoglossiformes > Osteoglossidae > Heterotis > Heterotis niloticus. The sequence goes on from CM030898.1 coordinate 16,151,851, forward strand.
AGTGAAATACAGCTAACATTTTTATACCATTTGGTGAGTGATGCGCTTAAGACCACTCCAGTTAGAGATGAGTAGGCAGATCCTACACAGATGTCAGGACAGCGTGCACCCACACATCTATGTGCATTGGAAGGGACTGCAGGCAAAACATGGAAAGATTGGGAGAGTCCTCTCCAAACACCCCCTCCCCACTGAGTTTTTATGACCAAAGCTGTCATAAAGACTCAAGCTTTCCCTGAAGCCACAACTAAGCAGAAAGAACTGGAAGCCAGCATACCAACTGTCACTACAAAGCAATAAAGTAAAACCGGCCCCTTACCATACCTGTCAACCCAACAAAAGAAAAACAATCTGCTGCTGTTCGCCACACATCAACACATAGAAGAGCCACTTGTTCACTAACAAACATGAAATAATGCAATAAGTTTTTGTGTATAGAGCATGTAGTATTACAACTAAACTTTTAACTCAGTTAATAGGTTTATTCAGTTTTGAACACATCACTGGTCTGAAGAGCATAAGTAGGTCAAACCTAAACAGGGAAGAAAAACAACACTAACAGCTATGTAGGGAGATAAACCAAAGACTTCTGGAAAATTAAGCAACCATGTGTGGCGCCACTACCCACAAAACCATTCGGCAGAAAAGACAGTGCTGTTCATGTCCAATAACAACACAGAACACAGAATCAGAGCACAGGCCGAGGTTGCAGAACTCCACAGCACACTGAACGCTGCTAAAGAACGGCTAGCATACAAGGAATGATAAAAAAAAAAAAAAATACTTTTTTCAGTTCTGAGAAGGGAGTAAAATTGTATGGCCTCTTAGTATTTTTTGATCCACCCTTGCATACACTGCAACTTGCAATATGAAAGACACTCCTGTACATTTTAGCCCAACTTGTGTGAATATAATTTGTGTACATGGGTAAAATAAGCTATATCTCTGGAAAAAAGCTGTTTTTAAGCAATTATTATAAAAAAAGAATAAAACATCTGGTTGTGTAAAATATCCATAAACTCCCAGATGCCTTGTTTTATAATACTGTGGAGTACTGGAAGCTGTAATTCACTTATATCCTTAGTTTCTGGTCTCATGTTTGCTTTGCTTATCTGCATTTGCAAAGTGTCTCCATTTTAATATCTTAAATAAAGTCTAACCCAGCAAAAATTAAGCCAAAAAATAGAAAAGTTTATGGGAGTAGAAATGAAATGGTAATAAGGCTAGAAAATCTCATGTCTCTGGACAGGTCTGATATCCCTCTAGTGAAAACAGGGGTTGGTGCGCTTTACATGTGTGCACTGTGTGGCACGATGCCCTGTCTTTGTGTGTTCTGGGTTGAGCAGTATAAGGCCCTGCGTGTATGCTGCACAACACAATGTCTTGTGTGTATGCTGTACTATGTGATGAGATGCCTTGTTGTGTGTGTGCTGCGCTGTTTGATGCCATGTATGCTACATGGTGTTTTATCGTGTTTTAGTGATATTTGGAAAAATTGGTCTGAGGGTTTTTGGATGACCTGGGAACAATATTATTATGCACAATGTTTTCATAAACTGAGTAAAACAGGATTTACCTGTACATTTTTTATGAGCCCTGAGTGCTTAGCAACAGTGAAAATTATATTGCATGCTAACTGTTCATTGTGATCAGCAGATGGGTAAATGTTTTTCTGAAATGCAGCTAAGCATCCAGACACACCATTGCATAACGCTGCAGCTCTTGGAAAGAGTAAAACAAACATCATTTACTCACTAAGTAGAAAACAAACCTTATTTTGAAATGATGTGGTGAATAATTGATTGTGATGCCAAGACGCCAATTAGACAAGAGATATTTGCTCTTTCATAGCAGTGCAATGTGTTCATTCTGAACTGTAGAGAATATGGTTTTGTACCTCAGCTGTGTAAAACTCAGATCAGCACAACACTCCCACACTTTAGGTATGGAGCTAATGCACTAATGAGACTGCTTTCATTTCAGTGTTATATTAAAACACTTCACACACAGTGCGCTCTGGATGTCACAATTTGTTCAAATGCTTTGTTCATTTGGGGATTGGCAGATAGCATTTCTGAGCATATTTAAGACTTGGAAAATAATAGTTGTAGCTGGTAGCAACAAATGGCAGACACGGGGGGGGGCTTTTGTTACATGATGTGCAGCCTTAATTGTATTCTTCACACCTGCCTTGCTATCTCTCTATCTTCCACTGCATGCAATGCCTTCCCCCATCTATTCCTTCCCATTACTTTATCCTTCCATCACTTTATCCCTCTTGTTCTCCGGTAACTCTGTTAGTGAGTCAGTATGTGCATTGGTATGAAATTCCAGTCGGGTGCCACTCTCACCCACGCAGCTCACTCACAATGACACTGAATTATAGATGCGTCACATAACCATGTTGCCTTAATCATAACTCTCAAAACCCCTATCACTTTTCTCCACACAAAAGCCAACTTGTGAATCTTTTCTTCAAGGTTCAGTTACTTTATTTATTACTAAATAAATACATTCTTCTCCACCTGCATCACTTCATAGCAAGGGAAAGGCAGTCTTAAATACCAAGATGGTATGGAAACCACCTCCATGTACAGATGGTATGCACAGAGGGGGTCCTTGTGTATCTGTGTATTTTAACAGCTGATAAATAATCCCTCCTACCATCATCTCAATCAATCTCCTGACCCCTACAAACTGTCAGATATCATTGATATAACTGTTTATGCTATTTAAAAATATATTGCAGCAGTAAACTGCAATTTTCATCACTGAATACGAAGGGCAACAACAAGCGAAAGACTGAAAGGCCTCTGGAATAATGTTAACCTTAACTTAGTCTTAACTTAGAAACATGCCTTGTGGCACTCAAAATAGGAAGCAGCAAACAGCCCCACCCGCTGATCCCATTCAGCTGCTTCTTTCTCTTGCCTTTGGTGTTTCCCTTCCTCAACTTGAATGCTGGCCTCAGAGGGAGAGGAACATGGGTAGACCAAAAAGGTCTGGCACCAAAACAATGCCCAGGGCAGATGGATAGCCAAGAGGGAGGAGGAGAGACAGCCAAACACAGAACAGAGAAGAACGGTAGAGTTACGGTAGAGTCAGTTGAACCTGTGTACACAGTGCTCCTCCATGCAACAAGGCACCACTAAAGAAACAGGCCAAAATGGCTGCAGTACTTAAAGGATGACGCAGCTCCCTCTGTCTAGGCAGCCCTGTGTGCAACCCATTAGTTCCTCTGCAAAGGGTACAAATACAAAAAAGGCGCACATCTACTCATTCCACATATCTCTATGAATTGAAACAGCACACTGACACTAATGTATTAATGACATGATTTGAATATAGTGCACTGAATAAATACAAGACAATTTACGCCAAACATGTGCAATTTGTAAACAACACTATTCGGAAGATTCGAGCTGTAAAATGGCAAATTCAGATCTTCCTTCTTCCTCTGCAGCAAGTTTTCTTCGTGTGTTCTCAAGGTAAAGTGCATATTACTTTATTTTCAGGTGCTAAATCATTTATTTGCACAAGATTGTATTTTTCATTGGCTTGGTACTAATTTAATTTCAGGTAAACTACACACCCTTTTTTGTAGGTGATAATTATTGTATTTAATATGCTTTGTTTCAAAGCTTAATTTGCAAGCAGAGTCTAATTTTTATTACACTAGTTAGTCCAAGGCAATGTTTCCCAGGAACACATCTATTGTGCTGTCTGTACGCTCAACTTGCATTACCTTCAAAATCATGGGAAACATCTCAATGATTTTTTTTCTTGCAATGTTCCCTTGATATCCTTCATTTTAAAAACCATCTATAGATTTCTTTTGCATAAGAAACTGCCAAACCAGAGAACTTCAACAACCCCTTTAAAAAAATAACAGTTGGTCAACATCTAATATCTAACAGTAAAAACAACAGCATTCTGATTCTGTGAAGACACAGCACCTTTTCTTCCCTTCCCCCCTGTGGTGATTACATGCTTCTCAGGAATGAACTGCTGTTTCCACACCAAACTGAGGCTCTACTGGAGGCCTGCATATGATGTATAATATGAAGCTCTACAGATATTTTTACTAGCATTTTTCTTGAAAACAGTCTGAAAACTGCTTTTGGCCAAGTTCACAGGATAATATGCCTTTAAATCTTCTGATGCTAATGATATCCCCGTTTCCTTCTTTTGTCAAGAACAACTAGCTGTCTGACACAGGAAAAAAAAATACTAAAAATTACATACTGTTCATAACACTTATACATAAATTATTCAAGTAAGTTACAAATTAACTTGTTTACTACCTCTAAGTTCAACTGCACTTTATGACCTACCTGTTTTGTTGAATTGACTCTTCCTGTGAATTTCTTGCGTGCTGACTTGACTACACACTGCTGTTTTTATTGTTTTATTTGCACATTAAGTTTCATAATTTAAGGACAGGTGTGCAGATCCATTGCTAGACCAATAACCTGGATAAGATAAACCTTGAGTGATAGGGTGGGGCAACCTATAGCTGTATAACCACTTGTGTCCATTTGCTACAGAATTAATTCCTGCATAAAAAAAAAGTTGATAGAAAAGCTGATGTTCTTGGAAGCTTCCATAGTAGGGAGCAGTCTATGTAACAGGAACCACATTAAAGTTGTGTGACACAAAAAAAAAAAAATTCCTGTGCTCCAAAATTCCAAATTCCATATTCTCAGTTGTTTTTAAATCACAAGACCTTTATGGAATTAAAATAATATTCATTGTGAATGGCTGTCATGTGACAGTCTCAATGTGTGATAAAGGAACAAAGCAGCAGCTGATCATTATGTCACTTATGTTGTACTTGCAGCGCTTCTCTCGCTGCAGTAGGGTGGGTGCTGACAGGTAACAGGAGGGTGTCACTCACGAGTGAGGCACGTCGTAGCCGTCGGCTCAGTGGCTTGTCAAACGGTGGGCTGTTCATGGCAAACTTCTCCAGGTAGCCTTCTGGCAAACGAATGTCTGCTGGTAGAGAGAGCCGTTTGTTGATGTCCTGCACAAAAAAAGAAAATGTGCTGATTAATGAGTTTACAGATATGCCATCTCCTGTGTGTAATGCTCTGTATCACCAGTGCATAGGTGCTCAATACTCAGAGAAGCAGTACATCATACATATTTGCAGAGAATGCCGCTTCCTGCCTGTGGTGTACTGCAAGCTGCCAGCAGTGTTAAGAGATGCCATAAGACCCTCAGCCAAACAGACCACCAACACGCTGCGAATCAGATGTCAGCATGAGGACCTCCAGCCATATTTCACTGGCCTGAAAAACCCAAGACACAGACCTCCCTCCTGCTCAAGTCTCTGTTGTGCACATGTCTGTGTGTTTGGTCTGGGATATGTTTCTCTGCAGTGCAGCTTCTCAAATACGTGATAACAGAAATGCATATTCTGAGAGCTTTTAAAAATGCATTAAAAAAAATTTGGCAAAACATTGAAAATTCTGTACATGAAGCAATGCAAACCCTACAATTAAAGATGGGCAAATAAAAACCAAACATAGCGATCTTTCATTTCAACTGTAGGTGTTGAGCGTACATGCACGTACACATAAACACACAAGCAAGCTGACAAAATAAAACACTTGCAGTGAGATTAAAGGCATGTAAATTCAGTCTTATATTTAACCAGCTCACAGTTAAGATTTATTCAGCTTCAGTAAGGATTCTCACTTTCTCTAGACACAAAGGCATATGCTTACACACATGCAAGTAAACATAAAGAACCCGAGTAGACAAACATGCACACACACACACGAGCCCAGAAACACACAAACTCACAAAGACGTGCAACTATGCAGTCATGCATTCATACAAACACTCGCACAAATTCCCACTGAGCTGCTCCTGGTCCTGCCTAGGAAGGAACTGTACTCACAGAACAGGGCACCTCCAGGAGATCCCTCATCCTGCTGCAAACTGACAGAGATGTACACAGTTCCTACACTGCACCTGGTACAACTCCCACATGACCACAACAACACAGAGTCCTGCCAGAAAGCGTCAGCCATGCAGGAGAATCCAGAGAGGAGATGGGGAAAACAAAGATGGAGAGGGGAGGAAGGAGGAAAGGCCAATCTGGGAGGGAGTCTGACTGTTTGCAGCAAGAAAAGAGTAATTTTCCATCTCTCCTTGTCTATTCCTGCCTCACTCACTCCCTCCCTCTCTCTCTCCCTCTGTGACAAATAGCATTTAGATTAGGAGGCTAATCCAGTTTCAGCCTGAGTGGCTTGTTGTGAGTGGGGGCTGCAACCAGCTGCATGTCCAGAGGCTCTTCCCCTACTGCTGCCCTCATCAGGCCACAGCTGCCCCCCCCCCCACACACACACACACACAAAAAGAAATATACATTTACACATGTGGCAATTTAAAAAAATAAATAAATAAATAATAACATCCACACTCATGCTTTTACACACAAGGAAGTGAATACAATGCAAGATAATTAAACATTTGGATATATATTTTGAAGGGCATCTTCCAAACTGTACAGGCTACAATGCTAAGTCCTAATGTGCCTTACAGAAGACATACTATGCTCTTACATGACACCACATAGCTGGGGGTGAAGCTTAAGACAACCTTCTCGAAATGGATACAATCCTATTTTGCTGGGTCTTTGGAAAATGCACAAGTTTAATCTTCATGAATACAGGGAATTTCACACATAAATCATAATAAGCTGAATGCAGGGCTCTGCATACAAGATCCAGTATGGAGCAAATCTGGGCACAACTGTGTACTTTGTCATGTTGTCTCTGCAATGCAAAACACATGGCAATATTCACTGTTTCAGTGAGGACAGCAAAGCCTTTATTTACTCTCTGACTTTGCTAACAGCCATATCCATCACTTCCATGCGGTATAGGGCACGCACCACAGATCTGTGTCAGTGGCTGCATGCCTCAGTGTACTCTGTGCTCATCACCCACAGACCTCTGTTATAGCGTTAACCAAACTTGCCACGCCAGTACCTCGTTGGAGATGCGTCGGTGACTGTTGTTCCGCATGCGGACCCGGACCGGGCTTTGGACCTCATCAGAGGACGTGCCGGAAGCTTGGTCACTCTCCCCGTCGGAACCCATCTTCACATTTTCATGGACAACACCTGCAAGATACACATGTAATGCATATGTAAAGATGCACAAATTTAAAATTTAAAGTCAAATGTAAAAAGCATTTATAAAATATAATGGAGATTGACTTGATACTTTAATTGAAACCAAAACATGGAAAGTGTCATTAAAAAAAAAAAAAAAAATTACATTTAACAAAAAAAAAAAAAAAAAAAAACCTACTGAATGGGCTGCAGGAATGGATTATACCATCATATTCATATGGATGTCAGTGCCAGGAATCTCAAACACCTCTAAGGAAGAGGTGAAGCTGATCGATCACTTTTATCTAGCATGCAGCCTGAATTGTGTGTTGTGCCCTGGGAGCAGGCAAGCACTGAAACTTAACATGATTCTCAGGTTCCCTCCCCGGAGCAGTCTGCCATTGGAGGTTTCAGTACCGGTAATCGCAAGTTGCCCTGCCCAGGATCACCCTTGGAACTGAACTCAAGTTAATAAGGAAATTAAATTATTCAAACATCTCTTAGCCAATGAATCCACTAATAAGGACTCTATTCAATAAATAAAAACAATGTAAATTAAATGTATTATATGAGACACAGTGCTAGCACACTGCTTTTATAATAATGAAAAGAGATCATATGACAAACAGTAGACCTTTGTCTAAAGTTGGGGTAAAGAAGGCAGCTGACACTGAATACAACAAGCCATCCATCTCATGTAGCTTAATGGTGCTTACACTAACGCAGGAAAACTGCCCTGGCACAACTAGTATTGATACCAGTGCAGTCAGAGAGCTTAGCATTGGCACCGTCAATAGCCTTGTGTCATTAAATGCATATTAGAAGTTTATAGGAGCAGAGCCCAAGAAAAGAAGGCAAGGAATGAACCCAATTCAGACTCCCTGCTGATGAGAAGGCAAGGTGAAGGTGTGTTAAGAGTCTGTTCTGGACCTACTGGAGCCTGAGACAGGAGAACCACAACTAGTCGAGGTGCCAAAACTTCCTTATGGACTACACTTCCTGACAACTTCAGCAGAGAGAAACTGAGGGACCAATACATGGTGTCCCCTTGGTGACATACATACAGTACATACACATAACTAGAATTTGTATTTACAAACGTATGAGCAGTATTTACCTACCTACACACAAAGTAAACCTACACTCCCTTTTAGTTTGCACACACAGGAACACCCATGCAGTGTACACAACTGGTATTTAAAAACAACAAGTTAGAATGCTGAATTACTGTACACCGCTGTTTGCGTGACTAAGAATCTTTATCAAGAGACGTGGGAGCACATATAGACTGTGTTGTTCTGTTTTTTAAACACCTGCCCTCTCTGCCTATGAATCCCACACTCTGTTCTCATATGACCCTATATGTTTCCAGCGTTACTCCAAACCCATTACACTTAATTTGTATTGACCAGTTCCCGCTTACCAGGTGTAATTCTGTCAGTTGTTCTCCACTTTAATTCCAGTGACAGCCTAAAGCCTTAGTAGCATTTGCAAAATTAAAGAGCAAACTCTTTAAACTGGTAAAATTAATATGACTATTAGATGATGCCAGCCTTGTCCCCAACCATCACAGTGATTTACAGAAAGCATGCAAGACCTATTGCACACATATGAACACCCACACAGGCTCTCATAAGAGAACGGCAGCAGAAGGACTCACCAATGCGGCTGCCTGCGGGTCGGCAAGTCTCCAGGATTTTCAGCATGCGAAAAGGGGAGAGCCGCTGGGGCTCTCGTCCGCCATCGCCCATCGTGGCCCCTTGTGGGCGACCCAGGATACAAGTGTACCAGCGGATTCAAAGCAGTTTAATATAAAGGAACAAAACTGATGATTCAGCAAAAATTAAACTGGCCCAGTTTAAGGCCTCCTCTTAATTGAAATACATGCCCAAATTTGACGCAGTCAGCCAAAAAAAAAAAAAAAATGGGCCACTTGTATGCAGGCACAAACAGCCTTAGATAGCCCTAACACAAAACAACACCTGCGTGAGACCACTTCTGAGCTGCATGTCTACCAAAGCGACAAAACTAGGAAAGGCATCTCAATAGAAATCCAATCCCAAAATTAAAAATCTTCAGGCAAGTTAATGTCCCTGGAACATGCAGAGTTTTAGAGCCACACAATGGGAGGGTCCCGCACCCTCACAGGATCTGCACTCCTGTCCCCAGAGGAAGGAGCACCATGCAGTAAAGGAAGGCAACCCCACCCCCCACTGCAAACACACACCCACACACAGCCCCAGCCTGAATTCTACACAAGTACAGACCAACTACAAGGCCTAAGAGACTTCAGTTTACAGTCCATCAAAAGGTGTGCATGAGAGATCTAAGAGTGCCGCAGCTCTGCACCTTCACCTTAGGCATAAACGTGAAACACACACACATGCTCTGAAGAAAATCTGTTCCTGCTCCTTTCCTCTTCTGCATTCAGACTCCACTGCAAATGGCTCTCTCAGCCACAGACACCCTCTTTCTTTGCAGCATTTAAGTTCGTCCCCTTGTGTCACTGTGTCAGCAGTCTGACTCCATCTGATCTCTCCCCCTTTGTCTGAGCATCCGTGTTGTCTTGTATGCGGCTCTATTCAGATGATCCCTGCAGGCTTCCAGCCTCCGCCTCTCGCTGTCGCTCCCATTCACCGCTCCCTCCCTTCGTCGCTATTGTTTCGGTGGCCGGGACACAGAGAGAAACACGCAGAGTAATCGCTCCCTCCTGCTTGCTGCCTCACTCTCTTCCCTGGACATGCATTAAACGTACAGCTTTTTACACTCTGTAGCCCTCTCTTTTCCTTTCCTTTCAAGGCCCTCTGTACTGCTCTCCAGCAGAGGACAAATATACCTCTGCTGATCTCAGTCTCAAGAACGTACACGCTAGCAGGGAAAAGAGGAGCAGACGGTCCAACAGCAACCCACAGCTCCTCCTCTCTCCAGCCATTCCCTCAGCATTTCTCTCTCACTCTCTCCCTCCCTTTCTGTCTCTTCTCCCAAGGGGACAGTTGGAGAATGCAGGCCATTATTTATCACAGACTGGGGACAAACGCAACCTCATAAATAGGAAGAGAGCATCTCAGCTATGGTTAGCTCACTCACGTGCTACAGAGGCAGGGCAAGGGCAGTACAAAGCTGAAGTAACAGGGTAAACATACAAGGGTAAACACAAGCCAACCAAAACCCTACCTTACAGGTCTTGAATCACAAGTTCCATCTCTTTTAAAGGCTTTGAGTGGAGTACCCTGGAGTGATTCATTTCCATTATACAGTATATTATGCCAATACACAATGGCAATGTAAAGAAATGCAGTCTCCAGTATGCAGTAACTTTTCCTTGGACACATACTTTTTGCTCCTTTCACACAAATACAGAGTTGGGTGCTATGTTTTCCTAAGCTTCTAATGCTCCAGAAATATGGCGAACAGTTCCACTCAGCCGGCTTAGTCTTAAAGTGGAGGCTCTTAGTGGGATCGATATCACTCTGCCACCCCTGCACAGGCCAGTCAGACAAAAGGCACTCCTTGAATAGGAGTGGTGCCAGGCAGAGAGGCGAGGTGCTTACAGGCAGGGCCCCACCTTCCCAGTCCTTAACTAAGTATTTGACTGTGTTCCAAATGCAGCCATTCAAACAGTTTACCTGGGTTATTTTCTCAATTTCAAGAAATATGAATAAAATTATTCATTCCGGTATACAATTTTATGTATAAGGTTTAGATGTACATTGCTGAAAAATAAAGGATTTAACCACATATATTTACATGATATACAAATGCAAACAGATTTTGAATGAAGTTTCCCTTCAAATAGAAGGTATGAGCAAATATTCACAGCCTCATTGTATGTGGTGGTGGGGTCACAAAGTTGGAGGGTCAGTAAAGTCTGTGTCCACTGGAATCCATACCAGAATCAATTCACTCATTGTGCCACTGCAGAACAGCATATCACATCAGTTGGGGTCACCTCAAACATTGTAATTCACAGGTAAATGCATTAAAAATTTACTTTTTGTTCATTCAATTGAGAAAACGATCAGGTTCTTGCTTCCTGTGTCATTTGTACAATTATTATTTGCAGGCATGTCAGGCAACAATTCATGCATTTTTTTGAATGAACAGCAAAAATCCTTATGTGAATACAAGTACAGCAGTTCTTAGTCCTTACGCTAATTTTGTTCCAGGTCAGTTAACTCTTCTTTACTGTTGCAATGAATAGATACAGTATACCTGTAAATAAACTGAATAAATCACACAATTTAAACCACATTAAATTGAACCCAATGGATGCAGAACAAAAGCATTTTTGGCCATGTTAAATAGTGTGTGCAAACCTTTATGTTGATATTTAAAAGTGTTCACAAATCAAATTCTTTCATTTTACAGCATGTGAAACTAAGATACATAATTTAACATGAAATTAAAAAAAGGAACTGAATAATCTATGCAAATTTCACAAATATCATATTTTGTGTATTTAAAAAGGCAAAAAGAATTTTAAAATTTTAGTAGTCTATGTTTAAAAAAAAAAAAAATTTACACACACACACACACACACACACACACACACACGGGGGCTACAGACAGCCTGAAAAATCACAGCAGGGATAAACATACATACATTAGCATTCAATTTTATATACAGCACATACTGAAGTGAACGTCCTCAGCTAGCATTAATACACATCTGCAGTGATATATCCTTTACAGAATGTGCACTACAATAATAAACCTTTCCAAATGGTTATGCGTGACCCTGATGTGAGATTGGGAGGATGGTGGGGAAGACAAGTACCGAGGCTGGACCATCAATAACGTAAAACTGAATACCTGTGTGGCACTAACACACTGCAGCTCTGAATCCCTCCAAATCTGTCTTACTTGGTCACACGGCCTAATTCAAGTTTTCCTCAATATAAAAGACTATATGATTGTGATAAATTAACTGGGAAAAACAGTCATTATCATGAAAGTGAATAGTCAGTCTTCAGCACTGAGAAAGTCCGCACATGAAGACAGTGGAGTTATTCCCATTCTTATAGTAAGAAACACCATTTCAATGAACACATTTGTTGTAATAATGGAGATTACCATAATGTAATTCACCACAAGAAGTAGAAGATATCAATAGAGGGTTTTACTGCACTGGAACTAATTCCCAGAGGGGATTATAGAACAATAATTCAATAAAATGCTTTACTGCATACTGGAGATCAGCATTTAAAACATTCCTGTAACACTGCCATTCACTAATAGTCTGCTCTTCTCCTAAAGTGTCTGTCAAAGACCTGAGACTTCACAAAAGCCTATGTCCATCTCTTACCTCTCAAAATAAAATTTTGCCCATCCCTTCCCCCTCTTTGATCTTCTCCTCTCCTCTGTCGACAATGTGAACACAAGTCTAGTACAGTAACCATATCTGAAGATTCCAGTGGTTCTCTGCCCCCCCCAGTCACATATAAATCACTGATCAATCTTGTCCTTAGCAGCAGTCACTCCCCCATGTGCTCTGATCTCCACCTGCTGCACCTATACCCGATAAACCCAGCACCACATTGCAGCTCCTAATGTAGCAGTCATTGAACTTGTCTCTATATTCTGTCTGTCCTGCCCACTTGACCACAAGCAGCTACCACTTTATCCAGTTAACACTACAATGGCACAATTTCCCTAAGAAGCCCATTACTGAAGCTGTTTGCTCTTCATTATACTAAAATAGTATTACAGCGTGCAGCTTGGACTGAACAACAGTGTTTATGGTTCAATAATAAAATTTAAAAAATGGGGCTTCAGGCATTGTACTACTAACTAAAGTGAGAATGAGTTAGAAATGCCCACAGAGTGGTCACCATTAACATCTGCAAGAAGCTCAAATTACACCCCCATACTTCCCATGGCAGAATGTAGAAATATACTTGCTTTGTATTAACACTGAATCAATAGGAAGACTTGCATGAGCACAAATCAAAAACGGCTGTGAAGAAACAATTAAGTTTTCACCACAAACAGACTACAAAACTGCTTTTATGCACATGGCAGGCAAAGTTTTTGGGCAGACACTGGAACTGACAAGCATATTTAATTACAACTGTGACAGACAGGAGCCCAGCAGGGCAGCGGCTTGGGTAATGCCTCTGACGTGTTTCAGAGAAGCTGCACTTTCATGCTGCACCATTAACAGGGAACGTGTGTGAACTGCAGAGTGAGGTGAGGGTGAGTCAGCGCCTGCCTCCACTTCAGCACTTGGGGACGATCGGGGTGGACATGGAGGGCACCCCACAGCCTCAGCTTTTCCATTGCAATTCAATTTCATTATTGCCAAACTTATCACTTAAATGGACTTTGCTCTTCAGATGACGTCTTCCCCTCACAGAAAACTTGATAAGAATGAACACAGCGCACACAATGAAATCAGGGTGCAGAGATGCTCTGCCAGAACTGGACTTGCTCTTCCTAAGAATCACCACATCACCTCCAAAACAAAAGTTATCCAAAACTTAGATTAACATTAAAGGTCAGGTTTGGCTCCCCCTGTTGCTGTGATGAACTTGAGCAAGGTACTTACCCCCAACTAATTTAATAAAAGTGTCCAGCTGTGTAAATGGAGTAAATACTTTAAGTTGCTTTGAATAAAAGCAGCACATCAGTAACAAATTAAGAGCAACATGAATTCCTGACCTGTGAAAATACAAATATGGAAAAAAGCATACAAACTTTTTTTTTTTTTTTTTTTTTTTTTTTTTTTTTTTTTAAATCAAGCAGCATCGCCATCTGTGCATTAGTTTGTTCCAATGCTCCTTATTTTAATGCATTCACGCTAGTTCAAAATTCACTTCTTTTTTTTAAATAATTTTTTAGTGGACAGTCCATTGCAAAGGCCCCATGCAGATCCATGCAAAAATCAGCAAGCAGCACTGGGGAAGAACTGAATAAATAGAGCTCACTCTCCCTGCAGTTCTCACAGGCAGCCTGAACCAACCCAGAGGTCTGCAGGCCCACTGCAACACCGTTCCCCTCCCCTGCTCTTTTCCGGCAGCCGGTTCCAAGCTCCTGCCGTCGGCTCAGTGGGAGCTGATCACAGAGCCATGCTCTGTCTGCTGTGGAGGCCCCAGAGACAGGAATTGAAAGGACAGCTTGTCTCCTGAGTCATAGGCAGACCTGGCAAACAAAATGAGGCACAGGCAGCCAGGCCTCCTCCCCACCCCACGCGTCAAACATTTCTACATCATGCTGAAGAATATTACATTAATTTGCACAACATGCAGCCAGGATCCATTATGTAACCTGACAAAGTGAGTGTGTGTCTGCATGGCTTAGACAAGAGGATTAAAGGCAATGAGATCTATCATTATAGTGCTCCTCTTGCTCTTTGCTTTGCTGTAGCACCAGGCTCTCTCCATCGTCTCCATGTCATTTGAGGAAGACAAACACCATCCTTTGACACTTTATTGACCAGTAAGCACCTTCAGGCTGGACAGAAGTGTCCGTTAAGCATGCACAGGGCTCTCGTTGTCATCATGTACAGACTTCTAGACAAACCCCTGGTCTGCAGAAATACATTGCTGACAGTCCAGCCAAAAAGGGTTCTCCTGCACCTGAGCACTCCAGCAAACTAAGCCTTTGTGGTGCAATGCAGACCTGACCCAGAGTCAGTAGCAGAATGTGGCTTAAAATGTCTGATGTTTGTTTCATAGTACTAGACCAGGTACTAGTGTTCCAGGGCAAAGTAAAATGTGAAAAAAATGGAACAAAAGAGTTTATCTCCAATAATTCATGCAGTTTAAGAGGTTAGAAACAATAGCAACACTGCATATAAAGATGCAATAAAAGAGGTTTGTTGTCTAAATGGAACAAGTAAAAGACTCATATACATTACTATTAAAATGAATACTAGAGACACTGAGGTATTAAAGTCAAATACAGAATAGAAATAACATTGCAGAGCATATCGTGATGATAAAAAGACTAAATAATGAAGAGCCAACGTAAGGCAAAGATGGTTTCACTTCAGATGACAAATGCACTATGATTTACAGCCACATTTTGCTGTTAAGAAGTATCAGGAAGACATGGACACTCAAGGTCCATCAAGCGCTCAAGAGGAATATTACCTGAGCATATCAGCAATCAGTAACAGAAACCAACATGCCATTCCTACTTCCACCTCTTGGTTCTTTTAAAGCAAAGAATACAGATTCTAAATATGCATCAAGTACATGAAACTAGCAGGCATCCAAAATGCCATCCATAGCCTTAAAAAGAAAGAAGACATTGAGAAGATCAGTAGACAAGGAAATAAATGAGAAGCGGGGAGAGAGACACAGACACAGAGACAGAAGTCAGTCACCAAGAGATCCAGTCCACTGTAGAGTCAGGTAGGGCCTCTCCAGCATGCCCACGGCATCCCAGCGCAGGGCCACCCGCCTCAGGTGCCCTGCATACTGGCGCAGGAAAGAAGGAGTGCTGCTGGAAGGAGGAGGGCCCACCATCGGTTCTGAGAGAAAGAGCAAGAGTGGGCAAAGAGGAAGGGCATATGGGGAATACCAAAGTTGGTTAGCAAGATGTACTGAAGCAGAATGAAGTCATAGGAATCAGAGGATATTTTTAATGGTGAGAAAGGATAGGGAGAGGAGCAGTAGGAAAGGAGGAGTAGATTTCAGCCAAACCAGGTTGGAAACAATCCAAATAACAAAACAGTGCAAGATGTACAATAATAAAGCAACAAATCAACGGAAGATGTAGATTGATGTCTCAGACAAAGAAGCAGGACAAGACACAGAAAAAGTCCACAGGGAAAGAAGCAGGCCTACTTCAGATTGGACTGCCTTGGGCCCTTGACAGGCAGACACAGCTACAAATCACTGGGTGACACAGAAAGCATCTTTTTCACTGGCCAAGTAGAACGGTCATTTCACCCTACTGTCTGAAAGCTGAAGGTAGCAATAGCCTAGTTCTTTACAGCCTTGACTGTGCAAGCTTGTTCTCTTTTACAGAAAGCTGGAAAGGGGCTTCACTAATCAGGTAAGGTAAGTGCTTACCCTTCCATTACACAAGGCAAGCTGAAACACAGGTCCACTAAATTAGCAGCATAGCCATGCTGAGTTTCCTTTCATTTTGCTCAAGTTCTCATCAGTTAAACAATGCAGTCTGGAATAGCAAGCCTATTTAAATTCCAACGGTGGTTCAATAAATGTTTCCCACCACTTAATTGAAAGATAATGAAAAGGAACTCTGATATACATTTTAGAAACAAATATTGGTGTTTACTTTTTGTTTTTCAGATTCTTGATGTCTCTATTCTCACAGACTATAATCCAGCTGTGGAGGGGGATGCGGAACAAGTTACTTGTGATCCTTTATTTACTGAATGAAAAGAAGGAGGGGGGGCAGTCAACAGTGATAAACTGGTCAGGTGAGCAAACACTACAGTCATTGTAAAGTTCGTGACCCATAGACATGGACTCATTATGTACATAACACATTCTCTATCTGTAGCTTTCTATCATTATCACCACCCCCCCCCCACCCCACCCCAAGCATTTAGTCTGCAAACTGCCCTCACTGCGCCTGAACACTCCTCTGGGCAGGTGGATCCTAGATTTCTTGACCAACAGCCCACAGATCATCAGGATCCACCTTCTACACCATTGTATTGAACACCAGTGCACCGCAAGGCTGTGTGCGCAGTACACTGCTTTTTACCTTCCTAACCCTCGACTCTGTCACCAAATATAGCAACAATTACACCATCATGTATGCTGATGTTACCACATCTGCAGGCCTCATCACCAACAGCACAAATGAAATGGAGCAGCTTGAAAGCTGGTGCATGGAAAACAATCTGTCTCTCAAAGACCATGGAGATTGTTGTTGGCTTAAGAAGGACCTGAGCTGTCAAGAATCTTGAAATGCACATCACAGAAGATCCATGTTGGACCCACAATTCACTTGGTGAGAAAACCAAAACAGAATCCACTTTCTAAGGAGTCTAAAAAGAGCAGGACTTCCATCACCATCCCCACCAGCTTCTACAGAGGCACTACAGACAAGTACCAAACTTCTGAATCTCAGTTTGGTGGACAACTGTACTGCATCTGACCAGAAAGCTCTGCAGCAGGTAGTAAAGACTCTACAATCCAACTCAAGGATTTCACTGCTCACCATCGAGACCACCTACACCATACAGTGTGTCAGGAAAGTTTGTATCATCACCAAGGACCCTTCTTACCTTGTCTTTACCACTGCCATCTGGAAGAAACTGCCATAGTTTCTAAGCCAACACCATCTGGCTGAGGAGAAGTTTTTCCCCCCCACACGGTGTCAGACTGATGAATCCTGGACAGCACCACCACTATCAACAACCTCCTACATATTATCCTCATCAATAGTACTGACTGTATGACTGTACTAATCATATGTACACATAAATTAATGTGCAAAAAAACATTAATTACAAATCCTTAAGTGTGGTGTGCTGTAGCTGTGTGTGCTTGCATGGCACAATCCCAACCTGTGTGTGTGTGTGTGTGTGTGTGTGTGTGTGTGTGTGTGTGTGTGTGTGTGTGTGGGTGGGTGGGTGGGTGCACACGCAATGTGTGGCATATAATGAGCATCATATATAAACTGCATACACCTTTAAGAGAGCATCATTACAACAAGGAGTGTTGGACCTAGGAAAAGCCAGCTATGATGCTTATGTACAAGGGATTGGTTCAACAAAAGTAAAGTTAAAACAAGATTCTTCAAGCAACTTAGTTTTGTTTGTTATAAATGTGAATAAATGTTTCATTCATATTGGACCAGCTCATTATGCTGAACAGCTGGTGTGTGTGTGCGCTGAGTGAGGATCCTTTGTGTGCTGTGCTGCACTTGCTACAAAGTGCTTTAGTGATATTTGGGAAAGTTAGTTTGGGGATTTTTGATTAGGCTGGGAACACATTATTTTTTTCCATGAGAAACAATGGAAATAGCTGTTTTATATGTTTTTTGCACAATGCAGCCTTTTGAGGAACCAATTAAATGCATAACTTGAGGGATGACTATCCATCTATTACCTAAAATGATCTATTTATCGATTTGTCTGTGTCCTTTTTTCTCTGCCGACTGTTTATTGTACTATGGTCCAGAAGAAACTATATTTCATTCCCTCCTGCACAAGTGTAGAATAACAATAAAGTGAACTTTGACTTGATGGAACAATACAGCCTTGCAGACCATCCAGCCAGACATGCTCAAGAACAATTGGCTACTGGAATTACTCTCTGTTCATTGCATTTCTGTTCTCCATGCTCAAACATGTATTTTAATGCGAGCTCAAAAGTCAGCGCTCCACACAAACTGCCACACTACCTTCAATAAGCACCAGATGGCACAACACTTCATAACAGACTTTCTACTGTAGGCACCAGCAGTAGGCACTAGACACATTTATCCCTTGTTTTGGCTGCTAGCTCTCTCTGTGACAGCTGAACAAAGAGCACTGAAACACAGAACTGTACCAAAGTGGTCAGGAATCTGGTACAGCGCAGTGTGGACACAGCAGGAGATGTTGACAAGGAAATTAACTAAGCCATAATAGTATAAAGCTCAAGAATAGCAAGGACATTCTAAGCGAAGCCCATTACAAGGCCAAAAAAGTGAACTGTGAGCAAGATGCTAAGGAGGAAGCCCAATGTTGTACACAGGAGAAAAGCAGTGACCTGAAAATACTCCAGGAAAATAACTGGGTAAAGCAGTGTTGGTAGCATATGGAAGTCACTTCATTTTAAAGTACCAGCTAAGAATCTAAATTATAGACAGCAGAAAAACTACACCAAGCCATCTCAGCAACTCAGAGAAGGATATGGACCAACACAGTGCAGGTTGATGCCGAGGTCAAAATAAATGGATAACAGCAGCGCTGTGAAAACAATGATGATGATGATGATAATGATGCAGCTCATCATTATGACAAATGCAAAATACTGCACACTATGCCTGTCCAACAAGAAATAATACATGAGTTTCAAGCCTGTCCTGCTAATGCCACCCATGCCACTTTTCCTTCTTAGCTGGACACTTGTATTTTAAGGTTTCCTTCCTCTTTTTGTAAGAGAAATAGCACACACTCAAGTGTGCGAGGGCAGTCCAATCAGAATAGTCCTTCTGAAGAGGACCAGACTATAGAAGGTGGTACGTAAGAGGCTCAAACTACAAATGATACAATTACAAAACTGCAATAACAACACTGAGGGAGCAGTCTTATGGAGGAGCTAATATGTACAGCACTGGAGCTCTGCCAGGGAAAGCAGTGTGGAATGGTGGGGGGCTCTCACCGTTGTCCCGAACAGTGGATGGCTCATCCAGAGCCATCTGCTCTGCCAGCTCTGAGAGAGAGTCGTCCACAGGCCTGGAGCTGCGGAGGGTCATGGACAGACGCCGCTTTATGATCTTCATCCTATCCATCCCGCCCGTGCCCAAAGTGGCCCTAGTGGAGCCTGAGAAAGACAATAAGGACAACAATCATTATTAGTGTCAGAAGCCAGGCACTTCATTAATAAGTCTACATCATTTTAATCTTAGCAATACAATTAATATCTAACAAGGAGACAGATGTCAGCCAAAAAAAAAAAAAAAAAAAACTAAAGGTTTCAATGAACAGGAAATGAATTTAAACTAATCCATCTGAAACTTGTTCACATGAAAAACTTGTTCACATGAACTTTCACGATTTTTCTAAAAGTATATTCATACACCCATGCTACTAATAAACTGCTTCTGTGCCAATATAAATTACAAAACCCTGATCAATTTCTAATGCTTGCTTTTGCTTTTAACCCCCCCCCCCCACAGGAGTGCAACATCATTTAGTAATTCTTTATATGTCTGTATACTGTTTCCCTTTAATGTAAATACAAAACTGGCTCCATATGCGATATCATTCCTCTTCTCCAGGCGCATGCTCACTATACACCATCTCAATGCACTTAACTCAGGTTTATGTGTCTGACCAGCCAGCACTCTGAGCCACTCCAAGAGAATAAAAGCACTGGTTCCAAAGAAGAGGCAGAAAGAAACATTAAAAATAGCCCCATTTCACTCCAACAAGACATCTAGAGATGGGTCAGCCCATCAGCAGGAGGGGTTAGTTTCGATATATATTCTTACATAAAGACCTGCCAAGCCAATAGGCATCAAGAGCAGACAGAGCGGTGTCTAAAGGACTAAAGATACTGAATAATACAGAGCATCAGTATACAGTACTAAAGAAAAGTCTGAGTACACAGTTGGAAAAGTTCTCTTTACAAGGCATGTGGTTAAGAGGATTGAGCCAGAAATCAGCTGACGTCCTTCCATTTCTTCAGCAACATGCAGTATAAGTAAGGTACCAAAGGTTTGAGTCCACCGTGGCAATACTTGTATAAGACACACTGGAGAGAAGAGTGCAAGTAAAGCAACCCGTACATCCTAAATCTCTGAGGCCAACACCACTGAGAAACATTGGGAAAAGACCCGTTGCCTTTTCCCATAGGCATGCACGCATACATACAAAGTGTACATCACTATAGAGAACAGTATCTAATAAATTAATACATATTTTTACATGTGTAAGTCCCTCTCCCAGAAAGCAGCTCCCAGCTGGCAGACAGAATCAGGTCCTTATGCATGTGCCTGCAACGTCTCAATCTCAGCCAGCAGGAATATTTTGAATGTTACAGAAAAAAAGCCAAATAAGTTTGTGGTCACATATGACATGAAATTCAGTAATGCACAATATACATGTAATAAGAAATAAATGCCATATTATAAGAATTTTTAAAAAAATAGTGTAAATTGTCTGTGCTTTAAGGTCAATAAAAAAACTGTACATCAGCTAGGAGCTGGTGGTTTCATATGAAGGTGAAGAATGATGGAAAGGCAGCGCTTTACTGACAGCTCAGGGCTGAAAGATGTACAAGACATAAGAATATCTGCAGCTTTTTCACCTTTTACTTGCTTCCACTCTTCTGAAAAATTAAGGCAGCACTTTATGTGACTATGTCAGTGCCTCAGGAGACACCTTGTCTCGTGATTTGAATCAGTATGCTATTCATCCTTATTAGAACAAATAAACAGTCATTTCTTCTTATTAAAAGTTTGTAGTGGTGAAAAGATTGTTACTGGAAAGAATCTAAATCAGATTTATTGGCAAAGTATGCTCACAAAGGGAATTTGGCTTTGGTTTTCAATGGCTCTCAGTGTACTTAAAAACAACACAACAGACATACATGTGCAAAAGATTGAAAACAAGAAATAACATAGAAAGTCTGGGACCAACTGCATTTAAACTTAAATACAGAGGTTATGCTGATAATAAAGGTGTACTGGACCACTTTGACCACTGGAAGAAAATTCTGTACAAAACTTCAAGCCGCAAATTTGAAAATGTAAAACATAAAATGTATATGGAGGCTAAAAGTTATTAAATCATAATGCATGCATAAGCTCGCACAGGCAACTGACAGCTGCTTCTTTCTGTGCAAGTGTGATGACCGGAAAAGCAGCCCTAAGGCTTCAAAGGCACTCAGGAGTTCCCAGCATGCAACTCTTTGAACATGCTTTCATGCAGATTAAAAGATGTGTCGCATGAAGACACTATGCCTGTGGTCATAGAAACATCTGAGGACAGCAACACAGCAACTAAGCTGGTTTTCAAGGTGCTGAGATAAACTCTTCCCCCATTCTGTTACATTAGTATGTCCAACCTAAGGAACTTGCATTTTCTGTCCTGTAGCACCTTTTCTGTATCTAAGTTTTAACACGTGCATTATTGCTACTGTTTCAAATGAAAGTTGCTATATGATTACATTATCTTTTGTTCACTAATCTCTGTCAAACTTTGGATGATTATAAAATGTCCTGATCAAGGCAAATCAGGCCATCAAAAACACAAAAAGCATCAACACTACCTGAAGCACAACTGAAAGCAGTTAGAGCTACCTATGAGACTTTCATAAAACCTTTGCCAATAAGTAAAATGAAATCTCAAAGGTTGATTTGGGAGAGGATATAATTTTATTAATTCCTACAGGAAAAGTCACAAATTCAAGTTCTACACAGAGCTACAGGGAGAGTGTATACTTGGAAGCAGAACAATTGTATGACTATAAGGTACCAACACAAAACTGTACAGAAATGACAATCCCCATTATGCAAAACTGGGTGACACATCGATGACACAGGTGCTAGAATTCCAATTGTTGTGATTATGATACCGCACCCATATGAAACAAATTAGTCACGTAAAACACAAAGTTGCATAAAAGAAAATAATGTTGAGCTGTTTTCACATTTAAAAATAGTTTCAAACCTAAAAAAATTTTTTATGTTATTGAGACTTCTGTTCATGAGACCCAACTGACAAAAGTTTTACCTTCATTTCAACTCCCAATCTTTATTTTCATTGCTCCTGTATTCTGCCAATTGTCTAGAATTCTTTCAGTTCTGTTCCTAAACCATGACTGAAGTACTTTGGCCTGGCAGATGTCAATAACAACAAGCTGTACAACTCTGGGTTTTCATGCATCCCTTCCCCAGAGAAAAAATGATGCCAGCATACGGTCCAGCCACAATTGTGGAGAAGTACACAATGTATGGGGGGCAGTATGGGGGAGTTAATACTTTTTAACCCTAAATAAAGCAAAAGCAAGAGGATGAAAGGTGGGACCTTGCCTGGCACCAATCACGATTTTGGCCTGAAAGTCTGTTTTGAGATAAGTGCAGAAGGACAGGGAAGAGTTAAAGAACAGAGAGGTGTAATTACACTCATGACTTATCCAGATCCAGCACCAGTCCTCTCGGGAGGGGATTCCTCTATGACTCTCACTCTCTTTGTTATTGATGTCTGTCTTGAATTTTTAAAAAAAAAAAATGCAAGCAGGAAGTATTTCTCAATCTAACACTTAATTTTGTGAATTTAATTCCAACTTCATCTTCTCTCACTAACATAGTGCTGTTTCTGAAAACTATCTGCTTGTTTCTCCTGGCTGCTCCAAACAGAAAACCCCAAGTAAAAATTAATCCTATTCCTTTTTTGCTCCTTGACCCAGTGTGCTTTTGGACAGCACCATCCCTGCTCCTACAGTTGGACTTTGGTCCTTTTAACGTGTGCACACAGGGCTTGGTTATACAGTACTGCTCCCAGCACGTGGAAGCCACAGGCAAATCCACTTGACATTTCACCACAACACCCTAAAATTTATTGCCCATAATAAAAAGCTGTAATACCATAAACAAAGAAAACATAAACAAAAAAGACGAGTAGGAGGAAATGCAGTAGTTATAGCTCCAGCCTTGCAATTGAAGTTCCAAGGAATAAATTTCACCTCCTGCTGAATCAACCCTATACTGGTACAGTAAAAAAATTGCACAACTTGGATGGGAAGTCATTTTAAGTAGTTTAACACAAGTCACTTCTGAGAAAAATAATGCAAAGGAATAAAAAATAAATAAATAAAAATGAAGTGATGAATAAAAAGTGAAGCTATCTTTGCTGTCTGCATTCTCTTCCAGATTCACAAAATGATGTGATATAAAGTTAAAGGAAGGGAAAAAAGACAAAGCAGCTGAGTGTAGGATTCTGTAATCCACATATTTCCTTTGCAGGGTGGCCCTGAACATTATTCAAGCTCATTTACCAAGAAGATGTGAAAATACTGTGGAGCCGCAACATTTACAGGCAGTAACTCAAGCTTATTTTGTGAAAGAAAGAGGGGAAAAAAAGAACTTTTTTTTCACATTGACTTTTGTTGGGGTTGCTAGGATACCAGCACTTGCAGTCTTTGAGAAGGAACTTTTGCATTCACAGCTTTATTTTAAAAATGATCTCAGCGCAGGTCACCTCAACAAATGGAATGAGAGGCAAATTCCTGCAGCATGTCCTCATATGCCAAGGATCCAGTGCTGCCATTATCAAGGCAAACTGGAGAGTTACCGGAGGCTGAAAGAAGAACGGTTTAATTAAATTGTGTATGTGAAAGCACAAGGCAGAAACACACGGCAGAAGGCTAAGATACACAGGTCCTGTTTATGTACTGATGAGAACCCTGCTTGTCACAGAAAAAAATAAATAACCGTCTGTTACAGCAACCTAGGAAAACAATTAAATCCCCAACACAGAGGCACACCTGTTGAGCAACACACTTAACCTCAGTCATTATGTGGGGCAGCAGGAGGCATACTGCTTACCTTGCAATAATTCAGTGAACAGGTTCTATTCTCACTTCCTGCTCTTTACACCTTTACGCAACACAATTAATACAGAAAACAGCCAGCAGTTTCATTGTGTAAATCATGTTGGAGACACAGTGGTGCAGGTAGAAGCACTGGTGCCACACATCTCCTGGACCATGGGTTTGAGACTGAGTGTGTGCATGTGAAGAATTTTGCCCATGTTTGCAATGTTTTCCTTCCACTGCCCAAAAACATGTATTTCAGGCAACCAGATGACTAAAGTTTCCACACTGTGGGATTGTGTGCGCATGTTAAACTGCTCTGTTGTGTGGGTCACTAAAGAAATAAGTAGATTAATATAGTGTACCAGTAATACATATTGCATAAGTCACCTTGGACAAAGGCATCAGCTAAATATGAATTAATTATAACATATGAGGATAAAAACTCTCTAAAGATATACTGCAGATAAATTATTTTTCTCCACTTTCATTGTTGCTTTTTGTCATTTATAAACACAGCATTATTCTAACACACACACACACACACACACACACACACACACACACACACACACACACAAGAATGCTACCAATCAAGGCTGTTGTGCGTAAGCCATACATGAAGTCAGGTAGCACAATGGCAAGTGCTCTAATTCCTCCATTCTCTCCTTTGTCCCTGCAACTCTTCTTCACCCTTACATTCAGATTCAAACAGCTCCCCACTGCTCCTCACGATCCACTGCACTAAAGAGGGACACTGGGATTCACTCCAATAAAGACCCATAGAGGCCACTGCTGCCGTCTGATGGGACAAGGAAAGCAAGGACAGAACTGAGAGACATGGACAATAAGTGATGGAAATTATGTCTGAGGAGGTGAAATAAGAGCTATACTTTCTATTCATTTTTCTGTGCCTGCTTTGAAAACCAGACTGTATCCCTGTCATGCTGTCTAATGAAAATGAATTGAAAAAAAAGATGGTGAAAGTAAACAAAGGTGAAACACAACCACAAAAATATGGTGTAGAAATATAGTTAAAATAAGAGTAAAGTGAAGGAAAGCAACCAAAGTAAAACACACACACGATTAATTTTAAAAAAAAAAAAAAAAAAAAGGAGACGGCCCAGCTTTGTTTGGAAGATGCAATACATTAACTTGCAGGTTCTCCATGGCCTAGGATGTAGACCACTTGGCACAGAGGTCCAAGGGCATTAATGCTATGGACCAGTTTCACAGGCTACATCACACTCATAGTGGGACCACTGCATGAATTTCTGATCTGAATATTCACAAAAACACAGTAGAATATAAACGCATTAGAAAGTCTTATAAATACAAGGTTTCAATCTGATTAAACAAATATTAAATAAAAAGGTGCTACAAAAGGGTAGCATAGTGGGGCAACAACTATCTGCTCGGGTTTACTCCATGCACCCCAGGCCTGTGTGAGTTTCTTTTAGGTGCTCTTTTCCACCCATAGTCTAAAGGAATGTTTTCCTGTTTTAGTGGTCACCCTAAACTGCCCATAATGTGTGTGGCCACACTGCAATGGACTGGCCGCCCATCCAGGGGATGTTTCATAATTAAGATACAGGCTCTGGACCACCTTGATGCTGACCAGTAGTTACTGATAACGGATGGATGGTACTACAACAGTGGCGAAGGGCAGGTGAAGATGGCCTGATGATCGTTCTCACCTCTTGTGACTTTGCAGATCCAGTGTTTAACAAAAACTTATTTTAAACTGACTGACACACACAATGGCACAATGAGCAACATGGGAAAAGGCACTCAAATGTAATAAAGTATCTAGGAGAAAAAAGATTAGAAATGACCAATCAATGTTACCTTACATAACACTATATGGATATGAAATTTGGACTTTAAAAAAAATGATAGAAAAAAATAAACTAAACTGTGGTGCTACTGGACACAACACTAACAGTGAAAGATGCAGAAAATCTTGATTTTTTTTTAATCTAAGCATACTGCAAGTACAGATGTAGACCTGAATAGCAAAAAAAAAAAAAAAAAAAACAAAAAAAAAACTCTTCCCTTTCCTCTAAAATAAGCTCCTCTGTACTGCAATGCTGTAAGAAATTTTTAAAGACAACAGGAAAACAAGCACACAAATACTGAAGCAAATCAAGCCAGAAGTCTCAATAGAAGCTCTATCAATGAGACTGAGGTTTTTGTACTTTGGACACATCATACACAGACAGAAGACCACCAGCTAGATGGTTTGCCTTAATCACAGTGACAAACATATACCGATCAACCATGCACATATGTAGCCCTCGCAAGATGACATCAACTCAATGGTACTTAACCAACGACTGACGCAGGCCAAACCAACCAGAGTAAGTTGATATTCACGACTTAACAGAGGCATTTTAAGGAATGCTGTCTCTACAGGACAAGAGCGCAGCAGGACCTGAACCCAATCCACCGTTCAACCATGGGAGAAAACCTAGAAGATCCTGCTAGCTGGGACAGACCTGACTGGAATAAGAAACAGCCAGTGCAGCAGAACATCATTACATGTCTTTAAGATTGAATTACAGACATTTTAAGCTACACCTGAGTGGATTCGCTGAATTTCTATAAACGTGCCACAGCACAAATTTGAGCCTGTACCTTGTTCACAGCTGTGTGAGGGCGTTTTTTTTTTTTTTTTTTTTTTTTAAATCTTTCCAGTCCCAAACAAACATTGCACAGAATACAAATACATAAATTTTCTACTCCTCACATGCAGCCACACCGAGTGTAACACCTGACAGGACTATAGCAAAGTTCACTGTTTCACTAATTTCTTTACCATGTTTTCGGTTGTTTCGAGTCAAATTATTAGGAGACAACCAAGATCCAGTAAACCAGTGTCAGAAGTCTATGATCACATGGGGGCACTGGGTGGTGTAATGGCTGGACTTGACACACTGTACTCAATCCCAGATTTGAATTTCACATTTTACACCAGCACCTAAGATACTTGCTCCAATGTTCACAGTAAAAATTACCTAGTTGTATACATGGGAAAATCACTAAGATGTAAGAGGCTTACATAGTGAATTATAATTTAAATGAAAAAAAGTGCCTGTGACCATCACTGTTTCAGGGCTACAGTTCTGCTACTAATGCCAGATACACACAGAATGGTATTAATATGACTTACACACATTGCTCCGCTAATCTGTACACGCCTGCGCACACAGGGCTGCACACATGGAGAGTGGGACGACCAAAAGCAGTTCCTTTACTTTTGAGCAAAGGGGACGGTGTACAGCCATGTGGGGCGTAACTGCTCCTTACAGCTAAGTTGAAAACCGCCGAGAGCACAAGAGGGTGCAGCGTTAACGACACGGCGGGCCTTCGTTCGACCTCCAGCTGCCAGGAGGCGCCGCGTTTTCCTGCCTACGGAGCCCCGGCAAGGAGTGGCGTGGCTCGGCGTGCCAAGTTAGCTCTCCCGAAGCCACAAACACATCCACCGGGACAGAAACCGGTTTGGTTTAGATCGAATGCAGCACTGCCCAACTAAGGGTAAACTAGTCGACAGACTGAAGTGGAGCCTCTGCTCACCTGTACCTGTCCGGGTTCCGCACGCGTTGCTTGTTAATAAATAAACCATCCCAAGGAAAGCAAGTTTTCCCCACAATTATTAACCCGATCGGTGAGACTAGTCCGATAATGTAAGGCCAAATGTCCTACACGTTACAAAGAAGCCCATACTGACTTAAAATGAAACCTGGCACCTGAAGGTATGTAAAGCCTGCTGGGTTCATCTGACCGGCCGTGGTTAAAGTTCGCCGGCTTGGCCGCGTTAGTTTGCCTCAACCTCCCACAGCAGAGCGTACACAAACACCGACAGCGATCACACACGGGCTTTGTGAATTCGGTCGAGTCAGGGAAAAAAAAGCACCGTCGTACTCACCAGGGTTATTAAGCTTCTGGGTGTTTTGTATTAATGTGTATTTCTATCTGGCACACCGAGGCGGGAACCCGAGCCACGACGCGCCGCTCCAGTGCGACAAGTTCACGCCACTCGTTCAGTAGCGCGGCTCGCCAAGGATGCGACACACACCCGACAGAAGGGCCACAAGAGTCATTTTCCGGCGTGTGCCGCATTAATGGAGGACTTGCGTCCCTATCGGCGTACAACTACGGCAGGTTATAGCACCGCTCCATGACTGCGCCCGTCCTGCCGAAGCTCCTGGGAATCCCGGAAAGCGGCGGGAGCGCGCGTGTGCACGTGCGGATGGGCGGGCGGGCACGCACGCGCGCGTCTCCCTCTCAGGCACGCCCTCTCTCCCCAATGATTTTAATATTTTTTCCTAAAGTCTCAGCGATGTTATGAATTACCGCGCTTCTGTCGAGGTGGTTTATGATACAAACAATCCCGTCAGTAATAGTTTTCTTGCAGAAGGTGAAATTCGCTAAAAAAAAAAAAAGTTGCCACAGATAAGACTGACTGAAATGCACCTTCGTCCTCACCTTCCCCGAATCCTCGAGCGAAATATGTTCATCTCGCGCTGTGTTGTAGCGAACTAATTCATGTGAGATTCACGCCGGGCTCAGAAACTCCGAAATTCACCTTATACCTGCAATTGGGGTGTTATTTTTTATTCGTCCAACTGTCTTCTTTAACTGCTTATCCTGGTCAGGGTCCTGGCGGTCCGGAGTCAATGCTGAAATTACAGGGCTTGTGGGGCATTTTAAGTAGCAAATGTAGACGTGAAAATGGCGAGATTTTAAACCGTCCTGTCCTGTAAACAAAGACAAGCAGCGAAAGCGACGTTTCAGACACACGGTTTTGTGTCCTGCAATCTCTGGACTGCTGAACAGCTTGGTTATAAGAACCAAGGCATAAACAAATACAAACACCACAGTTCGGTACCTAAAATGATCCAAGTGTTGGTATTATGGATCCTTTTAGCCGTTCTTTCGGAAGTCCTGGAAGGATATTTTCTATGCAAATTTCTGTGATATTTTGTACAGTCGGTCAGTAGTAGGAGAGGCTATCTGCATGCAGGGTGCGGCTAAAGTAAAAACAGCATTTATGTTGATACGTCCACTTTTATACGGGTATACAGCTGTATTGAAATTATGATCTAAAACACCAGTATTCTGCAGTCTTTGAAGGAAATACACACGAGACGTTTTCACATATAAAGTCCAC
This sequence comes from Heterotis niloticus, assembly GCA_018136845.1. Lineage (NCBI taxonomy): Eukaryota > Metazoa > Chordata > Actinopteri > Osteoglossiformes > Osteoglossidae > Heterotis > Heterotis niloticus. The sequence continues at coordinate 16,181,324 of CM030898.1, forward strand.
AACTTGGGAAATGCACAACAGTCCTCTCAGCTCCAGTTGCGCATTTAGTTATGCATGTAGCTTTTCTGCAAAATAAAATAAATAAATAAATATATATATATATATATATATATATATATATATATATATATATATTTTTTTTTTTTTTTTTTTTTTTTTTTTTTAGGCAAGCAGAGGAAGTTATTCTATGTCCATATGTCCAATTATTTCTGTCAGTCAAAACTCAGTATGTGTGCATCCCAAAAGCCCATATTCTGAACATCTGTATTCTCATCTAGTTTTGGTGCAGTAACACAACTTGGAAAATAAACAATTTTTAAGAAAAAAGGCGATAGAAAAACACGCCACGAAGCCTAGAATACAGAGACACCAGCGGAAAGAGAGAGGTTTGCACCACTACAGGACCTTTATTTTAGCGGCATCGTGTGGACAGTATAACAGTCTTTACCACATCTGGTGTACAGACAGACTGTGGCCCATCATGCGACAAACTTGTGCAGTACGGTGGTCCGCCCCGCACTCCGCATCCCCTCTATAAATATTTTTACAGCAGTTTAGGTCTCTCAAATGTGCAACTACCGTTCCTCTCTTTGGATTAGAACGTGTATAATGTGTTTAAATGTATCACAGTAAATAATACCTGGCGTAATGTAAAATTTAATTTTCCTGTGTAGTATTTACCGAAGGGATTGGCCCAAAAATACACTATTAAATTTCATGGAAGAAACCGCGCGTAAGTGGACACAGTCATTATGCACGGATCTGTCCAACATCTTTGCCCCTTGTTACCATGACAGCAACATTAATAAAATCCCGTTAATGTTGATGCTAAGTTTAGCAGACGCATCAGCTACAGATTTTCAGTGCACACTGGTTTTTCACTCTTGAATGCACGTTTACGCATTGATGTTCAAACAAGAATCCCAGGAGGCGCTCACAGGTGCTCTACTCAAGCGACTGCGCTGTGTGCCACAACATCTCACCTGCCGTCATTTATTTTTCCTTCGAAATGTGCGGTTAGACCTGCAGACCTTCTGTAGGGGTCCTGACTCTCACCAGGAAACGTGAATTTACTGCCAGGTCGGCCTTAGTACTCAACATCGCCTTGGTCAAGGGGCCGGTAGGTGGCGCTGTTCTACTCGTGTGGGTTCGCTGCGGCTGGGGTTCGAGTCTCAGACCAGGAAAAGTCTTGCTTTATACCGAAATGTTTGTTTCATTTTCTAGCCAAACCACTGCTTTGCCTTGAAACCTGCCAGAAGGTCTCAGGGTCCATCGAACAAATTCTGGGTCTAACTTGAGGTGAAGTCATGGTGCAAATAACCACAGCATTGCAAAAATCAAGTCAAAAGCAGTTAAGTATATTCCAAGTTTCAAACTTTATGTATTTTTAGAACAATGTATTTTACAGCATTTTTCATGAATCATTTAATTTTCCTGTGTATCACTTTTCTAATATTTTGTTATTTACTAAAACTGATTTTGTGAATTTTCCCATAATAAAATGCAGTCAATGGGACCTCTTAATGCATGTTGGTGACACTAGGAAAACACTATAAACCACAAGCATGCCCTCGTGTTTGAATAATGTAAAGAGAACCTGAAGAAGTACTACAAAAGTTGAACAATTCTTTGACAAAGGTCAAAACATGTTTACTACGCGAGGACATTCCAATGGGTTCCAACACTGAGTATGAAAGCTTTGTGTTCCTTTTTATAGATTATGATGTGTCTGTGTAAGATCAAGCAGTCATTGATTGACAGCAATACTGTAGTCAGTGTAAACTGTAGTGTTTCGTGAATGCTCATAATGCATATTTCACCAAAGATAAATCACAGCAGTGCAGGCTACTCTAGGTTTGTACAAGCACAAGTCCAACCCAATCCTCCTAATTTATACCAGTATAAATTTATACCAGTATTCCAGCTGACCTACCGCCGGCAGCGATGTGTCTTCCATTTCCGTGTGGCAGCCATGAGGCTGCGGTCACGTTTATCCCAACTGTAGGCCTTGTTGACAACCAGGTGCTCACCCAACACACTGCCCATCACCAGGTAGACTCCACCATTTGGCTGACGACGGGTCATGTTGTGCACACACGTGGCATCTCGCTCCAGCCAGAGCTCCAAACGACCCCGGATCTGACCCCCCAGCAGCGGGCTGTGCTTTAGCACCTCCATTTTGGACACCAGGGAGAACTGAGAAACACTCATCACACTTGAGTTGAGGCGCAAGAGGCGCAGCTTGACCACTGAAAGAAAGGTGGCAAAGATGTCACGCAAGAGATCTGAGGCTAGAAATGTGAATAGAGTAATTAAATTAAACAAAGCAGTAACAGTCACAAATTCTGCTGTATGCTTACACTCACAAGACCAAAGTTTTGAGACTAACTGCAGCAGCATGACATGAGATCACCAAACACAAAGAATTTGAGCTAATATCATGGGCCTTGGAGGAGATGATAAAATGGAGTAAAGACACTTACCAAAGTTGCTCCTGCAGAAGGTGTCCAGGACATCCCTGACAGACTCAGCATCTTCCAGCTGACAGTCTTGACAGCTGGCCTGTGGTACAGCTGAAGTCCAAATGCCCAAAGTAAGATCTCTAAGCGCAAGCTCAGGCAATCCACAAAGCTCCACAGAGACAGTTATTCAAAGCATTTGTTTCATTTAAGCATGCAGATCAGGAGGTCTTTCAAAGTTACTGGTAAAGCATGAAAGCTCAGAGATGACCAGAAGCTTTAGCTGAACCTGTTATATCTGAGTTCTGCAGAGTTCTGTCCTGTGCAGATTTCATCTACAGTACTGTACAGCAGAACATCAGATGACTGAATTCTGGCTGAATTAAAAAATACATCAGGATATTAACATGTTGCAAAAATGAGCTCATAATGGAATTAAAAACATAACTGATTTAATAAGTTAAGTGAAAACTCACCTCTTTGGGTGTTTGAAGAGTTGATGTTGTTGACAGAGGAAATGCACATGAAATGATCAGCAGGAAACTGGTCACAGCTGAGGATGGCAGGCCAGGGGTAACCATAGCAGGCCATTATGGGGGCACAGCTGTCTCTCACTGACTCACACAAGCTGCGGCATGGGGAGATAAACCTGAGGGGATGGAGACACCAGCAAGGTTGGGTCCAGGGGCAACAAAGAGAAGGGAAGCTGACAGTGAATATGTTAAAGGCACAAATGGCTAGAAGTTCGTTTAAAGGGGAAATGTCAACCCTGGATCTGATAAGAAATGTTTTTAAAAGTGTGAATGTATAATGCAGCTAAAAAGACAAAGCTCAGCACAGCAAGTCAGTGCAGGTCAGTGGGGTTGGATTTGCATACAACTCAGTGGGGCTTCTGACCCTTTTCTTATTTCAATTTATTTGCTGAGATCACAGAAGCAGGAAGCGCTTGGATTGAGAAAAAAAAGATGTTCACACAAGCCAGTGAGTTAAAATATTTCTTGGCGTAAGGAGTAAAATTGTTATAGTGGAGAATGTGATTATCAATTCAAATCACGACATCTGCCAAAGATTCTCAAAACCAAGAAAAATAAAATGCTGAAGCTCTGCTGCAATTAATCAGGACTGACTCATGCTTTTCAAAGAGAAAGAGTTCTTATCCATACAACTTTTCATCTAAACCTTTGGCTTAAGCAGTTTTGGTTATTGTTAGGAATGAAGGTTAGAGTGCTGCTCCCATTTGAAGCACTAGTCCCTTTATTAGCACTTTGTGTTTGTTATGAATCTATGATAATGTCTGAAAATGGAACTTTCTTAATATTAGTTGTAGTTTTAATGTAGAAATGAATCACTTCTGTTTCAGATGTCTTTTTCCTCATCCACATTTAAGTGTCATAATAATAGTAATTTAATATAAAAGACCCTTTCCAGTTTCAGTTAATTGGTTTTTTGGGTTTTGATATTGATTACTATGTGACAGAGTTATTATTGTATTTCACGTGTGTACCTTATTAGTCTAAAGCTGCTTACAATGTTAGGTTTTTACAGTTAGCAACTTATAATGATCTTACCTGTCCAGACAGATTGGTGCAAAGAGCGAGCAGAGGAAGATGCGGGCATCAGGATGGCACTCTCTAGCGAGCAAAGGCAGCCAGCTAACAGACTGATAGATGGCTTCCCCCAGAGACTCGTGGCCCAAGAGGTTGGGCAGTCGCATGTTAGCATAGCCAATGTCTTGGCATAGAGCCATGTTGGAGGGGATAGAAACACACCGAGAGGAGCTGTGAAGCTCCCACTGACCACCTCCCAGTCGCATGCTCAGTCCCAGCCTTCGGTTGACCAGGACTAAGAGAGAAAGGAAGATAACTGGGACCTGAGATGTCATGGAGATGGTTATTATCCAACTGGCTCAGGCAGAGAAAGGTGTCCTCAAGGTTCTGGTTCAGCTCCTTATTGGTTACCAAGCCTTTCCTGAGGACTTCTGGAGCAAGTGTGGCAAGGTACAGTGAAGTTTGGTGTATTTATACAACTCTAGAATGCATTCCTTCTCTGTAGGTTGGGCTTACATTTGCATGCTAGGGAGTTTAACAATAGGGTGAGGGGGTGGGAGGAGTAAAGAGGGAGGGAGTGAAGAGGAGCTTGGGCTGGGCTTTAGGAGAGTTTGAATTTTGGGGGAAAGAGACACTTTTGTAGCTCAGTGTGTCAGCTTGTGTGAAAATGTGATGTGTATGTGGGTGCAGGGCATTAATGGCCTTTTGTATGATATGCTAAATTCTACCTTTCTGCTGGAGATGGAGAGCAAGAACCCTTCCTCATCACCCTTTTGGCCTTGCACTTTTACTCCTCTCTTCACAGGTCAAGTTTGGTCCTATGCAGTCATTGGAGTTCAAAGAACTACATTAAATCTGTATACTGCTCAAATCTGTTGGAAATAAAAATCTTTTTGGCAAAGACAAGTATCCACTCCTCATTTTAATCTCCACTCTTAATGATAAACAATTGATTTACTTTAAAGATGAGTCCAGCCATGAATACATTCCCGTATGCTGAATCTAACCAGCTTACTTTGATTTTTTTTTTTGTTCAACTATCAAATTCCTTTTTATTTTATCTGGAATAAAATATTTAACATACATTAGAATTTCAATTTTTACTGTTAATATAAACAGTCACAAACCTAGTGCAGTGCTTACAGTAATAATGTAAATACAGTTCCTTGATGCCTGTTATGTAATAGATGTTCCTTTGCAGTACATTTTTCAGAAGACTATAGATGATGCCAAAGACTGGAAACAAGAGATCTCTCTGAATGGTTCGAAAAATTTGCCAATGTCTTATTTACATGGTGGAGCTATGCAAATTCAGTGAAATTCCACTTGGTGGATCTCCTGGATCTGGATGTGTCCCCAGCAAGGGGGTCAGAGGTGTTGTTTTTCCACCCACTGAGTCCCTGTGACCTGCTTTGTTCTTTGATAAGAGGGTTACTTCCTTCCTGGTCCAACTAGGAATTCCTGGAGCTACCTGCACATTGGGCCAAGGCATGAAACTTTGCTGCAGTAATGGCTACAGCAACCATATAACTAAAACTAATCTTAAATAAAAACATTGTATGAGAACACTGGCTCCTCACATTATGAACACATTTTGAAGACGTGTATGCTCATAAAGTGAGTTGTTCAAAAAGCTACTTACCAAAGTTACCGGCTGTTTCTTGATTTGTTAATTATACTGGGCTCTTTGGGTGTAGGTACAAATCCAGCTCAGTGAGGGTGGAGTTAGTATGGTTTCCCCCTGTCTGTGTGGGTTTCCTCCCACAGTCCAAAGACATGTGATTCAGGTTCACTGAGCACTGCAGTTTGCCCATATTTTGTGGATATGTGGCCCTTCTGTAATGGAGTGGTATCTCCTGCCTAATGTAAAGTGACTCTAGGACTCCCGACCACTGTGACCCAGACCAGGACAAGTGGACAAGGAGAAGCTATACTTCAAGCTACATTAAATTTAAAACCGTGTGTAACCCTGAACTCCATGTTGTAAACCAAATCATCCCATAACAAATGCAACATCTGCCATACTATTATTTCCTGATACAAACACTGTGGAATGAATCAAGTGCCACTGCATCAAATCTACATTGCAGCTCATAGCAGTCACTCACATCGTTTCCCAGGCAAGGGAGAGAATGGAAATGTTTTGCCAGTTACATCTTCCATGCAGGTTTCAGACATGGGGAGAACACTCCACACACCCTGAGTTGGACATCCACCGAGCAGCCCAGGAGCCATGAGGCACCAGCTTACCCTCTGTGCCACCAAGTTCCTCAAACAATAGGTTTGAGTTCTTAGATCTTGCACTCCTGTTCTATTTTGCTGACATCTCTCTGCTGTGTGTAGAAAAACTGGTGGCTTTTGCCCTGCAGCAGAGAAAAACATTTGAATATGTGACTCATAGAAAAAATACAACAGAAAATACACAAATAAATTGGGAATTGTTCAAACCTTTAAAAATGCACAAACTGAGGCTCGTGGTAAGTTGCAGGTTAAAATTCATTCCTGTCGTTATGTACCTCACTGTCACCCTCACACATACACTGCACTATAGAAAAAAGAGTAAAATAATAATAATACAGTTCCATACTGCTTAATTTTATGACTGATGTCTTTTTGTGTTCTTACATTTAAAGTTACATTCCCACAGTTCATATTTTTTAATATAAAACTTTAATCCAATAAATATAATTATAAAAGACTGTTTTCACACAACTGGCTGTTTTTTCTGGTACCAAAAGGTCAGGAAGCCTTACAAAGCCCCAGTGTGGTGCTGATCATGTTTCCAGAACCTGCTGATCAAACTAATAACCCCATCACTACCCTCCATTTGAAATTTGAGACCTTTTTCTGTTTTTAACACACCGTGTACATTGTGTAAGAGTAATGTATAGCAAATTATTACTAACTGTTTATTTGATGCATACTGTATCCATAGCAACTTATAGTATCTGACCAATTTATACCACAGGGTATTTTTACTGGCACAAGCACCTTCCTGAAGTTCACTACAGAAGTCACCAAAATGGGACATTTAATCTGCAACCTTCAAATTACAAGTAATTGTTCTAGAACATTACACTAAGTTGATGATTTGATCACTTTTGATGCAATTATGATTTTGACCATTTTAGTGATGAAATACTGGACATTTTAATGGAGAATTAATCTAGAGTTTTAAAGAATAAGGCACCAAAAGCATCAGAGTAGATCTCTTATTCTAGCTAGTCCAATGGCTGGCTTCCTGACAGAAGAGAAATTATGCTGTAGGACAGCATTTGTTAATAAAGACACTGGCATGACTGAGTAATGGAGGTAAAGCTATGAAGATGGCTTTGGACCCAATGATGTACTGCCAGTGTTCGTGTGGCAGGCTGTGGATATGTCACTGTATCACACATTAAAATCTAGATGTAAGGCAGCCGCTCTCCTCCACGAAGCCCCCCCTTTCCTCCCTGCAACCTCAGGTGCCCTACAAGCCATTGTTATGACCCGGTAGCCTGCTGAGGCCCGGTTCCGGAGGGGAAAGAGTGCACAGAAAACCGGACATGCGCTGAGCCGTAAGTAACTGTACATATCCGCTGCCCTTCTCCATCCAATCTTTCACCTGCCTTGGTCAGCAGCGGAGAAAGAAGGAGACCTAGAGATTTGGAGGATGTTAAAGCAAGTGAAAGTGTGTGTATGAAAGAGAAAGAGGGAAGAAATAAGGGGGAAGACTGGTAACCCTGGAGGGTTAGTTTGACTATTAGGTGTATTATTATTGAGGACATTTCAGCATCAGTATGACAATGTATTCAACGCCATCATCTCTCCCTGCATGTGTCTAATAATCAGAAAGTGTCACCTCACCTCACCTTACATTTTCGTTTAGCAATAACAGCATAATAACATAAAGTGGCCTGAAGAAAGAAATATATATTAATGAAAACAGCTAAATGTACAGCATTACTACACAAAAAGACACAGTACATATTCAGTAATCAAAAGAGACAAAACTGCTACACACTGTTTATAGTGAAGTAAAAAAAATCAAGAAATGCTAATGAAAATATAACCTACTACTGTAGCCCAACAGACTGAGTTACTTTTGGTGCAGAGGTGTAGCTGATAGCACTGCTTGGTCACAGGGCCTGGGCTGCTCAAGTATAGGTTCTAATCCAATCCAGTGTGTGAGGAGCTGCATGTTCTCTCTGTATAATCTGTGAGTTCTCTTGGTGCTCCAGTTGCCTACCATAGTCCAAAAATGTGTTTCCGGTTGACTGGTGAACCTACAGGCTCTGAACTCCTGCAAATCTGATAAGGGAGTGAGGTGTGTGTGCTGTGTTTAAAATAAACAAACTAATTAGTAAAAAAAAAAAAAGGCAAATATATATATTTCCTGAAAAGTCCATTTTAACTACACCAACTGTATTTATGTAAATGTCCATATGTTTTGTCCCAAATAAATAATTTATTAAAGTTTATTTTTATAAGAAAGCAAACAAGTTTCAAGTTGAGTGACTAATGAATTAATTAGAAATGCTGTTATTAAACCAGCAACGTATGATTTACCAAGACTGCCCTCAGGATGCACTTTAGGAACATTAATAAAAAGAGGAAAACTGGTGATAAATAAAATGAAAATAGAATTGTGGGTAAGAGATGATAAAACGAATCCATGGGAGTCGTCATGACTTTTTTGGCCAGACAGTGGCGTTCTAGTCCTAAACCCAAACAATAAGTCAATTTTGCAACACCGATACCCATTGTATCAACTGCCTCCCGGGAAGAACATTAAACAAATAACTTTAAACACTGAAATGTTCCATATTCATTGATTATTAACCGGTTCAGTTTTGCTCATCCTTAAATCAGTAGTTGGGTTATGAAATTACATTGCGCCAGGCCGTCACACGGCGGGTGCAAACACAATGGACACTTTGGAGTGACCAAATAATTGAAAATGCATATCTTTGGACTGTGGGAGGAAACCGGGACACCCGGAGGAAACCCACGCGAGACATTGAATGAGCTGGATTCGAACCCGCAACCGACCAGACTAGGCGTTGTGAGGCCCTTAGAGGTTTAATACAGTAAGAGTACAGTGATTGTACATGTAAACGCTATCTGTCGAATAACTGTTACAAGCAAGTTGTACGAAGAAATAAGTTAATTACAAAATGGAAAAGTCAACTCATTTACCTGAGACCACGCCCAATTGAGTCATACGCCCAATCATATTGCGCTTCACTGCAAGGTCCAGCGAAACATGACCAACCACACTAAAGCTATCTGACCAATCGCAGAAACCGTTATTACACTTTTTGTAAATCCCGTACATTTTGAAATAGATGTGCTTTTGTTTTACAATCGTTTTAAGATATCGTCCACTATTAATACATTTTGATGTATTCGACGTGTTTTCTAATTAAATTTAAAAACTAATTTTGTGTCTGAGTCCCTTCATGAAAGCGCAGCCTCTCTAAGGTTGTACTGCAGATGTCTTTGCACCCTCTGTTTCACACGAGTTTATTAACTCTACCTATTTACGACCCCAATTTTGATACGATATATACTAGTATTTCTGTCATATATTAGCAGGGGGTTAAATTACTTTAATTGATACAGTTGTTTTATTCACCACCTATGGAAACGATGTGGGTCTGTTATTGCTGTTTGTTTACAGCATGGCATACACTACCTGTGATTTAGTTCATTTTCTCTGCAAGATACCTGAATCAGATTAATCGGGCCATTGTTTCGGGTTTGTCAGTTTTATCGCAGATAATTTGTGTTTACTAAGCATTATAAAAAGTTATGTCATTAGAATCTGTCTATCAAAGGTAAATACATTGTAGGACTGCTGTAATACATTAGCGCTTCTCAGGCTACAGGTCAGCATCGGTGCAGTATCAGTTATGTGGATCCCAGGGTCACCAGTCTTAGATGAAGACAACGTCAACCTGTTACACATAAATGGGATCGATAATATCAAACTTAAAATTATAACAGTAAGCTGTTAAGACGAGCACAGAGTGAGTAAATTACCCCGAGCGACACAACAGCAGAGGCTCAAACAGTCCGAAGCTGCTCGTAGAAGAGGGGGATCCATAAGGGTCTAAAGCTCACCAAAATGAGTGCAGTTCTGATGCTGAGAAGAGGCTTTCACCGTAGAGGTAGGAGGGAGAATGAGCCACCTTTCTGCTGTAGCTGGACAGAGGAGACAGACTCGGGAAACCAGTGCATTATTGTTGCAACAAAAGAAGTGTACATCCAAACACCCAAAGTATATAAGCTATTATCCCAATGTTTCAGTCACGATAGCTAAAGGCGCAAGCTCAATAAGGAAAAATATTATGTAAAACATCTGCAAAACATTATTAACAGATATATTTGAGAGTAAATATACGGCCACCTCGGAAAAGAATCAATAGAAACACAGTTCTTTAAGAGGATTATTATGATTTTTGCACGTGTTTCACCTGTGAGGACATGAACGAATCACCGAACCGAACCGGACTGATTCGGATGGACACCGAGGAGAGGGCGACGCGCGCGCGATGCTGCAGTGTGGCGCTCACGGCGGATCGCGCGGCCGTCAGCCAATCGCGGCGAAGGAAGCTGCGCGCGGAGGGGGCCGAGCGGCGCGCGACGCTGGAAGGCTCGCATTCTCCGCTTCGTTCCCCAGAGCGCGAGGACGGCGCTGCTCAGGCGGCAGCATCGCGCTGAATCCTAGAGACTTGAACCGAAAAGAATAAAAGACCCCAGACTCGAGCCTTACCTTTTATTTTTCCTCTAACTTTCATCCATGAGATTCTTCAGGCTCACCTTCAAGTGCTTTGTCGACTGCTTTTGATTCTTCTCCCCCTACCGTCTGTCTTCGGCGCATTGTAAATATATCATCTCTGGCTATAGCTAGCTGGCAAGCTAAATACAGCTAAATAATATTTTTATATAAAGAAAATTGAACAAGAATAAAACCAAAAGAAAAAAGAAAAGGAGAGAGAACTGAACAAAACGCACTTTCTCTACATTTAGGATTTTATAAAGGCTAACCCTTTTGCAGAATGTCGCCGGAGGTGGAGGACCACATTTCAGGTATGATTACGATTTTAAATCATTTTTATGTTGGCTAAGACTGTGAAGAAACCTGTCTCGCCTTAATGGCAATATGTGTCAGCTTGTTTTCTGGGTGAGGGTAAGAACCTGAATGAGTCACTTGATGCCATGTCAAGCTGCGTCGTTAGGTAATAGATGAGCTTTTGGCGGTATGACGACGAGGACATTTCTGTCCCCAGCTCTTAACCAGATGTCAAACAGCTACTGTATCAACCGTCTGACAACCAGTTCTCAACCACCCGTCAAGTAGCTATCAACCGGTTGTATGCCACCTGTCAACCGTCAGTCATTGGTCAAATAGCTGTCAACCAGCTCTAAACTAGTCACAAACCAGCTGACAGCCAGCTCTTAACCATCTTCAGTGATGCTACCCAAGCTGTGCAAGAGCCTAAAGTCACAAATAATCCACACAAGGTCATTTGTTAAAGGCACAGGTGGAATAATAATTACAAGGACAACAAATAATCTTTTTTAAAAAAAATGGATCTGTCAGAGTAGACTGTTAGACAAACCCTTTGTCATTTCACCGTGGATGAGCGCCTTCAGACCTGTACCTGACAATATTCCTACATTACCATGGTAATCAATGTGTGTAACAGCATCCCGTGTGTCAGTCAGCATACCGAGGACACATAACTATATACAGTATTTTTCATATATGCAAATCTATGATGACTCAGTGGTGCATTACTTCAGGTAATCCAGCATTAAGACAGGTGATGCTATATATCCCAACTTTCATCAGGATTAAGCACTTTTATTGTTTTTTTTTAGTTTTTTTTTTTTTTTAAGAGCAGCAGATTTCAAACTGCAGTCTGATTTGTTAGACACAGCACAATCTGTATCTACAAACATTGTACAACCCTTAAGACATAGTACTTATTTACACAAGAAAAAAGAGAATGTTGTTCTACCTAAACATTTAATATTGCTGCCTTACTTTCGTACAGATCCTGAGCTGTATGCTAATCACATAACTTGCTATAGGTTAAGTATTCCTTTTTGATCACTGCCAAGAAGCTATGTTACACTAGTGGAGTTTTTATTTTTAGCTTAGACTACATGTTCACTTAAGTAGTTGCATTTCTATAAGCCTCTGAAAAAAGCTATGTAAGAAATAACAAAACAGTCTGTTTGCTTTACTTTGTGCATGCAGTTTGCAAAAGCCATTTTATGTGACACTACAACTGTGTATGTTCACTGATATTTTATGGTGTTCATAGATGGAATCATCTGGAAAAGAGCTTAAAGTGTCTCTATGGCTCTCTCTCGTTCTGTCTCGCTCTATACTTGACTGCTCTGATCTGGAAAAAACTGCCTTTCTCATGCGCATCTGGACTGGTGTGCCTGACGTTGAGTGTGCATGTGTGTTTGAGGTGGATAAAAAAAGAGACAGGTCAACAGAAAGAGAAGGGGTGTGGCATTTGAAAAACATGGCTAGACACCCCTGCACCATCCTACTGCAATAGAAAAATCGCACTCTCAGAGAGAGGGAAGGGAGTAACCCCCTGCACACACACTTGTTTGGTCTTTAGCCCAGGTGACTGAGAACAAGACCAGAGCATCAGTAAAATTACAATGGACTGACCTCCACTCCAGGTGTGTTAGGAAGCATTGAGTGTGTTCATAGACACAGGTTCACTTGTGAGATTCACAGAGCCTTGAGCCCATTTATCAGTTATCACTGAACAGTGCCCCCTTTTTACATCTGCCATCTTAGGCTTGTTTTTTTTTTTTTTTCTTCATTCACTGTAAAGACACTTCCTTTTATGTCCAAAATCATCTCTATCTAATGTAGCGAAATGACTCATGTCGTCATGTACTTGGAGACCTATGAGAATATGTTTTAATAAGTAAAATGGTTGTAGTCACATGAGAACTGGGCGTGATAAGAGTATTGGCGATGACTTTGGACTTTGTACGTTAAGGCTGTGAGTTTCACTTCTGAAATCTGCTAGTGTAAGATTCTACTGTTATCTAATGTTTAGCTATATATTTTAAAGGTATTGTAAATGAGGTCTCTGTAACTATATGTGTTACAGAGTCAGTGCTGATGAATAAAGGAGATCATTGTAAGTCAATCAAAACAAAGGATTCTGCATTTTCGGCAGAAATCTTTCAAGGCTGTGTGATTTAAGAGCATTTGTAAGTTTGATGGCCAGGTATATTTATTATTATTCAAATTATGTATATGATTCACTTTAATTCCAGGGTGTAACAGAATTCCTGTCAAAGATACAAATATATCAAACATTTTTTTATTTGTCTTGGAATTGTCTCTCTCTTACTCTCTCAGTATCAAACTCCAAAGGAATAAACATTTACATTTCAAAACAATTCAGTTTGGGCTTTTTAGCAACTGTGAAACAGTGTGCAGAAATGAACTTGCCAGGAAGCTGAACAGAACAGCATCAATACTAGTGAATTCTGTATTACATTCCCCTCACTCCTTCAGCTCAGCACTCATGCACAGCAGTCTCCAACTAGGCCAGGACTCCCAAAGAGCTGCTTGACCCTACATTATGCAACTGTTTGTGTTTCAAGTGTTAAGAGAAGGAGTGATTACAACTCCACAAAGCAGCTGACAGACCTTGAAAAAACACTAAAGAGAAATTGTGTATAACATGGGTATTATTTACTCACTGGTAGGTCAATGACTGATATGTACTTTTAAAAAATGGCAGGAAGCTGTTATTTTAGTTATGCAAGGACTGACACTGAAGTAATTAACTAGCCTTTCTTTCTACCCTCAATCTCACTCCTTTTCTTTTGGTACAGGAGACAAGAATATTGCACAGGTTGAGTCAGGAGGACCGGTAGAGGAGGATGGAGGGGTCGTGCACCCCCTCGTTGTTATACCTGGGCTTGTGGATGCTGGGGGGAGTGGTGGCCCCGCAGTGGAGAGAGAGACCTGGACCCGACAAATGGACTTCATCATGTCATGCGTGGGCTTTGCCGTGGGACTGGGCAACGTGTGGAGATTTCCATATCTGTGCTACAAGAATGGAGGAGGTGATCCCCAACAGCCTGGGCAGGAGCAGAAAGCACATATACAGAACATGCACAAAGAAACAACATCACGATTTGGGCATGGGGCACGCTGTAGTATATGTTAGTAAAAATGCAGAAATATCCAAAGAATGATTATATGAAGACATGGATAACCAGAGGGACAGAAGAAGAGTAATGGACACATAACCACTTAAAACCACACAGTTAGAGAAAGAGAAAGGGACCACGGATTGAGAGGGAAGCAATGGTTGCTGCATGGCTATGTGCACGTACTAGTTGCTCACACCACAGTGTTGCTTGAAAAAAAAGCACAGTTTATGTCTGCAGTTTATCCCACAGATAAACCCCACGATAAACATAGCCTCCCTGTTTTTCCACTACTACTCCCCTTAAACCTCTTCTGCTTTTTCCAGAAACAGCTTTCCTACTTGTCTCACCCATAACTCAATTTCTGTGTCACTGTGCCTTCTTTCACAACCTTCTCTTGACACGCTTGTTTTACATTGCAATAGTTCTACATAGTTGATCGAAACAATGGTCATACGATATAACCCGGCTGATACTTTTCCTCTGGCTGGGCTGGCTGCAGTTTTTCCTTTCATAGATGAGCTTCGTGCCCTCCTACTGACTGGTTCACAAAGATGCATTCTTTCACACTGCACCAGCTGGTTTGCTGAAACACAGATACACGCCTGACAATGAGCTGTCTGTGCCTTACGCTTTCAGTCGCTGAGGAAGTGCTGTGTCCTTGGTCAGCCAAGGAGTCACATAGATGAAATTCACTTGCAAATTTTAGTGGGTATAGTTTCTGACACCTGTGTGCCTGGACTTTGTGTCATTTATCATTCCCGGAAACAGTTTTAAGCAGGTACAAAGCATCTTATGCATAACTTTACAAGTACAAAAGTGTTCATTATCCTTATTGTTTTGTCAAATATTTGTCAACATTCTAATATGACCATAAAAACAAATTAATAAAAAGCCTAGAATGTTTACAGACTAGCTTAAAGATCTGAATCTTGCTCTTTTTCTCTCACTCTCTGACTATCCGTATGTCTTTACTTCTGAGTTTCTTCCTTATAAGGTCACAGTGGCCTGATGCCTTTACCAGGAGTCTCACACATGGGGAGAGTGGGAGAGTGAGAATGAGAGTGACTGACTACTGGATGGATGCTTAGCAATAAAATCTCCCTCCTTTTAGTCTATCTACATTCACATTATTTTCCAGATGTCCATTCATACTTTCTTTGTGAATATGAGGGTTAACTTTTACATTCACATGCCTTGACCCCATAGCTTCCATCATTGTGGACGCCTGAGACCGACCTCCTAAGTACATATTGTGCTCCATTGTTAGATTGAGTTTTAATTTCTGAGAACCCTTACTGGCTTCAGAAAAATCAGCAACATAGTACTTTTACAGATGGATTCAAACATGTCTTTGCAGTACAGCAAATAGCAATGGAGAATAAAAGATTTATAGAGGTTATTTATATCCAGAAACTATAAATATTTCTGGTAGTGGCTATTTCAGCAAGCCATTATTCATGTTTTCAAGCAATTTTCTGGTAAAATTTCCATCTCAAATGTATTTGCTTGTTTGCATACTAGTGGAAGCAGTGCTATAGTTTGTAATTTTGCTTGGTTTACTTGAATTGTTACCAGTTCTATGAATTTCACATATAAACAATTTTTTATTCCCCTCCATTTTGCTTTCTTATTCTTAAACCTTGCCTTTATCTTTGATCTCTATTTATACTTTGCTAAATTTAGTGCTAAAATCCTATAAAAAATTCATAAACACATCTTTGTGAACAAGCAACACAATTATTATCCCCTTCACCTTAATGCCAAAGGCCCAAGATCATGATGCCTAATTGTTAGATTTCATCTGCTTCAGTTTCCTTGTTGCTGTAGTTTTAGGTTTTTCCAAAATGGGAAAACTCAACTTTTTAAAAAATGAGCATAATGGCTTAAGGTTTAGATGATATAACTTAAATAGTAATACAATAAAAGTGTACAGAGTTTATTGCTATATTACACTCTCAACATCTTATGTTGCTGTAGGTGTGTTCCTGATCCCTTATCTGCTGATTGTGTTCATCGGAGGTGTTCCCGTCTTCTTCCTGGAAATAGCACTGGGACAGTTCATGAAGCAAGGAGGGGTCTCAGCATGGAACATTGCTCCCCTTTTCAAAGGTAATTCCCCGAGGAGGCTGCACAGGATTCATCATTACAGAGTTTTGTGCAAGTGCTGTTATCTGCAAATAAGCATTATTCATTGTGTCATGATTTTCTCTCTGTTTTTTAAATTTTCTTCCTTGCTGACTCTTTCTGACTTAATTTTCTGTTTTTTCCTCAGGTTTAGGCCTAGCCTCTATGGTGATAGTGTTCTTCTGCAACACCTACTACATCATGATCCTGGTGTGGGGTCTCTATTTCCTGTTGCACTCCTTCTCATCACCCCTGCCGTGGGCCACCTGCGGACACCCTTGGAACTCACCTAACTGTACCCAGGACTTCCGCAGGGCCTGTCCCAATCACAGTTCCCTCTTCTCTCCTCTTTCCAACCTCTCTACCCAGCAAGTTTCACTTCTCTCCTTCCTTGTCCCGGGTAACTTTAGCTGCACAGAGGCAGAGGGCCTGCGCTCTCCTGTCATCGAATTCTGGGAGTGAGTTCCTCTGCCCACAAGCATCATGCTCAGCATACCTTCTATCATGCCAACTTTCATTATTTCCTTGTCTGCTTCATGTGGTCTGTATTGTTTCCAAAGGAAACAACAAAACTTAGTTATTGTTACACTTTAAGGAAGTAATGTGTAAAATGGGACTTATTTGACTTATTTTACTTGCATTGTATCAGTAAAGGGGTTAGTGGTGCTCCATTTGGGAGACGGTCTGACATTACAGTCACAACATTGAACGCAGAAGCATTTACTGTGTTTCAGCATCTTGCCTTGTGTCTGTGTCTTCACCTTTTTATGTCCATGCTGTTGGCTGACCTGCTCTGATACTAGCTTATTGGTCTCTTAGGCGTAAAGTGCTCCGACTGTCAGGGGGTCTGGATGAGATGGGTGACATCAGTGTACACATGGTGTTATGCCTGATGGCCACCTGGATCTTTGTGTACTTTTGTATCTGGAAGGGAGTCAAGTCCACAGGCAAGGTGAGTACAAACATACATGCCTGCAGCCTTTTCTGAATCTAAGCCTTTGGTTCCACAGTGTTGTAGAACATTGTACATCATGGGAAAATGAAAAAAGAAAAAACTCCCACAACTGGCAGCTCACACTAGATTGCACTCAGAATCCTTAGGTTCAGTGCGGTGCTGTGCCATTCTTAAAACCCAGCAGCTTGTACTCTAGGAGGGCCAAACCATCTGGCAACTAGCCACCATGTTACATTGTATCGCGTATTATAATGAGTGTATGTTCATGTACGACTTAGGTCTGTTCTCCAAAATTTTCCTTGGAGTTTGTTTCCTCATGTTAGAAGCCACTTCTCTATATTATGGGAGGGTTGTGTCCATGGAAGAGA
The DNA here is from genome assembly GCA_018136845.1 of Heterotis niloticus. Classification (NCBI taxonomy): domain Eukaryota; kingdom Metazoa; phylum Chordata; class Actinopteri; order Osteoglossiformes; family Osteoglossidae; genus Heterotis; species Heterotis niloticus. The sequence goes on from CM030898.1 coordinate 16,198,974, forward strand.
CATTACAGGATCACTAATGAGATTCCATGAATCCTTGCATGTAGCCACCCGCACCCAGTTCAGACTGGCTTTTGTTTCCCACTGTCTGTGCCTCACAGCAAGACCCTGGGACCTGAATCATGGCAAAAATAAGGAATTTGATTCAACTTTCCCCATAAGCTGATTACGCCGTTTTTTTGTGCACCCTAGTGTGCATTTGAACCCTGCATAACCAGAGCTTTTTTCCTCCTACTGCTTACATCAAGGAGTTTATCGTTTTAAAATATTTACTATGAGAACATTTATTTTTACCATACCAACTCCTCCCATTATCTATCCCTGCATGACCTTCTGCTCTGTATTCACTGTAAGGTTATTTTTAGTTGAACAGTTTACTTTAAAAACTCCTTATAATGCAGTGAGTGTTAGTTCAGCTACTTGCTGTGAATGTATTTTAGTGCAAAAGTGGTGAAGAAATTAATGTACTAAATTTACACTGATTTCCGATATGCTGCAATTTTGACTTTGTTAAAATGTAAAATTTTGAAATATTGAGTTTTTTTTTTACTGTACTACACTAATTTTTTAACAGGTGCTGGACCTCTTGCAAACACAGAATATGAAAGCACAGTAGTAGGACACTACTGAGCTATTTTAATAATTTCATTGTAGTCAATTCAAACAATTTGTTTCCTTTGTAGTCGAATTAAATCACAGATTCACACAGGATAACATGATTTGCGTTCCTTTTGTTGTTTCCTACTTTTGAGCATATTGGACACACAGTGCTGTCTTTTGGCCATGTGCTTTCCAGGTGGTGTATTTCACAGCTCTGTTCCCCTACCTGGTGCTGGTGGTGCTGCTGGCCCATGGTGTCACCCTCCCTGGAGCTCTGGATGGGATTGTGTACTACCTGAAGCCTGACTGGTCAAAGCTGTGGGAGGCACAGGTGCGAAGACCTTTCGTGTGCATTTATCTATAACAACAGCTGAAAAAGCCTGAAATGTGACCCTCAGGAGATTTGGACAGCAGAACCGGACTATTCAATGTTTACGATTAACAGCTAGGCACAAAAATAATTTTGAACAAAGTTACAGTGAGTTACAACAACAGTGAGACTCCAAACATGTAAAAATACTTTCTCTGTGACATGATGTGTATATGAATCACCATTTGACTGAGAACAGGTGTTGTGACTGTTATGCATTTTGTATGTTATGTAAGCTCCTTATACCTAACTGAGCACAACAGTCATTGATTTGCCTTTTTATCTATATGAATATGTGGATGACCAGGTGGCTTTGCTGAACTTACTGTCACGTAGGTGTGGATCGATGCAGGGACCCAGATCTTTTTCTCCTATGCCATTGGTCTGGGTGCACTGACTGCCCTGGGCAGCTACAACCGTTTTCACAACAACTGCTACCAGTAAGTCTTCAAATCAGTACAGAAAATGCCCCATCTCCAGTACATGAGCAGTTATTGTGCTTTGACTTTCTGATATGCTGTTGCCTTTAAATAATTGTGATTTCAAAATGATAAAAATCCACAAATTGTTCCATACTACTACATTTTGCTAGTTTTTCTTCTGCTCACAGGAGTTTGCTAGAGATATTTTTAACTTGACACATTTTAATGCGTTTTAAATGCATAGTCCCTAGATTGTACACACAGTAATATTTTGACACATTTTGGAAAAATATTTTGAACAGTAGTGAGAGAAAATATACATGTTCAAAAGTTTAAAATGGGCTAAAACTCACAGCGTAAGAATACAGTTTCTGTGATGCTTGAGTGGTGATCACATGGAGGTCTTTGCTCTCGTATGGCTGCTGAGTGTACAGTTCAAATTCAAAAGTGTTAGATGTCAAATTTAACATACTTTGACCTTTTGATATCCCTTGATTTTTTTGACAAGTGCAGTGATTTTCTTATTTTTACACTGAATGAAAATGTTTTTATTAAACCTAGCATACTTGGCTCCATGATGGCATTAGCAGGCCAATCATTCTGTGTTCGATCCACCCTTTGCACGATGCTACAATCCACGAGCAGGTGGCATTCCAGCCTCTCATCTTGCAGATCAGAAAAGCTCCACACACTGTTCCTGTTCTTAGAATGCAGTTTCCCTCCTTAGCAATATCAGATTAGCAGTTTAATAAAGCAAATGGTGTTAAGAATTTAAGCTATGTTGGCCGTAGTCACATGTGATGAAGGTCTTTATGTGGACACAGTGGGGCATTTTGGCAGGGTGGTGTGTTCATATTGAGCAGGGAGGGAGAAGGCCATTAGGTTTTTCCTGCATTTCCAATCTATATCAGAGATTTATGACATTGATTCCAGGGTCTGTGTTTCCCACTTAAGGGCAGTGACCTACGCACCTCTGTTCTCCTGCCCTGAATCCAGAATTAATAGGTTATTGGTTGTGTTTACAGAGAAAAATGGACTAATAAATTTGAAGTGGCAGAAGTTTTATATCAGTTGCAGGTCTGTTTTGTTTGAAGATGCAAGATGTGTATCGGGATAAGGAGAAAACCGCATTTTTTCTTATACACTAGTTATCTGTCTAATGGCCTACTAGCTATGTGAGCACAGCGTAAACCATGTGTAACCAGTTTGTGTAATTGTGTATTTGTAGCTCCCAGACTGCATCCGTACCTGGTATTTGGATAAATAGCTCCATTGTGATGTCCTGTTTACATGCCCTCCAACACGCAGAAAACTGCAGTTGAAACTGATGCTACTGTTGACCTTCCCCCCTCCTTCGCTTCTTGCTCTCCAACTGTTTTCATTTCTTTCTTTCCTTCTCTGTTCAGGGATACTTTTGTGTTGGCTCTGATTAATAGTGGAACAAGTTTCTTTGCCGGCTTCGTCGTATTCTCTGTGCTGGGATTCATGGCAGCCGAGCAGGGAGTGGACATCAGCAAGGTTGCAGAGAGCGGTGAGTGGATTGTGGCCGGTGCTCCCTCAACAGCCCTCCCTCTCCTCCACAAGCACTTCATTTCTTCCCTTTAATCACTGTTTGCATTTTTAATCCCATGAAAACAATAGCATGCTTTTATTGCCTTTGCAAGCAGTTCATTTTAATGCTTTTTGTATATGGAAACCAACAGTTTTGATAAGAATAGGAATACTGCTGAATGTGTAACTCGTTTCCCTGTTCCTGTACTATAGTTGTGATTGTTTACCTTTGACCGTTTACAATGGCATTGACAGGGTCTATCTTAGATTTAATTTACTGACCTTGATTGTATTCACTGTGACTAAGACTTAAACACAGTGGCATTTCAACCCAATACTGTTTCAAATTAGTAAATGGTCAATATATCACATGAAGCAGTCCCTTCCCCCTCTCCAGGTCCAGGCTTGGCCTTCATTGCCTACCCAAAGGCTGTCACCCTGATGCCACTTGCCCCACTCTGGGCAGCTCTGTTCTTCTTCATGCTGCTGGTGCTTGGTCTGGACAGCCAGGTAGTGCCACCCTACCCCTGCGTACTACTTCCCTGCTGGCCCAGTTTACAGTATCAAAATTCCCCTTTGATAAATATTCCTTCCATATTTGACATCAGCTGTGGTCATCCCCAGTGTCAGCATGGAGGTTGCACTGTAGTTGGGCAGCCAAAATAGATTAGAGCCTTGTTCTATGTTCCAAATTTGACCCAATTCACTGTACTATTCTACAGGAACTTGCCCAAATAATGATATGTTAGATTGCATGAAAAAAAACATGGTGGATTATGTTCACATGCGAGTAAAAAAGGTCACCTCATATGAAAATCAAACGAAGAACTTGGTTTGTTCTCCTCTACTTGCTGAGACCTTACATTTGAATGGTTAAGTCCTTGTAAGAATATTTCATCACATGCCACAAGGATATCATACTCTTCTCGCTCCTGTAGTTTGATGAATTGAGATAGCATTTTTTCTCCTTTTATGGATGTCAGTATACAGATTACCACAAACACCTTTTTCGTGTAGGTTTACGCTATTTTTTAAAACACCACCATATTAGCATCTCAGTGGAGTTTGGGAGCCCACCATATTTTAGCAGACCAACCTGTTCTGCTTTTATATGTGTGACCCAAAGTAATCTGACTTTGTGCTGTGTCACAACATTTTGGCTCAGATTTTCTGTGCTGGAATGTCTCAGCCCTAAGGCAGCATTAATCTCGGAAATCAGCTGGTTTAGTAAACTTTCAGTCTGGGATAATATTCACACCATGGTTGCTACGGCTGGATGTTTACAAAATATATTTAAGCAGTTAGAAGAATACCAGACACTGGCTCAATCCTACCCCAATTGAATGGTTTGGAATTTTATTTTTTGCTCAACTTGCATAAAGGATCTATTTAGTATTGGCTCTTTCATAAAATCCACCAAACTCAGGCTAGTAGATAAAATTTTAGCTTTAGATATTCTGTGCTAAATCTAAACCGTGTTTTCTTAATTTTTTCCTTGTAATTTAATGCTGCATACTGCAGTTACATTTCTTATAACTAAAATGTACATACTGTATGTCACTAGCTGAAAATAACCATCTTTCAGTCTCTCACTCACACAATATTTTTTCTCTCTTTGTCTCAGTTTGTAGGAGTAGAAGGCTTTATCACTGGGATTATGGATATGTTTCCTCCTAATTCACTGGCAGGTTCTCTACGTCGTGAGGTTGTCGTGGCAATTTGTTGCATCACTTGCTTCTTTATTGACCTTTCCATGGTAACTGAGGTAAGAAGTCAGGCAACGAGGGAGGAAGTGAATTTATGTCATGTTTCCACCCTAGCAATTTTGGGACAGTTATGTTCTGTAGTAATTGTTACTGTTAAGATGCAACACTGAGGCTTTAAATTAATATGCATTTTCTGTGCTTGTCTTTAAACTCCTTTTTCTTTCATGTTCCTTCACTTCACTGGCTTTCATCACCCGCCCACTTCCCTACTCTCTCTAGGGTGGGATGTACGTATTCCAGCTGTTTGACTACTACTCGGCCAGTGGGATGACTCTGCTGTGGCAGGCCTTGTGGGAATGTGTGGTGGTGGCCTGGGTCTATGGTAAGGGGGCCCTCTACTGTCTGCAGTTGGAATTATGTCTCAGATGACACAGTTTATCAGGTTTAAACCTTATTTCTCAGAGAAAGAGGGATTTCAGAAATACAACTTCCTAAGCATCACTGGACACTTTGCAAATGTCTACTAATGATTGACAAGGAGGCTCTTACACAGAATCAGTCAGTTCTGAGTGCGGACAGAGCAGATTTAACGCAATCTGTGTGGGAGGTGACATTTAGAGCGTTTCCAAGTCTAGGCTTTTGCATCATTCCTCTTCCTCACGCCCTACCTGCCCCTCACTACTGGGATTTTTCCGCAGGGGCGGACCGCTTCATGGATGACGTGGCCCGGATGATTGGCTACCGCCCTCTGCCCTACATGAAGTGGTGCTGGTCCTACATCACACCTCTGGTGTGCGTGGTGAGTTGCTGAGCGTCAGCAGGATGCATTGGTTTCAGCAGCCACACTGACAGTGTTTAAGAGCAGGATGTATAACTTTGGAGTCTGTTCGGAGTGTCACTATGCAATCAAGGACAGAAGGGCATTTAAATTGTGCCTATGTACAGTATTTAGTGATGACTTATACAAATGTACTGCATATCAATGTGGAAACAGCATAGTTTGATGTTGTATAGAGCAATAAGACAAGTTTTAATGAAAATAATTTAACATCTACAATGGAAAGTCACAGTTATATTCACACTTTCCACCTTAGACAATTGCACCACCTGGTGGGAATTATAATGAAATCATATCACATGTTGCAAGCTCAGGTACTCAGTGTCTTGGTTCGCAACACTTTTTTTTACTGATAAGATTACTGAACAGTTCTTTTCATATTTAAAATGAATATTAAGCTGTTTGTAAATTATCATGCATATGATTTCTTTGTGTAAAACATCTGCAGGATACCATTTCCACCATTCACAAATAGAAAATTCTTTGCGTGTGTGTGTGTGCGTGCGCGCACGTGTATTTACAGGGAATCTTCCTATTCCACGTTGTTAACTACAAACCACTGACCTACAACTCAAGCTATGTGTACCCATGGTGGGGAGAGGTGCTAGGCTGGGGTCTGGCACTCTCCTCCATGCTCTGCATCCCTGTCACGGTGCTTTACAAGCTGCTGCGTTGCAAGGGTTCCCTGCGAGAGGTGCACTTTCTTTTTATCTATGTGTAACAGCCATTTTGCCTGTTCCTTTGTCTGCCGGTGACCCTTATGCCTTTCACTCTGCAGCGCTGGCAACACCTCACAGCTCCAGTGTGGGGAAGACACCACCTAGAGTACCTCGCCCCTGAATCTGAGGCCAAACTGCTTCCCATGGCAGGACCAGGCAAGGCTACCCTGCTTTTTGAGAGCATCATGTGACCAGCCTGCCTCAGCAGAGCTCTGCCCCTCCCTCCCTTGCCTCTGCCCATCAGTGTTATTGGTCTCTCCCTTCTCACGCGCCCCTTCGTCTGTTGATGTTTTTGCGTCCAGCTTTAATCAGGAGACACAGTCCTTAATCACAAACCCATGCAACAGCACACACACCTCTGTGTACATGCACCAACAGAAACACATAGACGTCCACATACCCAGTCCTTCAGCACATGGGACACCAGCTGGGTAAAGTGTGCAAGCCACCACACAGGCACATCCCAGCATGCCTCAGTCTCCTGCCTTGCTTGTTCTCTTTTTCTGTGTTTCTGTGTTGGTGCTGTTCTCTCCCGTTGCTTTGCTTCAGTACCAGTGCTCTGTTTACCTCACTGTGAAGCTGTGGTTTTCTTGTGGTGTACCGTGCTCTAGGGAAATAGTGCTGCTTCTGTCTCCTGCTCTCTTCCTCTCCTGTTTGTCATCTTTCTTGGAGACAGTATACCTATCCCATCCCTGTGAAACATTACCTCAAATAGGAGGGAAATGAGTCTGGTTGGGTAATTTATATTATAACTTATGCATGATTTGAAATTTGGGAACTTCTTGTGCAAAAATGTATAATGTGATCAAAAATGACTCTCACTAACTCCAGTATTGAAAAACTTCAGCCACACATTTATTTGTGATTTAGTATCAGCTGCAGTAGTGGATGTTGGGGGGGGTGGTCACTCTGCTAGTCCCTTTCACAGACATTAGAGACCCCTGACTCAATTTGCATTTTTAACTAATCAACAGTAAAAATATTTTCTATTATTTAGACATTGATTGTATTTTACATGCTGCCATATTGACAGAAGTCAGTAAAAGGTATTGATAATCTGTTTTGGAGGTGTTCTTCAGGATGCACAATAAATATTACTTGCAAAAATGATAGCAAGTGACAAGTTTAGAGAGCATTACAATGATAATTTATGTATTCCAATGTAAACTACTGAAAGCCTGAGAACAGTGAATTAATGATTAAGGGATTATGTAATCCAAATGATTTTCAAAACTAATTTATACAGTTTTCTTACATTTTTGGAATGAACAAATAAAAAATAAAAACGACACCTCTGTTAATTCTCTTACAACTTGAAAACCATATTGTTCAACATGGCTTGTAATATGGTGCAAAATGTTTGCATATATTTCCATATACTAATTTACTTGTTTGAAAAAGAACAGGTATAATCACGGGTAACATTTTGTCTCCTTTCTGTCTTGATGCTCATATTTATAGTTGCAACCCCCACACCTGTCTTTTACTAACTTCTTTGCTTGAATGAATGGCTTGAGTGCATTTTGATATCAGTGCATTTTGGCAGAGCAGAATTCCTGTTTGAACCTGGCTGACCCCCTCCCTTTTCCCACTGAAAGTGCACGTATCTGTCCTGATCACAGTTAAAATGGCAGCAAATAAACTAAACCAGACTGATTTTTTTCCTAGCATCCAATCAGATTTCAGCTTATGCCTCCTTCTTGTGTGCTCTTCTTAGGATCGACTGCTTTAATGTTGGAAAGGGTATAAATGAAACTTTGCACTATTATCTCCAAAATATTGTCAGTTAAATAGAACTGAACATTGGAGATGTAGTGCATAGCGTTGTTTATAGCCTTCTCTTATTTGTCATCTGATCAATGTCTTCTTGCTTAGTTTTAGTGTGCATCCTCTAACATTCTTGCTCTAAAGTTAGAAAGAAAAGCTGTGAGCGTGTGTGTGCATGCATGTACACATGCACTCATCTGAGTCACCCAGTAGAAACCCTGTGTTTCCTGGCATCTGGATCTGACGGCTCATTGTGCTTTAGATACTGTACACACATCCCTGTGTGTGTTGTTTCTCCAACCTTGGTGAGATCATGACAGCTGCACTCACCTCTGGCTGAGCAGGTGTTTGGCTAAAAGCCTCAGTGTGAAGTTCGCAGATGCTCACAAATGAAGTCCTCCTGATCATCCTGTCCCTGAGCCTCATCCTGCACACCAAGGGCATTCGTGGCAGCACTGTGTCAGCACTCCTGTGCCACTTGCTCATAATGTATCATAGTCAAAGTTCAGATTGTGTGTCCACTATGTTTGTGAACACAAAGACTTCAGGTGAGTTTAGTAGCGTTGTGCCAAGATCACCAAATGCCTCAGTACAGGCATGAACCTGTCTTGCACCAACGTCCTCAGCAAAGTGTTTGTTCTCCTCTTGTTCAGCTGCTGTAATGTGAATCGGACACACAAAAAACTAAAGGTCACTAAAGTAATTTGGCCAAGGGCTTTCCCTGTTAAAAAGCAGAGGGACTGTAAATGCCGAGTCTGGGGCTCCAGAACTGCCACTGTATTTTGGAACAAAGTAGAGTATTATGCTTGTGAGCACCAGACTGCAGCTGCCCCATACCTGGCTTTAGCATGTGGCCTGTCATCTGCCATACCTGACACTGTGTGACCAGCAGCCTCTCTGCGGAAGGCAAGCTCACCTTCTCCTCAGGTTACTGAGCCTGCAAGGCCATCCAGGAGCCAGAAACAGAGGCCCTTTGTCCGACGTCTCTCTCAGCCACCCGGTGTTTTTCGGAATTTCTTTGCCCACTCTCAATATTTTAATCCCAAATTACTTACAGAACATTCCCATGTGATGACAAGTACAGGTATTAAGCAGGTATTGAGTGGCAGGTGTTCGGTGGAATGCTTCAGGTGATGCTGTACCTTCTCTCCACTGGCAGTCACATACAAGGCACCAGTAGCCCACACCTGCCCTGCACCTGCTCAGCCAGATGCCCACAACTCATCAGCTCTCTGTCGCTCTCTGTGTTAATTTAAGTGTTAGTGTTGTGTGTTGATCAGTGTTAATAATCCAGAAGGGTTGAAAGTGCTGTGTATCCACATTGTGAAGGGCGCCTCAGGAAGGGGGTAAGCAGTGTGTGTAACGTTAGCCAAGCCAAGCTAAAAGCAATAAAGACCAAGCGATGGAAATGGCTCAGTGTGCTGCCTTTTTTTTTATTTCAGCCCATAAGCTCAGCACTAATTTGCAGTGTTGAGCATAAGCATCGCGTATGCAACACAACTGGGGTTTAAAGGTCAAACAGGGAAAACATGGCTGCGCTGCTGATATCCGCGATCCCCATCATGTTCATGTCTATCAGTGACCACTGATTTCATTCAAGAAAACAAAATAAGGAAATTACCTCCTTAAAAAGTATCCCATGAAAGTATTATAACTATATACATTTTATGGTGTATAAACATTTTTTAAATTATATTCCAATTTGTATATCCAGATAGCAACTGAGGATTTGCTGTTTAAGGAGCCCCAGCGCTACACAGGCACTAAACTGCACACTGAGGTGGTTGTGTATACAGGAAAGATGGATTTGTGTAAATGTTCACCTTCTGCTTTTCATCATTCACACACACATACACACACATGCAAAGGCTAGAGGGAGCTAAAGTTACTGACTGCTTCAGTGGTGAACAAAATACGTTGCCACAGTAACTGCAACCCTTAGCACCATAGAAACACAAAAGGGTTGCAGGTGGGGTGCAGGGAGGCTGTGCGCATCTGAGGCAGAAAGGAGGATGAGTCAGTGAGGAAGATGGGGGCTGGAAGGAGGATGGATGATGCTGCTTTGTCCTTCTACATCAAAGTTTGGTAGTGCAAGTGCTGTCCTGCAAGGAGAGTTTCATACCATCACAGTTTGACACCCAGGAGGTGAACTCATGGCCTCTGACATTCAGTTTACACTTCTTTCCAGCTGCAGCCGTGTGTGTTTTATTTATTCTTGTGGCTTCTTGTGTTTTATATACAGAATTATGAGCACTTTGGATGAATTTGTGTTTGCATCTGTACATGAGGAGTGGCGTGTGTGTGTGTGTGTGAGTGTGTGCTCTTGAATACATTTTCAGTTTGTTTGTGCTTGTCTGTATGTATGTGTGTGTCTGTGTGTTTGTGTCAGCAGTCAGAGGTGCAGTGCAGTACTGACCAACACACACTGATAGCCGGGCATGGTTGACTGGCCACGTTTTTGGAGGCAATGCAGGACAGCATCATGGATGGTGGCGAACAGATGCCGCTTGGACAGGGAAGAGGAGAAGAAGCCTCCTATCTCCAGCTGCTCCACCACACAGGCTGAGAACACAGGGTCACGTGGGAGGTCTCACACGGAGGTCCCCCAAGATCTCATCACATCGACCAGGGAACACAGGCTGCTGTCAGCAAACTGCTGTTTAAAGCTGACATAAATGTTTACCTTGGGACTGATCCTTGGTATAAAAGTCAAAATGGCCTGATGATGTGTATAATTTGTCCAAGATAAGCTGGACAAGTTTTTTTTTTTTGCAGAGTACTGTGCCATGCAACGCAGTTTTAGTGTATCAATGTACTATCTCTGTCTTGAAATAAATGCATACACTTATTTATAGCTGGTGGAAATGCTTTCGTGTTGTATTGATTTGACTTAAAATATTTTAAAATGCACTTACGCTGACAGCCAGCCAGGTACACATCCACCTCTATCTCTCCAAAGTCTTGGAATATCTGCCAGGAAGCCAAGAGGAAGACAGTTGGAATAAACTGTGTAACAACAGGATCTGTTTCTGTAAAGTGTAATGTGGCTAGAGGGAAATAAATGCATTTAGGAGATTGTGTGTGTGTTTGTGTGTGTGTGTACTATTGGTGCTTCATTTCATCACAGGCATTGCCCTTCTCTGCCCTCCATCTCCCCAGAGGCCTCTGCTACTCACATTTTTCAGAGTCTTGAGGGCAACTGTGTCTATGAAGCTGGCTGTGGAGAAATCCAGGACAACAGAGTGGGTTCTCAAAGGGCTCAGGCCCAAAGATGCAGGAGTCCAGTCCTTGCCGGTGGCATTTCCACTGTTAAAGGTCGAGGAGCTCATGGTGCCCCCCTCTGGTTCTGCTGCGTCAGGGCCACCCCAGTTTATGTGACCACCAATGGCCTTCTCATCTGTGGAGTTACCACTCCCATGCTCCTGTATGCTGCACTCATGCGCTTCCAGGGACACAGAAGATGTCCTGTCGTCCTCTCCATAGGATGCCATCTCCCTCTCCACTGAGAACACTGTGCTGCAATCATCCATGGGTGCTTTCACAACCCGTTTCTTCGGAGTGAAAGGAAGAAGGAAAGATGATGCCATTAGGAATCAATACAATTATCTCCATTACTCCCCTTTAGACTCTTTACTTTCAGCTCTTGCAGCAAATTCAAGGCTGACATGTTCAGTGCTTATCACTGTAATATAAGACAAAGATGTGCATCATTACTGTGAACTTGTTTGCATGCTGATGTTGGTTTGAGGCGATATTCATGGATTAGTGTACCCATCTCCTGGCTTTCTTTGCTTTCTTCTCTTCATCCTTTTTCTGACGCTCCAGCTGTGCCGCCTGCTTCTTTTTCTGGGCCAGCATCTTCCCAACATCAATGCTGCTCTGCATGAGACATTTTTCTGGGCTGTCTTATTCAAACTGAAGCTAACAGTTGCACTTAGAATTGCAAAAGGAGATGAGAGAAACTCAAAGCACTGCAAGCTGCTCAGTTACCTTCTTTAAAAGGGCCTCCAGATAAAGTTCTGCATTGGCAAAGTACACTGTGGTAGAAGAACGGAAGACCGTGACACCTGGCACTTCTTTTGCCTGCAGGTGAAGGCAAGGCCATTGTGAGAACAACCATATCACAGCTCTCTTTTGCCCTCCTTTTCCCAAATTCGCGCTCCTTCTCCAGCCGCACTGGAGAAGCTTGTTTCTTCAGTCCTCTTCCCTTCTGTTGCTTCTCCTTGTGTCTCACCTGTTTGTACACCTCTTTGTCCAAGTAGAGATCAGTGTTGGGCACCTGACCAAGGATAGAGTACGTGGGCCTGGGAGTGAAATAAGAGTGGGAAGAGATCAAAGATGAGGACTGATGGAAATGGGCAGAGGTGGGCTCCAGGGCCCTGTAGAAAAAATATATTGGCATTTACACGTGCATTGATTTTTAGTTAAACTTGTACTGAAATATGAAAGCTTTCCATCATTGTATCCCTCCCAATCCAGACTGACCATCCCCTGTTTGGTTTATATGGTGAAAACATTTGCAATTTTCTCCATGTTTAAATTTCTCCATGTTTAAATTGTGTAGTTAAGTTAGTAATGTAGGTAGAAAGTATAGTTAGTATAGTTAGTTAAAAACTATTACTAGTACAGTGTGTGCCTAACTGAGTCACTGCACACCTGCCAAGTGGCTGACTGTTACCCAAGTCTGCAACAGTCAAGTAAAAGGGCACAGCCAGAGCCATCTGGCTGGAGAGCAATGGTAGTACAAAGCTGAGATCAGCTTTTTAACTGGAAATGCACATTATCCACATTTTGATTTTATTTTAATTATCAGACGTTCTCTCCAATTATCTGTATGCAGATTAAAAACCCTCATAAAAACAGATGGATTTACATAGCGGTGCAGCAGCCCAGCCAGCTTAAGTAAAGAACAAGGTAAATTCATGGATTGGGCTGTTAAATTCATGTTTGATAACAGAATTATTTTTGCACAGATTAACAATCATGCAAAACCCAACATGAACATTTGCAGCTGCTCCTCTGCTAAACAGGCTCAGGGTGCATTTTTACAGCCAGGCCTGATAGTTCAGACTAATGAGTAGAGGAAAGGGTGAGAATCGGGAGTGCTGAAGGTCACATTCCAGCCTCAGCTTACAGCCCCCAAAAAATGGCACCATTCTCCTCACCATTCTCCTCACCATGAAATGGGCCCCTGGAGAGTTGGGGCAGATCCAGTAAAAAAGGATGAAAAATAAACTAAAAACCAGCTTTAACAGGGAAGAGGAAATGAAACTGAAACGGGAGACAAAGCAGCAAATCCATTAGACAGAACACCTGACTGCACCTGATATGACTTAAAAATACCTCCACTCATTCTGTAGTACACTGGTGCAGAACTCTGGCTTATAAACCCAATTCACTCCCCCACAGTCCTGGAAGCACTGCACTGTACCTACCTAAAAGGCTTAGGTGGAAATTTCAAGCTGCATAATAATAATAATAATAATAATAATAATAATAATAATAATAATAATAATAATAATAATAATAATAATAAGGGTCTCACTGTTGGCTCTTGAAGATGACGGTCAACAAGGCAAAGGCCAGGGAGGCAGCGAGGCCCAAGTCCAGATTTAGCAGCAGCGTGGAGATCAGGGTGAATATCCACACAAACTGGAGGCCAAGTGGACAGCAGAAGTGAGGGTAGGGAATGGACCACAGCAGCTGGGTCCCACATGGTCTGGTGTAGCACAGCCTAAACCTCAACCCCACTCCTCTGGGTTCATGTTAAGCTCAGTGTTCTTGCTGAACTACTCATTAAAGTAGCCAAATAAGTGTGTTCTTGTAAACAAGTATGGTTATTTGTGTCTCATATTCCTTGACGGCCCACTTTACACAGGCAATATTGTTTTTTATTGATGAGTTTGCTGGTTTGTGCAACAAGGCCTCTCCTTACCAGATCTGTTCTGTTGCTCTTCCACAACACAGGAAGGTCCTCACACTGCTTGAAGATGCCTTTAAGATTCACAAACACAATGGTAGCGAGGACCGCCTGGGACACAAATACACACATCAAAGATCTCAGTCCGAAGCTGTCATCGCATCATTTCAAACACAAAGCTGAATGCAGGTGACGAGAGAAATGCACCTTAGGGAGTTTCTCAAACAGCGGCCCCAACTTCAGCACTGTCATCAACACAACAAAGGCCGAAATGGCACCGGCCACCTGACAAAGTGCATAAACAAACACAACACAGTGGATAAAAAGCACACAGACAGTGTCCAGGATAAATGCACTCTCTCTGCTTGAGGCACTCATAGAAACAAGTGTCACACATACAGTCACACAGACTGTGTGTGTGATACTTGTTTCTGTGTGTGCTGTGTTCTTGGGCAGCAGTGCGTTCCTATAAACATGAACTGTGTGTGTGTGTGTGTGTGTGTGTGTGTGTGTGTGTGTGTGTGTGTGTGTGTGTGTGTGTGTGTGTTTGAGAGTGTATTCATGGGTGGCATTTTTATGTGTATGAAACAGTTCTAGTATGAGACTGTTTTCACAGTCAGCTGTGTGTGTGATTGCATTTGCATGTGGCCCAGTGTGTGTGTTGTTGCATCACCTGCGTCTGCCCCCCCGTGCTTTCCTGGATCAGGCTACGAGACATGGAGGACGTGACAGAGTAGCAATGGAAAAGGCCCCCCACCACATTGCTCAGGCCCAGGGCCAACAGCTCCTGCATTGGGTCACACGGGGTAAAGTTATGGTCTCACTAAAGGACACAAGCAGGCAGTAGGTAGGAAGCGACACTCAGCAGCATGTGCCATGAAAGCAAAAGGCTCCGGCCAGTAAACCTCCATACAGAAGTTTGCATGACTGTGAGTCCTGCTACACTGACTTTGTGTTAAAGAAACAAATATGCAACCAATTACACATAAAAATAGATGCACGTTGTATATTTACACATGTTAAATGGATTACTGTTGGTGTGAGACACTAATAAGTGCTGTTCAGAGCTCGCTGACATCCTCACTGCCATGAACGGAACATTTTTGCCCATTAAAAATTCAATGTTAAACCTTTTAGTGCCACTTTCAGGTCATGTTTCTAAATTAGAGCAGAATGCTGATTTTAATGCCAGTCAACAATCTTTGTGAACCTGCGTACTCCACTCTCAAATGGTCAAGTTAGGACATAAATATAGAATTACAAGGCTGTTCCTCTCTGTTAAGAGGTACAACTTATTGTGACTTGGCCTTGATATCAGATATAAAAATGAAAACACTGCAGCTTAAATTAAAACCGATTCTGTATTATGCCAAAGAGCTTTGACTCAGACGCATCGTGTTGGTCCAAGCAGCAGTGAGATGTGGCCATCAGTAAGTCTGTTACAGTGTGTGTGTGTGTGCGCGCGTGTGTGTGTGTGTGTGTGTGTGTGTGCGCGTGCACACAACTGTGTGCTGAAGTCCTCGTGTATTGGGGTCAGAACCAAGAAAGTGGACCTCCGTAACTATAGCTCAGCAGCATCAATGCCTTCTGACAGGATTCTCGATAGACCTCATCGCAAGAGAAACAAAGAAAGAATGTAGCAGTCAGCTGTGAAGTCACAACTGAAAGATAAATGCAAGGAGAGACAACCTTGGGAAATCCTTGAAGAGCCAAGGGAGAAAAACAAAAGCACAAAAATGACTGCAAATTAGTGGGTTCAGCTGTAGAAAGATGGAGACGCACCTGGTTGCTGTCCATCTTGTAGCCATGTTTGACAGCAAAGGTCTTGCCCAGAGAGATGTTTATGGCATAGCTGACAACAGCAATGGCAAAAGCATCTCCAATCACTTCCATGAACATGCTGGCATGAGGGGCACTGGGTGGTATCAACCTGAATGAATGAATGAATGAATGAATGAATGAATGAATGAATGAATGAATGAAGAGAAGAGAAGAGAAGAGAAGAGAAGAGAAGAGAAGAGAAGAGAAGAGAAGAGAACCACATGTAAGGAAGGCAATTCAGCTCTGTTGTGTTCAGCTTCCTGGCCATTTGGGAGCCAAACCCTGGCAGTATCTTCAGCATTAAGAACAAACAGTTCCTGGCACCTCGTGCTCCAGACACTCACCCGCTTGGAATCTGCCCCACGACATCAACGTCATACTGGCTGCTCAGGTCAGCGTAGAACGAGATCAGAGTCGCAACCACAATCTGCATGAAAAACAGTGGCAACTGATAAGCAGCCGCTGTGCTCCTTGACACATTTACAGCCCTATTATGTAGAAAAAGATGCCATCAAGTTTATGGTGCACAATAAAATACTCCCTTGCTGGCTAAACTTTACTGTATTGAGGGCTTATTTTGCAAACACATGCTTTCGCCAACCTGGTTCATAAGTTTTTTTATGAGCAAAGAAAGACAAGTAGAACAAATAAAAGACACAATTGTATCTGAATGGTGTGTCAGGCTGAGTTGCAGAGTTGCTGCAAAAAAAAGGCTTCCTGGCTGAGGAGACCCTCATGCTCACAGTCACATGGCACTGTGGGGGGTGTGCTTGTGTAAGTGGGTGTGAGGAGAGAAGGGGACAGAAAACAGAGGAGAAAGACACCTCTGTTATTAACACGTGGGTTTTTGATGAAGCTGAGAAGAAACAGGTGGATCTTCTGAAGAATCAGAAAACAGCAGTCTGACCCATGGCTTTACAAAATGTAGGAATATTTCCAGACCAAATGGTATTCAGAAACTCAGTGTTCTGTTGATGAATATGTAAACACAACCTTTCATCTGACAGGGACTTTCTGAAATATTTTGGCCTGAAAAAACCAAGCGCTGTGCGATAAGAAGGTAGAGTGAGGCTGAATGTGCAGCACTCAGACTTACCACTATAAGCTCAATGGGGATGGGGAGGAGCAGCTTGTGGCTGTAGGCAGAGTTGAGCTGTTTGACTCCAGCGAGAGCCACAAGGGAAACCACTCCGACCACCAGGATGGGCATGTTGGTCTCAGGCAGCAGAGAGCAGATATCCACCAACGTCTGAGCCAGAGAAGAAGGGCATCATGTGTGTGTTTGGATGTATAAAACAAGGATTTGGATGTGACACAAGTATGCATGTTGTGTCCAACAGAGGGACTTCAGGAAGAAGCAGAGCGGCTGTGTGTGAGTGAGTGGATGAGCAGCCGCTGAGGTACTGACGTAAACCAGGGAGAGAGGCCCAGAGAAGCGACGGGGTGACACTCCAAACATGTACTTGAGTTGTGACACAACAACGTGCACGGCTGCCCCCGTGGTGTAGCCCCGCACCAGGGGCTCCGACAAGTAAGTTGCCACAAAGCCAAAGTGCATCAGTCCCAGCAGAACCTGCAGAGAGAGGGTATGAGACATCCAGTGACCTCTACCAGGATCCACCCCGTGGCTGACTCACGCTAAAGCCAACTATGTGGTTCTTGACCCCGGCCAAGCAGGCTGCAGGAGGTCTGTCTCACAGAGGAATGTATTAGGGTCCATCTCTGTCCAGCTTTTCACACATTCACACATTTTACACACACATATATAGATTAACAAAGCATAAAGTTATAAAATGGATACACACTGCATTGTTCTAATGAACTAACAACTCAGAACAAAAAAAATGGTTGTAGAGCACCTGTTGACTGTGACAACTGGAATAACTGGGATGGCTGGCTCACTGGAGTGACTGGCCATGCCTGCTGTGTGCACAGATCATGTTGGACAAACCTGAAAAATCCCTCCTAGGACCGTTGTGGTGGCAGCCACCTTAACCCTGAAGGCCTCCTGGGCAGTGGCATCTACCTCCCCTGTTATGTTGGTATCATTGCCTGGAAAGAGGCTGCTAGGGGCCAGGCGCTCAGTGACACTGCCAACCATGATGCTGATGACTGCAAACGTTCCTGCAAACACCCAAACACCCAAATGAGTCCAAAAGCAGTTGTGAATGTTGATAAGTTGGGTTACAGTTTGAGGCAGAAGGTTATTACTGGGCATGAAATTTCGGTGCCTTTTCTTTCCTCAAAAGGCAACAGAGCATCAAGTAATGGTAATGACTCCAAAAATATTTTCATTGGTTAAGGAGTAAAATAAATGTTTAATTTTAAATGTTAAGTTCTACATAACTTGTATTTTCTGTCAAAGTCTTACCAAGCTATACAGAAGCACAGTATGCAGTTTAACTACTGTGGAACCTGGCCTCCATACCTACTCACCTACAGAGATGTGGCGAGATGTTCCAAAGATGAAATAGACCAGCACAGGGTAGAAAGATGTATAGAGGCCAAACACAGGTGGCACCGAAGCTAGCAGTGCATAGGCCATCCCTGCAGGAAGAGCAAAACTCTGCTGATGAGTCCTGTCATGGGGAAAGGAAAGACCCTGCAGACAAGTCCATTCAGGAAGACAAGCAAAATGTGCAAAGTTTTGTCATTTGCATCAGAAAGAACCAATAATCAGTTTCAAACTCCAACTTAAGGTTTTAGTTGGTTCAGGTACGATTTGAAAATGGAGATCTTCCACCTCACAGAGATTTGCAGTTTATCTGATTCTATTTCGAGACTGAGCCCAGTAGACGGCGTCTCTCTCACTCGGCACTGCCAGCTGCCACAGTCTGCAGCATATCAGTCTTTTTTAACAGTTTTTCTCACCCTCCCTCTGGGGAAGGAATAATATATAAAAATAATATTTGTGATTTTCTCAAGCTATCTCACCCTGGGGCAGGTGCATGATGCCCACGCTGATGCCAGAGATGAGGTCCCCTAGGGCATAGTCTCGGATAGGGTACCTGGGCAGCCAGGACATCACAGGAATGCAAGTTAGCAGACCACGTCTCAGCCTTGGCACTGAGCATCTGAGGGAGAGCCATGGAGACAACACAGAGAGAAACCAGCGTGAGGTGCAGGGTTCAGAAGCGTGGAGGAAAGAAGGGGGAGCAACAGCACATCAGCTGTGTGTTACTGAAAACCCAGCTTGCACTCAGAGACAACAGACATGTATTATTTAAGGAGAAAGAGGGTGAGACATAATGAGGAAAGAGGAGAGAGAACATGAGGTGGCAAGATGCCAAATAATGAGTGGCGATAGAAGCTTGCAAATTCAATCTCATCTTCGATCCTAGAGTTACGCTTCTCATTCAGAATCCTTCTACAATGAGTTGATGCAGGGACCTACCTTAAAAATATTTTTTGACTGACTTGAAGGGGTCAGTGCAGGCTATTGGGGGTATTAATGTTTATTTTTGTCACTTTTCCAACCCCATCACTCACTTTAGGTTATTCTGTAGACTGCAGTCTGCTCTCTACTGCTTCTGGGCTTTTGGAACTTGAACAAAATAGCAGCAGAGAGAAATAAAACGGGTGTTTGGCTGCTAAGAATAAACTCGATTACACCGAGTCCCACTGAAGAGAAATTCCATTATCAGGGCATTTGCATCTTGGTTTTTTGTAAATAGTACAATTTCCGCATGAAAGGCAGAAAATATCAGGAGAAACAAATCTGAGCTGCTCTGAGTTTCTTGGATACTGTAGTTGTAAAATATAAATGGGATCATTTAGAAAGTAGAAATCATGTTCCCCTATCACCACAGATACCGTAGTAAATTTTGTACAGACATAAACAGTTAAAACAAGTAAAAAATTCCAAATTTAGCTTATTCTGCTGTGTAGAACATGAAATGTAAAATGTAAAGGTTAATCTTACCAGAAATTTCTTAATTGAATCTCACTTTCAGTTACAATACTTACTGAACAAGAAACAAAGCAATAAAAGTTTAATAAAGAGGGCCATTATAGATCAGGGCTTTAGAATCTGGCATAAAAGTAAGGAAACCATAAAACAGCTTCTGATGGCTGAGCAGCATCATTGGTCTCATTTATTTCCTGTTTTTCTTCAGCAAAATTTACAGTTTACATACTGTTTTGTACCCCCTGGCTGAGATCTTTTGTTTCTAGAATATACAGCTAAACTTGTTAAAGGAAGTTTTAAGAAGTCCAGTGAATCCCAAGATTATTTATAAGTTTCATGTGGTGTAAATGCGGTCATGTCCGTGTCCCAAAGCTGCTGCCAGTTCCTACCTGAGTGTGTTTCTGAGGCCACTTTTCAGTGGACTTTGGCGTGGGGGTGTCTGTTTCTGGGCCAGTTCCTCCAAGCTCTCTTCATCCAGCACGCGTCTCTTCACCTCGTACTCAGCGCCCCTCTGCTCCGCCACCATGTCAGTCCATGTGAGTTTCCCTGCTGCCGTCCGTCTGTTTCGCTCTGCTGCTGATAAGGACTCCTGGCTGGCAGGGGCTGTCTGTCTGCCTTCAGCCTTGAGTGTCTTCTTGCCCATCAGTCTTATATACAGAGGATCTGCATTTTTGCATCTTATGGAAAGACAATCTGTGGTGTGCAAACTTGTTTGAAATCGCAGAAAGGAACATAGCCAACACCCCCAGCCCTACCAACCCCTGCAAAATGAATGCGGGAGCTGGGGTAAGATCTCCTCTTCAAGTGTGCCAGTAAGAGCACCTGTATAACAAGAAATAAGATACAAGAAGGTCTGTTCCAAAGTGGGCTGTTTTGTATAGAACTGAAGGAGGGACTTTGTACTGTATGGGTGTCTCACTGAGTTCATGAAACCCCACTTATGCACCACCCTCACTACCACCCCCTTACTTGCAGTACAGCAGGGGAAAACTTTGCTCCAGTTGAACAACTCTGGGAAAATTGCAGATGGCAGAGCTCAGCAAACATTTCAGGAACAAAAAAGAAAACAAGGTGCCTGCCAGGTAGTACCTCCTACCTCACAGTACCTGACCTGCTTGGCTGTGGGTTTGAATCCCAGCTCAGTCTGTGCAAAGTTTGCATGTTCATGTTCGCCCTGAGTCTGTGTGGGTTTCCTTCCACAGTCCAAACACACCTTTTTCAGGTTGATCATGCGCAGATCATTAATTTAAATGTAAGCTAAGCAAAACTGTGTGGAGGTTTGCAGTTTGTGTAAGTTGCCTCTAAAAAAGTGCATGCTGATGCTTCACATCATAACTGGAAACATCTGTGCCCAATGTAACCCTAAATCTGCCGTAAAGCCAGAGTCAAAGACAAGCCTAAAAAAGGTAGAAATATTTATAATCAAACGTTATGACATACAGTTTGACATGTTTGTCATGCACCCAAAATATATCAATGGGAAATGGCATCACGGGCTTTGATGTTACACCAGGTGCGCCCAAAGCACCTAGCACAAATAATGAAATCAGAGCAAAGAACCCCAAATGTTCAAACTGCACACCACAGGTTTGTAATGCTGTCAACACCCCAGTCAGTACAGTACATTTAACCACTTCACATCTGCATCATTTTAATAATTTGCTTGTGACTTATACAGGGACTGGATGTGTTCCTTCAGACAACATGGTGGCATCTCTGTCTATTTAAAAGCCACTAATAAACAGCTCATACTGTCCAGACCAGTTGGTGTTGCGGGGACTATGTTTTAACTACGTTAACAAACTTATTTTCATCAAGACAATGTGGCCACCTGCTGTTTTGTCTCAAAAAACCCTCAGAGCCCTTAAGTTTGCCTTGTAGCTGTTAGCAGCACTTCTGCGTAATGTATGGAGCCTTCAGCACAGAGCAGGAAAAGCACAAGTAAGCACACAGGTTTCTTTGTGAGAAGCAGACCCACAGGACCTGAAAAGGCTGTCACATCTAATCCTGCAGGAAATGACACCTTCATTTCTTCTGCTGCAGTCATCTCAGTGTAACTGAGGAGAAATTAATTGCATGAATGTACATGTATTTCTCTTTCTTTTGCCACTGAAATGGTACAGTTTAGCAGAAATTGAGCTGAAGCAGGTGGCCACTAAATGCCAGAGGACAGTGATGTTGTGGTGTAGGAGCCCACTGTTCAGCATAGTAGCTGGTTGCTATTTTTGTTTATAGCCACAGGCTTCAATGTGCCTTATGCATTATTTTTCCTGTATTGGGCAGAAATTACTGAAAAGCTGCATAAATGGTATAAGGATTTTAAATCCTCACAATGCTGATCCATTTCATAAAACAACCAAAAACAAACCTATCAAGCAAAATTCCTGCCTGTTACAACCAGTTTTGATGTGTAACTCATCTCTCTGTTATGAGAAAGTTTCTGAAGGCAGAAGGTTTGGACCATATGTACAGCATAATCTGTGGCGATGTCTGCATTTGGGTGGGGGGGTCGACCAGCAGCACATCACTCTGTCTGAGCTGAGCACTCATTTGTGATGGAGAGACCTTGGTGGAGCTCCATGCTTACACACAACATCCTCCCTAATGGGCTCACATTTTGCCATCAGTCTTAAAAATCATCTCTGCCAACTGGGCTTTGGATGTGCACCTGTATTTCGTTGTCTAATGCGTTCAAGTTAATAAAGCAGGAAGTGTAACAGCAGACCTTGTTCCAATAAGTAGGATATAAATAAATGTCATCACCTGGTGAAAGGGCTTTTGCCTCCAGTGATGAAAAGGCATATTTTTATAATGTGTGTGTAAGTGGCAGTTGTATTGGTTATGCACGAGTGTGTGTTTCTGTGTGTGTCCTTGAAAGACTAGAGCTATAGCTATAATCTCCATCCCTGTAGTCCTTGTGCTCCCTCTGTTTGATCTACATGAAACTCTGATGTAAAGTCCAAATCCAGAAGAAACTGCAGTGGTAGGAAAAGCAACTTGACTGCAAATACTGGTAACATATAAAGTGAAATAAAAGGCAACTGCTGACTTTGAAAGTGCTGTATATAGAACTGTACACTAGGAAACATTTTAGGGGCTGTGGATTCAGGAGAGTTCAAATGCAGACACTTTAAAAGCACCTTTGCAGCACAATCTTGGAGGCCCCCCTAGTGCTCAATTGTACCCTAAGTGTCATATTTAACCGATGCAAACCTGACACCTTGTGGAAGATGGCAGAATTATACTGTAAATTATAGCAGATCATATGAACACCTTTTCCTTACAGTGATGACTTTCACACAGCAGCAGCAGCAGGAGCAGCAGCAGAAGTTACAATGAGTGAGACAAAAGGAGCGCCATGTAAAACTGCTGAAACTGTGCGATGGATCATGTGGCACATTTCTTGACCCAAGAAACATGATGCTGACAGAAGGGAATCGGCACAGTGACGCTGCTCACATCCCCAATACGCAGTCTGCTTGTGTTACATTAAGCAAAGCACCAAAGGAGCTCACAGATTTAGGGTGTGGAACTATTGCAATGCTTGTGAAATTTATCTGGATTCGGCTGTTTACGTCAAAACAATGTTTCAAATATAATGCCAATAAATATAACAACCAAAAAATGTACTGAAAATCAATCCTGCACAAAGAATATGTTTAATAATACATTTTAGTAGACTTGAATTTAAAAAAATCAGTCTGTGTTTTATTGTAGGATTTTTACATTCTTCTACTGTAAGAATCTTTGAAGAAACTAGTTCCATCTTAACAGAAGTGACATAAAGCATTCTTTATCTTTAATAGTAATAGAAATAGTTTGCTAGTAATCATTGATATAAAATTTAAAACAATTAAGCATGACATTTTTCCCAGATAATTTTTCTTTGTGACTATAACAGCATCCCACTGTAATGACTAAGTGAAATACAAATAATATTTTGGCATTATTTCCAAAGGGAGAACAGCCTGATATGACGTGTACTTCTTTTTCAAACTAATATCAATTTTGGATTTGAATAAAATTTTACTGTTCAGTCAAAAAAAAGTTTAACCAGAGAATACAAGCTGAATAGTTTCTGGGCTACTCCCACAAAAAACACTATTGTCTTTTATACTAATTTTTTTAAAAATTGCGTAACAACGGTCTTCTCTGGGTAAATTCCATCAATTGTTTTATGTGAAACCTGGTGACCTTATTAGGTATGCAATATCTATTAGGAATCATCCAAACTCTTCAGATCAGTTTCCCAAATTAGAAATTCCAGCACACCGTAACAACTGCGAGGGCAAATAGCAAATAGCAGTTTACCTTAATCATCTGTAACTGCATCCTTAACTCAAGCCGTCCTTCCCTGCATCCTGACGCAAGCTGTTACACGCTTAACTACTGGCCAAGGTTAAACAAACCGGCGTTCTTATTTATTTCACCGTCAGCACTGATTGTTTAACCCAAATGATACCGTTTTGAAAGGGACAAAGTTAAGTTCACGTTAATGTAGCCGTTCATCCAGATGGTGCACTTTTGAGGGGGACGATTGCGTCCGTACATAAACGACCGCGTCAGGAGGGTTTATGACGGCTAGCGAGTTTCAAAGGGATTTTCTTGACGTCACACTCACACTTAACAGTTGTACAGTACACCACATACCTTGCTTGTTTTTAGAATACATTTTCGTATCCCTTTTGTATTAAAAAGACATTAGATGTCATAAAGTCTGAAGCATTTAAGTTCCCTTCCGCCAGTGTCTTTTTTGAGAGAGTAGGGTTTATTGCTCTAAATAAGTGTAAAAAAGCTTGGAGTACGCTTTTCTTAAAAATGGAGGCGGTACAAGCAAAATCAGCGAAGCGCAGAGGCGTTCTTTACGTTCCACGCATTCTTTCCGCATTCCCCGCTGGGCCGGACGGAAACCTCCGAGAATCTTTTCTAGTGCGGGTTCGTGCGATCGAGGATGCTGCCAGGGCAGCTGGGCTCCACTCCCAATTGCGTTGCCTTGGCGACCACGCTCCTTGGCTCCACCTCGGAATACGTTACCATGGCAGCTGCGCTCCTCGGCTCCACCCAGGAGCCTGGACCACAGGTTCCTTCGGCGCCTCGCTTCCCGTCGCCCGCCTCGGGGGGCCTGGAACGCCACGCGTCTCTCCGCAAGGGGTGATAAATACGGCCGCGACGGTGCTGCCCCGCGAAGTGTCGTCGTCGTCGTCGTCGTCGTCGCCGCCGAGAGGGTCGTCACATTTCATGAGGCAGAGACGGCCGGGCGACGCCTCGTCACGCGTTTTGTGTTGCGCCGTGACGGGAGCCGCGTGAGCGTCCCGGGCGCCCGCGAGGCCCGGCGATGGGCAGGAGGGAAGCGCGAGAGCAGGACGCCGTGAGCGCGAGCGAGCGCCGCGAGCTCGAGAGTCTGCGCGAGCGCGCCTCCTCGGACGGCTGCGCGGGCGCGGGCGCGGGCGCGAGGCGGCGCCCGGACGGGAGCGGCTCGTGCCCGCCGGCGCGGCCCCCGCAGGCCGTGAAGACGCATCAGCACAAGCACAACCTGAAGCACAGGTACGAGGTGCTGGAGACCCTGGGCAAGGGCGCGTACGGCAAGGTGAAGCGCGCCACCGAGAGGAGCAGCGGCCGAACCGTGAGTCCTTTGTGCGGCGGAGCCCCCTCACAAACACACCGTGCGGGGCTTCGCCTCAAGGTGCCCTCGGATGCGAACCTCCAGCGTGTGCGCCCTTCTTCATCCCTTTCCTGCCGCGGTCGTCTAACGTGTGTCAGCATGGACGATTTGTTCCAGTGCTGAAAAAGCATTCGATGGGCTCCTCACGCAGCTAAGCCAAAAACGTGTGAATGCAGCATTAATTTCATATTCATAATGAATAATGGTGCACCAGAAATAAATGAGTGTGGGGAGGGGGTTGTCGTTTTGAAACATTCTCCGCTGTATAAACCGCCGTCTGTGTTCTTTTTGCACAGCTTTGTCACACTCTGGTCAAGCAACAGACTTGCAATTTTGCACATACTGTAGGTCCTTTTCCCCCTAAGTGAGGCAAGTGCTTAGTGAAGTTCATTAAACTCCAAAAAGGCTACTCGCCATTTTGAACGTTTAAAATTTGGTCTCTGAAAAGAGAATCCGGAGTAGAGAGGCCACGCACAGCAGCTATTAACATTGCATGCAAAGTGTACAGTACTTACGTATGTAACGCTGAGAATAATTTGTTACTGCTGTGTGCCTTGTTGTCAGTGCCATCTGTGTTCGGTCACAGGAGCCCATAGTTCTAAACATGTACACAAATGAAAATCCATCCATCCTTTTTCATAGCCACTTATCCTGGTCAGGACTGCGGCGGTCCAGATTGAGATGCCAATCCATCATAGGGTGACCACATGCCCCTTCGCACACTGTGGGCAATTTAGAGTGACCAGTTAACCTGAAACACGTGTTTTTGGATAGTGAGAGGAAACTGGAGCACCCAGAGGAAATCCATGCAGACACGAGGAGAACGTGTAAACTCCACACCTGAGCCACCATGGCACCCCGCAAAAGAAAATTGAAAAATTTATAAGAAATTATACATGAGGCACACATGGTACTGCCCATGTTAGTGATATGAGGGTAATAAATTTTGATGATTTATATAAATATATACTGTATATTATATTAACATTTTTTTGACTGTTGTAAACATCACTGTATGGCATCCATCTGTCTGACAGCTCAAACAACACTTATGCACTCAATTTAGTACATTTATAAGTTTAGTGATTGTATAATGGGTTATTACTTTTTACCTTTCTACTGCTACTTTTTTGACTTGAGCACCACTGGTTAACTTAGGTAGCAGATAATACAACACAAAGGAAAAGATGGTCCTGATTTGGTGAGCAAAGAACATTTAGTCGCCAAGGTAACAGTGTGTGTGTTTGAGCTGTCTGTGCAGTGTTATCTTTTTTTCCAGACCTCTGTATTCCCTGCTTTGCTAGTGGCTGCTAGGACAAGGTTGCATGGCCTCTGAGCGAGATAATAGATACAACATACATGAACTAAATCTACACTCTTGCTAATGGTTAGTGTGCAAAAAGGATGCCGTATCTTGCAAGCTGGCATAGAAAGGCAGCCTGGTGAGGAAATGAATCATATCCAAAATATGTATTCTTAGGAGAGAGCTAATGTTTTCGAGTGAACTAGTAGGATAGCTGTAGTGTTTGTTTTGGAGGCAAAAGCCTCACTGTAGCGCTTATGTATGGAAGGAAGCGGGTCTGAGTGGTGATGACCTTTGGCAGAGTCCAGTTACATACTGCTCCTGAAAGTGAGCTCATCCTCCAGACCTACAGTCCACATTTCCCATTGCTGCCAGGTTTTAGATGCCTGCACTCTGAGTCATGGCAGCAAATGAAGTAACCCTGGGGTGACATTCTTTTCTTATCAGTATATTTTCTATTCAATGATAAGATGTTCATTTTTTGGCAACTTGTCAGTCCAATATTTAGAATTTGCTAAGACTGTGGATATAAAATACCGTAAATTAAAATTTCTACTCACCGTACACAGCATGAATAATATACGCTGCATGTTTATTACATTTCCACAGCAGTGTTGAACTCTTATTATGTAAAAATGAACCATTAACCATGAAATAGCCCAGCTTTGCTGTCATAGAAATGTTGATTACTAACAACCAAACTTACATTATAAACTTGTTACAAATAACGTCACTGAAGGCATTAAAACAGTAATGACTATGTTGTTTTTGAACAAAGCATTTAATTTTACAGAAACCCTTCAGCAAGACCATATAAAGCAGTTTTTTTTTTCCATTATGTGTTTTAGCTGTGGCTTAAATACCTTACGTTCACTAGATGAAAGCAAGCTTTTCCTTTACAAACAAGCATGTTATTATTGAAGAAAAAGCTTAGCAGCAATTAGATTACCTTGAAGTCAGCTGGCTGAGAGCCGTCTACCTCACCCAACCAAGCATTCCTTAACCGTGGCTTGAGACCAGCTCAAGCAAAAAAAATTGTTGGATTCCCAGACCTGGCGCATGCCTTAGATTCTTTAAAACAAAATGCACATTACTTTCGGGATCTACAGAGGGTTTAAAATGTAAAATAAATGTGGGGTCAAGGGTGATGGGGTTTGCATCTTCAGATTGACTATAGTAAAACTTGGCTACTGTCCAAGTCGCCCTGGTAATCAAGATCTCCAGATGTGGGACAGGATGAAGGAATTGATGTTCACATGGAACTGCTAACTTAAATTAAAACAATTAGAATGAAGAATGGTCTCCTAAGGACAGAATGACAGGAAGTTACAAGAGTCAAACTGGGTCTGTGTGAAACTGCCTCATCCAATAAGCATCTGTAGTGTGCACAATGTGCTCAGTGTAGCCAGGAGATAATGCGACTCACTGCCATCACTCTGTAGCTAATTCCAAAGTATCTAAAATTTGTATACCTTAAGTTAGCAATTTGCTGCATTGTCCAACATGAAATCTGTGATACAGAGATGGAAAGATTGTTTCACATAAAAGATTGCTCTTTGAGTATGATATCACTCTAAGCTAATAAAGCACAATTCTGTGCCACAGCCCTACCACTTGTTCCACCTCTGTAGTACAGGGTAAAATTTTACCTTGTATTCTGCACTATTTTTTTGCCTCCACAAAAGATGTAGTCATACATTTCCATGACCACTGATGTCCTACTTAACATCTGTTGAATTACTAGGGGATCAGCTTTTGTGTTTCTCTTATTAAATGCAACACATTTGTCTTTTGCGTGACCTGTTAAGCACTTTTTTTATTTTGTTGCCATTGACAGGTACTTATAAGTGCAAACACAGTACATAGTTTGGAAACTATTGCACATCAAGTTTAAAGTTCAGCTTGCTCTGCCCTCGTCCCGAGGTGGCTGCCATCATTTGTGTGGTGGGGCTGAACATGGCTCGTGCAGCATGTTATTTTAAGAGTGTGTCAAGCCATGAATGTGCCGAGGCCGTGTCTGGGTGCTGCAAGTCACTAAAAATAACCCAGGTGATAGCATAGATGCACACGCAGGAGCCTGACTCCTCAGCTGTGGCTGTGCTCCAAATATCAGGCAGCTAACCACTGAGAAGCTCAAAAGCAGTGTGCATCAGTTTCCATTGTTGTGTTTACCATGCTTATAAAAAATCTGCAGAAGTCATCAATTTTTTGAGGTCCAGATACCTTTCTGAAGTTTTCTGAAATCTCTGGTGGAACAAATGAGGCTTGATTTTACACAGAATGATGTGGATCAAGAAAAGCAAATCTGAATCTGTAATTTGGCTGCCAATGATGATGAAAGATGTTGTATGACATCAGGCTTTGGAACTTCCCAGGGTATCACAGTACACTTAGGTCTGGCCAAACAACCTGATGTGCGCTGATGGTAGTTATCGTAGGCATCCAGGCCCATGAGTTCAAGCTGAACATAAGTCTTGAATGTGTAACCCTCCGTAGGAACAATGCTCACAGTGTCTTTAGTACTTTTGGACCATCTAGAGTTTACAGTCTGGTGGTTGGTTCGGGAACAAGAACCTTGTGGTGTGTATTACTGTCAGGTTGTGGCCACAATGTATGACAGTCCCACTAAAGTGATGGTAGATCTTGATCATTGTACAGTAGTAGAAAAACTGGAACCATGTTTTCTGTGGACCCATATTTCCTTAATAATATTGATATTTTTAGTTTTAGCTACAGTGGCTGTAGAATATTGGACGACAAGTCATAGCCTTCATAGTTATAGCATATTTGACATGCAGAACATGAAAACAGCATATCGTATTAAAAAGTAGTTTATTTAAGTAAAAACTCCTTAAAATTCCATGTGCAAAGACGACTATTTAATGACTTACAAATAACAGTAATGTATTATTTTACCACTCTGGCATGGATTTTGAATTGTAGATGAGAGTTATGAAGGAAATGGTCTGAATCCACAGAGGGCTACAGTCTATGTTATGTAAGGATGAGCTTGTTCCTGTACAATCTGGGTGTTTTTTTAACACAATTTTGATTTCATGTCTGAAAAATCTGAAAAATTAGCCACTTGTTTTTTCCTTTATGTCCAGAAGCTAACTAAAATCTTGAATCCGTAAGGGACATGAATACAGTGGCCTAGAAGAAGTGTCATCTTTTTCACATGAAACACTATGAGCTTTTGCTCTTTCAGCTACAGCTCACTGGACTGAAGTCTCCCAGAGAGGCACGCTCACATCTGGGTTGCAAAGAAACGCTGTGTGGGAGTCTTATCTCCTGGGCCATGTGGGAATTGCACTTTAGAGATGCAAAGCACAAGAGAAGGCCTCCAGGGTGACCTGTGCATTTCATGAGTAGCAGATTGTGTGTAGGTGTGTGTTTTGGCTGGTGTTAGTATCACTGCTGTGTCGACTGCAGCTGACAGGACGGGGTTGTGCACACTACACTTGTGCACAGTAAGTGCCATTATATGAAAGAAACCAACATTATGGCAGGTAGTGCAGCTGAAATCCTGAAGTATGGGGTTTTAAATCCTCATCCCGGGTAAGAAGCTTATCTACAGCTGCTCCAAGAGGAACACTCTGCTGTAAACACTGGAAAATCTTTGTCAAGTTGCAAAGTTGGACAAAGTTACCAGTTAAACAACAATTAATAAGTGTATGCGTACAGTTTGAGCAGTTAGAAATGTTACATCATCATTTCAATGACAGGAAAATTGACAGACAGCCCTGAGCAATGAAAATGTCTAAATGAACAGATTTTATGTTTCCTTATCTGAGCAAAGACATTTTCTGATAGTATCTTGTGTTAAAGAGCAATTTCAGCAAAAAAAAAGTGCTGGGGCAAGGGGCATTAACCCTGCTTGTCTGAACAACATCCTGTGCAGCTGAGTGACTGACAGAGGGACACAAAGAGGGGAAAGAGGATCAAAACTAAAATACACTAAACTATAAATATTAAAATAGCAGCAATATATTACAGATAAGACACCAGTGACAGCTATAACAAGCACAGTCAATATATATATACATGTAAAATTTTAAAAAGTGTGTGTGTGTGTCTGTATGTACATACAAACACATACATATATAGGCACATAAGGTTGTTGCCTTGTCTGCTATGCAAGTAAAGGAGTAACAGAATGGCATTTGAGTTCAGTCATGAGTGGCAATTCTCTGGTAGCAGCCACAGTAGACTGAATGTCCAGAGTTGTTTTCTATCTTTCTATATTTGACAAGCAGCTTCTAGGGACTCATGTTCTTTATAATGGAAAATTCCTGGCAAATAAAGAGCATCTCAAATGCATGTGTTACTGTTGTTGTTGGTTGCTACAGTAACTGGGAATGAGTTCATCTAAAATCATGGGAAGTTTTTTTTTAATTTATTTTTTTTGACAACACATAGAAAGTTTTGCAAATTCATAAGCATCCTGCTGTCTTTTTTTCTAGGTGGCCATTAAATCCATCCGGAAGGAGTGCATCACTGATGACCTGGACAAGATCCATATTCAGAGAGAAATTGAAATTATTTCATCTCTGAGACATCCCAACATCATCCGTATCTATGAAGGTGAGGAAAAAGCCACAAGACCTGTGAATAACTGTCTGCGTAATAAGGAGACACACTCAGACTCATCATCCAGTCTGATGTTAGTCATGCACATCTTTACATAAAGCCATGCTAGCATGAAAGACACTGAGGATGAGACTCCGTATCATCCTTATTTGCTTTAGCAGTTACAGTAGTTCCATCCTAAGTAAATATTGTACCATTTATACTCATTGATAATGCTGTCAAAGAAGCATTTCAGATAAAACTTGAAGGGTGAAATCACAGGAACCCTTCTGTGTGCATCTGACAGCTGCAGTCTGAGACACATTAACATCAAAGGCACCTTTACCTCATTTAACTCTTTAGTTACATTGATCATGAATATGTAAGGGAAAAGGGAGTTTTAAAAAAGCTGTAAAAGCTGTTGTTCTTCATGCAGTGTTTGAGAGCAAAGACAAGATTGTCATCATCATGGAGTATGCAAAGGGTGGGGAGCTGTACGACTATGTTAACACCAAAAGGCAGCTTTCAGAAACCGAGGCACGCAAGATCTTCCGGCAGATTGCCTCGGCGGTGCACTACTGCCACAAGGTGGGTGCCAGAGCCTTACAGGTTGTCCCTCACCCAGGCTGGAAGGATCTGCTCAAAACAGCTTGGCAGCTAAGTGACCGATTATTTTTTTGCTCGACATTCATATTCACTCAGGGAGAGAATATAAATTTCTAGCTAAAAAGTAGTGAGTTGTGGGAGGAACTGACCGTTTCTACTGAAAGCTGTGAGTAAGCAGGGAGCTGAAATTCTGTTTTACTACTCGGCAGTCAGTGGGTTCATAAAAGTTACGCCTCTGGGAACCAAGCAGACTAACTTGTGAATTTGCACTCTTGATTTCAATGAGCTTTGCATTGTTTGCATTCTTTATAAATTAATCTAGTGTATTTATACCTTTGATAGCCGACAACTTTCAAGTTGCTCTAAATCATACAGATTTTATAATTGAACAACCTCTTTCATAAATGGTTTAACCTTAATCCTAATTCTTTAAAAAAATTGATTTGAATGTTTATAAAAAGAAAATAAACTGTTAAGACTGCTGCTGTTTTCAGTCTTGCACCTGACACACATCTCCAATCTTACTGGACAACATTTACCAGCTGTCTTGTGTTGTTTTGAAATGCAGCTGCTAGTAAAATCCTCTCTAATCCTCCAGGACCGATTCAGGGAAGCTTCTGCTCGGGATTTGGTATGGGAAATGGGTTAATGAAGGTGTGCACTTGTTAACTGGCAAATGTGAGTGGGACAACATGGGCAGAAAGACTGCTTTTCTTTCATTTTGGTCAACAGACAACACAGTACTTCTCCAGCTTCCTTTGTCTTATTTGCACAGTGCTTGCCAGCTAGCTGATGGTCTCTGCCAGTACAAAGTTAAAATTTCCCTTACAGTTGAGGGAATGTATGTCAAGACTAAAAAAAACAACATAAACAAGAATGGGCATAAATACAGCTAAAAGCAGAATAACACATAATTTGGTGTGTGTGAGGGAGGGGTCTAATGCTTATAAAAGTTAAATTTGTATTTTGCGTCACTTTCTTCCCAAGTTTTGAGTAACTTTTTCCATCACACTGGGAACAACAGGCCAGATTTTCTGGTAGAGGCTGGTACTGATGTTTGTGTTAATATTCAGAAGATTTTTCAAATCAGTGTTTACAGATCTGGTTGAACATCACATCATCTCACTTTCATCACATTCTAGAGAATTCTGTTTGCACCGAATCTCTTACACTTTTGTGTACGTGTATTTGTGTGTGAGACTTTTCCAGCTGATCATTCCAGAAACGCTCTGGGACTTGAGTAAAGCTCTTCCAAAAGCTCTGTCAACAAATTGAGCCCATGGGGGTAAAAATAACCCCTTTGAGAGTAGCAAAGTGTGTCAGCTGAAGGCCGGTCCAAACCTGACCTTGCAGCTGCACATAGTTCTCACACAATCTGCCCATGCGAAGGGGACTCTTGTCCTCCCACAACAGTCAGACACACACACAGCAGGGCCACTCTGCATTGGTCAACTGAATATTTACAGTGTGCAAGTGCTCTTCTAATTTTTCATCATTATTTGTATTTCTTGAAGCTTTTATTAGGCATGTTCTTTGCTAAGCCGATTTAAATTATGCAGAGTATAGCAGTTGCTAAGAAAAAATTATACATGAACAAAATTATTTCAAGGTGTATAATCCTGACCATGAGAAAACGGTTTACACTTAATGTGGTGCTTGAATTCTGGCATTAGTTTTTGCATGAGAAAAGTATAAAACACGAAAATTGTCTTTTTTTTTTTTTGCGGGTTAACCATCAGCATGGGGGCTCCCTTCAGTTCAGGCTGTACAAACAACATAGTGAAGACAGTGAGACGTGTAGCCTAATGTGTGAATTTCTCTTTCTCTCTTTCTCTCTCTCGCTCTCTCTCTCTCTCTCTCTCTCACACACACACACACACACTCCATTTTAAGTCAAAGTCAAAAGAGTTTATTTGTCAAGTACATGGTTGTGTACCATGTGTTGAAATGTGCTCCGATCTGAACCAGGATGACTGTGCAAAAAATCTATAATGGAAAATAAAGCAAACACACATCCAAACACTAAGAAGAATAGAAACAGAAACAAGCAGCAAATAGATAAATAAGTAAATAAATAAATAAATAAATAAATAAATAAATAGGCAAAATGGTAAAGAAACCGTTAAGGTGCCCTGGAAGGGCAGTGACAGTGGGGGGGGGGGTGGAGTGGAGTGGTCAGAGATTATTGAGGACCCTGGTCTGTGAGGGTTGTGATATCATGTCCGGGTTCAGAAGTCTTATGGCCTGTGGGTAGAAGCTCCTCCTTAGCCTCTCTGTTCTGGCCATAATGCTTCTGAAGCGTTTGCCTGATTTCAACAAGATGAATAGATGGTTGCTGGGATGAGATAGGTCACCGACGATCCTAGTCGCTCTGGTCCTGCATCTCCTGGTATAGATGTCTTGTAGGGACGGCAGATCAGATCTGGTGCAGCGTTTACACACCTGTTTCGCATTCCAACCCTCAAAGGGACTGTTGGCCGATTTTTAAACTGGTCCAATAACTTCATGTTTTGTAAATGAGTAAATACTGAGAAACATTTTCTCAAAGAGTAGCACATTAACATACATCCTAGATCACTGCCACAGCTCTTATTACTAAGCAGCCTAGGGACCAGAGTTTATAACCAGGCCTCATTGTTTACAATAATAAATATTGAAAAGGATATGAATTGGGATCAATGTTGGACAGAATCCTACCTTGGACTTAGACACCCAAACCATTAAATCCACCCCTAGCTGCATTTTGGCAAAATGTGTATAGTAGGTTATGTCATATTTACACAATGTAATACTAGGCAGTACAAGTATACATGTAGACATAATTGTAATGCTATGAAGGTGATGTAGACTTCTACCGTACTTTGTTCTGTCTTTGCAATAATTTGCCTTTACATTAATGTACTTGTGTAAATAAGGAAATTAAATTATATGTAGGTTTTTTAAACACGTATCAGTGGCACAAATCACTAACACTGATCTATCCTCTCTTTGCAATTATTAGAATGGTGTTGTCCACCGAGATCTCAAGCTTGAGAACATCCTTCTGGACGAAGACTTTAATGTCAAGGTGAGACTAACCGATCTTCCTGTCCAGTGGGCACAGTTGGACAAACGGATAGTGTTTATGTTGTTGGGCAATACATGTCAAAGGAATGATCAGTAGTCCTCAGGGTGATTAGCCATTAACTGGTGTGGGGAAATATGATGCTCCACACACTCCTGCACAGCACCGTGGTAGTCCAGAGAAGGGCTGTTTAACCACGGTTTACATTAACTGGACACAACTCGTGGTCAGGGTGTAGTGGTGAAGCCCAGAGGAGTTTTAGCAGGAAAACGGCATAATGACACACACTCACAGGACATAGTACCAGCCTTTCAAAAGTACCGCTGGGCTATTCCTTTCCTTTTATGGATGGTATATCGAGTCTAAAAGAATGCAGAGAATCTGAATGTTTTTGAAAGAATTAGTGTTTTTTGGAAACCTACGGTACAAGTACATCTTGGAACAGGCAGCTGTCGGGGGCCATTTCAGCGTGTTGTTTCCAGCTTGGCAGCAAGAGAACCAAAGTAGGATGATGGTGAACATTATGAGTATTCGGTGCATCTGGATCCTGCTCACGTGTAAAAACAAAGTGATCCTATGTAAACTGTGAAGACGTCCGTCCCTTGGTAGGTCTTAGTTCACCTCTGAAACATCCACAAATGGCACTGCAATGCTGAAATTCCCCTGTTGCTAGAATTTTTATTTATTCACATGTATACCTACTTTCTTAATATATTAAAATAAAAGAAGACTAACATCTGTGACAGAGCCATCTACACTGTAAGGAAGGAATGTCAAAGGAATGCATTGTCATCCAGTGGATGGACTCAAACTATTTTAAGACTCTTAAATATTTAAAAGGTTACACGTTTGTTCCGGCTTCTGGTTTTACAGTTTTACTCCTGTAAGTATTAATTTTAAAATACTGGCTCAACAGCAGAAGTGCAGAGCCATTTACTGAATAGATGCCCTTGATGCAAATATCTGAGCAGACAGCCGAACCGACACACCTCCTGAAATAGCGGTGCTAATCTGTGGCACATGTAGCCTGAGAGGTGACTTTTTTACCCTGGCCTACTTGAATTAGAACTGCAGCGTTTCTGTAAGAACTGGCAACAGCATGGGCACATAAACAGTTTGCTGGCTTACGGTCATTGACTGGTGTTGGTTGAAATGAGGCCGATTCCCGGTCACAGGAGCGTAATGCAGGTCTTCACCTATCTGCGGTCACTCTCACCCACCTTGTTCAACAGGAGAGCCATGCAGTTTTTCTTCATTCTCAGGCTCCGGGCAGTTTTTCGTTAATTCCTGTCTAAATGGTTTTAGTCTTTTCACTAGCATTCTGTTTGTTTACTGCATGGACATCAATATGTTTACCATCTGTTGAGTCCACATGGTCCTGTAGATGTGAAGTCGATCTCGGTAACTCGGCACAGACTTGTTCAAACATGGCTGCGTTTGTTCTAGGCTACGTCCTTCCTTTCTTCCATCCACAGTCAGTAACTGCTTATCTAATTCAGGTTCACAGTGGTCCAGCGCCTATCCTGGAAGCACAGGGCATTGGGCAGGAGACCCTGAACTAGATGCAATCCATGTTGAGGTAGCCACACACATCAATATAAAACAGGAGCATCGCTGTCATTCCTTGCATTGGTGGTGCTGATGGTATCACTCGCAATGTTGATGCTGGATTGTTGTCATTAGGGTGGAGGAAAACATCTCTAAAAAGCCCAATTCAACCTTTCAATCTATGCTGAAAGTGGGGACAATTTGTGTGTGGGGGGAGAAGTGTTTAGTGACACCCACATTCACTCAATCACACATACACACATTAAAGGAAATGTATTGTTTTTCTCAAACACGTGTCTTTGGACTGTGGGCTACATGCTGTAACAAGTTCCTTAAGTCCTTAACAGCTCTGATCTTCTCTCTCCTTGCTCTGCAGCTGGCTGACTTTGGTCTGTCCAACCACTACCAGAAAGGAGAGCTCCTGCAGACCTACTGTGGGAGCCCCTTGTATGCATCTCCAGAGATCATCAAAGGACTTCCCTACCAGGGCCCTGAGGTGAGGCTAGGCTACAGGACATGGGGCCAGGAGGTAGTAACACCAGCTGGGACTGAGAGCATGTGTGAGCATATTTATAAACATGTATGTCAGGGGATGAGTGCCAATTCTTCTGCTCATCTTTCCATGTAGTCACTGTGGGGTTTCACACTTCCTGGGGATCCATGTGTGAGCTCGTTTTTAAACACTTGCAAATGACCACATTCTGCTACAGTCCTGTCCTGCATTCTGGGTGCAAGGGGGTCACAGTGTTGAGCTGTGGTCTGACAGCAGCCAAAGCTGCGGTGGGGTCAGAGTTGGGACTGCCTGTTTTCCAGCTCTTCCCCACCAGAACATTTCCCATAAGTTTGGTTGTGTATTTAAAATGAACCCCATTTCTACAGGCTTAGTCCCAGTGGAGCCCAGTCTAGCACATTCTTACTTTTCAGCTGAGCTACTTCCAGCAACGCAGAAGTAATCCCTGCATCAGTGGGGCTCCTGCACTGAGTGGTGCCTTCCTAAGAGGATTTTCACAACTACTTTCCCCACAGAAAATATACTTAACACTTTAAATATATATTTGGTATTTATGCTGTCTGAGGAGGAGTAGCGAGCTGGCAGAGTCTGCCGTACACGCTGCTGATTGCCTGTGTGCTTTTGCCAGGTGGACTGCTGGGCGCTGGGTGTGCTGCTGTATGCACTGGTGTATGGGACCATGCCATTCGACGCAGCCAGTTACAGCGTCTTGACGGAGCAGATCAGCGAGGCCAGATACAGGAGGCCTCAGCCACCTTCAGGTACCCAGTGGGCACTTTCTGTGCTACATCACAGTGGATGTGACATGAAGCTGACACTTCTCTGTGGCCAACAGATGCATGTGCCCTGATTGACTGGATGCTGTCGGTCAATGTGGAGCAACGGGCCACAGTAGAGGACATTGCCAATCACTGGTGGGTCAACTGGGGATTCCAGGAGCCCGTGTGCGATTGCCCAGCCAGCCAGGACTGCCAATCACCACTGCTTGCTCGCTACATTGACTGGCAGAATAGGGCGCTGTGCAGTGCTGGCAGCAACACCCACTCTAAGTCCCGTGCTACTGAGGCCCAGCGTTACTTTACCTTCCACGTCCTGCACAATATGAGTCCGACTGGGGGCACTGTCTGCATCAAGAAGTCTCGCAAGGAGAAAACCATCTCACAGCCCAACGCGTGTGGTGACACTTCACCCTCTAGCACCCAGAAGAAGCCCAAGGGCATCCTGAAGACACAAAGCAGCTGCGACGGCACCTTCCTGCCCCTCTGCACCCCTGGAGAAAGTCCTTCCTATAGTGCTGAGGAAGCAGCGAGTGGGCATACAGGCAGCTCACACACACTCCCCACACACTGTCAGCCCTCCTCCAAAATGCCCAAGAAAGGGATCCTTAAAAACCTGTATGAGAGGGAATCGGGCTACTCATCCTCACCGGAGAGGGGTGGTGCACCTGAGGGCACAGGTTGCAGGACAAGCCTGTCCAGGAAGGAGGGTCCAGTGCAGCCTGAGGTGGTGCGCAGGAGGAAGGGCATTCTGAAGCGCAACGGGAAGTTCTCCACCAGCCTCGACCTATCCGAACACACCGCCTCCCTCCCCTTCTCTGAGTCCCTGCAAGAGCTTCTCCTGTCCAGCGGGGGCAGCGGAGCTACAACTGAGGGTGAACTGCTTCCACAGCGGCAGGGCCGGCCGTCCAGCGTGATCAGCGACGACAGCCTCCTGTCCAGCGACTCCTTCGACCTGCTCGACCTAAGTGCTCAGTCCCCCAAACAGCTCCTCGCCTCACACGACCACCACAGTGTTTACAGCTCTGAGGAGGACCTGTGTGAGCAGAAGAAGAGCTGTAAGCAGGAGCAGGAGTTACAGGATGGCCTCTGTCAAGAGGCCCAGGAGACAGAGCGACAGGTGTAGGTGCCGCACCGCTGGCTCAGATCATCGCCTCCATGCTACAGTCAACTACAATGTATTCTGATGCTGATGCTGGACGTGCATTTAAAGCAGCATCTTTCTGAGGTGAGCAAAAGTACAATTAAACAGTGTAAGTCCTCCTTCTGCTGGGGGGTGCAGAAGCATCCGGAAGAAGCTGTTTGACACCATCAGCCTGGCCGCTGGCTGTATAAACACAGATAG
This sequence comes from Heterotis niloticus, assembly GCA_018136845.1. Lineage (NCBI taxonomy): Eukaryota > Metazoa > Chordata > Actinopteri > Osteoglossiformes > Osteoglossidae > Heterotis > Heterotis niloticus. The sequence continues at coordinate 16,237,976 of CM030898.1, forward strand.
GAACAGATCACAGCAGCACTAACCAGCACTCAGCACCTCACTTACTTTCTCTCCTCAGTTGCTGATGCTTCTGGAAGGTCTTTACTGAGAAAGTTTGCAGTGGAGAGACTAAATAAAATGAGACTGTAAGCGCTCATCATTGTAAAGGTACATGGTTTTGCCTCCTGTTGCCATGGCCACGTATTAGCAGTAGGTAGACGGTAAGGGGAAACACTGAGCATAAACTTGAAGACAATGCAGTAAAAACGAAACAGATGTGTTGCTGTGGATGTATTATTAGGACAGCACTGCTTACATTGCTTACAGCTTATTGGGAGCAGAAAGTGTTATTGTGAGTGCTGACGTTTAATAAAATAATATTTGTGGATTGTGAATCCATGTCTGTAATCTTATGTGTGAGGTGAATGTACAACATTTCACTGTCTTACCAAGTTTCTGTGTTTACTTTTCAAATGTCCTCACCACCACATCAACTATGTGCCTTCTGGAAGTTTCCTCACTGTAGACCCACCTGTACAGCAGTGGGCAGGTCCAGTACACGAGGGCTGTGCTATCACGGGAGTTACAGCTTCATACCTGAAACGCAGGTGAGGTGTCCACTCATCACGCAGTCCAACCCCGCAATTAAATCGAACCTGGGACACTGTGGCCCTCAAACTGGACCTGCCCACCCGGCTGTTGTGCAGAGCAGATCTGGTTAAATGCTCATGCGTACAAGCTTAGCATTCGGTCACCTGTTCCGTGTGGAGTAATAAAGAGAAATAAAGAGTGCATTCAGTATTTTAATAAGGATTATGCAAATAATAATAGACCCTGAACAAAGAGTGAAACACTTACTGTCACATGTAGAACTGTCACTGAGTGCAGGTGAAGCTGCTGCAGGCAGGAGACTGACATTCATCCAGATCCAAACACAGGCGTAGCTGTGAGGGAGAACGACACTAAATTAACTTGTTTTATGTCTATTTATTTTTTTGTACCATAAGTGTAATATTGTTGGTTCTGTGCCTTTTTGTACTGTAAAGATTAAATACAACAAAAAATTTAAGACATTGATGTCTTTTTTTTTTTTTTGTACGCTGTGCTTATGTTGTATTTGACCCATTAAAGCAGTCAGATTTGCCAGCACGAGCCGAACGGTTCCGGTTGTTTCTTCTGCCCGCCATGATCTTAGTGATCGACTGCAGTGCAAACATCATCATTCCAGACACTTGAATGCAGGAGAAAACACAAACTGTGTGACCTGGACCTTGGCGGAGCCAGGGGGGTTGGTTTAAAAACACTTTGTTCCTCCAAATTGCCTGGGAGAATCTGCTCTGAGTTTCAAGTGAAGACCCCAGATTATCATCAGGAGATTCTCCCAGACATCTGCACTTCCAAAAATAGGCAGCGTTATTAAAGACCCCCAGCGAGCAGGACTGTGAGCAAAATAAGGCAGTCGAGTCGTAGTGCCACAGCCCGTTACCAAAGAGTGGTTGTTTCAGGCGTTTGTCACTGGCACTGAAGAGTTGATATATTTTTAGCCTCTGCTTGTTGTTCGCAGGTTGAGGATTCAGCTTCACTGTCAGACTCACTTCTCTCCATTTTCCTGTCCAGAACAGCCGCGAGTTCCTGACCCTAAGGTACAGTCTCCTCACAGACGGTGCAATAAACCTGCATGGGATTTACAGCATCAGATGCTTCTCATTAGAACGTCAGGGCAAAACAAGGGCTTCACACCCACAAGCCACACACTGGCCTGGGAGCAAAGCCAGGTTCTGTGCCCACAGGTGGAGGTAACACAGCTGCAGCCTCTTTACAGCTGAATGGCCAAAACTAAGACATTGAGCCCTGGGGGAAATGTCCAGTAGTCTCTGCACTCTTCTTCCTCACACTTAAATGATGAAGCAAAACGTGCAGCACAGACTGCAGCGGAAAACCACATTAGGGCCACGCAGCAGAATTATTACATGTTTTAAACTGCCAAAAGCATACATGCTGGTCATAATTTCAGTCCTGTGCTTGTTAGTGATTGGATAAAAATATGGACGTGTGCATTTAAAACTTTCAGACATTTTGTCAAGACACAATTCAAATAATAAACCTTATGCATTTACCTCCTAAGATGAAGTCTTTCTGCAGTTAAGAATCCTTTCCAGCAATTTGCGAGCCACCGTGTAAGTGAAGCAGTCCTCATCCTTCTGGACAATGGAAGCACTGCTCTGTCAGCATGACTAAAGGAAGTAAAGTAAACAAGGTGTACCATGGTATTAAAACAATCAATAAAACAGCTGCCTGTCTCAGCTCTCGCTTGTTCAGCAGAGGAGCCACAGTGCTTTCAATTGTTATTTCCAGGAGCCAAAGTCAAACTGCAGAACCGAGCTTCAACCAACAGTGAAATGGCTATTTTAAATTTACAGGGTAGTGCAGTGCAGGATTTAACCTTAATAATCCCTGCAGTTACATTCACGCAGCAGCAGCGACACAAGAGACACGAAACAGAGGGCGCATGAGGTAAGGGGTAAACAAACGTCAAATGGGAGCAGCCACTTACCCATTAGAGCAAAGCGAGACAAGTTTACTGACCCTGAGGTCACCGTATCCACAGCGTACAGTACTGTGCAGCAGAAGAGCAACCACATGCAGTCAAACGGTGTCCGTAAGCGGGATCAACCCTCATTGTTTGTACAGCCCTTGGGTACCTGCAGGCCACATGCGTCCCTGGGGTAAAACCAAGCTTTGCTATCAGTCGTAGTCCTCAGGACCTCCACTTTATCCAAAAAAAAAAAAAACATAAAAATTAGAACTCTGCTTAGTCGATTGAACTCTCTTCTGGAAAAATAATGCTTTCATTCAAAGTTGCTTACAGACTGTCGTCATTTTAGGCAGCAGGGTGTCCTTCACTGAGGGAAACTCAGACTAAGTGCTGCAAAGCGGTGGTGTGAGTGGGATTTGACCCTGAAACCTTCACATCTGCAGCACATCGATTCTGCTGGATTCTGCTTCATTGCACAGGAGATTTGGGCCTCAGAATAAAAGAAACAATTTTTTTTTTGTTTTTAACTTGAATCTGTTACCAGTGGTTAAAAACACATCTTGTCTGCACAAACCAATTGAAATGTTTTACTAATCACTGTTTTAGTAGTCAAGAAAGAAGCATAAACTATTGTGTTTTTAACAATGGCTTGTAAATTTAATTTTGGACATTTTCCTTCTACATTTTTCCTTCTGTATGCCGAGTTGCGCAGAGTGGGTGCTCCAACGTTTACTGCACCGTGTACCTTTAAGCCCGATTTTTATGAATCCGTTTTTAAAGCTTGACTCGCTGAGCACGAGTTCGCTGGGGGGTAAAAGGACACCATATGGGCACCTCTTTCACTGTCTCACCTGTGAGGGCTGAAGTCTACTGACCTGCTGGCCATGAAAGAGGACGTTTGTGCACACCGTGTCGAGAGGACCTGCAACGCTGCCATACCACAGGGGGTAGAAACGCCCAGAGGAGCGTGGACACTCGTCACATTTCAAGCATCAGGAGAGCTTTTGACAATGCGCGGTGGAACAGTAGGTGGGCCGTAGTCCTGTTAGGCTTTATTTCAGTACGTTTCCCTCATGTACGACACCGGCGACCCCAGGCTGAACTCTGCCCACATTCGCTCTTCTGTTTCACTTCACAGCCCACGGTAGTGCTGTCAGGTCCACTGTGTTTACGCAGCATCTGTTCAGCTACTGCTTGCTTTGCTCCTTCTCTTCTGTCATCCTCGTGGAGGAAGTGACTAAATCTCGCTTTTTCTCACACTGCCCACTGTGCAAACTGTTGTATTTTTGTGTTGACTGAAGAGATTCGCTGCCTGCATGTTAAAAAGCCTCCATACACTTTTCCCAGTCAAAGAGCATAGTGAAAAGCAGCCCTGCGGCCCCCACCTGCAACGAGATACCAGACTACGCAGAGACGGCAGACTTCAGCCTGGAGCAAAGCTTGCTAGTTGGCCCTGGGAGAAAAGTTTCCTTCAAGCTCGTGTTGCTTCGGTAGACTTGAGGCGCCTTGGTAGGTTGCCGGATGGAGGTTTTACCATGCGGCTGAGTGAAGAGCTTCTGAAGTCATAGCGCTGGTCTGTAAGCAAACACTCTTTGCCTTATTTCACCCCGTTTACCGAGGAGGCAACTCAGGGATTCCAGGTTCCCCTCATCACTAGGCTGCTGCTGTGTCATTCCTGCGCTTTAGAAATTGCACAAATAAAAGACAACAATAAATAAAGTCCAGGTAGGCCGGTAAAATAAACAGATTGACGTTGGCGGAGTGCATTAGGCTGCTGGCACAGCTCTCACTTTAATTTCCCTGTCACGCAGCATCCTGGACCTTTTGTACTTTTAATTTCTCTCCTCTGGGGAAAAGACTCTTTGGCCTTTTCGAACAGCAAAGCAAACACACAGTGACAGCGGTCACTTAGGGCTGCGGGCTCTTTGCAGATGCCGTGTGTTTCGGGATTACACGCTTGGGTGGGCTGCGTTGGAGCCACGCAAAGACCACGCATGCAGCTCAATACTTGGACTCCGCATGTGCTGGGATGGATGCAGCTGTACAGCAACACCTTTTGCAGGAGCCCGTTTACTGGTTCTGTGCTCGTCTCTGTGTCACCCAATTACACCTTTTGCTTTAAGTACTGCGGATGGATCCCCTGCTCCTGCATCGGTCGCCCTGTTGGGTATAAAAATGGGCAATAAAGCAGGAGAACTGTACATGCATGCAAATGTAACTGTAAATATGCACTTGTTTGTATGATGTGTACAGTACGTACAGTATTCAACAGGGCAAAAAGGTAGACAGATACACAGTAGTGCAGAATTATGCGGGGAAACAGCTTTGTTGTGTTAGGGTGGCTAATGCTGACTTTTGATGATTGGTGACATTTCTGCATTTCAGAGGCAGTTTGGGGCTCAAACATTTTGGCATTATAACCTAACGGTAAATATGTGTGAGTTATGGGAATTTACAGTAGGAACGCTTTTGAGAAACACATTACCTTTTTAAGGCGGAGGAACTCTAGCCAATTTAAAAAAAAAACAATTATGTAGTATTGGAGAGCCGAGAGTGCACAGTGCGGATTGATATTATGACAAAAGTGGCAATAAAATGTTTATGTCTGTATTCGTTCCTGCGAGGCGGGGCTTTTCCTCCACCGCCCTGCACACCGTTCGCTGCCGCGCGATATCCGGTGTCATTTAGGCACCGTGCCGCTAGGAGGCGCCTTCAGATTTGGTGACATTTGGTAGCTCAGAATCGCCGAAGTCACCTGCAAGAATTGCATATGCGCACACGTTTACAAAAGCACTGTGCTCGTCAGCGATTGGATGAAAATATGTCCAGTTATGGCATTTAAAACTTTCTGGGGTAGGGAGGCAACGAGTCAAAGAAAAGTGAAACCAAAACACCCGATTCAGCCTTTTTTATTACCTATTTTGGGGGGTGTGAACTGCATCGGTGCTGGCCGCTTTGTGTTACTTCCACCAAACCTGAACTGCAGTCAGTTTTTAAGCTTAATACACTGAGTGTTTTCTAAATCTATAAAAAACAGCCTTCATTCTTACCTCCTAGAGTGTCGGTCGAAATGAAGCTGCAGACTCTGCAGGGCTCGAAGATGTTTGCTGTGGCTGTCCAACAAGGAGCACTTACTCACCTAATGGAGGTAAACTTGGTTAAGGACCATAAAAAATATACATTAAAAAATCAGAGTGAAAAAGACAACTTCAGTGTGAAAGCCTGCCAAGAAACAAAAACCGATCCCTGGCAAATTCAGAGGAGAATCCTAGCGGCTCCTTTGGGTCAGGGATGCCGGCACAATGAGCCGTTGACACTGTTGAGCAGCGTGAGGAGGAGGAGGACAGGACCCAGGGCCTCGGGGGAGACCTCCACAGTTATGGCTCCTCAGGATGAGCTCCTCTGTACAACGGCCGCCTCAGATGGATTCCAAATGTCAGCAACTCTCGAGGGAAGCATGCGAGTGACTGCGGGAAGAAAATTTGTTGTGTAAGGAACAAAACTGCTAGCATGTTGGAAATGGCCTGAGCTGCAGTGCTTCATTGCTGTGCAGCACCAGCAACCCCCCAGCTCCATATCATGTGCCACAGCTACTGAGTTGATTTTTTAAATTACCAAACCAGTAGCGTCTGGCCTTTTCTTGTTCTGGCCCGCTGCAATTGGTCTTGGTCTCAATTTTTTTGTCATTTGATTTTGTTCATTAATTCAGGAGGAAACACCCTGAGAAGAAGCAATTTATCAAAACTTATTTTTTCCAATGCAAGGCAGCTAACTAACACTGAGCAGTCATAATGCACAACATTAGCAATCTGTTAACAAAAGGTCCATTTTGGCCGAACAAGACCTGGGGTCAAGTCTATTAGTTTGACATGCATGTATACAGATAGAATCATATAGATAGAACCTCCATAGAATTCGCAGGCCAAATTTTACGCAAAGCTGATTCATAACAAAACATCTTCAGTGCATGGTTTAACATCAATAATTTAGTGTATGACATTTAAAACTCTCATGATCATGGAAGCCCAATTAAAAACAAATGATTTTCTTTCAAATGTCAGCTGATGAAGTGCCTGCGCAACTGCGGATGTCTGCTTTACATCTGTTCAGTAGACAGCCACTTCTTTACTTTGAAGTGCCACATGTTGACAGGCATTACAATAAAAATGCTCACACTTCAGATGAGATCAGTACCCAACCCTTTCAGGTACAAACAGGGATACAAAGAAAGGACGCAGCAGATGAATCAGACAGCAAATAAAATAATTTATTGTATATTTCATAGTAGAGGCACTACCTCACAAATATAGGCACTGAACTATTGTACCAAAATCACTGCCACTTTTGTGTAACATACATACCTCTTCTGCAATAACAAACTCACAGGGAAATCCCAGCAGATTATCAGCCCCAAAATTGGGCTGCAGCTTTCACCTCCTGCTACTTCTGCCTGAGCCTTTACTGGAAACAGGAGGTCTACAGATGATGTAGGAGGACCAGGGTCCTATGCTCATCCAGCACTGCCATCTTGCACTAAAGAGGAACACAGAGGTTCTGTTGGCTGGCGCTGCTCTCCAAACCTTGCACAAGCAATGTACACAGTGCACTAACCCTGGACCAGCAAAGCTTTCTGTAGAAATGGGGGTAAAGATTAGGCACTGCTCTCTGGAGCGCTCGCTTTCCTTCACTTCCACTCATTGTACATTGTTGTGCGTAAAATGTCACAGCTATTTAGCTGAAACTTGCCAGAAATGCTTTAAAAATGTGAATATGTCTAAAGTAAGAGGGAAGACCTCTGGCAATGCCCGCAAAATCACCACTCGCATTTTGAAATGTTCTTTCTGAGACCAACAAGGTGTTAGAGGACACTTCCAGGTGCCGTTCGCTATAAGATCCGTAGTTCACGCTGACTTGATATCACAGCACAGAATGACAGAAAAACAACAGAGCTGTTCTCAGCTGTACGGTACGCACATATCACTATCACACAGACCTTCATTTCACACACTATGGTTAAAAGGACAGAACACAACCTGTACGTGGAGGAAAACGGCAAACAAACTACTAATATACAAATGCACAGTAGAGAAAACATCTGTGAGCTTAATATTAAGAACAGAGTTAAACAATATCAACTGTGAACACAGCTGCTACGCACTTCACTGACCACTGCTCACCATTTTTATACTAAGGTCTATGGTTATAGTAGAATGGGTAGAAAAAGGACAAAGAGGATGTTCAAATAAAAAGACTTGAAACAGCCTTAATAGCATTTGAAAATCAAAGCCATACAACTGTGTGGTGAAGATGGACCGCAGTGAGAAGTAAGAGCTGCAAGGATGTCCATCTCCTGGCAAATAAATGACCATAGATGGAGAAACTGCGGGATGTCCCTCAGCACTGTTTTCCACATCACCTATTTGGGCTGGAGTAGAAATACAGTAAAACTGTAAGTGCTGACAAGCTGCAGGTAAGTCAGAGGAACACACCGATGTCAACAACAGTTTGGTGAAGAACAGTAATGCGGCCTGTTCATCCCAAACAAACAATCTCACAATGGGAGACTCTGGACCTCTGCACTAAATCTCATCACGTGAACAGATTCAAGGCAGACAAATCAATTTCTTTTTCTCTCCTCCTCTGTTCCTCATTCCTCCTGACCTACTCAGAATACACTCGGCATGCATTACATAACTGCCGCAACTGCTTGTGCACTTTTGAAGAAAAAGCCGCCTGTGAAAGACTGACCTGAAATGATGCCAAGGAAATGAAACTGGCATCACTGGGCATTGACTATTCAACCTGGGTAGCACTACACAGAGAACTTGTGCACACCAAGCAAACAAACAGATGAGTACGAACAATAAATAAGCGCAACACTGTGACTGCAAGCCAGGTTGAGCCATTGATTTACAAATAAGTCACCATCACACTCAAATCAGAAGAAGAGGTTCATTTACAAACACATCATTTTCATGCTCACATCAACATAAAACTGTGCTGCAGCACCTGAAAAACAGAATGTGTGTCAAAATGCAGAGATCCACCTAAACACATCAAGTACACTGCAAAACAAGGTGTCACAAATAATCTTGTTTCTTCCAGGTCCAAATTAATCGTACCTGGAAGACAGCCGTATCTGCACTGCTTTTGACAGTCAAGCGGCCACGATGTTTCTATAAACAGCACCTAAGTATCTATCAGCTGGAGTGCTGTGTCCCTTTCTTATTAAAAAACCTCTTCCCCTGCTTGGAAGCCATGGTGACACCTTTAAATCAAACAGCAAGCAGCAACAATAAGGAGCGAGGGGGTGATGATTCTGGAAAAGCCTTTGATCCTGGTGGACATGTGATGTCAGCGTGCATCCAGGAGGTGTGGGACTGAGACTCCCAGCAGTCACGTTTGACTGAAACCACATCTGTCCCCTTTACCGTCCCTGAAATCTGCACCCTCAGGTGCTGTGAACATGTAAGCATCTCATGCAAGATGGCAGATGATGAAACACTTCAGGTGTGGATAATGACAGTGCACTGCACGACTGGGTGGCCACCCCGCATTCCCTGGTCCATAAAAGCACAATTTAATTGCTCAGTGACTGCACACATTTCCTCCGGCAACCCCTGAGAACGGCCTGCAATTTAGCCCTCAAGCAGCAGCTGAAACAGAACATATTACGGACGTGCACAATGGGGGAAAAACAAGCAGCAATTAGCAGCCGCAGGGAGGGCCTTCTTTCAAACATCTAGCAGACCCCACGAGACGTCAGTCGTATGGAGGAGAAGTGAGGGCAGTCTTGATGACAGTCAAATGGAGAATGCACACTGAGTTCAGGTGAGCAGCCACCTCAAACAAGCACATGTGAGTGGGAAATGCAGTTCTTGGCAATACTTAAAGGAGGAAATCTGATCATTTCTTGTACTATCGCCTCAAATAAAGTAGCTAGCAATGGGCACAGATAGTGTGAATAATTTTCATTTGTACTCTCAAGGAGCATAAATTAGAAAAAGACAAAAAGGGGGCACTCTTTTACAGATTTAGTGATGCAGAGATGTTCTTTCCTGCAGCTGAATGCACCTACAGACAGAGCGCAGAGAGCAATTCGCTGAATGGATGTGGACATGGGTATTAGAAAAGGTCAACATGTTCATGTCCAAGTTCTACTCTCCACAGCACTCCAACAGAACTACGAACAGAAATGTGTTCTAATGACTTATCTTCGAGGGACACGTCTGCAGGCCATGCTGCTTCCTCTAGACGTAGTCATCTGGTGATTAAGCAAGGATCCCCTTTACACGGGTTTCCCTTTTTATCTGATAGTGCTCTTATCGAGCTCCAGACAGTAGAAGCTTGCTGATGGGTCAGTCCTTACTTCTGTCTTTCCATCTGCTCTCTGTTGCAGTCTGATAAGCAACCAAAACACCACTTGCTGTTTGTAGGGTTCCCGTATAAAGGAGATGCCTGCTAGGGTAGGGATCAACACGCTTCAGTGATGGTGTTAGGAAATCCACAGCTTGCCCAGGGATAATTTGCTGTTCCCAGGCCAGGCCCCTCCAAGCAGAGGACAAAGCTAGAAGAAATGGCTCCCCTGCCACAGATTTTATGTATGTTTAAAATTTCTCCACACATCCTCCCTAATGCACAAAAAAAAAAAAAAAAAAAAAAACTTCTGTTATAAAGAAGGTCCGTGACCCTGAGTATTTGCACAAGAGCCTCTATTCCACTTTCCAGCCCCTTTCATATCACTGATGGAAATGGTTTTTCCATAAATATGTAAATAATGGGGAAAAGATAAGGGCACAATCAGGATTTGAATATGACTAAGAACTGTTGTTTCTTTAAACGTAACAGCAGTACCACTGATAGTAGAAATCTGAGCTTCCTGAGTCACCAGGAAGGAGTGTGGACACCTGGGGGGCATGCTGCGCACTGAGTCAGCTACGCAGTTCAGTCTGGCTACGGCTGTGGGTCGGCTCACCCTTTGCAGTGAACCTACTCTCACATCACACCGTTGTCCACAGTCCTGTGCAGAAACCAAACGGGAAGTGAGAGGGTCATCTGAATGGTGAGGGCTACAGAGCCCTGGACCCTTGAACCACCATTCACCTGGACAAAAAAAAGGGAGACTTCCAAGCCTCGCAATCACTCCATGTAAACCAACAGAGCTATCAAACATGCATCTCTGTAAAGGGAAAGAAATCTCCTTTTGTTTTTGTCAGACAGTGAAAAAGTGCTAAATGCAGTGACGCAGACAGAAGTCGCATCAGCTTTGTTTGTATGGCCCTGTGTTCCATATTTAATAAGAGTACCCTTTCTTTGATTGTGAAGTCAAATGTACAGTTCCAAAGTGTATTTTTTGCTCATTTCTTCTGTTGGAGACTTCCACGGTGCAGAAACATCTGCACATGAGTGCACAGGCCCATCAGTCTTGTTTTTGCAAAGGATGCCCCCCAATGGAAAAGGTTAAGTCACACAATCATTGGTGATTTCTGCTCTCTTGGACTCATTTGTCTCTTGTGGGGAGAGAGTGCAGTGAGGGTGAAGGACAGGTCCAACATGAGTCCAGCACAGGTCCAGTGAGATTGCATCCTTGTCCCACATATGTGTACATCACACACAGTCCCTCAGGCAGAGGGCCTCGACGGCATTGCTAGGGCCCTGAGCCACACCTCCAATTAGGAAGAGCATGTGGCTGGTCTGCAGCCCAGCACAGGAACAGCGGGGGCTGGGCAGTGGGGCCAGATACTCCCAGCGCTTCTTCACAGGGTTGTAGCTCTCCACTGAGGCGAGGGGTGATGGCTGGTTACCTGTACAAGAAAAGGGGCAAATGTAAGTGTATGCATCAATCACCAAGAGCTTTCAGGGAGAAATGTCACAGTACTTCTAAAAAATCAGTCATTTTATCAAGTAAGTAAACATTCAGGCTGTAATACCATAGCTCACTGACCATGGAGTGATTTAGCAAACAGATATGACATCAATCATATTTACCATCTCACAGAGAATTATATTCGAATTTACAAGAAGGCATCTATGGGCACAAACTCAAAAATGGCCAACGATCCCTCAGAAAGGTACAACTGGAGGAGTTTTACTTATGCTGTACTGAGTGCTGTGAAATGGCAGCCTTTCAGCAGTAAAACAAGCAGGGCAAAAGTGTTGGGCACAATATCAGACAGAAGGCTCAGGTACAGACAACACTGAGCACAATTGTTAGGAACACCATATTCACTGTGTCTGGCAGCTGCTGCCCATCTCAAAATACTGTGCCAGTTACACGATATTTTAAGGAACACAGACAATAGTCTTTTGTTTGGTCTGTTCTGCAAATTAAGCCAGAATGTCAATACTACAGCTACAATAAAAAGAAAGAAGCTACACGACCTGTAGTAATGCTCCAAAACTAGCATTATTGTTTAGCAAGGCTACAGTGGTTTTCAGGTGCTGGAACAGCAGTCCAGGCACAGACATGGGGTCTTCGTGACTGCCAACCGTCATAGCCCAGGCAGACAGAATCACTTGTGTGAGAGCAGATCCAGGTAGAGTTTGCCCTCCCTGCTGATTTTTGCTTGGGAAAAATTTGTGTCTGAAGCATCTCATCGTGAAGTAATTGTTTACATAATTTTGGTCCAGCAACAAACATTCACAGCCTGATGCAGATGTGTTGCAAATACTGCCTCTTTAAACAATCCAGGGATTCCACGAGGAGATCTGGACAACCTTCAAGAGCCTGTAGATGTGCAGTGCTGCTTCCTAGACAAAGCAGAACTAAGACAGTACTTCTGAGGAATGATGACATACAGTAAAAATAAAAACAAGGATGCAAACACAGAGCATCAGAGTACCGGCATGTGTGATGATGAAGCAAATGTAAGTTTATAACTCTGAAATGAACTCTAAAACCCCTAACTTTGTGCAGGTCTCCATGGTGACACAATTGGCTCCTCACAGCAGATTCCTTGGGGCTGTGATGGGTGAGGGGATTTTCATTGTTGGCATAATTTCTCTGGAGTACCCAGAGCTGGAGAGAAATCCTCCTTTAGAGTAATCAGGACACACTTAGTGCTGCTCCTTTTTGATGGTCCAAGGATGACGTTTCTCTTGAGAACAGTCAGACACACACTCAGACACCTCACTGTTCCTACCCAACAGCAGGCCAAACTCATACCACAACCTTTCCTTTAAATTATGCACATTAATGTGCTTTAGGAGTTGCTGCAGGAATATGCGGTACCGGGACCATGGTTGCCTGCTATCTGTTCCCTGTACAAACGCCGTTTGAGTTGTGTCTGTGTTCTCAGTATTAAGCCGAGTTCATCTAGTATGGGGGTCTCCTGCAAGGCTGTGTCTTGTCTTTACTCCTCTTTGTGATTTACATGAACAGAATGAGCTGAGGCACTGAGGGGGTTTGGTTGGGGGACTAAGGTGTGGGGTCTCTACTTTCTGCAGATTTTGCTGACCTTTTGGCCTCTTCTGACTATGACCTTCAAAGCACATTTGAATCCTATGAAGCAGCATGTACGAAGATCAATACCTCTAAGTCTGAGGTCATGATCCTCTCCCAGACAAAGTGGATTAGTCTCTCCAGGTGAGGAGGAAAGCTGTAGAAGAATTCAAGTATGTCAGGGTTTTGTTCATGAGTGATGGAAGAAGAAAGTGGGAGGTTGAAAGGTTGATTTGGGCAGCATCAGTAGTACTTGTGAGTACTGCAGCAGTCTATGGTTTGGACCAATTTTATTTTATTTCTGGCCATAGCATAGTATATTATCTACACTATTATTAGATAACCCAATTTTGTGATCTTTACCATTTTCTTTAGGTAAGTATGTAGTAAATAACAAATACTTGAATACTCTGTTCCACACAAGAACAACTAAGATTTTGTGAGACACAAGAAGATGGCTGGTGGCTGTGCATAGGAGAAGTGCTGCCATTGTGTTGCAGCACACAGTCTTGTACGACGTTCACCTTATGCAATCGTTATGCTATGATATCACATACATATACAGTGCAGTGTTTTAACACACTCTTAACATATTTAATTTACAGTAGAAGCTATAAGTGCTCATTTGTGTTTCAGTACTGTACATGTTTTTGTACAGCTGACCTCATACATGCACTGTACAGATACTGTATATATTGTACATTACAAGATGTTCATGAATGTATAAGATGCTCATTCCCTTACCAGAATTCGTGGATATCATTTAAAAAAATCACAATTTTCTTCCATTAAATTTTTACAAATTATTAAAATTATTATTTATTATTATTGTCAATAATAAATGTGAATCTGTCATATGTTTAGTGCATCATAAGTTGAGGATGGTCTCAACAAAAAAAGAGGCTGCAAAACATGATATTTTCAGTGTTACCATGTTTAAGACCAAGCAGAAGGGTAATTATTTTAACAACTGGATGTCAAAGCTACATGACATTTACTGTAACTGTGAACATTCACAATAAAACCAATAGCCCCCCCCCCCCAAAGGATTAATATAGTTTCAGTTTGAAATGATCAGCGGAAACAGGCTGGAGTTGCTAATCCTCAAAGCTATTTCCAACTGAAATGAGAAACATATTCTTCAGATAATAAACAAATACAAACAAATGTCTTGCAATGTTTTTTCAATCAAAGTAAAATTGTTTAATCCTGTTTTAATAACTTGCTTGGAATAATGAACTTAGAAACAGGCTTCTTCACATTGCAGGTGTTAATTTCGGTTATCAGCTATAGGCAAAGCTTGCATGGCGGCAGTCTGCTATCAAGGTTACGCATTTGCCCCAGTCTGTCACTTTCATTTCGTAATCACAAGGAAACATTACTGCCACCAATAAAAAGGGGAATTTTGCATACACTCTGAAGCTGCTGTGCCACTTTTAGTTGAAAAACATCCAAGAGCTTTTATTACATTATTGATCTGTTTAACAAAAGCTTTTATCCAAAGCCTTGCACTTAGCTTGCAAGGGCACATTTTTACAGATGACAATTTACCAAAGAGACTGCTGTTAACTGTATGAGCAGATCTGCGGCTGTTTGTTCAGCTTCTTCACCAGTACAGCTCCTGCTGCACAGCCAGGCTCAAGTTTATTACATGCCTAATTCAATTAAATTATTTGATTAATTATTTGCACAACTAATATTTACATTTTCTGTTAAATTAGGTAACAGAATGTTTATTAATTCTGCCCAATTGAAGTTGTATCTCATAATTTATGACCATAACTGTGATTACTACAATTTAACATACAACGGCCCCGCTTTTAAGGCACTCAGCTGTGTTAATGTGGAATTCTACAGCGATTCCAACAGATGATACAGCAGCAGGTCAATTATCAACCTGCCACCTGAACTATAGTCTAATAGCTGCCTGTTAACGTCACATCAAGGCCACCTTTGCCGAGTACAAAGCACACTTTATGTTACAGATAACTGAAGTTAAAAAGCTGGATCTCAAATGGCCAAGTTTAACAAATGCAAAACTTTCTGTCTGTGCGAGAGAAAAATGTCTGGTATAACTGTGCCACTCTATGAAGAGGTGACACCCTCCATCCAGTTAACTTTTAGTCGCTCTGCAGCTTCCTGTCACAGAGGCTAGTGGCTAGTTAGGTGGTAGCACCGCCTAAATACAGAACACCCAGACAATGGTCACCCTAAGGGGTTCACAAACACTCAAACGTGCCTTTGGGAAATGGCTTCCTTAGTATAATGTAAACAAAACACTTGCTAAGTGAACCAATTAAGGATTTCCCCTTTAAAATGTTAACAGCATTTATAAACAGTAAACTTCTAGAACAGGGTGGAGGTCTGGTTCACAGTAGCCTGTCCACAAGCTTTTAGACCGTGGGCTTGAATGTGGTCACCTCTTAATAGGCAATCTCCAATATTTTTGCATGATTGTTTTAGTTAAATAGTTTGCTCCTCTATTCCAAAAACAAGTAATCTGAGCAAAACTGGCTACATAAAAGCAGCATCTACTGTGTTTCTGTACTAAGGGATACAGCTACGTATAAATAAGTGCCATGTGAAGGACAGGTGTCCCTTCAAAGGTGTCCTGAAGCACTTGCGTAGAGATGTCACTGAAGGGGGAAAAAATAAATAAAGACTGCCATTAAGTTGAGTACCAATGAGACATGAGATATGTACAAAGACACCAACAACAAGGGAACAGTGAAGATGACACATTAGGATGGTGTTATGTTAACTGGCTTTGACATCTGACAGCTGGTTCAGATGACAAAAGACAGATGAATGTGCGGGTGGGTGCAGTCATTCTAAAACACATTTTCTAATAATATACATGCTAGCAGGGTAATTGAGTCTGGGGGGCACTTTAAGAAGCTGGATAAAATTAAATTCCTCAGAGTTATTGAATTACCTAATATATTATCTAATTAATAAGGACATGAACTTGAAAGAATGTCCTTATTTTAAGTTTTAGAGGTTTTTTCTTAGCATTACTGTTTTTTTCTTCAGTATAATCGAAACTGCACAGGGCAAACAACTGCTATAAAATATCTTTGTTTATGATTGCAGTAAAGGAAGCTGCCACAGAAGGAATCAAACAAATACTGGGGGCAAAAACAGTTGAGAGATGAGAGGGAGGAGAGATTAAACAAAGAAATAGAGACCACGAGTGAAAATACAGCATCTCTGTCTGCAGGTTGTGCTAGTCTGTAAAGGAGGCCGCTCATAAGTAAGCAGTCACCCAACGGTGAATAAAAAAGTGGTTTTTAAGAGAGGAGCAAAATTGACCATGTTTAAATGTCAGTGTATGGCAGAGAAAAATGCCTCACGCAAACTGTTTAGACATTCCTAAAAATTAAAAAAAATTTTTTTACAAAAATGCAAATGAGATGACCACTAATTCATGCCAGTCTTTATCAAAAGTAAAATAACATTATTTATTACAAAACTAGTTAAATATGGCCAGAAATCAAAATAGTACTTAAGAAAAAAAAATTTTTTTACTTGAACCCAACAAAAATCCAGAATGCTCCTTCATCTTCGTTCAGCTTTCTGACAGAGAACACTAGGCTGTTGTGGGTTTTTTAAAAATTTCAATTATTTTCTTAACAGTTATCTCTTTGTTTTTCTTCTTGAATTTTATTGGTTGCAATCTCACATTAAAGACAGGAAAATGTCTGACATGATTTATTTTGATTTCTGGCTTTACTCACGAAAAAACCCCTGTAATTTCAATAAGGGTGTGTAAACTTTTGAGATCTAATGTACACTTATACCTTGATGGTATGAAGTAGGCCTGGGGGAAAAAAAATGCACCTATTAAAAAAAAAAAAAGTGAGGTCATTCAAGTCAACATGGACTTGACTCAAAAAGCAAACTTTTTTAGAGAGGAAAAAATCCTCTCAAGCTGCTGGCAGTCCCACAGCAGAGCAGCCTCTGTGTGATGCGAGATACTTTTCTTATTCCAGAGCAGAAAAGCTGCGGGGTTTGAAACATTATTGTGCATTCCTGTTTAAATAATTACTTTAATCACATGAATGAGTACACTGGTACAACAGCAGCAGTCTTCAGCCCCCAGGGTTCTCAAATAAAAGAATGATCTTTTGTGAAGCATCCTTCAAAGCACAAATGAATAAATCATACATACATTTTTGTAGGACAGTGCATACCAATTCAAAAACTCGTGCAGTAGGTTACCTGCTTTATAATAAGCCTAAATTACCACACAGGTTAATATATCCACATAAACCATCAGTACTGTGGATGTTACACTGTCTTTGTGAATTTGGAATGATTCCTAATGCTGTCTTTTTGTTTTGACAAGATGGCTTAAACAAAGGAGAATTTCTTAAATCACTAAGAATATGAAGTATGCAGAAGGCCGTGATGGCTTTTCAGATTCCCGTGCTGTTATGCCACAAGTGAAGTGATGTCTCACCCAGGCCCCCTGCCGCGATGACCCTTCCGCCCAGGTATCCAGCAACAAAGTCAGCTCTCTTCTCCTTCATACGAGATGCCCGTGTCGGTTTGATCCAGACTCCTACCAAAGAATTAAAAGAAATAAGTGAAAGCTTAGAAGGTTTCCATCTTCATTTTGGAAAATCAGCACTCTCTTATGTTAATTATTAACGCTTGATGACCACATTTTGTATTCCTCTGTCTTCTTTCAATTAATGCAATGCATGCATTAAGCTGGCTGGAAGAATCCAACAGTTAGCAAATGGTATTCACATAAATATACCACCTTACGACGTAGTTGACATTTGATGGGCTCTCATTAGCCATGGTCAATAATAATTAGCAATATTAATTTAAAAAAATGAAACAGAAAAAAAAGTAATTTTTAATGATTTCCAAGAATTTGGGTAATTAAAACATGTATAAATAAACTTTCTTGTAATGTACATTCACATGGATTGACAAAGTTACTCACATGGATTTGCAATCTTACATTCACTTATATATACATTACACATCTGGATATCTATTGGAACGTTACAGGTTACTCAAGGGTGCAAGAGCAGAGCCCCTCCATACACATTCACTGGTAGTCCATACCATTAACTACTCTGGCACCCGCACTGCTAATAAACCTGCACAGTTTAGACTAGGAGTGTGTGAACATTATATACTGTATGCCCTCAAACATAACATAGACCCAGCAGAGCTGTCACCATTGCTGCTGTGATTGTGCTACTTCCTGTGCACAATCGACTGAACAAATTAACCCATACATCCTCCTTCAGAGCAGCCTTGTCTGTTTGAGAGACTCATACACTTGAGGTGAAGATTTGAGGTGACTATCTTTCACCCTAGTTCTCTGTCCTGTACTTCCTGCTCTCACATAACGTGTCTCTGTCTGGCACGTGTGGAGAACATGTGTGCTCAGTGCAAGGACAATCGCAGCACGCAGTCGGGCTGACTTGGGTACCTGCTGTCTGTCGGCGTGGCTGTCTGCCCGAGAGCATATTACATTCTCTAAATCTGGGACAGCATGACTAGCTTTTTCCCCCCCCCAGCAAAGACTCTCACATGAACAAAAAAGTTTCCTCTTTTCAAAGTCAAGTAAAGAGATATACATTGCTTCTCCATGGAAATGATATAAAGAGACAATAGAGACCAGGTCAAGATCACAGCTCTCCATGAGGAGGGAGTAAGTTGGAAAGGTCACCTCCAGTTGGAACATCCCAAAGGCAAGTTCTTATCCAGAGATTCCACCACCCATTTTGAAACCAGCAGTTGCAAAAATTCAACAGTGATCAGATATCAGAGTGTTTAGTTTTCCTTCCAAATGCCTGCTTGGGGCTCAGGTGAAGAGTGGAGCCAGGAGAAAATGTGAATGTCACATCCTCCAGGAAATCCTGCATCTCAATAAATAAGCACTTGGCAAGGAACAGATAAGTACAAACCACTTGAGAGCAGGCACTTGGTGTCTTGTGTTGAAGCTCAGGATGATATAGAAGTCAAGTGTTCAAGTAGAGTATTTTACAACAGTCAACAGCCCTGTCACACACGACTGAATTTATTTTTTAACAAATTTCTGCTTTTCAAGTTGTGTTTAGCTCTTGTAAACACACTATCAAATCACCCCAAACTCTCCAGTTCTGTTCACCTATAACAGCAAAAAAGCAGAAAAAAACATACAAAAAGTCTGCCAACTGACTATAGTCCATGCCTGAATCACCTTGCTTCAGTTGTTTAATTACCAAAATGTTACACATTAAACTATCAACAGTTTTTCAAAGCTATTGCATTGGAGGCAGAAATTGAAAATTATAATTAATTAACAGTATAATCATTTTAGCAGTTAAAAGTAGAAATATAAACATCCACCAAAAATGCAGTATGTCAAGTGTTGAGGGTGCAGCCAAGCCTAATGAACTCTGCTGGAAGGATCCCAGATACGGCATTTCCTCAGGACAAGGGCAGAGAGCTGCAGCCATGCTGGGCAGTCATCTCTGGAAAGAGAACAGACAGATTCCCTTTCTTGCATGTGGTCCAAATACATCATGGGTATACAGAAGTAAATCCTGAATACCCCATTCCACAATAAACAGGGCGCATTCAGCTTTCAGCTCTGTAGGACTCTCAGTTACAGTTATACCCACTCTGCAGAATCACATGTGAAATCCACTCTGATGGAGAACAATAACCCTCAATGCAGAATGCATAAGAGCTTTCTACACACAGCAGTGAGTGGGTACCATTAAAAGGTGCCTAAATTTTGTACTTGACTGAATAATTAAGCACCCTTAATAAAAAACTGTTTTTAGACACACAAACCTCAGAGAAAAATGGAAATTAAGATAGACAGAGGAAGAAAGGGAAAATTTTAAATAGTAAATACTGTATGTACCACCACTTCTGTGAATGAAACACTGCAGTGTTTTTAAGTTGAATAATTTGATCAAAATACTTAAACTATATAACTGAGAACAGGAAATGCATTCACCCATCATTATCATTACCTGTTTTATCCTTGTTAGGGTCACGATGGTCCAGAGATTATTCCAGAATCCCTGGGCACTAGGCTATGAAACTACATCCTGAATGGGATGCTAGTGCATTTGTCACACACATACACTATGGGCAACTCAGAGAGACCAACTTCTCAGAAACATGTCTTTGGACTGTGGAAAAACCCACATAGACATGGGGCCAACATGCAAACTTCACACAAGCTGAGCTGGATTTGAACCCATGTCCAAAAAGCCCAGCAGAGCTACTTATAGTGTCACTGTGTAGGCTAGGAGATGTCAGTGGTAGAAGTTTTCAGAAAAAATATACCGTGAAGTTATACACAGAAAAGCCGTTTATAGAACTGGGTGTTCAGAGACCATACTGCAAACACCTAAATCTGTCCATCACCGGTAACTACTTCTCCAGTTCAGTGTGAAAGTGGTCCAGAACTAAACTGGAAACACAAGACATAAAGCAAGATATAGCCTGGACAGGACAGCAGATCATCACAGGATCTGATATAATGTATTTAATAAAAATGTGTTTATAACATAGTGATTCTTATATGCAATAAAGTACAGTTAAAATACAGTGATAAACTAGAGATTTTTTGTCATTTTAAGTGCCAGAGCAGAATGTGACACCAGTCAAAGACTCCTTCCTCTTTCTCAGGCTGTCTGACGGTCGTCATGGTTACAATCTGATTCCATCTTGACTGCTGATACATACAGTCATCCACTACAAGTCACCTGGTGGTCAGGGGAATGTAATGATGAAGACACAGTGCGGTATCGCGAAGGCACAGCATTGTTTTTTGCTGACAAGATAAAATTAGTCCACACCGGTGTCAGATTAAACCTTCAGAGCAACACAGTTTTCAAAAACAGGAGCCTAAGTACAAAATGTCAAAAGTTGATTTAAACAGGAAGATCCATTTTCACCCACTTATCCATGTGACTGCAACAGCAAGCTAACATGATGCTTTTACAAAATAAGTGATGTACCAGCAAGGCAGCTTACTATAATTTCATACTGTGCATTTGTTATTTTCATTAGTTAGAAGTTTTTGAATCACAATTCATGTACTGTACACACACACACACACACACACACACACACACACACACACACACAAAATAGATTGCAAAGCCAATATGACCTTGTATGGTGGTCAAGGTATCTGCTCATCCATTCCTCCCCATGCCCCCCAACCCTTTCAACCTTTCTGAAATCATTATTCATCCACTCACAAAAAGGAAAATCTGTGCAAACAGTCCAGATGACTGACAGGGCAGTGAGGTGATGGTAACAACTCAGTAGGACGATGTTATCTGCGTGTTTTTCTGAATTCCACAATCAATAGGACCTATTGGACTGCTAGTTGTTGTTTTCTGGACACAAGAGACAAATGTAGGAGGTTATTTACTGCAACATTCTTTGAGTAGTTGTGGGGGGGGGGGCATATGAGCTCACCCTCATTACCATTTCCAGAAACACAGACTTTCTTCACTATTAACAGATGGGATTACTGTTGATACTGCTTGTTTACATATAAAAAATAACCAACATTTTCACAACCTTAAAAATAAATAAATAAATACAAATCTTTTCAGAACAGCCTCTGAAAAAGAATTAAAAAGTCAGAACACATCATTATAATGCCTACAGCAATCTCCACATCCTAGTGGACCATGGAGATAGGAACATGATGCGCTGCCTCAAAGCTCTGCCACCTGAATGATATGTAGCCATTCTGCTGGCAGATATCAGTAGTTCAGCTGCCCTTTTTTCTATGTGCCTTTAATGAGTACAACAGTTGTGTCAAATTTACATGTAATGAAAGGAATGCTTTAATGGAAAATTAACTAAAAATTAAAATAAAATACTCAGCAGTAAACTGTCTGCCTATTCACCAAGGTGCTGCTGTATACTTAGAGCAAATCCCACAGTGAGTGCTGAAAAGCCATTAATTATAATAAGGCTCCCCCTCATATGTGACGTACTTTACATAATATGGAAATAAAGTAAAAATACCACCTTTTTCACAAGCTCCCAAGCACCTTCAGGTTCATTCCCCACCAGCTGAGATTGAGACTGCAGAGGTGCTGTCCAAACCCCTCTTGTCTATCTTGTGCTCACCCCAAATCAAGTTTGGCAGCTTTCATAACTGCTAATGAATGATTTGGGTGCACAGATGCAGCCCCAGAGGATTCTCAGGGGCAACTTCCTCTCACAGATCATCACTCATTTGCTGCTGTAATGTCCACCTCATCCTGAAGGCCACAGTGCTGACCAGACACTGTCTGCTGTTAACACACCCATACTCAGAACAGCCTTTTGGTCATAAACATGGTTCAAACAAATAACACCAAGAACAAATTTTCATTTAAGTTTAGAGTGGTTCTTTAGGTTGTTCATAGTACATAAAGCCCTCTGTTAATAGTCCATCTTGCTGATTGCCATGTGAATAAGAGTACAATAAACTTATTAGCCTTCAGTTAACATCCTTTTAAAAATAAAAAGTAATAAAACATTTGCAGTAATATTTAATTCTTTAAGCTGACTCATATCCAAAAAGGCTTGTGACACAAAGCAATATATGTCAAAGCACAAGTATATACCAGCAAAACAATAATTCATACTAACGACAAATATGAATTAGTTAATTATATTAAACATTTTTTGAGTATTAAAACTGAATTGTGATAAAATGTGTTCCTTTTTTTTTTTATTGCCCTCAGTGTCGGTGGACTAGCTGGCACTAAATGTGCAATGTCTGTATTTAATGCCAGCCATAGTCCCAATCACATAAGGCCTAAAGCACAATTTTCATATGGGCGTCGCGGCAACTGTTGGATCCGCAACAGCGCATCCAGGCTCCTCCGCACACTTTAATAAAAACATTCACTAAGCTGTGCTTGTGCTCCTGCATTTCACAGCTATACAAGTCTTCTTCTGCTGCATAGTAAATGATTTCATTTAAAATCACAATCTTTCACATTCACATTCTATGCCTTCTTTAAGGAACATTCAACTAGGAATCTCAAGATCAAGTCCTTTCACTACAGCTGGATATCTACAGTATGACTGCAATTTTTATTGTTTTTTTTTTTTTTTTAGAAGTAATCAGTGCATTAACAGCATATGAATTGTTTCTAGATTTGGCATATCAATGCAGAGAAGTATGCAGGTTTAGGGAGGAAAAAATAGACTATGCTTCTAAGAAATTCATACATTTTTCATCTGGAATACTGCAAGGAGTCCTTATTTATTCATGCCTGGAATGTTCGAGTGCAGGCTGTTTGAAACAAGTTGGCCCATCTAGTCTGTCTCACTGACAAAAGCATCCTAATCCAAAACAGCAAGTGGTCAGCCAGAGACCATACTACAAAGCAGGTATAGGACTCATCACCCTTTTCACAGAAGCATCATAGTGCATCTCAGTGTAACAAAGCCTAACACAAGCAAAGTCTACATGTAAAAGGGAGGGCTGATCATAGGATGGCCACCAACACTGATCACAGAGAGGACCACAAACATTGACTATGCTGTGGATAGAGGTAATAATGCAACATTTACCGTACCACATGGTGCCCAAAATAACTAAACCTTACAGTGACCAAGGGTGAACAGTTATAGGAACCACATTACTGACCAACAGCTGACCAACAGCCAAGATGGAAGCATTGATGCTCTGATCTTACACTAAGAAGCATCTAAGAACTCAAACTATGTAGACACACTAATTTGGCTCCCTTTCAAATTACCACTGCAGGTTTTAAACCTTATCAGTTTTCAGACAGCTGGTTGCCTTCCAAGGTGGGGGGGGAGCAACTGAAAGCTTTTAGCTCACAATGCCTCAGGCTACAGTAGAAGCTGCTAGATACAGAGAAGAAAAGATGCCTTAGAATCCCTCACCTTGAGGTCTGCTGCATATGTAGCACCGCTGTTTCTTTTCCCAGGGCAAACGTAGTATACGCACACTCCAACATACACATTCACATACACATCAGCCTTGCTATACAAACATTTTGAATTCTCCTAGCATCCTTTCCCACACTGTAGACAAAATGAACTGCAACATTAAAATTATACAGCGACTGCAGTTACAGTAACACAGTAAGGATTATTAGCCACATTTACATCCTAAAGTGATTTGTAACAGTGGAAAATTACAAAAATGTTCCACTAAGAGCACAAGACTAAAAATAACCACTAAGTCCTAATCACTACAACACTGCTACAACAAGCAAAAACAAGCAGTGAAATCACAAGTGGTACAGTAAGCATTAATCCTTGTTATTTTATTAATGTACACTTCAAAGTGTTCTATTTTGCCCCTGGTAGTAGCATAAATAGCAGTGTAGTTCAAAAGCAGTGCATTAATAGTAAGAGTAAAGTATTTCAGCTTCAGTGAATGCTGGCTCATAAGTTCACTGTTTCCTATGTGCTCATTAGCTTGGTTAATCTCAAGCAAGACACCGAGTGGCACAAGGCTAAACAGCAAATGCCACCTGTTCAGTGTCTGAGAGAGGAAAGAGAAAAGAGATGATGATTAAGATGACTTCAAGGACATTGCTGATGAGCATGTTTGCCAAAATCACTCTCATTTCCAGTGGATCAACACGCATCACACAGATGTCTCCAAGGCCTCACCCCCCTCCCCCTCTTTATATCCTTGGGGATCCTTCACATCCTTGACAGAAGTGGTAAGAGTCTGTGCCCTAACCATGATGATCAAGTGCAGGAATGGGAATAGTGCTTTATCAGCGGCTGTCACAGTTCTCACAGCAAAGAGAGAATTTAACAATGTGAGCAAAATGCTGCACCACCCCATTGTAGTAAGTAGCTGTACAATTTTTCCATGGGCCTGTGTCCGATTAAATTGTCATTTGTTCCCAACGAAAGTGCGATTTTGATTTTCAACTCTAGTGTTCGTGCCCTGTGTCCAGGGTATAGTCTCCTGGTCTAATGCTCAGTGACTCTAGTTTGGGGTCCAGGCCACTGTGATCCTCACCAGGACAATCAGTTAAGAACAATGGTTGTTTGCTGCAACTATGTTATAATTGTTTTAAGCTGTTTTTCTGTAATGCTTTTTCTTCTTTAATACCTGGTCACTCCCCAGACAGCACACATTCTGGTATGCTACAGCCACGTTTATCATACAGTATGTAGTGAGCAAACTATTTCAATTTTTCCCCTAGCCTGGCAGCTGCTGCTGCTGCTGGAATATTAAACAAGTAGGCTGCAGGTCTTGTTTTCTGCTTGAATTCAAATCAGCCAGGATGCTGTTTCTGCCCAAACAAGGCTATATTTACAGTGTATTGGTGGATTAATGCAAATGTTAAATTACCTCAGTTAGAGACTTCATTAAGCCTTGGTGCCTACGTTTGAAACATGTCAATCTATTCTAATTACCACATCCACACTGACGTCTCTGAATGGACCACTGGGATGCAAGCGTGCATAAAAATAAAATCCGTAACAGAACGAGGAGACTGGGAGTTGTGACTGGGTCCTCCACACTCGACTCATCTTTCTATTTGCGGCCATGTCATAAATGTGCTACGCCTACATAATCATAGCTATTTGGGTAAACATGACAGAGAATGTGCTGCAAAAACGCATTTCGGTCTCAGCTTAATTTGCACGGATGAAAACCTCCCACACTGTGCTGCTGTACATAGGAGCATGTGTCACTGTCATGGGAGCAGACAGGGACAAGAATGACACCTTCTGTGTGCTTGCGCCTCAACGCATGCAAAACAGCCCACGCTGTCAGTGTAAATTTACAAAAAAATAACCAAGAATAACCATCTACACAGTGCAGTTCATTGTTATTTTCACTACACACCACCCTAGGAAAAAGGTTGATCCTCTGAAGGCAGCATATATCCCCCCCATTCAAACTTGGTATCTAAGACCCCCTTCTACCTCCTCTGTATAAATAATAAAAATATCAGCTTGCCATATGGAAAAACTGGGTAATAAAGCAGGAAAGGCCCAATTTTGTTTTAGATTAAGACTAACCACC
Source organism: Heterotis niloticus (assembly GCA_018136845.1). Taxonomy (NCBI): domain Eukaryota; kingdom Metazoa; phylum Chordata; class Actinopteri; order Osteoglossiformes; family Osteoglossidae; genus Heterotis; species Heterotis niloticus. The sequence continues at coordinate 16,263,950 of CM030898.1, forward strand.
AGGCTAGACCACACAGGACATTCTGAAGTATTATGCTTACATTTGAATGTTAACTGAGGGGCTACATTGTAACAAAGTTGCCAGTTCATTAGGTACACCTATCTAGTATCATGTTGCAGCATCTTTGGCCTTAAGGGCAGCATTTGCTCATCTGGGCATGGATTCTACAAGATGCTGGATATGTTGTGCAGCAATACAGAAATAATTATGCTGTGTAGCTGCTGCAAATTGGACGGCTGCTTGCTAAGAACAGCCCTTTCCACATCATCCCAAAGATGCTCAGTAGAGATGAAATCCAGGGACTGTGCGGGAAACTGAAGCAATGAAAACTCACTGTCATGTTCCTGGATCCATTCAGTGACCCTACATACATGGTGTGACACGGTGCATTTTCATACTGGAAGTGTCCTGGGTGGGATAAACTTGGTCGGAAACTATTTTTTAGATACGCTGTGCCCTTCGGATGTTCTTCAGTGGGTATCGGGCCCTAACGTGCATCAGGAAAATTCCCCACACTATACACTGCTGGCCTGTACTGTTGTCACCAAACAGAGTGGGTCCATGGACTCAAGTTGTCTGTGTCAAACGCTGATCCTTCCAACAGCATGATCCATACAGAATCTGAATTCATACAAAAAACATTTCCACTCCTCAACAGTCCAGGATTACCAACCACTGGTACTTTTTAGTTTTTTCCAGTAAGCCCCTCAACTGACCGCACGAAAAGCCCATGACAACAGTTGTTTGGGAGATGCTAAAATTAGCACATGTAGCACCAACTATCATGCCATGCTCACAGTCACTAAGATCCCTTGTTTTTCCAATTCCAACACTCAGCTGAGCACTAATTCATGCTAGAGATGCCAGTCTGCTTGAACTTTACCACACACTGCATCTCATGTGATGTATGACATGGACTGTGCAACTTGTGTAAAGGTAGGGAGTGCACCTAATCACCCACTCCGTGTAGATTCAGCATACTGTCAGAGCAAAAAATACATTTTTGAAAATGATTACTGTATAAAGCTTTTGGGATTTTTTTTGTTATGCAAACACCAAAACTGAAGTGTTAGAGTTCTAGATAACCTTTTAGAAACTCAGTAAAGCCGTGACAGATAGCACAATGTATCACCTTAATGCAGAGATTTGCACAATTCTTCCCACAATTACACAGACATACTAACTTTTTTTGTCTGAAAATAGTTGCATTTATCTGTCCTCCACTACAGACAGAGAGAACACAGAAAAGAGCCTGAGAGAGTGAAAGCGAGGGAGGGGGATTAAAAAAAAACTGCTCCAGCAACAGGCAAGTAAATGCAGCATGGATAAACAACTGCATGTAACATCCTCTACTGCTCAGTTCAAGAAAAATGAACCAGCCCTTAGAGGAAAAAGGATACAGCAGCCTACAGTGAATTTATAAAATGTACTTTTTTAAGAAATGGAGGTTACTCACAAAATTAAACAGAAAAACATTCAAGGAAAAAAACTGAAAGGGGGTTAAGTAATTTAGGCTCCTCTAACACAACGGTTTCTTCATATAGACCTAACTCAGTTTCACACCATGTCTGCTCTGATGCAGTGTTTGTACCCTGAACAATATTCTCTCCATCCAAACATTTGTTTCCACCGGACAGCATATGCCATTTTAAATGTGTAAACAGTAATAAAGGACAGTTTACCAATGAGTCTTTCCTCCCTTGCTGTCCACAAAACAGAATTTGAAAAGCTTTTCCATAATGCTAGCTGAAAGATCAACATACAGCAAGAAGTGTGTTCAATCCTGACTAATGATTATATTTTATTGTTCATTTATTATGAAATAAAATTTCTGGAATAGATTCAATACAGCCTGAGCAAAAAAACACTGGCATTAGAAAGGAAACCGGAATCAGAAAACAGTGTACATAAAAGCGTCCATAAGCCCTGTTGGTCCTAGGCTAGCACAGCAGGAGAAGCCAGTGAGATTTATTCTAAAGGCCACCGCTTATTTCAAGATCTGCTGCTTAAGCTCCAAGCCTCTGCTGATCAGCTTAGCTGCAGCATAATCAATGACAGAGGTATTTATAACACTGCTATTACAAAAAAGTCACACTTTTCCCTGAGATCTAAATGGTGGAAAAAATAGCACAGAAGAGCACTGCATTAATTCCTTCACTCTAATACTCCTTTCAGTCGGGAGCAACTGGATTTTGGTCTATAATAATGACAGCTATCCTTCTCGAGGTCTTCAAGGGCATCTCTACTTCTGTGCAATAAGATCAATATAATTCTTTTAAAGTGGCTCAAAGTATTTCCTGGCAAAGGCAAAAATGAGGGAGAAACGAATGTTTATGATGTAAACTCAAGACAACTTTAAAAGAACCTGCAATGACTGTTGCATTAATTGACAACAGAAAGGAAGTTTTATTCTCTATTAAAGTTCTCAGTTGAAACCGTAATTGCTATTAAAATTCTAGAGGAGAAAAACCTTGTTTTTTCATTACTTTACACCTCAGCAGCAATTCTGAGATGGTTTTGTCACAATAACTTGTTTTATTTTTAGGCCTTCTATTCACTTACAGTCTGTTTAGGAGCACTGACATAACATGAATTTTTCAATGCAACGATTTACAAAGGAGGATTTTCTTTTTACTTCTCATAACTTTCACATTCAACTATGATTAAGAAAATAAATGCAGCAATTAAGGACAAAGTTCTCTTTCACAGCAAGCCACACAGAAATAATGAAAGTCTAGATAAAAAGGTGCAGAAAAGGTTTTTTTTATTTTTAGTAAAAGCAATTTCACATTTGTGTCCTTCTCTGGAATGAGCTCTCAGCTACACAGTGGTATCCTCACACTTATTTCAGTTCACCGTCAAGTACAACAGATCAGTTTTAATTTATTTCCAGCATTTTCTAGAGCTACACATCTAATCTCATTACAAGTCCATCTTAGCTGGCTACTGAAAGTATATTCTCCAAGACAAGCAGCACAAAGGGTTTATAGGAAAACACATCCAGGACTCACCATTTTTTTTCCATACCAGAAATTTTATTCCACAGTTTCACATTGTTTCAGGTACATTTATTATTGTAATTTATAAAATGCATTTGGATGATTTCATTTGTACCTACATGTAAAAACCCTTATGTATTTTTAGGATCCTATTTAGGTTATTTCTTAAGTGTAATGGACTTGTTAAATGAAATTGTTCATTATATAAAATTAAGTTTCATTAAAAAAAAAAATTGAGAAAAAAATTAAAGTTCTTTCTTTCAATAATTTTTCTATTCAACTTTGTTACCAGCCTTTTTTTTTTTAACAGGATTCATTCTTACAGTGTATATGAAGAACATGAACTGACAGCTGATTTGGGGGGAAAAAGGAGGCGATAACTAAGAGCCCAGGGAGAGGGGGAGAATGCCACCATCTGCTAGGACTGGTCTGCTAGGGCTTTAAGGAGTCCACCACTAGCACTAAAATGCCACTGAATTTGTAGATACTGCTGAAGCTGTGAATAGATCTTTTCTTCACATTTGGGGCAGCAGACTGTCTCTTCCTCAGGAAGGACTTGCTCAGTATACACATACTAACAGCCCAGAGAGTGTGTGCAGCCAATCGTCCAGAACAGATGCACGGAATTAGCTCTAATTGAGGAGATGCCCTGTAAAATTCTGGCTCATAATTATACACAGCTAAATTATTGTCAGGTTTCCCAAGTAATAGCTGAGGTGATAATGGAATTACTGCCTGTGTTCTTTTCAAAGATTAGAACAATAGGTTCCATTAACTCTGAACCAGGCAGTCTGAAGCTTTTATGATGGAAATTTAAATGCAGATATTTCTGTCAGAACATGGAAAATGAACAAGTTACAATGCCACCCTTTCCTCCCCTTACCTTCATAAACACAAGTTCCATTTCCAATAGTGTTAATTACATTCACTGCAGACAAACCAATCAATGCTGTTTTTTTTTTTTTTTTTTTTTTTTAAATGGAGTTCATGCAAAGGCTACAGAACCATGCATTGTGCACTAGTAACACACAACAAAGATTGTTGCAGTTTGATTTTCTCTTTAAAAAAACATTTCCTGGCACAATTTCTGTATACATCCATATATCTGCTGTGCTCCAACATACATCTCCTGCTAATTATTACAGTGGTGGCCCCAGCCCGGAACCTGCAGTCTATACCAATAGAGTGAACAAAAGATGGCCGTATCGCACAGCCCAAATACTCCTTCCAACATCCTGATAAGAACAAGTGATTGATTACAAGGAACCATCCTTTAAAATATGTTCAGCAGGATTGTGGTCTTTAAATATAGCAACACTATTACAGTTCAACTAATTTATACCAGTGATGTCAGAGGTTAAAAAAAAATCATACCAATACTGTCACAACATTTTAAATGTACAGAGGAATTTTTTATAACATCTACACTTTAAAATTCACCAGACCCAGAATAGATTGAGGGGAATAAAATCTAAATCCAACTGAATCGCTAGATAGAATAATAGCATTGTTAATATGGGTGGAACATAAAACCTGTACCATCAGAATAGGATGTAAGTGATATTCTATTTGTTCAATCCACACTTCAAAGCCTGGATAATTCAAAGTACAATAGCAGAATACGAAATGAAAGAAGCTTCTTCCCTGGCCCTTGTTGATATATTTGTTTGAAAATAGTACTCCTTGCACGTAAACCTGCTTGTTAAAAAAAAAAAAAATTCTGTCTAAAGAGGAAGAAAAGTTCCAGAGTCACATCTCTTAGACACACACACGTTTTGTGGATGAGTGCTTAACAAAAGCACATGTAAGAAGCCCATGACATGAACAAATGTACCACTGTACCACTGTCTTTTGATGGCCATGGAGGTACCATCCGCAGCTACTACTAGGTTCCTCTGCAGACAGATGCAGCTGAGTTTGCTCCAGAGAGCTGCCTAATCACACAGTTGCTCCTTTTAATGTCAGCTTATTGACCATGAATGCTACTTTCCTTTCCATTTGTCGCCTAGAATAAGTGGACACTTATTTCATTGTCAAGGCACCCTTTAGGAACATGGATTAATTACAACAATCCTTTTCATTCTAGCTCACCGCAAGAATTATATGAGTCACTAACTTCCAGAAGCCTTTACAGGGACATGAAGTTAAACAGAAAGGACACCTATATATAATGTAATTATGATATTCATAGTTTTCATCATTTTCCTTCTGACAATGTCTTAAATAGATTCTTTATGCAGCCCTGAGATAGTCAGGCACAGCCTCACCTGGAGATGTTTTGTAAGTACTGATGCAATAGTAACTTATTCTTACACAATCTTACCTTTCAGTCTGCTTAGTTAATGCTGCACATCACACAGAACATTTGCACTTTCTTTAAAGACATTTCCTTAGACCATCTGTATGCTTAACATTCAGCATAGCACATAATATAAGAGGGCATGCTGATTGCATTATGGCAATGCCACTGAGACGGAGCCAACATATGCACTTCAATGACACAAGGCAGCATTGTGACAAGATGTCACAATAGCGCAATGCAGCTGAGCGCTAGGCAACGACTGGACAAACACAGAGGGAGGGGTGATAAGCAAGCAAGTGATTGGTGATGAACAAGCCAGGGAAAGTGGGAAGAAGGGGAGGGGGAATGTGCTGCTGAGAATTAGTAAGGCAGTTCTGCAGTGCTGCTGAGATTTACTGATTTGATCTAGTGGTAGTAGATTTGTTTCACTGAAGCTTTTGACTGCTAAGCCTTTAAAAATGATAAGCTGAGGTTGAGGTTTTGGTGTTTTACTGCTGTCCCCTGAGATTAGCAACATTTGCTTGCAGCCAGTAGCTGACATACTGCCACAGCACCATTCAATGTTCAGCTACAGCATGGCTGTCCAGTACTACAAGACAGTTGCAAGACATCCATCTTAAAGACATCATGACCCACATAACCCAGAAATTTTGGTGCAAATGCAAACAAACTACTAATAATTTCATTTCTGGGTGAATACATAAAACTGACTGCAACTTCCAAGAATATTTAACTTAAAAACTGAGTGAATCCCTACAATATTTCAAAATATCCCTACAAAATGCACCCCCCCAGTCCATGTAGACCCATTAGCATTTTCCTGATACAGTAGTTTTCTTCCCTAGAAATCACATTTCAAGCTAAAATTACCCATTATAAAATGCTTTAATTATAAATAAGAGTTAAGCAATCTAACTGTACATGACTAGTGAGACATATTTATTACATCTAATATTAGTTTTATTATTTATTTCTTCCCAAAGACACATCAAACCAGACCACATACTAGAAATTATGTATCACAAGAGAATTACATAACAGCTGAGAAATTGTTCAGTTAGTAATGGGAGAAGGTTGACTAATGGTAGAAGTCAGACTCAAAGATTCTTTCCAACCCCCTGCTGAAAATTTTGTCCATGACTTTGCCATTCCAGAAATCACACTACATTTATCAGGGGTTGACCCAGCATCTAGCATTTCAAAACAATATTTTAAATATCTGAATAGACTCATAAATAAAATGGCTTCAACAGTTAAATTTTAGCTTCTACAAAACTTTTCTTTCTCATCATAATTACCTGACAGTGTAAAGGAACAAAAACGAGAACTCCATGAGCTGTATGTCCATCCACACATTACCAGCAAATAAATGCAACTACAATTTACCAGCTAAACACTTTTCTTTATCATTTCCTATGATGCTGTATTATAGTAAAACCAGTTTAGAATTATGTTGCTCTGCAATTCTTCCATGGCAGTTCCTTAACAACACCCATGGAAAAGCATTCAGAAATGCCAAACTAGGGCAAAGTAGATTTCATTCTGAGCACCTCGGGAGCAAGGAGGGATACTCACCCAGCTCAGTGTCATATTCCTCTACAGTGCTGACAAAGTGTGGGCGGGAATAGAAGTTATGCGGCCCTGGCTGCTGCAAACCCCCCAGACTGAAGAAGCAGCGGTCTGTTGTAGCACAGCTGGAGAATGCCCGGCGGCTTGGGATGCAGGGGAAGCGCGTCCAACTTCTGGTCTCCAGGTCAAAGGCCTCAAAGGCTGTCACAGGCAGTTTACCCTGGCGTCCACCTATATCAGTTATGGGGATGAGGTGGTCCATAAAAACACAACTATCAAGGCATGTGTTATACCTGTGAGGTGAAAATATGCATCACAAAATGAGGGCACAGTGCATACTGGGTCACAAACCTATGGAGATTTACTTAGAAGGTAAATTTTTGAAATTGTGTTTCTGGCTCAGGGAAAAGTGGCAGACTGGAGTGGATGGAGACGAGAGAGCAGACGTTGTCTTTATGAATGGTGAGTGAGGTCTCCCTATCGCTTGTTATAACAGCCAACTCTCTACTTATACAGCTCTAGGCCTCCTCCATCACAGACTATTTCAGCTGTGACTGTATCATGGGAACCAGCAAGCTTCTTATCTAACACTGAACGCATCTGTGTACGTGTGTGTGTGTAAAATATGTAGTAAATTACCTTGGCTCCTATCCTCCTCCTCTGTCACTGAGACACCTCTAAACTTGTGAAAGCCAGTCCAGTCTGATCCTGTGCACTGGGCCCTTGACGGTCTCTGTGCATGAACCGCTGTGACATGTTTTTGATATTGTTTGACACACTGACATTCCACCCACAGTCCATCAGCCAACCCCAATTCTATGGTGTTCTGTCACAGACAGCTCCAATCAGCATGCATCCTGAGTAAATAAGGAAAGACAGACAGACAGGGCTGCACAATACAGTATTCTGTATTCTTGAGTTGCCGGGTTGCAATCATTCAGCCAATGGTCATTACAGAGCTTAGGCTCTGTGGGCAGGGGCCATGTGGGTATTTTCTGCAAGCACCTGGGGACCTACAACAGCGCTGACATTAGCAATCAGACATTAAAATCAGAGGTGGTGATGGAAGCAGCAGCCTGAAAAACATAGCCACTCCACTTCCATGCTCCCTAAGCAAATTGCGGTGACTCAGGAGCCCAAGACCAGCCAACCCAAACAACTCCCTTATTTGCCTTATGAGGAGGTGCCGAGACCCTGCCAGAAAATTTGACATATTTGGTCTTATTACATTTTCTGCATACCTTCAAAAATCCATCTACCTGCTACGAAAGAAAGAACCTCAAGGGGCTATATTCACTCCTGTTCTGATCTTCTGCCAATTATAGCACTGGTTATTTTTCATTTGAAGACAAATCACAGTGAAAAAACTGGAGTTTATAACTGAACCTTGCCTTTTTTAAAAAATAAAAAATAAAAACAGAGTCACTTATAACTTTGGTCATTTACACAGTTGCTTATTTTACCTGAAAAAACTGAGGTCAAACACCACAACAGGACCCCTCCAGGTACTTGAGCAAACAACCAACAGGTTACAACTCCCACCATGCACTTTACATTCCTACAGAATTGTGTTATAATACAAATAGAAAATGAAATACAGAATCACATTACTGGTCTAAGCACGTAGTTCTGGAAACACAAGGAGGCTGTCATTTTAGTCATGGCAGAAGTCTGATGGCATAACTCCAGACTCTGCAGTGTTGACTTTTACAAAAATGTGCATTGACAACAATTGGCTCTGTGTGAAGCAAACATTTTGGCTGAGTAAAATATCAGTAGCCTCATTTGCACAGCCACAGCAGAAAGTCAGGATACAGTAACACATCAGAGACTTACGGTGCAATTGTTACGCTAACAGCAGAGTTCTCCCTTGGCTCTGCCCAGTAAATAACACCATACGCATCCTTTGCTGCAAAATGCCTGGCTGTGATCAGTGTAAAGGAACACAATCCAGTTTGTAAGTAGCTCTTACTAGAGGTTGGGGGATGCTTGGTGCTTTATTCCCAAGATGATGTACAGTAGCTTCCTGGTGAGCCCACCTGCAACTGTGTCTCAATACATTTCCATAAATAAAATGGGCCACGTGCATCCTGCATTGAGCTGTCTGGTGGCATTCTGCAGGCTTTAGAGGTGATAACTCTGTCTGGAGTCAAGCAGGCAATTTCATTAATTAGATTACATCTATTATCAGTGGAAGCACTTAAACCGGTACTTCTGAGCAAGAAATTGAAAATACTGTGCTGTTCCTTCAAAGAAAAGAAAAATAAGATGTCAATGAGGACAATAATGATAAAGCCCTAACAATAATACAAGAATTGTACATTATAGCTGACAAATATATATTACTACCAAGAATGATCTGGCTATACATTCTGCTTAGTGCAACCTTCAGGCTCATGTCCTGCTACGTCTTGCAGGACATTCTTCTGGCCTGTACTCTAAATAATGTTTTCACTCGAAGACATCCGAGACTTGATTCAACATCCTCTGAGCATCTGACACTCAGTAAAATCACTCATTTTTCAGTAAATGCTGGTACTGACATAGCTCTACATGGCAAGAGTTTGGACAAGAGAGGTAGACAGCATATACAGTATACCATCAAATTCACTACATGTAGCTAGCAGTTCCGGTTACTTTTCATCAGTTTCACCTGTAAGCGATGGCGACAACGTTGATGACTATTAACTGCGTGATAGTTTTTTCCCCATATTTATATACTGAAATAAAAACCCAACTGGATGGACATAAGCCTTGGGAAAATAATCAACGCTCTGAATGTGGATTCCTGGAAAAAGAAAATGATACTAACTAAACAATTCTAGTAACAAAATAGGAAACTGACTGAGACATTTAGACAACTATTCCTTGTTATTTTTATTTTATTTTTTTTTACATTGAAACCAGAAAAACTGAAAAATCCTGTCTTTCACTGCCCCCCTGACTCATGAATATTCATAATCTGTCAGCTTTAGAATATAGTTCTCCTCAAAATGATTGATGGATTGCTGCATGGAGAGAGCACCAGAATAATGATGATCAGCATTAGACAAATAAGCAATGGTCTTAATACCACTGAATATTCAAGGCCATCTTTGTTTTCAACAGCTCTTACTGCAAAATTTTCTGGCAAGCATTTTGTAGGAAGATCAGTAGATCTTGTGAAAATAAATCAAAAGGGAAGACTACAAAGATTATACGGTAGGTATAATGAATAAACAGAAAATGGAAAGCATGACAATGACTAAGTCTCTTATATAAGCACACAGAACTAAACTTGAAGATGCACCTTACAGGTAAACAGAAAGCCAGTGAGACAAAACTGTACAGCACATGCACATATATGTAGAGAACACACCTAGTATGTAGATCTTGTTCCCACGCAGGAAGGATGCAGCGCCATAGCGAGGAGTGGGCATAGAGGGCAGTGGCTGCCACTGGTCTTTAGCTGGTTCATAGACTCTAACCAGGGCCTGGGGGCTCGTGTCTGAACCCATCCCACCCAAAGCATACACCTTCCCTTCTGAGAAAAATACAAAACAAATAGAGGATCATATGTACAGTAGTCATTAACATGCAATACACTAAACCCATTTAGTATTCTCTTTCTGAAATATGTATATTTAAAAAGTTCAATCTCTATCTGTCATGCATGGCTTTGTTTCTCAAGCTACAGACTTTAAATTTGGCACACAGGTATTTCTCAACCCAAGCAAGATTTTGCATAGTCACTCTCACACACACACACACACACACACACACACACACACACACACACACACACACACACACACACACACACACACAGAGAGAGAGAGAGAGAGAGACAGAGAGAGAGAGAGAGAGAGAGAGAGAGAGAGAGAGAGTCACGTATGCCTCCAGGCAGTTCCCAATTCACACACATACATATGCACACAACCAGGGAGGGATGAATGGGGAGTGTACTTGAGGACAGATCCAAACTGATGACAGGGGTTATACAACACATACACGTGACATTGGACATATCAGGGTAATAAAGTTTGGTGATATACTGTATATGGTTTTCTCCTTTCCATCTTTCCACTTGACGACTGGCACATCACTCTCTGTGGTATTAACCTGTTTAACAGCACCAGCAATACTTATGTACTAAATGCAACCACTTTAATGGTAATACAGTTTGGCGATTATATAATTATATTATTACCACATCTCTTTCCACTTTCTGATCCAGGTAGTACCGAGTAACTCAGCTAGTGATGCATAAAGGGTGTTTTATTACAAGTCTGACATGAGGACCAATGACCAAAGGAGATTCATGTTGAAACAAAGCACAGACCTCATGATATTTATTCATTGATTAGAGCTAAAACTAAACAATTCAGTGAAGATGTTTAGAAAATCCTCCCAGTCTTACTTGCACTAGTTTTTCCTCAATCCTTTCTATTCTTGTCAGCAGTGTGCACTTTGAGCCCTTGTCAAGAGTCTGGAATTTTTCCCAAGCTGCTAAAAATCAAACAAAGATGATAAAAAGAGTACTGGAAAGACACACAGTGCAACGGTAACTTTCAAAACCACAAGTACAGGAAGTAGGATGCAGATGATGGATAAATGGTTTGCTCATTGCCTGGAGGAACTTGTTTCTGAACAAGGGCATTGTTGGTCAGTTACCATCACACTTGAACTCTGGCTGCTGTAGGGACATGTAGGTAGTCATTCCTTTACAGATATGACGCATAATGATACAGCTCATAGCATTTACACGTTTCATGTAGGTACAAGGAGCGTTTCACTAAACAAAAAAGTGTAATGGAGGGGATTAAAGCTCTATTAAATGTCAGCCATGTTACAGCAGTAATCCTAAGAAATACTGTCACCAGCTAAAAAAAAAAATATGAAGAGTTGGAGTGTCCTACTAAATCTACACTTGCTGATGGAAAAATCTGGCAAACACCAGGCTACTTTTTCATACATTTGTGTGAAATTACAGTCACAGTGGCTACTACATGAGTGATAACTTTGATAGTCAAGGCCTCTTTATTGTGTCTGAAGTTCAGATTAAACTGTGGAAAAATGTCCTTTGGGGAACCAACTGGTTGTATTGGTCCAACTGGTGTGTACAGTCTAGGAGGATGGACAGCATTAGAAATGAGTATATTAGAGGGTTAGCCCAGGTTAGACAGTTTGGAGACAAAGTTAGAGAGGCGAGATTGCGTTGGTTTGGACATGTGCAGAGGAGAGATTCTGGATATATTGGGAGAAGGATGCTAGGGATGGAGCTGCCAGGCAAGAGGAAGAGAGGAAGGCCTAAGAGGAGATTTATGGATGTGGTGAAGGAGGACATGCAGGTGGTGGGTGTGACAGAGAAAGATGCAGAGGACAGGAAGAAGTGGAAACAATTGATCCGCTGTGGCGACCCCTAACGGGAGCAGTCGAAAGAAGAAGAAGAAGAAGAAGAAGATGTGTACAGTCTAGGGCAAAAACACAGGCAGTGTTATATTCACCACAATCAACACTACTGTGTGGATGTGCACTAATTACTGTCAATAAATTGACCATGAAAACATGAATTTGTTGTTTAATTTTGATGTTTAAGATTGCATTCAAGTGCTGTGGTGATGGATTGGGGCCTGTCAAGTACAATCATAGTTAAAGCAGAAAAAAATTCTTACTCTTTTCCTTCTTGAAAGTATGCAGGTGGAACACATCTGTTATGGGATTTCAGCAGGAGGAAAGAGAGAGACTTCTGACTTCATGCCACTTAATGCCTATTATTATTTTTAAGACCTTCACAGTATCCTTAATCTAAATTCTCAAAATTACCTGAATGTTGTTTACTCGTGATCTAGAAAAGGTGAGGTACTTAACCTGACTTGTTCTAGTAAAATATTCTGCTTTGTAAACATACAAAAATCTGTTATTTGCTCTAGATAAAATAAATACAGCTAAGCAGTACAATGATATTAGCCAGTTTTTTTCCCCCCAAGCACTCTAAAAATTAATCTATGTCCAGCATATTTAAGTGTTTTCCCACTTAGCATTTTAAACCTGCTTTTACCTTCCTCCAGCTTCTTTGTCATCAAGGTTAAATCCTTGCTTCCATCTGGCAGTTTTATTTTTCTTTGTATTATTATTTCACTAATCTTTCTGTTAATTGTTTTAAGTTACTGGTCATAAATTTACTTTGAGTTTCCAGATCTTTATTGTGTTTACATGCTTTGGCAACAATAATGTATCTTCATTATGTCAATAAGCAGCACAAAATGGATTTAATTCTATTTAACAGGGAAATACAGAAGAAAGGACCTGCAGCAAAGTACTGATGGTTCTGCAGACAGTGTTCCTTTACATCATCAATCTTCCTTTTTAGCCCATGTTCAGAGGACTGTCTGAAAGCTCTACAAAAGCAACTTTGTATCTGCATATATACAGTGGAGCCAGGGACAGCAGAAACTGAGAGGCACAACCAAGTGGCAGGGATCATACTGAGGAACATCTATAATGAAAATGACCCTGACACTCAGGACAGAGAGACAAGTAATGGTTATCCAAATAGATATACAAGTAATAATAAGGAAAAGCAGTGGTGACAGATATGGAAATTCCAAATGATAGACACATCAGGAAAAAGGAGTATGAGAAGCTGGAGAAATACCAGGGATGGAGAGAGGGGCTGGATAGAATATGGAAGGTGATGTTCACCCCATTTATGATAAGAGAACATGAGGATGAGATCCCAGCAGTGACAACACCAGCCTTAGTCCAGAACAGCACAATCTTCAGAGCAGCAAAAATGCTGCACTGTACCCTCAAACTCCCAATTTCAGCATGCAATGATGTTAATTAATGCTTGAAATTAAAGTTTTTATGTGCTTCTAGATAAGACACTGCAGTGGGTTAGGATGTATAATGGTTCCTGCCTCCAGTGTGTTGGGCAGATTTTCAGCCATACTGAAATCTTGCAAAAATTATACATGCTATGAATAACTGATCAATATATCAATAAAACACAGAATTATTATAATGATGCTTTGGGTGAAGTGCCAGACTGTCTCACTGAACTGGAGCAGGGAAGCAAGGGTGATAAAATGACAACAGTACCTGGGCTAAAATAGTCTCACTGGCATAAAAGGTGATAGATGGTGCATGAGAAACTCCAGTGTTAAATTAAACTCGCACTGGTTCAACTTTTTTTTTTTTTTTCCCCACATGCAATATCTAAATTGATATTTGACATTATTTTGTCCCACCTCTGAAAGATGTTTTTTTTTTTTTTTTTTTTAAATAGAGAATTTTAGACTGAATAGGATTTCCAAGAATCCGTGAAGCCGTTTAAAATTGCTACAGAGGCTGCTGTTCTGTGCTTTCTAGCCAGTTTCATTTCTAAAGGTCAGCTTTGCAATTCTTTGAAGCAGAGGTCCTAGCAACTTGGTGAGGGAGGGTCACACAAAACAGACATACGCTGAGCAATTAAACTACAGTCCTGCTGGGGGAAAAGAATACCCTTAAGGACACTAACAAAATTGTGATTTTTAACCACATAGAGGAACACAAGTGCAGATACTGGTGAAATAAAGTGGTAACCCTTTTAACTGGCACTGTACACTTCTCTAATGGAAAAACATTCTGTTAACATTTTAATTGTGTTCTTTATATAAAACTGGCAATTTCAGTCATTAAAAATTTTATATTTAAATACAATAACCTCTCCTATAATAGTAAGATCTGTGACTTCACTGAGAAGTACACATTTTTAACACAGTGCCATCTAAAAGCAAGCAGATTTTCCACAGAACTAAATGCTTCCAAAAATTATGTATGTTTCTTAATTACAAATGCAGTAAAAATGCAATAAAATTTCCCAATGACATATGATAAATGTCACAGTGAAAATGTCCAAACTGCTTTCTTTCAGAAAGAAAAATGAAAAACAGCTCAAGTCGGTTCGCACTAGCTTAATAATCATGTACTTTAAACATATATTGCTATATTAATAATACACTGGCCAATACACAGTCCTTACGAGGATTAAACCAGCAGCAATAAGCTGAAGTTCTGTAGTACTCCAGTCAATCAACTTCTTACTCCCAGAATTACGTGATATTGTCCAAAAATGATTCTTTAACCTCTTCTACATACAGACACTGAAGGTGTAGCTACCGTTACACATACTGTATAATATTGTAGTTAATATGAATGTAATTTAGGCCAAGTGCAGTGCAATGTGAGTCTTGTACTTTGAGATGATTGTCATCCATACTGATCCAGATCAAACTGCTTTATCATGTGACAGATTAAATTCACACAAGTTGAACAAATAGGATGAAACAATGGCTGTTGCATGAACTCCTAAATCTAGCGTGTCTTGAGATGACTGTTAGATCTAGGGAAAGTGCACATGCCTGCCGATGACTCTTCGTTAAAGAACATCCCTTCCCTTTCCGATTGTCAAACCACTTAATAAACACAGTCAGCCAAGCACAAAATATATGTGCTGACTATTTAAACTGAGGGAAGACAGAGAGCAACTCTGCCTCATTTTTGAGTCATCTACAGAGCCACAGCTTAGGGGACACAAAGCAGACCTCTTGCATAACATCTGGACATCTGTCAGAGTCTCTGCTTCTTAATATCTGCTGAGGAAAAAATGGAGTTGGGCTGGGGGAGGGGTTACATCTGCTTTTTCAAAGAACAAGGAGACGAAACCATGGCCACGGTTTGGCTTGAAAATCCAAACTCCTAGGGCTCCAGAGCTGGATCTGTAAGAATCACTTCTAATTAGAGTAACTCTGCTCTGATCTCTGCCCGTTTCCCCTGGAGACACCATGGCAACAGAAATGCTGCCAAAGACATTAAAGAGGAAAGTGGACATGCATACATATTCAAGTTGCAGAACATACATGTACACACCAACACAAAATAAATAAATTGTACTTCTTTGTGCCAACTTGTTAGTTAGCCAGGAGTTTACCACTTTCAAAAGAACTCTGGGAGTCACTGAAACTTTGTTTCCCACTTAATATTTTTTTTGGCAAAAGAAGAAAGTTTTTTTTGTCAGTGAAAATGAATAAGAAAATTGCATAGTGTATACCAGTACTCTGTCTAATCAGGGGACAAAAAATAAAAACAAAAGAGTGAACATTTCTATAATTAAAAAAAATACATTTAGTGAATTCTAAATTGCAAACTGTAGGTATGCATGCCTCTCTGTCAAAAATAACCAAGACTGAAGCCCAAACACAATTCAGAGCCACTATCCATACAGTCACTATAAGCCAACATTGACTCAACAACAATTAATGACAAAAACAAAATATGATAAACAGTGACTAATCATGTTAACAATTGTAAGTACCTTGTTAATACTACCTTTGCAGTTAGACAGCCATTTTATTTGTGACTGTACAAGTTAACTGAAACCTGAAGTGATGCTAACCATTTTTGGTTTTTCTCAAATACGATGAACACTTAATAAATGCCAGTCAGTGAATATCAAGGATAGACATAATACTATTATTAACAATATCAGAATCTGCTTGACAGTATACAATGACTCAGTGTTCATACTGAAACACCCTCTGGGTCAGTTGAGATGACCTAAAAGATGTTTTATTTATATGGCTTTTTCACAAGTTTGTGTTCTCTCCCCAGGTAGCCCAACAGTTGAGGACATGAGCTTATAACCTGAAGGTTAAAGGTTCAAACCATTCTCACAATTACTGGAGTACCTTCAGCCAGGTACTGACAATGTATTTTTCCAATGACAGGCACAACTGATATACAGTACACTGGGAAAAGAGGGAAAAAACCACTTTGGAGAAAAGCACAAGTGAAATGTATAAATGTAAATTCTCAAACTGCCTTCTTGAGAGAAATTCTCTGTGTAGAAATAACTACAGTTATAATAGCGATGTGCAAAGATACAGAAAAACTGACCCAACTATTGCTTATTTTATTAGTCTCCTGTCACGAGCGCTGAGGATTACAGGCGTCATCGTCATAGAGTTCAGTTTCTGATTGACCTTTCCAAACCTGAATGTTACAGCATGCATAATACAATCACACTCCGCTGAGATTTACATATGCTGCAGTGATAGAAAAACAATAAAAAAAACAGATAGCATCACAGCTCATAATGCACACTGGGTAACATTTGTATGGGAAGAGAAAACTCATCAATATATAAAGCTGGTAATTACACACATCATTAAAATATTAAGTTAAAAGTGGCTCCAAGTTATTTACTCACAATTAATATCCCGTTTAAGAACTAACACTGTGAAAAAGGACGAAACACATTGCCAATAATCTGCAAATGACTGACACAATGATACACAAAAGGAACAGCCTCTGGTCAAGAACGCTGCCTTATGTCTGTCTGAATGAACAGCTGCCCTCAGGTTCAAAACATTAAAGCGACTGAATTTTACAATGCCGAGAAGAAAGTTTAAAAATCCCTTGTTTACAACGAAAGGAGGGATGGATTATTCACTCTAACTTAAAATATGACCAGAAAAAGGGCATCTGTCTTCGGTCTTTTTTCCTTTTAAGCTAAAACACAAGAAGACATGGGAATAAAGCCAAGAAAGACAACACAAAACAGGAGAATATGTTGGACTGCAGCAAATGACCTAAGGTGAAAAAGTGTGACAAGCTCTAGTGAGTTGTTCAGTCCCAGATAAACACAGACAGTACATAGCTATGTGTTGCCCAAGAGACAGCAAAAGCAGTCCATTCTTAAACCAGTTAGTGATTCTAAGTCTGCTCTCTCTCCTTTCATTTGAGCCATTTACAAGGACTCAGAAGCTGGTACTAAACATTTTGGAAAAAAACTGCACCAGTAGGAGACATGATTTCAGTAAGTGACGTCTTCTAGGTTTCAAGTAACAAAAAGCTTGTACTTGAGGGATACTCAAGGCCTCAGACACATTTATCTAAAGACAGTACCGCACTTGGTATATTTATTTCAGCAACATCAAGATCTCAGACAAATTCAGAGTTATTCATAACCCTCCATTCTGTCAAACAATCCTTGTGGGGATTTAGGTCTCATTCCCATAGCTAGCTGTTTTGGGTAATGATATGCTAAGCATGAGAAATGGTGCACATGGCATCAATAGATTTCATTGCCTAGGTCTCAAACTTTCAAGTTATATAATAATTTTTATTGGTGTTTGTTTTCAATTACAGATTTTTATCTGTGACAAAAAATGAATATCAATGAAACAGGATTATATTGGGTTATCTGCATAACTAGCATAATTAAACAAATATGTGAGTATAAACATGTTTATATAAGTTGAATATTACATCTGTATGTACTATGTATCTTCTAATTGCCTAGTAGTGAGGTACTTATCTAAGCAATTACAGATAATTTAAATATTAGAAATATTTAGAATTTGATTAGCAACAGGATCATTTGGAACAAAATCCCAAATGAGAGCAAAAAAACTAATGTGAGTCAATAAAGCTAATTAATTAAATTGAAACAGAAGCAAATGACCAAGACTTTATTTTCCAGTTTGGTTCACCACAGGAGCAGATGGCACTTAATGCAGCCAGAGTACTGCTCTGACCTCCTGCAGTCTGTAGGTCCACAGTCATGAGGCAGTGTTACTGCGTACCATACACAAATACATGGACCCACGTGATGGTAGAACCATGTTCAACATATCACAGAATGGGAGGCGCACAGTTAGCAGGTGTTTAAGAGAAAGCGGCAAAGAATAGATCAGGATGGACCTTTATTGAGCAAATCTAAATGACATTAAGGCTAAATATGTATAAACATGTTGAAATCACTGGTAGTTTATTTAGGATTAGATTAAATTTAGGAACTATTGCTTGATTCAAACCAATTAAAAGGACAGATGCATATTTGACCAAATGTTGTGCTTTACTGCTAATTAATATCACTTATTTAGTTCATTTGTGCTTCCCGAAAAATGTTCTTTCATTGGGACTGTAAAGGCCCTCAACAAGTGCCTCTCAGAAGATATGAAGAGAAAACATGAAATTCAGCAAGTGGAGTAAGATAAATTCATTTACCTTTTGAGGGGGGTGGCGGTCTATAGCCTGACAGGCTGTGAAATTGTGTGGGCTTATTTGTCTGACACTGGAACTCTTGCACACGCACACACATAGTGAGCAGCTTGTTCTGATGACACCATTTTTCCAACATGTGGCTTATATCTTTAATATTCAAGTCTTTATATCTAGCTTGAAATTACTGAGATGTGAGTGTGTGTGTGTGGGGGGGGAATATTTGCATTTTAAAGTAGATTTTTATGAATATACAGTCATGTGAAAAAGTTAGGACACCCCTCTAAATATTCCATTCTTCATTAAGACATATTAACATATCAATATTAAATCATCATATAAATTATGTCTATCGATAAAGGTGATATAATTGCATCTTCTGTGCAAAAACAAGAAACAAATTCATTTATTCAACAAAAGAAATGAACTAAGATGCAAATTCCTACTGGGGAAAAAGTTAGGACACCCTCACAGTCATTACTAATTAAAATGCCTAGAACTGGTCTCGGGTGCACTACATTAGCTGACAATGATTAGAACATTGTTGCAGAGCTTTTTGGTGGAACCTGTCTTATTTAAAGCACAGACATTTAATTTGCTTTGCTCTTGATTCTTGGAATGAGTGCTTTCACCATGGTGAGATCCAAAGAGCTCTTTGAAGCCGTCAGAAAGAAGATTGTAGATGCATATGAGGCTGGAAAGGGATATAAAAAGATCTCAAGAGACTTTGGAATCAGCCATTCCACTGTCCGGAAAACAATCTACAAGTGGAGAACATGTAAAACAACTGCCAACATGGCCAGGTCAGGCCGTTCAAGCAAGTTCAGCCCAAGAGCAGACCACAAGATGCCGAAAGAAGTCTCCAAGGATCCTAAAATGTCATCACGGGACATACAGAAGGTTCTTGCCACAGTTGATGTCAAGGTAGATGCATCTACCATCAGAAAGAGACTGTATAAGTTTAATTTACATGGGAGGTGTGCAAGGAGGAAACCCTTGCTGTCAAAAAATAAAAAATAAAAAATATCAGGGCAAGATTGAAGTTTGCCAGAGACCACCTAGACAAAGACCAGGACTTTTGGAACAATGTGGTTCGGACAGATGAATCTAAAATGGAATTATTTGGACACAGTAAAGGACGACATGTTTGGCATAAACCAAAGACTGCTTTTGAGCAAAAACATCTCATACTAACTGTGAAGCATGGGGATGGAAATCTCATGGTTTGGGGCTGCTTTGCTGCAGCAGAACCTGGTCAGCTCACCATCATAGAATCCACTATTAATTCTTCATCATATCAGAGGGTGCTTGAGGACAATGTGAAACCATCAATCCAGAAGTTGAAGCTGAAGCGGGGGTGGACCATGCAACATGACAATGACCCAAAACATTCCAGTAAATCTACCAAGGAATGGCTTATGAGGAAGAAATGGAGAGTTCTGGAATGGGCAAGTCAAAGCCCGGACCTGAATCCTATTGAGATGGTGCGGGGTGATTTGAAATGGGCTGTGCATGCAAGACACCCTTTGAACAAAACACAGCTTAAGGAATTCTGCATTGAAGAGTGGGGAAAAATCGCTCCCAGTCGATGTCAGAGATTGATAGATGGTTATAGAAAACATCTGATTGAGGTTATTTCAGCCAAAGGGGAAATACTTCCTATTAGAGCATAGGATGTCCTAACTTTTTCCTCAGTAGGAATTTGCATCTTAGTTCATTTCTTTTGTTGAATAAATGAATTTGTTTCTTGTTTTTGCACAGAAGATGCAATTATATCACCTTTATGTATAGATATAATTTATATGACAATTTAATATTGATATGTTAATGTCTTAAAGAATGGAATATTTAGAGGGGTATCCTAACTTTTTCACCTGACTGTATGTACAAATCTTATCCCCCTGCACAGCACTCAGTAATACTTGCCATACTCATCTCTTGAAGCAATAAAAAAAAAGTTGTAAAAAGAAAGGGTCAAGAACAGGTTGAGAAGCACTATGTATCTTTCTTGTGGTTGTCAGCCTGATGTCCAGTCTCATGTGCAAACATGTTATTGGTGGCTATGACCTTCTGAGGAATGAGTCTGATTCTATTCTATTCTCATATCTTCTCACATCATTCTAGGGATCACACACCAACTCTCAACTAAAACTAAGAATTTTTAGTTCTGCTTCATAAAAGCACAAATTTTATGAAAAAAGTAGACCTTTAAATTAAAAAACAAACCGTAAAAATTACATTCTCTATCATAGTAGAATTTTCATAAAGCTCAGATTTTCAGGGTCTACAATTTTCCTTAAATGTTGTTGAAAATAAAGACTGCAGAAAGAGGTGAAAGTTTTGCATAAACAGAACACTTAACAGTGAAATGAACTATTTTTATGACAAATTCTATGGAAGAGTCCAAACAAGTAAAAATTATATTCTGGGCAAAAGTAAATAAAAATCCATATAACTGAGCAATACTGTTCTGGATAGCTCAACAAATATGAGCTTAATGGAGTTTCCTTCCCCTTGTGTGAAAAGTGAGTCGGCCCACCTAACCCTTTCAAAAAGAGGACTAATCTAAAATACATTTAATATCACGGCTGTCACTCTGTGCTTTTAGGAAAGACCATGTTCCTTGTCATTCTCAAATATGAAAATTGCAATTTTTTTTTTTTTTTGGAAAGGATGAGGAAAGTGATACTAATGGAAAAGTGCTTTCTTGGGAGAGTGCCAGGAAATTTTTCCTGTTATAATGCAATTCTCAGAAACGTCAGGTCACACCAGGGACAGCAGAAAGTAATTTCTTTCCAGACGGATCGGACCAGCAGGTGTCAGAGTCCCAAAGCAGGTGCTGAATCTGCATCTGATGATAAAAACAGACCTACTTGGACAACCTCCTCTGATTTCCTTGACAGTAAATTGTAAAACAACTAATTTCATTCAGAGCTGTCTGCTTTCTCTTTAATGGAATGCAAAACAAATTGTGGCCATTGTTGCTAAGAGATTTTACAGCCTCTCATCATGATAGAAGCGTTTCCAACATGGCTTTCAAGTAAATGAAGCGCTAGCCAGAATTGAAGTAGGCAGCCAGTTTGAAGCCTTTTATATCCTGGAGTACTTATTACACGTCCAAGGATATTGCGTAGTGTATAAGCACAAAGGAACCATAACAGAGACCACACAGGTTGATGTATAAAACTGCAGCAGCAAGGTATTGCGTGAGGATGCACACGCATATGCACACAGTGAGAAATGAGCGCTGAGCATCACTGTCATGCACATCCATGAAAACATGTATGCACACAGATGCACTATAATCTCAAGTCTGAACACACCAACACAAACATCAGTCATTCTTGAGATCTGGGACAAAACATGTCTGCCAGATAAAACACAGGTTTGGGGTTTTAAAAAAAAAAAAAAAAAAAAAGTACATTATATTACATATACAAATAACCAAAAGACTAACCAGGACAATGTTTGCACAACAAAATATAATTTCACATTTTTTAATAAATATTTTTATTCTAAATGATGTATGTCACCAGTGCCTGAAAAAACCCATGTCCTGAAGCAGATCTTATTACATTACAATCACATAAAAGTAATTAAAATGAATGTCAAATTAAAAATCTTTATTATGTATAAGTAGTTGAGTAAATAATTTAATGAGTATCACAAGTTACCATGTAGAAATGATTTTAATGTACTTTCCAGTCAACTGAATGTGTCCTTAGCTTTTGTCAAGTCAGACATTAAATAAAATAAAAAAAAAAATTAAAAAAAAAGAAGAAAAAAGGAATTATTTTGGGCAGCTAAGACTCTAAGGACCCCTTTAACACTTCCTTATTCTTCCACATGCCATGATGCCACTCTAGCTCTGGTACATTTTTAATATTCTTTTAATTTCCTATCTATTTGTTAAAACCTTCTGTTTCACAACGATAATGTGTCAACACCATATTTAATGAAATTAAAGATTTAAGTGAAATTTTCAGTAATAAATGTTTACTTAGGTTAAAGTCACAAATAGATGAGATGGCTCCTATGAGAAACACATGTATTATAAGAGGAAATTTGGTATTTTGCCAACACCGTCAGGATTTGATGGTGTTGACAAATGCCACTAAGATGTTATTCACATATTAATGTAGTTTACTTCAATTATATTACTTCCCAAGCAATTGATATTACTGTTGCACAGTTTGTGTTGAATTTCAACCAGTTGCTTTATGTTATGAATTGAAACTCATTTTAATAGCCTCTCAAGGACTTGATAATGTAATAATCAATGTTGCTTACACTTATCAATCATTTCTAGCTTATGATTATCCATTAGAAAAGTATACTGATTGCAATGGTATGGATTTCATGCTAGAATGGTTAAAGAGAAGTTGTCAGTAGAGGTGCGAAAGAGAAGGAACAGGGACTATCAGAAAAAAATGAGAAAAAAATTAGTAGCCAGCTTGAACTGAAGGAGGAGTTCTTAAGAAAGGAGAGAGAAAGAATGAAAAATAGGGTGAAGGAGGGCAAAATAAAAAAAATGAATGATTTGAAAGATAGAAAAGAAGCATAGGAGAAGGTTTTGGAAATAAGCACAGAGTGAAGAGAATGAAGAAAAAGAGCACAGGAAGACCAGGAAGATCTAGATACCCCCCCACAGAGTCCTTTAGACATAGGCTATTTCCTGGTTTTCCAGGGAAAGACGCAAAACTAGGAAAAGACACTCCAGACAGATTAAAGCAGCTGTCATTTTGAATTATCTGAACAAGTTTATAAGCGGGTTTATAATACTTTAAGTAGGTTATACATGCATTGTTTATTGTATAATATTTAGAGTTCCTCTACGCCAAGAAAAGTTACATGTTTTCTTCATATCTTACAATATTTGTGGGAGTTCAATGGTCATTTTGAATGAAATATTTTCCTTTCCCTTACAAGTTGTCACTACTGTCAATTTGGTGTCAACTCCATCAGATGGACTTTATATTCATGTTTTATTTGAAAAAATGTTTTGTTTCCTCAAGAATATTTGTCAAACTGTTGTATTTCCAAAGTTAATATGTATTTTTTATGCTTCTAAATATCACTGTACATTATGGAGATTAAATACAAGTTTGTTAATCTATACAACCTAAACTGCAATCATTAAACAATGATTTGATTAATTTGAAAACCTGCATGCATAATTAAGAGAACCAAGAAACTGCTAAGAGTCAAAATATCTGTGATCATTTCATTCAACATTCTATGTGTCTGAGGGTGTTGACAGAAATTGAGTGCTGATCCAGTAAACATGTAATCTATACAAAAATGTTACAATGGGGAGGTTGTTCCAAAATATGGTTACACAGCCAAAAGCTCATTTAAGAAAAATGTATATGTAGGTTTTGCAAATAATTAAGATACTTTTTTAGAAAATCAAAACCTGTTTTGTCCATGATCTTAATCACTGACATGTAAACACCACCACAATCATGATACAGACACACACACCTCTCAAAGTACAAATTGTTTTTCTTGCCACAAAAAATATAAAAGAAATGAGGTACTGTGCAAGAAATGTTAAAAAGTATATGACTATCACCACTTATAGAACTTGGCCTTCAACAACCAAAGACCAGCAAAGAAAGTACATCTCCAGTGAGCACAGGAGTGTCAAAACTGGACCATTGAGGAATGAAAATAAGTTGTCTTCTTCATGAATTGAAGTTCCTTTCCCCTCATGATTATGGGAAGATCAGAATTTGGTGCAAGCAACATGGTCCATGGAACCATCATCCTATTTAGTGTCAACAGTACAGGCCAGCAGTGGCAGTGTATGGTGTGGGGAATTTCTCCTGATGCACATTAGGACTTGATACCCACTGAAGAATGTCTAAATGGCATAGTGTATCTGAAAATTGTTTCTGACCAAGTTCATCCCTTCATCGCTGCAGTTCAGCCCACTCAGATGGACACTTCCAGCATGAAAATACACAATGTCACACCACACATGTAGGGTCACTGAATGAATCCAGAAACATGACAGTGAGTTTTCATTGCTTCAGTGGTCTGCACAGTCCCTGGATTTCATCTTTATCGAGCATCTTTGGAATAAAGTGGAAAGGGCTGTTCTTAACAAGACTCTGCAGCAACTACACAACAATTATTTCCATATGGTGCAGTATTCTTGCACAATGCATCCAGCATACATTACCAGATGAATTCATGCTGCTCTTAAAGCCAAAGCAGTAACAACACACTACTAGATAGGTGCATCTAATAAACTGGCAGCTCAGTACAATTGCCAAAATATTATTTTGTCAATATTTTAGTTTTGTAGAATGGTAAACCATAATGCAGAAGATAACATTTTTTGTTAAAGCAGTAAAAGGTCTTGTAACTGAAGAAAACTGAACATTTATGATTGTTCTGTTGTGTTTAAAGTTACATAATGAAGGGTCCCAATGAAGGGTTTACTACTGGTTAATTTGTTCCAGTTAGAAATAATTATACTACTTGGGCAACAGTGTGTGTCACATATAGCCAGTTTGGAAATTTCTGCTGACCCTCATTTCATAAAAGCAAATGGATTTCTGAGTATCTGTTCACTTTAAGGGAGGGACAACTGAAGAACAGCACAATAAAGGCACTACCAACAAATGTAGCACTGACCTTTATTAATAAACAGGCCAGCATTGACCAATCTTGATGCATTTGTCATGGAAATAATGCAACGGAGGCATCAAAAAGTACTGTAGGTCAGATTAAAGAAACTATAATATGTTGTAGCTTCCCTAAAACACGGATGCAATGGAGTTTTCTTGCCCTTACGGAAGGAGTCAATGCAATGCTGAGGGTCCCTCAAAGCCTACATAAAATTGTCAGCAGGTGGTCAGAGGTCTCTTGTTAAAGAGGAAAAGTGGTCTAAAAGTAGATGTTGCAGACAAGCCCTTTACTTTCAATTTTCTGAGCATATCATTAAAATTATAGGTTTCTTTTAGCTCTGGGCAAAGCTCTTCAGTTTAAAAAAAAAAAAAAAAAAAAAAAAAAAAAAACAAACACTGGTCACCAACGGAAACAACTGGACAAACATTCATAACAGATGACAGCATAAAACTGAGTCACTGTACTATCTGCTCACTAGGAGTAATATTTCACTGCCTAAAAACCTTTAAAACTGTATTCTAAAATGTTAAGATTTGTACCATGTCTTAGGTCAAACATTTTTATTTGTCCTTTTTTCTTTATATGGGGTCATGGTTGAACCAGTAGGTATCACCAAAAAATAAAAACAATGAAAAAAACTGCATTTGTGGTTTTGAAAGCTCCCAATTTCTCAAAAAAATTGGTTCCAAGACATTGCTAAAACATTCTTTGTCATTTCTATTGTTCTCAGTGTCTTTGGGTTGTTTCCTTTCCATACAGCCCAAATAACACTGAACATCCACATATATCTTAACAGGCACACTATATACAGTGGTGGAGCTCTGTTTGCTCAAACTCTGCATGTATTTCAGCATAGCTGTGCCATTAAGAGTTAAACCTCTTTTCGGAACATGTTCTTGATACACAACCAGGGAAAATAGGTACCACCATAGTACATTTATACTGATTAATTTAGCAGATGCTTCTCTCCAAAGCAGCGTACAACTTGAGTAAACAAAAGTGCATCTGAAAACAGTTATAAATGAGAACACGCATTTACTGAAGCACTGCCAGTTTGACCAATGCCAATGTTTTGCCAGATCACATTAAAAGCGTAGCTGCATTGGGAGGAGGAGGAGAAAAAAAAAAAAAACTATAAAAGAGCTAGTTGGCCTATTATTCCATAAACTGACAAGGATTATAAACAAGATCAGTTGTACAAGTTTTTCAGCAGATAAAATATTCCAAAGCCAAGTGGCCTGTCCATTGTATACAATTCTCACAGTAGTAAAAACCTAATGACATAAGTTGAATCAATTGTAAAACACTGCAGTTTGTTAAATTTTATAGGATCAAAAGTCAAATAAAGAGTTTATAACAAGAAAACAAAGACGGTCCAGTAATGTCTTTCTCAGCAGTTCATTCAGGCTTCAGTGAAGCACTAAGAGATAGATGTTCTACTAATAGGTGTTAACATCTTGGATTATTATACTGTATATGTATTTGGATTAAAACAGTAGTATTCAGTGATCTGTTCTTAATCTTTTTTCCCTGTGTAATTTTCTTTACTTTCATTTAACAATAAATGTCTAAATATTTCCTATTGGCTGCACCTTTGAAAAACCAAAGACCTATTATTCATTTTCAAGAAATGAGATATTCTGTACAAGGGGAAGAAAAATAATAATATATACCTGCACAAGGTGGTGAACATTTAACACTAAAGGAATCGGTCATGATCACACGGTGACTGGTGATCATGGTGGCTCAATTACAGGAATTTAATTATAAGTGTTTGGTGCTAGACATGAAGAGGAAGTGCAACAAAGACTACCATACTTGACTGCAACGGAGAAAATAGACTCAGGGACATGATGACTGGAGAACTTGAAGAGGAGGGAGGGATGAAGGTGTGGAGGCTTAGAAGGCTGAAGATTTGGGAAGCAGAGAGGTATGGAGAACATACAAGGAACAAGGGGTTGAGAACAGGAGCAGACATAGTGAAAACATGGAGCAGAGCAAACTCAAGGCAGGCTTGGAGGCAGGCAAGGGATCACAAGCACTGGTTAAGATTCCACAAAGTTAGCGGTCAGACAGCTTCTATGTAAACCTGACTGAGGAAGCATGTCAGAGTAATGACAGTCTAGAGTGGGGACTCCTGCTGGTCAACTGGGGAATTATTCTTAGGGGTTGTGACAGTTTAAGCAATAAAATGATTTTGCTGGGTTGAACAAACTTTGTACAGAATGATTATTTTATTAATTGGTACACCATCAAGATTGCCAACAACTCAAAAGCAGAGGAAGGGAAAAAAAAGTGTAGTATAAAACTCCAACCTTAGACTTTTCTAAAACAGTGAAACAAATTTTCATTTCAGACTCAATGATCACAGGACAGAAAACATTTGTTTGGGCATGGTGCAAATTGATTCAGAGCAGAAAGCAGAGTGGTCCTGTTGACCTTCTAACAGCAGGTTACTTGTGACATTGAGACATGAAAGAATTTCTTGGAACACTGAGAGGAACTCCATTTGATTACCTTTTCATGCTGGGATTACAGTTGTACAATTTGCTTGCTGTGAGTATCCCAGTGTCCAGTCCTATTCACTTTGCCACTATTCTCTACTACATGCCTTTTTCCTCCTAGACATAAAATTCACCTCCCCAATCTTCTTCACCTCCTGAATGCACAACAGCTAGGAAAACTATTTCCAGGGAAAGGCTTTTCTCTTTTCTCATATGCATGGTTGTGAGCTACAGCAGTTAAATCCAATAAAACTGTAATGAAAATGAAATAAAACTAATTTTGAAATCCTAGGAACTATCAAAACAATAACCCACAGAGCAGTGCCACACTGAAATGATCATCTTTCAACATAGATAATCAGCTTTGCCTCTTGTTTTCCTGCTAGCAGGCATCTGGGCAACAATCCTCTGTTTTAAGTATATAAATAGATACTGCATCTGAAACCTTCTAGTGACACAAATAACTACCATCTTTGACTCTTTCCAGTTGAACTTTTTTTTTGTTATGCAGGTAATTAATATTTATTATATCTTTCATCTTTAGCTTGATATTTTGGGGCAAAACAGTATGCTTTGCACTATTCAGATTTTTAACATGAAACTTTACAAAATACCATGACCTTCTGCAGCTGTAATAAGTTACAATTTAATAATGTCCTGATAAAGGTTAAAACTTAAAATTCATTCCATATAGATATTTTGAATGGAAACCATGACAACTTTCACTACCTGTACTGCTAGTGGGAAAAATGGCAATTAAAAACAGTAACTGTTTTATTCAATCAAGTCTGAAATAAGAAATGTTTAAAAAAAAAAAAAAAAAGTTGGCCGCAGCATACAATACAATTTCTTTTACATATATATTTGTTTGTTTAGCTCTCACTTTCTGCCAAAGGAATTTGCTGTTTACAATGATTTCACACATATACAGTCAAGTAATTTTTTGTTTTACCGATTCAGTTTTGGGTAAGTATCTTGCTCATGGGTATTAGAACAGGAAATGCAATTTAAACTTGGATTCTCTGACTGCAAGGCAGCAGCTGTAACCACCTCACCACCTGCTGCTACATGTTTGTTGCAACTACTGTAAAGGATATCTGTAATTAAGCAAATGGCTGGGGGGGGGTGTTCACTGGGCAGGTCACACACACAACTTAACAGTGTCTTGTTGGAGTCAATAACTTGGTTTTGTTTTTTAAAGTAACTACCAGAAGGAGGAATAAATAATAAACAATCACACTAAATTTCTAATAACAAAATAGTTAATTTCCATAAGTTTAAGCTAAAGATGGGAGCAAATATTATAAACCACATTCATAATTTAAAATGAATGAATCTCAAAACTTTTGCAATTGAAAAAAAACAAGCAGGTACATATCCACAAAATAATGATGACAGAAAATATTAACCTCTATTTTCATGAGCATAACAGCTTACAAACTTAAACTCATAGCCTTGCCATGTAATAAATATACTATTTAGGTAAACTGGAGCCCAGTTTAAAATCCTGCACTTGCATGCAGTCTGACAGAGCTTCAGTTTCTTCTAACACTGGATTTGAGGCGCACAGTCTCAAGGCTTAACCCAAACAGGAGGTTTACAGTTCACTTTGAATCAAAAAAGGGTTTTTATAAAGGGTTAATTATCTAACCATGGCAACCATTTTCCTTAGAAACAAGCATCACCATAGTAACTAAAATAAAAAATAATCTTTCTTTTGATGGTGGTTGCCTGTACAACAGCAATCGAAGAAGTGTAAATGAAAGTGGGTAGATACAGCAGAGGCTGATTCAAAACAAGTCAAAGCTTTTGTTCAGACACAGTGGGAAAGACTGTACCTCATTATACACTGAATATTATCAAACCTACAAACATAGGAAACATCACAATCCCCCACCAAGGTACAGAGAAGATCTATACTGCAAAACATTTTATAAATGTACATCACTAGCTAGATAATGCAAAGTGAAGTAATGCATCAAACTCATCGAGTAACCAATATTTTGACTCGCTACTGAAGACAGAACCTGTTTCACTCTGAAAGCTCTGTGGACAACAAAGTCTTTCAGGGGTGTTTTTAATGTGCTGCAAAAAGATGTATTTTTCCCCAAATTTCAATGGGATTTGTTGCATGGTATTAGTAAAACAGTATCCTCCTGGGAAACTGAAAAATCAATTTCCACTTGGCTTAAATTAAAATTTTTTTAGAAAGTAAAGCGAAACACCTACAAGCAATGTGATTCAGAACTGAAAGGTCTAAAATGCATATACAGCACTAACAGCATGTGGTATATCATGCATATAGTTGGAAGATAACCTTTCCACCTTCCTGTGTGTGTTTTTTTGTATCAGTAAGCTTATCACATTTCACAGACACTGAAGTGAAAAAAAATTACAGGGTGCTCTGTTCCTTCTGCTGAGAAGATGGATCTAGTACAGCATCTCCATGCAAACACAGGTTGAGTCACTAGCTATGAAACCTGGGTGCGTCTGCACCTGTGGCAGGGCTTTGCTCACTGGACTGGACTGAAGTCTCTCCATCAGTTGCCCTTGCTCCACTGGCTCCAAGATCTCCAAGCAGTTAAAATCATGATGCATTTTTAAAGAAGTAAATGCTCTTTGGTTCTGCTTTACAAGAGGTCCCTGGATGGAAGCTCAGCTGCCATTTTTAACAACACAGGAATAAATTCTCTACTGAGACTTCAGTGAACAGCTCCTTTAAAGCAACAAGAATGTTCCCCTGACAAATCTTGCCTATGCTTCTCTAGTGAATTACTGATATTGAGGTGACATAACGACATTTTACCTTTTATGACACTGAACTGCTTTGGGGGGAAAAGCATCAACAATTCTAAAAATATTGGTATTTTAATACTAGGGTATGAATTTTGAATTTAATTTGAGACTTTTTTCACCCTTGAGCCAGTGAGTTTCAGATTATGATCTGCTACCAAAACACAGGATGGTTGGAGGCTGTGAAGACAGAAGACGGGTCACTGTAGTCATCGTCTATTGCCATGTTAGGAGCAGGCACCATATTAAGAAGGGGTTGTGACAATCCTGGGACATACCTGGGAGCTACAGTGATCTTCCCTGTGGACCAGCCGGAGGTGACAGGACTCGTCCCTGCTTTCCTCAAGTGTTCCCTTACCTACACCCCCAGCCCAAATGCAGAACAGGCAGCAACCAAAAGGACCTTTATGTTCAAAAGGGACTGTGAATGCCTTGAAGATGTGGTCTGTGTCCACACGCATCCCCCCCCCACCACACGTTTCCATTTCATCAGTACAAATCTATTCTATTCCATCAATACAAAGTTTATTTTGTACTGCACAAAAAAAGTTAGTTACCCCTCTGAGATATAATGTCCTGTCAGCATAACAAAATGGAAATTACATTTATCACTTTGTCTAGCTTTTACAAACCATGTATTTTTGTAATTCACAAAAATTTTCATTACTTCGGCTGGATGATTTCTGACATTCAGGACAAGAAAAAAGAAAAATGTAGGGATTTTTTTTAAACTAAGCTGTAGGCCTGCAGAGTATCTGAGCAAAGAACAAAACTCTGGCATTAGCTAATATCACCCATGACCGGATGAAATACAAACACTTAACCACCAGGATTTCTTGGAAGGCAGTCCTGTAAGTGTTACCCAGGGACAAACCACATGTCTGTACTGACAGATGTACAGGTTCTCCAACAGGCACAAGCAATGTTGAGCTGAGGTATGTATGTGACACTTGGCAAGCTGTGCTTCTGTGTGATCATGGCTGTTGATAGCAAGACATACAGACTAAACACTAACAAATTGAGGAAAGATTCCAGAGTAGTGTGCTCAAGATTACATTTTCATCAGTCCATTTGTTCAGTTTTATGGCACTACTTTGGAAATAAACAAAAAGTAAAGTACAGACCTGTACAGCTGACTGTAAGGAAACAAGATGTATCCAGTAATAAAGTAGAAAAAAAAAAAAGTTAACAATGCTGACATACCTGGCTGCCTTCCAGGCCAACAGAGCCTCATCCATCACTCCATCAGTATGGATAAAGCTCTCTGGTGACCCTCTGCACATCTTATATACACATGCCCAGTCCCATCCTCATTTACACCACACACCCTCCATATGCATGCTCTGCTCATCTCCAAAGGCTTTGCACAGGCCGCATTGGTGACAGATATCTCACAATTTGAGGCACTGCAGACATGCCAGCTTACTTCAAGACATTGTCTTGAAGGTATTTTGTAAATGCGCCTTACTTTTACTTTCTACTACACATAAATCAGGTACTAGTATGGTAAAGCCCATATAAATAATACAAGAACAAATGAGATTCACAAACAAGACTACCAGATAAATAACAGCAGAGGCAATGGACAGATGAATCCCAGATGGAAAGGTGAATAGATGACCAAAATCTGCCTTGAAGCAGGCAACAGGTAGGCCACCCACTATTTCATACAAGAACTAGGACTGCACTGGTTCTGTCCCATTACCAACAAAAACCTCTGCAATTAGTCCTGCAGTCCCAGAGGAATCATAGAGGATTGAGGCTCTGATTCCCCATCAGAACACTTGCTAGTCTGCATATCCACTCAAACATCCACAAGAGATGCAGACAAAATAGCATTTCAATACTATATCATTTGGAAATATAACCCTAAAGTTTCATGTAATAGCTTCAGGAGTTAATGTATATGCAGTTGCCATCTGTGAGTGACTGATCTTTTCTATAAGCTTAAACTATTTTCAGAAAGGGTATTCACATTCTGTTTGATCACACAACTAAAACAGCCATTAATAATAAAGATTTTTCTTCTAGAAAGACCCTAAGGCAGGGTTTCCTAGGGTCCTTGTGTTTTCTTCCTGTTCAGCAAATTAAATTTGTTTGAATGTACACATTTTAATATTTCTAAATTCTTCTACAGAGGCTTTCAGAAAATTTAAAGGAAAATCTTTATCTTTTATGTTCTTCAGTTATTTTCAACCTTATGTACACTAAATCAAACAAATGCATACTACAAATTTTTACATTTTTAAATATAAATTAAAATACTTCATATTTCTTATTTACAATGTTCAAAATCTCAGCTTTCTGTGTTTTGCCACCTCTGCAACTATTGCCCCGAGTTCTCACACACTGTCATGTGTTACAGTTGTTGTTTTTTTTTTTTTTTTGGGCCTGGGAACTGTGGTTGGTCCTTGTTCCTGTCCTTGCAGTCTCTGTAGGTGTTCGGCAATTCAACAGGTTCATCAGAGCAAGTACAACATAGGACCGCCAGCGGATGACATCACCCCTGCGAGTGCTTATCTGTGCGGACCATCATGGAGGCAGCAGCAACAGCTTGGTCTTGGTTGTGTTTTGGGTTTATATATGATTGAGCATAGTGGGGGTTTTGGTGGTCTGCCCTTATTGTAAATTGTTGGCAATGGTGAGTGTCCAACCACTCTGTGTACCCTGTGCTCCGTGTTTCATTGTACACGTATGGTCCCTAAACCAGATGATAGAACACTAGGAGAAGCAGCAGTCACCCACCCTTGTATTGTTCTTTTTTTTGGGAATTCTGTAGTGGAGGTCAACAGGGCCTTAGGTTGTCTTCCATTTTCTCTTTTGGTGGCCCAAAAGACCACCAAAGAGAAAATGGAAGACAAATTTTGTTCTTTGAGCTTGGAACCACCCACTTATGCCTTATTGTTTGGTGCTTGGTTTTCTTTAGTTTTGTGTGTTCTGTATCTCATTCAGTATTCTGTTTCAATGTAAATAAATTGCACTTTGTCACTGTTTAAATTAGAAAACTGTGCCGTAGTTTGAAGTTCTTTGTTAAAGGAGTTCTCCTACCACCTACTTTTTTTTTTTTTTTTTACTTAAAATGCTACAGTCCTTACTGCTGGTCCCTAGTCAACTAGGCAGACCAAGTTGAACATTGCCTGGATTGATTATATGAAAGCATATGACTCAATGCCATACAAATGGATACTGGAATGCCCAATGCCATACAAGGTGAATAAAGGGTAGTAATGATGTTAGATGCAGTACTTTGTACACAGAGGATCTGTAAGCCCCACACACACACACACACACACACACACACACACACACACACACACACAATTGTAAAATGGTTTGGTGATTATATAAAGTATTGTTGCTTATTTTTCTACCACTTCACCTTTTTGACCCAGCCAGTGCCAGGTAACTGAGCACTATTTACATGCGTAACATTTTACCTGTACATTTTCCTTATATTATTAAATACATTTAGGTTGATTCTGGAATGAAACTGGATTGGGCATAGAACACAGTTTTTCCCCATAAGAAGTAATTTGAATTTTGTAATTTTGTTTGTTGGCTTTTTGATATTCAGTCAGTTTTCATTTTAAGAATTAGGGCAGAATGAGAGGGTAAATGTAACAGCAAGGTGTTTTAGTAATTTTACTTTCCTCAATTAGCACTGATAAGTTTACCTTTAGCTCTACTGAATAAAGTGGAACATATTTGACTAAAAGGAAAATCCAGCTGACAAATTAAGACAATAAAATTTATAGGCCTGCCAACAGAGCACACAATTGCTGCATTTATCACCTTTCAACAAAACCCAAATTCCTTCTCTGCCACAATGTACAGTTCAGTTGATTTAACAGACCTTGATTTTACGAATTTCAGATTTTACTGACCATCACAAAAAGAAAAAAAGAACAATCATAACTGACTTTAAGATAATAAAAGGGAAAGTGTAAATACTTAATTTTTAGCTTTTAGAGAAAATTACTTAATGTATATACCATTTTAAAATAATTGATGCAGTCTCAAAAAAAAAAAAAAAAAAAAAAATCCAGCTGTCTCCACTCTTACTTTCTGGAAAGCAACACAGCACCTCCTAGTCCCCTTTGTATAGCTGACACATCCTGCCCATATACTAGTTGGGGGTAGGGGATGAACACTAGGTCTTACTTGTACTTTGTTGAGATAGAGACATAACTGATAATTTCACAGACACAGAATTTTGCAGTACATGACCTTTCAAAAGTACTTCAAAACAAGAACAGCAGGATGGTCCATCTTATCCCATTGGACAGAGAGCTGAACAGCTAACACCAGTTTAATATACTTCTGCTTAAGCAGCTATGGACCAGTTCAGCTACTATCATTTTAGAGATGTCTATATTATGCTTCCTGAATCAATTAGCACCTTTCAAACATGTATTCATTTGCTCTCACACACATGCAGACATACAGTTCATCTATCATTTTCTACAAGGACTACACACATATACACATGCATACACATAAACACCCAAGTACACACATATCTGTTGCCAGGCAACAGCAATGCCCTCTTTGTTAGACTGCCTATGAAATAGAAAAGGATGCACCAATAAAACAGGCGAAAAGATACCAAAAAAGAAAAAAGTCAAATCTGCATTATTTAAAATTAAAAAAAAAAAAAAAAACACGCAGCTTCAATGTAGACAGACATTGCCGGAAGCCCCTTGAACATGAGCTCTAACGGCATTTTATTTTAGCCATAAGCATCAGTAGGGTTTATTCAGGTCTCGTATTTAAATTAACCAGTAGAGAGAGCCCTTTACTGGATTAAAAGACACGACCTTAATGGCCCTGTCTGAAAATGAGTATGGCAGCAGAAGCTTGTTTAATTTTGCTGCTGCTGGGTAAATCGTCCGTAAAGAGCAGGCCCAATGCTATGCAACTGTACATACATCCAACATGACTGAAAAAACAGCACAAGAATTTCCTAATAAATGTCATACTGCTTTGTCATACAGCTAGACACTATTGAGAAAACATTTCAGTTCTTTCAAATGATTACTAATTTTGATTAAACATGCTTGACTGTTTAAAAGCAAAATAACAATATTACCAGTAAAACAGCTGCAAATGTTACCTTTTAATAACAGTTACATGTTATAAGATCTGTAGATTTTTGATCAACTTTACATTAATATTCAAGTATCTCAGAGGAATGCTCCGGAAATTAAACCAGAACACCACTCCGGAAATTACACATTGCTGCCTCCCCCCCAAAAGTAGTGGAAAGGATCAAAGCAAACATGCACAATTGGCACGCAAGTGCAGATTTAATGTACACATGCTTTGATGATGACAGTCGCAGCAAATAATGCTTCCCCAAAGCCACAGGCTGAGGGTTTAAAAAAAAAAATCAGGCACTATTTAATTACTAGCATATAACAGTTCCTTTAAAGAAAAATGTTAGTATGACTCCCCTTTCCCCCTTATTCTCACATTGCTCAATATACTGTAAGTTGTAAGGAATAATTTCTAATGAATTCTTTTAGCTCTAATAAATGACTTGAAAAAAGTCAAGCTGAGACTCTGCATTCTTGAAGAACTGTAACTGATATAAGAGGTATGAAACTCATGAAAAAGTTGTGTAACCTGTCTGTGCTTCTGAATGAATAAGATGAATTCCCACACTAATTCCCCAAGGGTGAGTATTCTCTCTTAAACTGAACTGTCTAATGCTAAACAAGGTAAATATTAGCAACAAAAAATTAAAAAGTCATTCAGAAGTGACAGGTTCAAAACAAATGTTTTTTATCCTTTTTTTTTAAAGCCTCCCTTCAAGTCCAAATTTTACATGCACCTTTTTTTCCATTTCTCACAAACAAAAATTTAACAATTTTTTTCCTGACAGCATAAGAATGAAACTGTACTGGATGAGCTCTGTGTAAGACATTTACCTGCAAAATACTGGCATGCTTCTGTTTTTTAGAAACAATGGGATGTTTAAGTAATATGAACACACATATTATTTAAAATGCATATAACAAAACAGGACATGAATACTAAGGAGAAAGTTAACTACAGCCATGAGTTAAAACATCACAACAGACCTGCTGGCACTTGGGAGAATAAAAATTGAGAACCATAAATTATGTTCAAGTTGTGTGTGGGCCATTATTGGATATGGTCACAGATCATCCTATATCATTTTACAATTTAACATGAATCTTTATTAAAGTCAGAGGAACTTGAAGAAGCCAAATAATTTAAGTCTGAAAATGAGCTCCACCAGAATTGCATCATGGTGTCTTTTGACTTAAATGTATTCTATTTACAGTACACTGCATTTATAAATATTATTAGTCGTCAACTGGCATAACCTATCCGAGAAGAACCCACTCTTTTAATGCCTTTTGTAATATGAAGTTCATGTAATGCATGTTTGCAATGTTTAATACTGATTCAGTATCCATCAAATTCAAACAAAGACATTAAACTGTAGTATTGAACTGTTCTGCACAGTATGTTAGCTCTTTGGACTGTAGTGTTGCATTTACAAGTCAATAACACATTTAGTCTTTTTAGCCCACCTGTTCTGTGGACTGCAAAGCATTGAGAGAGGTAACAGATATTGCTAGTATTTACTTTTTTTTTTTTTTTTTTAAATCAAATCCCAGCTCTGGGAAATATCATGTTAACCTTACCTTTCTCCACAGAGGTGATGCCCATGGAGGGCTGACTCAAGCTTGCCTTCCTCTCCCACTTGCCTTCATCAGGGTTGTAGATTTCCACAGAGGACAGGGGGTTCTGTTGCGCATCCATGCCTCCCATGACCATGAGCCGGCTGCCCAGCATAACAGCAGCAGCACCAGCCCGGGACGTGGGCAGTGGAGGAAGCTGGGTCCAGGTCTGTGAAGCCATATCCAGTGCCTCAACACTGTCCAGTGGCAGGCCTGTCTCACTGCAGCCACCAAGCACATACAGCTGCCCATCCTGGTAGAGAGGAGTGCAGTACACTCTGCGAGTGGCCATTGGAGGGAATACATCCCAGAACAAAGATTTGACTGAACTCACTGCCATCTCAGACAAGGACATGGGCATGGCTCCTGGGTACAGTGGCTGGGATAGGTCATAGCAAGGAGGGTCTTATGATGGTGTCTTACTGCAGGATAGTGCAGCAACTCTCTCTGCAGTTGTAGCTGTCCCTTGCACACAACTCAGACATGAGCAGCTGCACCAGAGACCTCAGTCAGGAACTCAGTCTCTTTCTGAAAGTTGTATTCATAGGTATCATTCTATTTTTTAAAGAATCTTAATCCAAGACAAAACTGTAATTGTCGGTTCCTAAGGAATGCATACTGGAGGGGGGAGAGAGTACACAATGTATGGTCTCCTGATACAAAACAAAAATCAAAAAGGTAAAATCCACAAAACAATGATTTTACTAGTGCTTTTAAATTCTGCTTAGGGTTTAAAAAAGAACATGATGCATTAATGAGTATTTCGTCCAATGACATCACAGCAACAGATGACTCATAGGAGAAGCCGTCCATCTAATTATCATAGGCTTTCTGTCCAAAACGCTGTACCAAATCCTTGGATTAGAAAAGAAAAAAAAAATCCAAAAATTCCAGCTCTAACAAGAAAGAGGAATCCTATTCACAAAATACTTGAAGGGATCAGAACACAGCTTCTGGTGGAAGAGCAGAAAAACCTAGTCAAAGAGCAACCATATAGTAAACTCCAAAGGTCAGTACTGCTGATGTAGTTGACATCACCAAGGACAAACAGCCCACCCCATTAGGAGGGTTTGTGTGTGGCTAACTGATGGTTGCCATGGGGAAGTTGCTAGACTTTGCACAAGGCCCCTGGGAGCAGGAAGAAGCCATAATCAGGAATCCTTTGAGATCAACTGAAGCATGAAACACGGACTCCTTGTCAGGTAAAATACCGAAAGAAAAGTCTAATAGTAGAGTCAGGGTAGCCCTAAAAACACAATGAGCCCAGCAGCAGTCCATGCATCTAGGTTGCAAAAATCAAATCACGCTGTGTTTCCTCAGCTACAGAAAAGTAACCCAAATAATGTCCTCATTGAGAGGAACCAGGCAGGACTCATGTGGTGTCAGTCCTGCCCAGGTGGGAAACTTTTTCAGTTTAGTTCAAGTCACAGAGAAAAATGGTGCAGATGTACATTCATGATCAAAAACCAGCTCACCCTTTCCAGCAGTTGGAATTTCTTCTAATCACAGGTAAATCTGCTTTTCCTTTGGATTTGGGACAATGGAACCGTTTACAAAAAGTAAAAATTACTTTGTAAACTCATGGTGGCAGCAGCAGGTCTTGTGAAGTCGGAGGTGACTGAGGAAAAAGGCTGAGGCATGAAGAAGTCCGTCCTGTTCCAAGAGGAAAAAGATTAATTGAGGATCACTCTGGCTGGTTATTCAAATGAGCAGTTTACAAATCTCCTGAACGGTATTCATTTTGGATCATCTCTCCATGCTAAGCTATTTCAGCTCGCCACAGGTAGACTGTAAGAATTCCACTAAGATACATATGTTATTACAAATGAGAGGTTACTTTACAAAAGGATTAGTAGTAATGCAAGCAACATTTTCTCTGTATGCAAATTCATCTGGATCCTAAAGAATTCATCCCACATTCTGTTCAGTTGTGACTTTCCTGTGATCCCTTACTACAACAGTGTTGACACATGTCTTAAACTGAAGAGCAAGTTATTAACCAAACCAAAACTAAGCAAATTACAGTCCCAAAATCCCATTACATTCCTCTATAACACCTTAACTATGTCTGTCTATTCCACAGATTTTTTTGAAATTCTCTCAAAACTAAATCAAAGTATTCTCATACTGCTACTCATATTCTGAATATGCCACTATAATACAGGAAAAAATAAATCCCTCAGTCTGCAGAACAAGGTTCTACCCCGTATATTGCAAATGACAAATTAATCAGTCCTGATATCTTCCATATGACAAGGCAGCAGATGTGGAAGTTATCCCCAGTGTTTCTCTGCAGGACAGTTGAACAAATGTCAGTGCGCTGCTAATTTATACACTACACTGATGAGAAGAACCTCCATCAAATCTGTATTTTTCTTAACAAAAGCAGAACTTTGCAAATCTAACTAACAAATCTTTGACATATTGAGGAAAAAAAAAAAAATCAAGTAAGACAAATATGGTATTCTACCCTGGTCATCAAAAGAAACCATTTTGTCAGATCAACAGAATCACATTTGTACATAAACAATTTTACATAATTCTGGTGTTAAGCAAAGTTGGTTATTGTTTCTGGTTATGGTTATTATTGGTTACAAAACTACACATAAAATGTAGTTAGTACCTACAATAGTGTACTCTTCATTTGCTGTGGACACAATCAAGAGGTGCTGGCTAGCCAGTTTCACCTTCAGAGGTGTGTTTACAATATTTCTGTCTCTTTGCTTTTAACTTTTTTTTGGGAGATATGGCCCCTGAGATGATTACAACTGCTGTTGTCCACCATTAATTTTGAGTTAAACTTGAAGAAAGCTGGGGCTGTTCCATCACCCTTGTGATGCTAGGTGTTATTAAATGCCCCTTTTATCTCTCACTCTAGTAAGCCAGAGTGAAAATCTAACTTCACAAAAGCCAAAGACAAGTAACATTCATTTGTAGGTCCTTTATCATTAAAAATTCAAACTGAAACTTTGATGTTGCTAATTATCTATAATTCATTTCCCCACATGTCCATCACTACTCCGTTATTCTTGTTCTACTTTGCCCCCTCACCTCTCCCTACAAACAAATCACCTTACATAAATACATCTATTAATCCATTACACTTGTGTGACAAATGATTGCAGCAGCTGAAAGAGCGATTGCACTCAACCCTTACATAACAGGTTTATGTACAATGGAAAAAAATTATACGACAAATACCATGACAAAGAAGGACTATCAATTAAGCAGGTATATAACTGCAATGAGACATGCTTAAACTATAAAATGCTGTCTTCATAAACTCTGCATCCCAGACTAAAGCTTCAGGTTCTGAGTATAAACAAAGAAAGGAAAGAATAACTGTTCTAGCCTGTAGGTATGTTACTGGTAAACACGCAAGAACTAAAAATTTACTTGTTTAAAAACTCATTTTGTACTTTACTGTAATTAATACCACTCCAAAAGACAGGAGGCAGAGCTAGAGGTGGCAGAGTTAAAGATGTTAAGATTTGCAATGGGTGTGACGAGGATGGACAGGATTAGAAATGAGTATATTAGACGGTCAGCCCAGGTTAGACGATTTGGAGACAAAGTCAGAGAGGCGAGATTGCGTTGGTTTGGACATGTGCAGAGGAGAGGTTCTGGATATATCGGGAGAAGGATGCTAGGGATGGAGCTGCCAGGCAAGAGGAAGAGAGGAAGACCTAAGAGGAGATTTATGGATGTGGTGAAGGAGGACATGCAGGTGGTGGGTGTGACGGAGAAAGATGCAGAGGACAGGAAGAAGTGGAAACAATTGATCCGCTGTGGCGACCCCTAACGGGAGCAGCCGAAAGAAGAAGACTGTAATTAATACCACTGCATAGTTATACCACACTTGCAATTAATCTTCAGTTTGTCCCCCCACCATCTGCAACCACCAATAGGACACATTTAGGTCAGATAATTGAGAGTGCAGTATTATTACTATTCACACATTTAGCACATAATTTTCTTCAAAGTGACTTCAGGGTTTTACCAGTTTATACAGCAAGGTCATTTTAATGCATCAGTTCAGGGAACGTACCACGATGAAAGGGTACAAGAGCAGCGGGAGGGGTTCAAATGTGGGTCCTTTGAGAATATACAGTAAGAAGCAT
This sequence comes from Heterotis niloticus, assembly GCA_018136845.1. Classification (NCBI taxonomy): domain Eukaryota; kingdom Metazoa; phylum Chordata; class Actinopteri; order Osteoglossiformes; family Osteoglossidae; genus Heterotis; species Heterotis niloticus. The sequence continues at coordinate 16,305,617 of CM030898.1, forward strand.
AAGTATTCAGGAAGTATAGCTGGATATTTTTGCTTACTCATTTAATTTCTATTTCAAATGAAACAATATGTGACTAGACAACTATATCAGGTTTGATTTCTGGGTAATATTTTTCCCCACACATCCTAAACAATATTACAACAATTTAATTTTTTGTATTTCATTATCAATTTTCAGCTGACCACAAGTAAACCACTATACCAGAAATTCACCTAAAAGGGATGATTTCACAGAACAGATTAACTCTATTATGAGGAATGTGTATACAATGAAAAAGGAAGTGATCCAAAGGACTGCTCATCAATGATTACTCCCTGTCAGGGTAAATGATAAAGGAAGCAAGTTTTTCAAAACACAGACAAACGGTAGGCAGTTTAAGTCCCAAGAGGGTCCTGCTGTTTTAATCTTTCATTCAGTCATGTCCAACCCTTTGTGACTTGGACTTTACTACACCAGATCAATCTGTCAGTTTTACTCTTCAGAAAGGTACTTAACCCAAATTACAGTTTTGATACAGAATATTATAAATTTCAAATTGATACTAAAACCTTAATCAGGTGCTTTTGCAAAACAAAATAATCAGAAAGAGCCAAAAAAAAAAAAAATTTTAATGTAAAACAGAGCAGGCTAGGAGCAATTTGGAACAAATGTCAGAGAATAGCATGAAAAAGGCATTTAACAAAACAAGATTTTTAAATTAAGCAAAAAGTATGTTTTAATTATCTGCTGAGCACATGAATGATGTAATCTGTGTCAACTTTATGGGGTGCTAATTAGGCTTCAAAGCATCCATCTCCTGACTCATGGAGGCTAGAGGAAGATCTACAGAGCTAGTGGGGAAGACACAGCAGTCTGTGGGTCTCAGTCACCAACTGAAATTTGCTTCCAATTATAAAGTCAATCCTTAAAATTCAGCAGCAGAAAAAAGGACAAAACTAAATTGTGCTAATGTTTCTCAAATCCAGTTATTTAAATTTGTTTTAACATTGCAGTAATGACACAGTTATTCAGTTTGGAAGATTAAAATGTTCTTTGAGAAAACAAACATCAAAGAGGAAAGCTGGAAAAATGTATTGGCTAGAAAAAATGCCATATATCTTCACTAGCAATCATATCCAGTGCACAAAAAGATATGTGAGCAGGATTCCATTTCATGGTCACCTGGAGAACGATGGTTGAGTTTGACAGCAGCAGCTCATGAGTCACAGGAAGCTTTTCAAGGGCATGTGCTCCTACTGGCAGCAATAAGTTAAAAACCCTCCACCCTCCTTTTTCCACACTTTACTGTGTCACAGAATTAAGTAAAAATAAACGTAACATATTCTTCTTTGCCACAACATATAATACCCCATAATGACAAATTGAAAAGACATTTTTAGGAATATTTGAAAATTTAAAAGTAAAACCTGAAGTCTCATTTACTTAACACCCTTTTTTTCCTGATACTCCAAGTTGGGATCAGATGCATCCTGTTCCTTCTGATCATGTTTGAGATGAACAGGGGTTTGAACACTTATTGCAGGCCCTGTACAAATGCCACAGCTAGTAACATGTGACAGATGAAAACCATTCAACCACTGGTATCATTTACACTGCCGATAATGGAGACAAGTTTTTGGCACTTCATAGAACGATGCCATCCTTAGTATGATTTAATTAGCTGTGTGACTAGACTTTAACTAAATTTCTGGTTCTCCATTCATTAATATGCCCCCAGCATTTGAAACCCAACTTACAGCTGTCCTTAGAGCTGTGATCTCTCTTCACTCCCTCCTCCAACCACACTACTACATCTGCCACAAGGATGATTAGATTACATGGTTTGTACCTTGCACTGAAACAACTTAAACAGGGCAATACCACATTTCAGACCTCACAAGGGTACAGCAAAATCCTTCCATGCTGCTATTCTAGGCATCCTGAGCCCTGTTTCCCAGTGCAATATTCCCACACAGATCTGCTGAGCAGATTATGAAAGTAGGTCATCAGTGCATAAGTGCTGAGAAAGTGGTTGTGGAAAGACAGCTCCCACAAAGCTGCATGCTCACGGGAGTTCTATTAATCATGATCATTAAGGAAATGCTGCTATGTTTACACAGGATGGCATCACAGTGGGATGTGGATGCAGGGCATTCCGCAGAACTGTTTTCAGGGCACAACAAATCTCTCCCTTTTGTCTTATGTCAGAGCCTTGCTATTACATATCTTTGCCCACTTCTCCTGCCACGTGCAAACAGTATATTAACAGCTTATTAGTAGTGCCAAAGGGTGGAGGGAAACAGATCAGTGACAGAAATGCAAACTTAAATGTTTAATAGTAGAGCAGTTACTTCTGGTTTCTGAGTCTCCTGGTAGAATGCAGGGTGGTAAATTGCAAGGCTTTCCTAGTAGTGCCTTTCTCATTGCCTCTTTCAAAGCAACAAATCACAACTCGAGGTTTCCAGAGCACAACGGGACTGTGGGGGGGTGGGGGTAAAGGTGTCAAGGTTTCATTGGCTTCAGCCATAGGGAGTCAAGCTTCTTTGAGATTTCAGGCTCAAAATCTGGCATTCCTCATCTCTGCAACTCTATACAATGAAATTCTGCCACTCCTAATAAATATAGCTCAACAGCTATCGACATTTCTTTTTAAAACCAGAACCAACAAAGCATGCACATCCAGTTAAAGGTGACACTAAAAACTGATGAGGCAAGCATTTTTAATATTAATACTCAGCCAAAATGCTGTTTAATGCATTAATTCATTACTTTCTATCTATTAATTAACCTACTGCCTTTCAGCCAACTACAGCACATTTTCATTGATTAACAATGATCCTAAAAGGACCTGTTCAGCTCAGCCAAAGCATTATTCATTTTCAAGAGGTAGGAAACACAGATCAATCTTGTATCTGCAGGCAGCGGGTGACAGCCGACACTCTCTTCACAATTGGGGAGTAAGGATGCAGTTTCATCACCATTTCTTTAAAGATATCAGCTGCATTAAGTGGTGCTATAACAAAGTAATTCAGAAATGGTACTAAAGGAAAATCTTAACATTGTTTTTACTTACCAAGCATTCTACTGCTGACAATGTGGCAGAGTCACATCCATCCACAACACAATTTGTTGCAACAGTCTGAAAGCTCTTACAGACTGAACACTTGCCTTCTGGACCATTAAACCAACATGATTGGGTGCTGAGGATACATGGCCTGTTGTGGTATGAGCAAAAGGATGAATGGCTAGCATTTATACCCTAGTGCTCCTGACAATGCCTAAATGAAATTTACACACAAGCATTCACTCATTAGTGCAGCACACTTGAAGGACTTCTTGTTGTATAGAGTGTTGAGTACAATATATAGGCACATTCATCCCTTATTAAAGATGTATGCAGTCACCTGCAACACAGTTTACTGAGGATTTAACTGGTTTAACACAGAACATTTTTAAAAATAAGGATGTAAAAATTATATCTCATTTCTCAGGATTCTGCCAGTCACTTTTTCCTTAATGTAATCAGTAAATTATATTAGACATGGACAGACCTCCAGTAAAGGCTCTCTCAAAGAAAACTCTTTAAGGGCTCTAAAAAAGCAACAACACAGGAGACTTTGAAAAGACAAATAGAAAAAGGGGAAATTATTCCTTCTGGCAAGTTTTTAAACTGATGACGAGAGTGCCTAGTCATTGTCTTAATGCTGAGCTACTGCAGTAGAAAAATTCTCAATGTATAATTTCCAAAAAATATAAATTTACCATTTAATTCCAAATAAAATTCTAAATTTCACAAAAGGCTTAGTGTTATAGCAATGCAGGTACATAATGATGGCCACATTCATCATTGAAGTGGGATCAGGCACTGTTCCAAGACCTAACCTTGCAGCAACTTTGCTGACCTCTTAACCTGTCCTCCCACATTATTGGATTCTGATTTACCATGGTTCTGCCCCAACTTTCTCATTCATATCGATAAATAGCAGCCAACTATCTATTATCAACATTTCACTTCTGGATGGAATAAAATCATCCTCACTTTTCAGTCACTGTTATTAGGAAAACGTCTTAAAATGCTTGTACACTAAAAGTAGAACTGATGTTGGACAGTAAGATAAAACAAAATCATTTTGAAATCTCAAAATGCTACATTTGTATAGCTAACATTCTTATTCAGTACACGGTATAATTCATGTAGTTACAGATCCATTCAAAACAAAGAAGCAAGCCACAGCTACAGCCAAACAACTGAGGCTGGCAAGCAGTTGTTCATGCATGCAGGGCAATACTCAACTGCACTGGAGCCCCCTGGCCTCTCACCGGGTGAAGAACCACCTTCAAGCAGAATCAACACCCTGGACAAGCATGGACTTATGAACTGTCAAGGAGGAAAACCCAGACACAGATAAAATCCCACAAAAATAACCAAAAAGCAAGAAAGCAGCTGTCAACCTCTTTGCCAAAAACAAAACAATGACATTTGTCAGACTGGATTTTGGGGATATCGTATTATTAAACATTATTTCTGTCATATATATAAACATATATACATAACATATGGTGTGTGTGCGCTTGAGAAGGGCAACAACCTGCCTCAGGACAACGAAACTTGAACTCTGAGGATCCAAACCCACCAAAATTATCAACAATAAAAAGAACCATTGGACTAAGACAACCAAATCCCAAGGTAAACCACAATGTTATTTGGTCCTAAACAAATACTACACCAAGGCAGAGGACCGGACCATGATAACTGATGACAAACTGAGGAGAATCTTGATAAAAGTACCAACTCAACAGCACAGCCTGGCCACAGACATGGGCAACACAGGCCGACCTGGGGACCCTAGAAGAAGCAGCTGCGCTCTTGCTGCAACCAGAGGGAAGCGGAGATAGAGCTGCACTTCCTAATCAAATCTACAAAATACAACCAAACCAGAGATTATGACTCCTTATTTAAAAATATTAACCCTGAGTTCAAGACCCTCGGAGACAGTGAGCTGCTACCTCCCCTACTGGGGAGAGAAGTGAGAGCGTAAAACTAGCGGCTCTCATGTCCACCGCCTGTCATAAAAAGAGGGGTTGTGAACCGACTGTGCCCACACGTTGCTATTTGAACGACCTGTTCTCCAGTTCGTTGCTTCCACAATGCTATGTGTGTAATTTTTGACGTATGTAAACACTGCTTGTTTGTTCAATTATTTATTTATTTTACTTGTTGATCTGTGCCGCTGCTGCTCCCAACATAGTTGAATTGCTTCGGCAATTAAATTGTATATTTGTCATGCCAGTAAAACACAATGAACGAGCGAGCGAGCGAGCGAGCTAGGTAGCGAGAGCGCGCCGATGCTTCATTAACAAAATGGGACGAGTTGCAGCACGAGCTTAAATGGCAATAGCAGTGTTTCCGCTATAAGGAAATTAACTGCAGCCTATAAACACACTCTTCGCAAGGGGCAGCGACAAAACCCGAGGCACCAAAATGTCTTCCAAAAACGATAACAATGATGAGAATAATAAAACACATCACTCTGCAGGTTAAACAGCACGCTGACGACGCCGTGTTGTCCACAGTGCATATTATAAACACAGCACTACTAAAACCGTCCATAAATCTAGTACAGATGAAGTGACTTATTGATCGTTTCAAGACAGACAAACGCAGTCCAGCAAGTCAGTACATTCGCCCTCGGACTGACAGCAACCACTGCAGAGAAATGTTTCTATACCCAACCAAATAACAGATTAGGCGATGTGCCACACGAGTGTAAAACGAGCGCAACACGACCGCAGCTGTCATGGGCATTTACTTCATTTTATGAGCGAAACCTGCGGGGTTCCGACTGTGGTCTTCGGGGTGAATTCACGGTCCATTAAAACCAGCTGGATGCTGCTAGTTTGACTATCCTGTTCAACGGCCACGTTTGAAAACGCAGAAGTTACCCGAAACTCCCTCGCAAATGGATAAATACAGCGTTTCGTGCGGCACTCAGACTATTAAAATGTTCCTAATCCATCCAAAATTGCATTTAAAAATAGATACGACAACTGAAGTTGGTCAGTTACACGGCGGCTAAAGGTCCGTCGGCTACTGTTGTCAAACTTAAAACTATAAAGGAAACGAGGCAATATTTTTCTAAAAAAAAAAAAAAAAAAATCAAGTTTCAGTTGGAGACGCCGTGGTCGTTACCTGTTTATTCAGTTCTGTCCCAAACAGGGCGACTTCTCAGGGTTCCGAAGATTCTGACTTGGTCCATTTCGGCGGTTCCCTCAGCGAGCGCACGCGCCGACACTCCCGCGGTTGCGAGCAGCCGAGCTTCTGCGCGCCCGCGCCGGCTCTCGCGCTTATCCCCTCCGCGCGTGCCCGGAACCCCTCGCCGGTCGCGCGCTCAGTTTTTACACAGAAATACGGACCGGCAAGCTAGGGAGCACAGCCATTAATGCGCGATAATACGACGCATGAAGGTGAATAATGTGAGCGCCGAGTTATGCCTAGGCAAGACCGTTTTTAGGCTAAATTACACATTTATTTTCAGGCCGGTACTTTGTGTCACAGAGTGGCGGAACAAAGATAAGCGGACACATTTTACACGAGTCCTTCTTTTGAGATCTACAAATAACGGCGGCGCATTCAAGTTTCTGCTTCTTGTGCCTTTCAAAAGGCTCAGACGTCGAAAGAAAATTGGTTTCGTTCTTCAACAGAAGTCACGACTCCTCCGGGCCTCCTGTACGACCACGGACTGTAATGTTTGGAAAAACACCGTCGAGCAAATGAACCGTCAAGTCCGTTCATGTCGTAGTGTGAAGACCACGGCATAGACAAGCGAATAGTTCGGTCCAAGGACTTATTATAAAGCAGAGAAGTTGCACAATTTCACTCTAAAAGTTTTTTTTATTAAATTGTACTATACGCGCACACAATGACAGAGTAGCTGTTAATCGGAAGGCTGTTATATGGTAAAGTAAAATATACTTCACACAGGAGGCGTGTATCTGCCAGCAAGGTATTTAGCTTTTAAACTGCCAAGGCGCTCGCTGTGGTCACTGTGATGCACTACATTGTTATCTGGCCCGAACCAGTTCGTTAACAGTGTAAACACCGAGGTACAGCAGGGTAAACTGGCTATCAATCTGTCGTCACCTTAGCCCTAAGGTCCAAAGGAGAAAGCGGTACGGTCTACTGCCCCCTGGTGGACTTCAGGGGAAGCGTGAGTATGAGCCCCACCTGTGGAACTTTTGCGTGGCCTCGCCTTATCCAATCTTTATTATTAACCATTATTTATCTCACGCCTTTCTCCTCTGAGGTTTGTGCACTAACTTGCTTACTATTATTTACCCATTGTTTATGTAATTTTAATTACTCTGGTCAATTACTTTGTGCCCCCACTGAGAGCTCCATAAACACATGGCTTGCCCAGGTTCGCGTGGAAGAACTTTAGTGGCTGCATGGATCCCTGACCTCAACCTCAGTGAACACCTTTGGGATGAACTGGAATGCCGACTGTGAGTCAGGCCTTCTTGCCCAACCTCACTGATGTTCTTGTGCCCGAATGGGCACAAATTCCCAAAATTTGGTGAAAGGCCTTCCCGGAAGAGTGCGGGCTGTTGTAGCAACAAAGGGGGGAACAACTCCATATGGAAGCCATTGGGTTTGGAATGGGATGTTTATCGAGCACATATGGCGGTGATGCTCAGGTGTCCACTCGCTTCTTGCCATACTGTGCATGTGAGGGACCGAGTCAGCAGGCACAAGGAATCACAGGTTAATTGTTAGAAAAAAATCATTTATTCCAAAAAAAGGTAATTATGTCAGCAAAGAATAAAATTGGACCCATAAAAAGGTCAGCAGAACATAACACCCAAACCAACAGTGCACAGCACAAATCAACTAGACATACAACTGACCCCCCCCAAACACTCAAACAATAGGGCTTAAATAATGGCTGATCAGACCATTCACATACAACTACATACAATAGGGGAACATCAGAACTATACGAACACAAACAAACAACAAAACACTACACACTGATTGGTTAACCAAATCATATACATAACAAAATATAGTAGAATCAAAACACTAATAAAAACACAAATCAGGGAATCAAACCAAGTGAATGTCTACACCGATATTCCCCCCCCATGCTGCAGCAAAGGTTTATTGGCCCTGGATCCACTTCCCGCTTTCCAAGGCCCGATTTCCTTCCTCCAATCCTCCGTCCAGACTGGTACCTGGATAGGCCAACCCCCGGCGACCACCAACCAAACCAGCAACCCAAAAACAATTTCCAATCAGACCCCAAACATCTCACCACCCAAAACTCTCCAAAGCAAAACATAAATAAAAATTCAAACAAAAATATACTTAAACTATCCACTCATCTGTGTGGGTGCTGGAGCGGCTATCACAGTGCACCTTATTTGACCTTCATCTTAGCCTTATGTTGCATTAATATAGCCTGCTTTTGAGTATTTTCTTCCTCAACATTTGTACTTGAAAAATGGCCACAGTGTCATTTTGGATACAGTGATCCATTTTGATGTATGTTGTCAAAATGAGACATCTGTTGTGACAAGTAGGATGATGCACTGTTGTCTACACCATGCACTGCCATGGTGCTCAAGCTGCGAGGGTTACGTGCCAGTCTAACACAGGCACGCGTCTGTGAGGAGCTGCTCACATACGTCTGTCTTGTTCATTTATTTTGCAGACCTACCAGGAGCTGAATAATAGGACTAACGTGGCAGAACACAAGCAGAGTAAATAAAAATGGAAAGTGGAGACTTGAAATTGTGATACAGATTTAGATTTTTTTTTTGTTTTCATGGGTGGGAGCGACCTAGAGTTGCACTTCAGCTCAGGGTTTTGCACATTAGCTTAAAAAAAATAACACAAACATCATCACTCAAGCCAAAGCAGACCAATCTAAATGCAGTGTCTTCAGAAGAAAAATCCAGAATCTGTAACACAATTTGACAGTGTAATACATCAGTCTTGGACCTACAAGTAGGCAAAGAATTTAACAAATATTTACATTCCTTTATCCAAGGCAGTGTACAGTGTTAGATGATCAACTTTACAGTGATTGATTCATGCATACATGAGTATTCATATTGAGGAATTCAGGGTATTACAACAGGAGTGGAGATTCAAACCCCAACTTCATATTGCAAGACCTTAACCACTACACTGCCTACTGCCCCTACAGACTTGCAGCAAGGACCTATGTAACTAACCCTTCAATGGTTTTGGAAGTAGAATACAGTAAATCCCAGGCATGACCCCACCACTGTACCTCCAACACAAGCACTTAGCCATTACTGTGGTAAATATATAGTCTGAGTAGTGGATGCATAATATGTAAATAATACATATTGCCCTTAAAAACAAAGCATTGTTGCAACTTAATTTTCACACTGCACTAGTTTTTCCATTTTGTTCCAAAATTGCTGCCGTCAACTCCTGCGGCTTTACTCTTTATCACAGATAACTGCCGTACTTCCTGAAAAGACCCCAGTCATTTACAGATGGAGAATGGTCTGACTGTGGTTCTTAAACAGCAGCATAGTTAAAGCATTTGTCATAATCATTATGTGCAGAGGAAGATAAACAGCAACTTTACATTTCATATGAAAATTTTTAATTTATAATGGTTATGGGTAAAGATTAACAATTTTTCACACTGCTGGAAATACGATAAAGAAACCCAAGACTTCCCCAATTGCACCTTTTTTAATTAACAGATATGGATACACAGGAGTGCTTTCAAAAACACAGTAAATATTTATTAGAAAAATTATAGTTAATTCATTTGTAACAATGTATATATATATATGCTTAAATATGCATACATTATAGTTCCAGCACAACTCCCTATATCTGTAATTAGTTTGATTTTTTTTTTATAACTACTTCAAAACACTTAGATGGTTTAGTGCTTTCTTCAGAGTTTATTCAGTGTTCCAATTTCACCGCAATGTGCTTCAAATGACAGTCCGTCTCTGTAACACACACCCACACCACACAAAATCTAGTTTAAAGCCACTGTAAACCCTGTTGCATTAAATATTTGACTTGTCATTCCTTTTTTTCACAAAATATTTCATATTGCATCACAGTTGCTGGCATTTAATAAATATCATTCACAGGAATGCCATAATTTTAACTGTTACAAGTCCTGTGCCAGCATGAAACTGCACGCTGCTGAGGAGCAGCAGCCTGGTTTAATGGTCCAAATGCACTGAATTCACCACAGCAGTCTTTGTTAACACTTGTTAGTGGTTGTAATGAGAATTCAGGCCTAGAAGTACTGTCCTGTCGCTTGCAGAATGCCTCTTTGTAGGTTTTTCAGGAGACTAAGTTTGTTATCTAAAGCTAATCTGATGTTCAAAACAATGTCTTTATTTCTTCAGGAAAAAACATTCATTTCGCAGCAGACTTTCCTTCATTTAACAAGATTTCACAGATGACACTTCTACTGCAACACTTCATTTTCTTTGCTCAGCACAAATTATTTTTCTGGAAACATAATGCATTAGCAGTGCTTTAACGAATTCAAGCAATACCAGATATTAAAATCACCATAAACGACGCATGCACTGACCTATTCAAAAGGTACACGAGTAAAACCTTCTGGCTGAAAGCAGCTATTGCATTGCAAGTCATCTTTAATCAACACATTTCATTTAATGCTAAAATTCTGCATTGTTTAAAAAACATGCTGTCCCTGCCTCTACGTTGTCATGATGCAGTTCAGTTGCATTTTATTTTTAATTAAAGTTAAACTTCTACAACTGTTCTATTTTGGCAGGTAGGATACTAGATACCGGATTCTTTATTTCAACTCTAGAACTTGAATTGATCCTGTAACTGATTCAGTGTCAACTTCTCCAAGTTGGAGAGGAGAAAAATATGAAATTCTTGTTATTTTTGTAACAACTTGTAAAGATTCGGTAAAAACAGTCTACAATGTGCCATGCTGTACCTCACATCAGCAGTGTAATGAGCACCCTTCGTTTCTGGCTGCCTTGGCAGCGCAATGTCAGCTTTAAGGCTTGGCCTCCTCAGCTGATCGTATCATGCAGCAGACTGGATGAAAAGGCAAAGTTAATAGGAACAAATGAGATGAAAAGGAGGGGGAACCTGGACCTTTCAAACAAGCCCTGAGCTACAGGGGACAACATGACATATTGTAGGTCTTGATGAGAGTCAAACGCCCTGAGAAAAGGAGCTGGTAGTGTTCTGCTGTTGGCCTTGTCACGGGTGCTAGACTGAGCGATGTGTGTTTATATACCAACCGGTTACTAAGAAAGCATTACTTGGTGACTGCTGGTTGATGTATCTGGTGAACTGCAGCGAGTTACAGCTGCTCTGTTTTTAAAGCGGGACATATGCAGCAAGCGCATTGCTGTGGAGTGTAGCGTGTCCTCAGCTGGCCCCCGGCAGCAAGTTCTTCTCGTAGTTCTCCAGGCAGATCTGGACACACTGGGTAAAGTAATTGTGATCTGAGATGGCCCTCAGCAGGTGGTTCTGCACAAGGCAGATGTCATAAAGCTCGGAGGTGGAGGCTGTCCGAGTCTGCATGCCCTCTGGTTCCAAGAACACCTACATAAAACACAGATATTCTGCTAGATTTTGCCAGTATTTAGAAGGAGCTCGGGAGCTGTAAGGCAGCAGCAGCGTTATGCGGGTTATGCGATGCGCCACCAAGTCCGGTTGCGCTGTATGATGGAGACCAGGCTGCCAAAGAAAATCTCAAACGTTGATACGTATACAGCTACTCAGATAGGGAATCATGCACATAAACGTAAACGCACCTTTGGGTGAACAATGGTATCCTTGTCATCCTGACGGATGTTGTCATCTATGAAGATGTGCTGCACCTTGTGGTCAAAGGGGTCAATCAACAGTGGCTTCCCACCCAAAACTGAGCAAGTGTTTTGAGTCCACCTGCAAAGAGTTGCACTTGAACTGTAATCATCTCAAAAACACAAGCAGGTCTTTAAACAAAACCATGCACTACTGAAGACTGAATCCTAAAGTGTCACGGAGCGCATATGAAATGATCAAAATGACTTTTTTGCATATTGCCAAATGTACATAATGGAGGCACTTCAGGAAAAGTCGATACAGAAAGTAGACAGCTGTATTGCATGGACTGATGGATGTGCATTATTCCCACTGGGATTTTTTCCTTTAATTAATCTGATTTTTAGGAACATCTCAAGAGATGTTCCACTGCCCCCAGAAAAGTCTTAGTGCACAATATCTGGTCCAGCTCTGTGGAGCCAAGGAGCAGCAGCGACATCCAATTCCATCCTTGCAGGGTTCTGCTGATCAGGCCCCGAAGGGCAGATGGTAATAAAAAGCAGTGTGGCAGGAGTAAAAAGTTAAGGACAGCATGTGTTCCCCAACCCTTTGTGCTTGACCCCGTCTGCACACCAGTCAAAGTGGTCCTGGAAGCCCCCCAGGCCCTGGACGGAGCTGAAGTACTGATAGAGGCTACGCTCTCCATCTTGGCAGGTCACGCGCTCCTCGGCCCGGCTCAGGCTCGTCCCCTTCCGGCTGCAGCGAATCCGGCCTGGGACCACATTGATGCTCAGCTGGAACGCAAGTGGGAGGAGGCCAAAAGACTGGGTCTCAAAGCTGATTCAGGACCACAAGCATTCAAAAATTATTAGTTTACAGCCCTGTTTTCTTCTGCCTTCCTAAAGGAACATTCACTAACTTAAATGTAGCCAGATTAATGTGTCCAGATGAAGGATGCATTTAGCAACCAAGTCTGGCAAAATTAATTTGCTGTTATCAAATTGAGCCTACTTACAGCTTTTATCCAAAGCAACTTTCGCAACCAACACTAAAATTCATTTATCTTGTTAATGGCAGTTGATTCGAGGCCACAGTAACAGTTCTCTTCCTGGAGTTTAAATGAGCTGCGGCACTCTGGTCGTTGTTCCATGAACGCTGCACAATTTTAGCACAAACCACAAGAAAAGTGGAAGAACACTTCTGTTCAAAAGATTGTACAAAGGGTGCTTAAGGTGAGGCCGCCAAAATGAGGAATAAAATCTAAATTCTCTATTCATCTAAATAAGTAGCACTCAGCAGGAGATGTGAATAAGTCATCTTTGCCCTGCAGGTGATGCTCAATGCACTACAAGTTCATGCAGCAGCGCCTGCAAAAAATAGATTTTAACAAAAATCAATGTGCGCTGCTCCAATGCGTTAAAGCGCCCGAGTTCACCCTGACCTTAGAAGTCAGTGTGCTTCTGGCAGTGAGAAGCTCGGAAATGGGCCATGGCCTCCTATGAAACGAAGCCCTTCAGCTCATTTCGATTCCTTCTTTTTTAATCTCCCTCACCAACAAGGCTGCCTCTCAGCACTTGACAAAGAACACAAAATGCATGGTGAGATGTGCAGCTCATTCACAATGCTGTTGCTCTTTGCACTTGCAATGCTAGGTTTGTATACTAAGCTCTATTTATCAAGCTAGCTAATAAAAAAAAATAAGTACATTTCAGCAGATTTTCTGGAAACCGTGTTTGTTTTCAGCAGGAAAACAGCCATCTGATTGTCTTCCATCTGCCTGAAAATGTGTTAAGATAATCACAAGGACACGCAGGACATTTATCTTAAAAAATGCCATTTTATTTCACCACATGACTGGCTCGATAGTTTATCTTATTAATTGTTGCCAGACTGTATGGCTCGGAGTTATTAAGAGATGAAAGAGGAGCAGCTGGCGCCCAACCGCTTCATTCATTTTAAGGGCATGTGGTGGTGACTCACCTTGAGTGCAGGGAGGTCAGGGAAGAGTGGGTGGCAACCCTGCGTCAGCACCCTCTGCAGGGCACCCAGCAGCCGTGGCAAATCTGTGCCGAAGGTGCGGAAGAGGATGGCAAACTCGCGGCCCTGCGAGCCCAGGTCCTGCAGCAACTGGAAGAAGGAGGGCAGAATCCAGTGGTACAGTTGGCCATCTTCTCCCCTCACCGACAGCTCCCGGTCCTCCTGGTGGCCCGCGGGCCAGCGCAGCATCGCCAGGTGCTCCTCCAGAACCCCTCTGAAGCGACGCCCTGCGGGGGTTTTCGTGAAACTCGCCACCCGACCAAACTGGGAGTAGTAGCTCACAGCCCCCTTGCATGGTGGCAAGAGGGAGGGGGAGTCACACAACCACTCCCATTTGCCTGCACAAGAGATGCAAGGGTGTAAAAATTGAGGTGTGACCCCACAGGTGCACCTTGTGATGCAGGCGGATTGCAGGGCGATTTCATAACAACCTGTGACACCCCCACCTGACCAGACTGTGGCTTTCTGTGTATCTACCTGAAAGCCTGACTGCTTTGGCTATACAGGATCTCCCCCATTCCCAGAACTCACTATTTCTCCAAACACTATAAACACAATGAATAATTAAAAGGAGAAATAAATATTCCAGAACAGCTGTCACAGAGCTGAGTTTGCAGTTTGCAGTAATTACGGCGTCTTTTCTGCTTTCCACCGACACACACGAGTGAGACACGGGCCAGGCGACCTTGTCGGATTCGGCCCCAGGTGACGGTGGACAGGAAGCCGTCCAGGGCGGCGATGGTGTCCTGCTTGGTAACGCTGTCCGACACCAGGATCGTGTTGTTCAGGTCAATGTGAAGAACCAGCTTCCTCCCGAGCAGCGACTGCTGGGGCTCCACGCTCTGAGCACCGGAGCCCGTCATCACCTCACCTATCCGTCCACCCCCAGACATCACTGACCGCTGGCCTCTGACCAAGGCGACATGCAGCGTTAGAGTCCCACAGCAGAGCGGTTGTGCTGCATCGGACTGAGGTGCAGCACCAAACAAGCGCGTCTGGTGAACAAAAACGTACTTTTCGGTCTAAAACTCAGCCAAAATCTACAAAGGAATCTTACTTTTGCTTACATTTGTGAACATTTTAAGAATTGACCTTGTCTGTTCATCGTCTACACACCCTAAACTCAAATACACCAAATACCATTTTTTCTCCTTAAAATTTTCTAAGAAGCGTTGCACGCCATACCGGCTTCTCCCTAACAATTACTACCGCATGACAGGACAGCCAAAACAATTTCACTTCCTACTTCCTACAGGAAGTGACGTAAACAGAACGGAAACTGCAGTTTTAGCGCAACTTCTCCACCTCGCGATACGCCACCTAGCGGCGTATTTAATGGGCGCCGAACGAACGGCGGGGTGCCCAAAAGTTTTAAAAATGTCATCAGTTTCATCTAAGATTCCACACGAATCCGAATGAGGGTGCATAAATAAATTAGACTTTTTTTTAAAGGTTCTCAAAAAAGATTTATTTATATTACCCATTTATACTTTATTCACAGCAGCATTCTTGTAACTCCCAACTTTCAGTATGTGCAGTCCAAAAGAAAAAAAGGCTGGGAGGGGAAATTAGGAAAAAATACAAAGACAGTCCATCTAGAATACAATGAGAACACAAGGCAGTTACCACATTGCACTAAAAGGGTACTGTGTGAACATGCATGTTTTAGTGTGTTGTCAAGCTTAAAAACTTCTGTTACTGAACACATCCACAGGGGTTCAACTAAGTTAGAATAAATTCCTCTCAGATTGGGTGGACAAAGGGATGCGGCCGAGTGCGACAATATGTTCTCATCCCTCTCTGGTAAAAACACAGCATTCAATCAACAACCATGACATTTTAAGCTGCTCACTACCATAATTCAAAAACCACCTGACACCACAAGCAATGCTTAAAAATACCCCCCCTCCCATTCTCTTATCTAAAAGAAAAAAGAAAAAAAAAAAGAAAATGGCCAGATGTGAGCATAAAATCAAGGAGACATAACATCTTTCAGAACTGAGTCTGCATGTAGGTGAATGTAAATCATGAAAATGAAATGAGCTTAAAAGCTGGAGAGGTCCCTCTACCTGCTGGCCGTCAATGCGAGCCACACAGTGGATGGAGAGAAGGGCGATTGGGGGGGGTACGCGCGTTTTTGTGTGTACACTTCAACTGCGTGCACAAGCTAACGTTTTTTGTTGTGCATACAGTTCACCCCACAAATTTCATCTGTGAACACTGGACAAACTGCTCCTCAGAGTGCTCAGAATTAGTAAAGCATGGAAGTGTCTTCTTGCTCAAGTTACTTCCTAAGTTAAAATGCTGACTGGTGGTCCATGACATCCAGCCCTAGAGGCGGTGCAGCTCTAATCTACTTCCTCCATGTTGCTGTACGATGGGGTGGCACAGTCTCCAGGGTGGGTGAACAGCTCAGTGGACACTTCCGGAGTCAGCTGCGGGGGTCCTTCAGGGTCCAGGTCTGGTCCAAACATTGCCTGTTCAGAGGCCTGAGAATTAAATAAACAAACAGTATTACATTTTTTAATTAATAATAAGAAAAGTAGCCAAAGTTTGTAAAAAGTGCTGGAGCAAAAAGTCAAATACTTTCATGCTGATCATGTATTTAAGAAGCATTCAGCAGCTGTAGAAAGTACGGTTCCCACAGCAGCAGCAGACTGCTGTGCACTGAGCAGGTGTGAAATGAACACCTACACCGCGTGAGATTGACATTTTATTTCGGAAAGCAATACAAAGTTAAGATTTGGAGCAGCAACCAAGGTTCAAGGAAGTACTGGTACAAATTATTGGTAGAAAGATATTTCCTAATTTATGTATTTCATATTTGTTTAATAATATTTAATTCTAAAAACTCATGCAATTATAATAGATTTACCAGTTTGTGACCTATTTAATTACATATATACAAGCTGGGGAATTGCATCCATCGTTAAATCCCCTCATGTTAAAATGAACCTTTTTCTTTCTAAAAGTTATACCAGCAGTTACAAAGACAAAACTTGCTTTAACAAAGATGTACATTTATACCTCACCATTGTGATAATGTTTAAAAACACAAGTTATTTATCATGACTGAAGCAGGTGTTGTTTGAGATGAGCACCAACACATAAAAATGTTCATTAGGCCGCAGTTTCTTGTAGGTGGCGTTTCTCGTGTTTACTGTCTGAAACCTCTCGGGGAAGCGGAGACACAGGCCACACAGCCTGGTCTGAAGCTGCACTTCTCTTGCACCAAATGACAGCCAACAGCACCACAACGACAAGCAGCTTATGCCAAAGCATCCCTGAGCCCCTTCGCAACAGAGTGGCTGAATTCCTGTCACACAACCCTCAATACAGACACAAAAATAACTCAATTTAAACTTTAAACAGACTGCTTTACTTAATGGTCAACGGGGCAACTAGAAGTGCAGCTGGGAGAAGGCGGGCTGAGTGAAACTCTGGGGTCAAGCTGCAGGCGCGCAGTGCGGCAGCTGGTAAAACTTCACTGTACCGCTTCATCAGAAAGGGCATTTTGAGAAGAACAAGTCATCATGATGCAAGTATCTGGGTTTCTGAACATCAGCTCAGGTCCTGGTGGACACCACACCAGAAACTCCAGTTACACAACGTGCATCATGAAGAAAAAAGAAACAACAAAAAAAAAAGTACACAAGCAAAACACTTAATAGTAAAAGGGGAACATTGATGTGATTCAATTGGATAAATAAAGGGGGGGGTGGGGTCAACATTAATAAAGCAAATGGACCAGAAGTATTCCTCAACATCCACTACACAACTCAGATGTCCATTATACACCAGACAAATAAAATCTACTCATTTTAGCTGCCATTCACCATGTTTGCTTTAACCTGTTAACTGATTATAATAAAAGCTACAAGCAATCAGTACTTTAACCTGTACCTCACAATTGTTATTCATTATTCCCTCTACACATAAAATAAGTCTATTTGTTATTTAAATTTCTGCAATAAATAAAGTTTTTATGTATATACAGTAAAAGAACCGCTACAATGGCTCTGACATTAAACATGAGTAAGAAATGCAGTTTGCAGGGCTGTGAGATGGGAAAAAGGAGCAGCTGGCAAAGACCCCACAGCAATACATTCATATGGATGTAAGGCAGGATACAAAGTCTTTATGGCCATACAGTTTGCTCTGATCACAAATACAATCATCCTTAGGTATCAATCGCATTTCCTTTAACTTCATGACAGCCACAGCAGTCAGTAGGCTTTAAATCCAGAGTAAAGGTGAAAAAACCTTGCTTTACACTGACTCCCTCTAATCAGTCAGCTCTGTACATCCAGTCCAGTCACAAAAGACATGTCAACAGAATTCAAGTAAAAGAAACTTCTGGATGCTTTTCTATCAAAGGTTCGGCCTCACTGAGGTTACAGCAGCAAGTGGCAAACAGCATCCAAGAGTTTGACTTTGAACTGCAACTTATTGCATGTAGCAGCTATTCTTTCCAGCACATCAGCGCTTTAGTGCAATGTTACACAGAAATATGAAAAATAAACCTGTGCTAATCTCCACTCCTCCACATCGCATACATCTAAAACACATTGTATAAACATTCAAATGACTATTATATACAGCGTTTACGTGAGTTTCCAAAGCTACATGTTTTTGAACAATAGTCAGGATTTTTAAGGATATCTGCTGCCAATACAAAAAGTGAATTGGCTGAAGGAGCTTTTGAGAGAGAGAGAGAGAGAGAGAGAAAGAGAGAGATAGAGAGATAGATAGATATCCCTCTAACCCCAGTTGCTCTTGGTGAGCAACGGATACAGCACATTGACAACAACGGCCAGCAGTGCAGCCACCGTTCCTAGGACAAAATAGGGGACACAGGCGTCGTCTGAGTAATCGGAGATCCGCTCGCGGTGCCCCTGCGCCCTTCTTCTGCGAAGCCTGTTGTGAGAGAGGCTCTGCCAGGCCTCCTCTTCAGCTGCCGCCTCCTCCTCCAGTTCCTGCCATATTAGAGAGGCCTGCGATTGGCGGAAACCTGTGTCAGCTTCTAGGAATGTGTGCACGCCACCACCTTCCTTCATGTTTCCCTCGTCCATTGCACCCCAGAAATAGCATCAGACACACGATGCTCACAGCCCAGTGGCCACTGGTTCATTAACAAAAGATCCCTGAATGTGTTATTTGGGAATAGGGGAAAAAAAAAAAAAAAAAAAAAAAACAGGATTTCATATACAAATCTTTTGCTCGGCCATTCTAAGTCTGGACCATGGTCAGGGCAGGGAAAAGCAAAAAAAATTATTAAATTTTAATCTTCAAAGAACAAACTCAAAAATCAAAATTTAAGCAAGGGAGACAATGAAACTGCAATCATACAAACAGCTTTCCTGAGCCTTACAAATGTTTAGAGCAAGAAAAAGCAAAATCAGTTTGATGGTGGATGGTTGAGAAGAACTCAGTAAAAGGATTCCTGCTCATCCATTGCCCAAATTCCCCAATGCCCTTTTTAGCCAAAGGAAAACACTACAGCTGTTCAGAGTGAGACTCTGCTCAAAAAGATTTGACCCGGAGATGAAACTCTATGGACTGGCGGTTATGCCATATCAGCATGTATCCGCACCATTTTATGCTTCTTTCCTTTACGCTCATTAAGTAGGCAGCAATTAGGTAACCATGTCCTAATATAAAGGCACAGAACGGCATAAAATCCAATTG
This sequence comes from Heterotis niloticus, assembly GCA_018136845.1. Taxonomy (NCBI): domain Eukaryota; kingdom Metazoa; phylum Chordata; class Actinopteri; order Osteoglossiformes; family Osteoglossidae; genus Heterotis; species Heterotis niloticus. The sequence continues at coordinate 16,325,130 of CM030898.1, forward strand.
TGAATACCATGTTCAGTCATGTTATTATAGTTAGTGATGGAAATAGATTTAAGTATTAAACTAGCCCAGATTTAATGGGCAATTTTCTGAAAGTGGGCTGCTTCCGTAAAAGATCCCACTGGAGCACTCGTTGAGGAGTGGTGACATGCCAGGCACCTCTCACAATACAGAGTGAGACTATTAACATCTACAGAACTTCGTCCCACTTTGCCTTAAATTTCACCACATTTTTCAGAACCCCCTGAACAGTGGGCAAAACATGAACATTCTGAATAGGACCTGTTGTCCAAAAACATGGTACCTGTGGACACAAACATCACATCCCTATTGCCTATAGGCATACGAGGAAACACAGGTGGACTGGAACTGAGAGGTGGGAAGCAGTCTACTTGGCAAATAAAGGTTATTGTCTAAACTAAAAAATTTTAGAAGCAGCTCTGTCACAAATAAAATGCTTCTTATAAAGCTTTTTGAGTGGCTAAACTAATAATATGGCAAGAGTCATCTTAACCATCAATAACCATCAACCAAGAAGAAATGAAAAAGCAAAAGAGGTCATAACTGCTCAAGATAGTCATACAGCAAATCTGGAACACAATGACCCAATGTCTCTCTGACAACATTTTCAGAAACCAGTTTTTAAAACTTTGTATAGACAAAAACCACAATCATCAAGAAATGGATAAATGTATAAAATGACAATAGTTTTGTTATAAAAATAGAGACTGAGTGAATAATGCATCTTTATCAAAAATGAAACATTAAGTCACCACCAAGGGAGATGTAAAATATTAGTCCAGCTTATCCTACCATCATTTATTTGTATCAGCAAATTTAAATCAAGCTGTGCCCAAGCTTTTATGTATTTTTTTGTATGAGAACAGAAAAATTACCACCAAGTTGCCCCCTGAGCACTAACTTAAGTAAAATTAAAATGAGCCAAGAGCTGAACTTGATTGAATGGCATTCCCAGCAGTGCTGACAGGGTCATAGCTCAGCAGTCAGTTCTGAAGCTCTGAACCAACCTGACTTGCGGTGGCCTCTGCTACAGTAGGGGACTCTGCCCCTCGGGAGCTGGGCAGACGCACAGGCCGCTCCACGGGAGAGTTGCGCCGACGATAAAACAGCACGTAGGCGTAGCGAGTCACCACCTGACTCTCTTCTACTGTAGTCACTGTGCTGTCATCAAACAGACGCCAGCCTGAAGAAGAGAGAAGTTGGCATGAAGACATACGGGCACAAACATATGTTACACGCATTTGTATGTGCGACAGTGAAGGCAGTAGTTAGGGCTACACAGAAAGTTTGGATCCTTCTACTTTGCGGTGGAGTAGTTGTGTTTCCTTACTGCCTTCTGACAGCTTCTCCATCGAAATATATTACATCATGTTTACAGAGTCTACGTATCAATTTTAATCCAAATGTCAGTTGTTCATTATCTCCTGCTAGTTTTGTCCCATCTTTCTGTAACTCTGCCATGTGAATAGCGCTTTATAAAAAAAAATGAACTAAAAGTAATACCTGCTGCCTTTAACACATAAAAATAAAAGGACATCACCTGCAACAATATTCACTACCTTAACAAAAGGTAGTTTTAATTTCACTGGACAGAAGACATGCCAATAGCAAGAAATAACTGCCGTTGTCAAATTTTTCTAGAATTTAGGAATGTGCAGCAAAGAAAACCAAAGCACAGTACACTCACCAACATCGCTACGCTGGCTGTTCTTGTCATTGGGCAACCTAGCATAGGCCGTGTAGTGGCCTCCAATCATGCCCCCATAGTGGTTGATGACAGCATACAGATCATAGATGGGGGGATGCTGAATGTCATCTTTCTGGCCAATGCAGAACTTACTGAGGTCCAAGTTTCTGAATTCAGAAATGGAAAAAAAAACCCATCAGAAACACATGTCTGACAGCAATTCTGGTTCTCTTTGACTTGTGTGTCTGCAAGAAGGAGACTGATACTGCAGCATGACTGCTTGCCAGCTGTAGTATGATTTACAGGATGTAAACATGGCCCAAATCAGCACTACCTGACAGGGAAGTCCACCATGTCATTGATTTTGTCCCTCCAGATGAAGCTGCGGAAGGAGAACCGCTTGAGCTGAATGATAAGCACATTGGGAAGACGCCACAGCATCAGTTGCTTCGAAGCTTCTCTGTGCTGCTGGCACTTTGGGCAGTACCTGAACACCAACAGGGAGACACGGTGATACATCCACAATCACAATCAGTTCTGTATTACTCTATATCACAAAGCTACAATTACAGAAATACTGCAGCACCATGGAGTGTAAGGAGATGTATAGGCAAACTGGGCCTCACTTGTATGAGATTAATAAGAAGAGTGAAACCTCAGCAACCCAGAAGTTGAAATTTCTGCAAAACAGATATGGCAATGTATATCCTGATCAAATTTGTTTACAAAAATACATTGTGTGTGTGTGTGTGGGGGGGGTGGTGGCTCCAGTGCATGCTCAAACTTTTCACTGAGTCCATACGTAAAGTGATACTAACAATAAAGCATGTGAATGTAGACAACTTTATATTTGCACTTAAAAACACACAAGGTGTATAAGGACTCTGTGGGGAACATTTATATAAACAGATGGTCATGTTAAACCAATCAGTCCACAAGATTCATTTTCTCCAAGTCAGAATAAAATTTACAGTAATAATAAGTGCAAAACAGCCACATATGCGTTGGTGAGTCATACCATGCCTCCTCTGGGGCCAGCACCTCAGGCTTGGTGAAGAGATTGAGACATTGTTCTAGGGTGAAGTGGCCAGCTCTTGCTGTCTCACTGGCTGAGCTGGCGTCCTCAACAAACTCCAGCTCTTTCGACTTTACCAGCACATATTCTTTCAGCCGTTCATTGTTTTTCCACACCAGTTCCAGGATGGAATCTTCTGGGATATCCAGAACCATGTCACCTGTAAATGGCAACCATAATTATAGTAGGTGTCACTATGTATTTCAGTGAATATACAGACATTTCTCCATCACAGAAAAACTGTAATAATGAACAGCAAAACTAAAAGGATGCTTATAGTCCTTACCTTCACATGCATTATTTTGATTCTTATGAGTGCCTGCTCCACACTGCAAATTCACTAGCTTTACTTTCAGCATTGTAGGAGATGTATCAAAACAAACATTTGAAGTGGTTGCCTTTGCTTGTCCTGTGCACTTATTCAAACTCTTGGCTCACCTTTGTCCTCTAGCTTCTGTTCCTTACTGGAGGCATCAAGGAGAGAGATGTAGAACTGGGAGGCTGGGCCAGATGCAGACTCAGGACCGGGCTGCTGGTATCCTGTTACTGCAGCTGAGTCATCCAGAAAAAAGTACTTAGTGCTAACAACGTAACATAAATCTACTCAACTACAGAAAAATCAAGGAAAAATATTACTATTACTGCCAACAATAGCTTGACATTACTTGCTATTGTCTACATTTGATAACTCCCTCTTACCTTCCGGCTTTACGGCTTTTTCACATGAGGTCTCCTTTTCCCCCAGACAATCCTGGGTGTCCAAGAGAGTCTCAGAAAAGCCAGAATCAGCTGTGCGGGTGGACAGGGTGTCCAGGTCTCTTGCAGCATCTCCTGCAGCCTGCTGTGCCTCTGTTAAAGCACTGGGAGGTGGACCAGGGTCCTGCAGCTCTTGTCTGTGCCCCATGTCACAGTCCTTACCACTGCTGTCCAGATTCTCCAATCCTGGCAACGGAAGGCCTATTCGGCTCTGGATTGTCTCTGGAGACACTCGGCCCGACTGGCAAGGGGGCTGGAAAACATCCACAGAGTACCTATGGGGTATAGAAAGTAAGAAAAGGACAAAAGTATCAGCAAGGGAAAGCGGCTTTTAGACAATAGGACAAATGCAGCCTCAATCTTGTATTTTCCATGCCATCTATCTAGCCTCTCACCTGGAGTAGCCCTGGAGCAGTTGAGTGAGCCTTGTGTAGGTGAGCCGAGACTCTGGGATACTCATCAGGAATGGGAGGCCCACAAGTTCCATGTTCTGGCCACAGACACTTTTGTGCGAAGGCCAATGATTTTTTTGACAAATCCTAAAAAGAATGACCACACATAAGTTCAGGATTACAGAAAAACTGTTACAGCTTTCATCTATGTTAAAGAAATTCTGAACACACCAGCTTGACTGGGTTCAATTAGCAGCAATATGTCCACCTCAGTTGTCTATATCATTAATATTACTCCATCCTGAAAAGAACTTAATTTTCATGTGCCACAAAGCCACAAGATTTCACTGTGAATGGCCGTTTGCCAATATGGTGTAAATGGGATGAAATACACCATTCTCTTTAAGCCACTGGTTAGACTCTGAATATATACTGAAGCAGTGCTTTTATTTATTTTGAGATGATTATTCAGAAAGGCCCAGTTACTTCAAGAGGGATAGTCTTCATCCTAACTGGATCAGTAGTCTTGCTGATACACTTCTAACTGGCTGCTTAACTATTCACAGCCTTGCAATTTCTTGTTGGTGGCCTGTAGGACACTTTCTATATAAGGAGTGAACTAACCCATGGCTAAATTACTCAATCTTTCAACTCTGTGTGGTAACCATATCTGTTCCTCCTACCTCCACTCCCATGAGTATCAGGAGAACGATGGTAAAATTTGCCAAGTTGAAAGCCCTCACCATCTGTAACCATCTCTTAAAGACCTCCTTTAAACCAACTAAGGGGGCTGAAAGCAAACTGATATTTTTTCCCAAATGATGTATTGTCAGCATGCCTGGGAAAATCAGTTTTGAACATTACTGCCCCCCCCGTGGGCAAGCAAATGCAAACGTGTCAGTTATGGTGCTGACTCACTGGTTGCAGTACCCCACACGGTAACAGCGGGTACAGCGACGGAGCTTCTCGTCCTCGCCCTGTGGAGGCTTGTGGCATGCAGAGCACTTGCCAATGGAGAGACTTGGGACCTGGGGCCGCTGGGAAAGAAAACATGGAACACTAGGTCTCATCTGGCCACAGAATGAATAAACTTGCATTTTCTTTACAGAAACTGAAGTCAGGACTTTGAATTTAAAAGATTTAATAGTACCATAGGACATGCTTAGACAATAAAGGGATGATGTACCTGCTGAACCTGGAGAACAATTACCCTCTCCTTGGACAACTCTTTGGAGAGGACTTCAAAACACAAAAGCATATCTGAAGGAGAGACATTGTCCAGAGTGTAGGAAGAGTGAAAAATTCGTTGGAAACGACTCTTGCTGACCTGTTAACAGAAAAATCATGCATTTAGTAGCAAGGAATTCCAACAGCATCTAAAAGTTCTGAAAATGCATCAGATACTGAAATGTTGGATATTAAATGCCTATTTTCCATTGTTTCAAATGGGAAAAATAATGCATTCTCAGTCCACACAAAAATCCTAGATTCCTCCCAATAACCTCCTCCTCCTTACCTTAGTCAGACGCAGGTTCTCTGGTTTGACACGCACACTTCTGGAGATGAATTCTAGCACCTCAGCCGTACTGGAGTTCTCCTTGCTGACACTAACCAGGAACTGACATACACACACTCTGTTAGGAGTATAGCAACACTAACAGTTGATGTAACTAATAAGTAAACCATGCTTGAATTTTAGAACATAAAAGTATTGGCTGTATATTTTCACATTAAAATCTTGTCAACAGCACAATGCTAAGTAAAATATGCCCAAAAAATGAAGTACCTACCTTAATAGGTGTCTGATGAGGCTCTTTTGCAAAGTAGAAGACTGTGAGCACCTTCTGCTTTTGAGGTAGAGGGACTGGTAGGTAGAGAAAGGGGTCAAAGGTAATAGAAACCTGAAACAAAGTTTAAAAAGGATTAATGACACAATTTAAGCTAAATGTTGATGAGATACACGGCTTTTGTATTTGAGCAATGTTGTAATTTTGTTAAACCTAATCGGGTTATTGAAATAACTTGTTTAATTCTCTACACCAGTTAAACTAAAACTATAGCTCTGTTCTCAAATCTTCTTCTGTGATATCAAATCTTTCAACATTTCAGGGAAGCAGTTGTGCTTGTCCACATGATATTAAAATTTTTAAGTGAATGGACATGCTTCAAGAACTAAAAACTTTTTGGCATTGACATGTCATCAGAATGAGTCCTATTTGCATCTAAATCTTTGTTACTATGACTACAGTATATACAGGTTAGCTTTACACCCCACTCAAGTTTGTTTCTCTTGATTCCTCTCAAACAGGAATTGTGAATTTGATGCACAAGAGGATCCACTTACAGCAAATATGATTAAAGAAGATCCTGCAAGTTTGCACATTTTAAGAAGGCTTCTTATTCATATTATAATTACATAAATATGTACAATAAGGAAAGGTATCTGCTCTGACCTTGGAGCAAATGGGACAGACCAGCTTGGACTTGTACTGGCCCTGGAAAAGGTCTACAATAAAAGAGTCATTCCTCATTTTATGCCTCTGCCAGGCCTCCTCTGCAACCACCTAAAAAAACAAAAAAAAAACCAAAAAAAAAACAAAAATACACGATGAGCAGTTCAACGGTACTTACACTTTTCACACCCTGATACACACAACACAATGACATTTCACTTGTGTACACACCTTGGATGAGGTAGGAAAGTGCAGAAGAGGCATGGATGATTCATCAGAAAATCCAATAATTCCATTAAAGAACACATACAGCTACCCCACAACGTACGAGACTTTGATGAGTTATTGCTTATACAAGTGAAATGATTTAATACCCTTTAGCAAGTTACCCATCACTTTAAACACTAGATTGTCTGAGGTGTTAAAAGTTGGTTATTCAAGTAGATGCTCAGTAAAAGCTAATTATATGATTTTAGTGATGGAATCTGAACTATGTACTGTAAAACATCTAAATTTTAAATTCATAACTGAGAAATGTATTTTTATTAAGATGAATGAATTCTTTCACCAGGCAGTAAAAGTGGGTCAACATCAGCAATCAAGAGATGCTGTCAATTAAATTTAACAATTGTAACAGGCTTTTTCCAAGCTTGGATGTTAGTTGTCAAGAGCCTAGAAGGAGAAAATTTTAAATTACACTATATAGAACTAATAAACTGAGAGCAGATATGGATTCTCACCTCATCCTGTCGCCCATCCGAGTCCACAGTCTCCGTATAGGGCTTGTTCTGGATGCGGTTCAGGTCCTCATGGAGCCCATCAAGCAGGAAGGCCATGAATTCCTGAGCATCGTGCTGGGCATACCCTGTGAACTGGCTGGCCTTACTGGCAACTATAGCCTATTAAACAATATATGAGCAGGGAGCGAAAACAACTCAAACCAGGTTGAACAAAACAGTTAAGTAGCAGATTAAATAAAATAAAAAAATTAAAAAATCAGTGTGTGGAAATGCCCGATTGCAAACTCCTTAATAAACCACTGTAAGAGGAACTCCTTGCACAATACGTTAAACAACTGCATGCCATATGCCTGTCATTCAAGTGTCTGCCAGGCAAAATCCTACAGATCAACATGTCTATAAAAATTAACCAAGTATGTAGTCCCATAAGAATTTGGGGCCTTTCAGCTGTGAACAGGGAAGAAAGGAGGGCACCTTGAGTTTGGAAGGTTGAAAAGCATGGTGGGTCCCCTTCCACAGGGCACGCAGCAGCACAGCAAAACCGATGGCCAGCCGACCACCTGTACCCAGTGGGTTGCTGCAGTTGATCTCTGCTTCGAATGATCGATCTGTACCATGAGGAACAAACTCACTAAAGCAAGATACCAGTTTCTCACAAACACCAAACCAGAAACACTGCCTAAGGATACATGGCAATATTCTCAAAACCTTGTACAGAAACTTCAGAACAGTTGTGTATTACTTCCTGTTAAATTTATTCTTTAATCAGTCAAAATGCTTATCTCAACCATGGAGAGAGAAAGATGACAGTCAGTGAAGTGTAAATCTTGTCTTGTGTGCAAATACCAGTGCCTTACCGTGGAAGTAGTCGCGTAACTCACGAGTGTTGGACAAGGACTGAATGACACTGTTCATGAAGCAGGTGTTACCCAGGTTAACCAGCCCAGTGAATCCTGGGAGACAAACCTTCTTTTCCTCCTCTTCCTCTGCACGTTCATTGTTTGTGGGAGGTGCATGAGTCATCGGTGGCACCATGCACATGGGTTTGGGCTGTGAGGGCAGCCACATCACGAAGTAGAAAGACAAACATGAATATTACATATTTCCCCAAAATGAAAATAACCTACCGATTGAGGATGCTGAATTAGCTATCACTTTTTCAAAAGGAATTTCAATAAAATGAGCAGTAAATCATGAGCATTAAAAAGCCCTCATCTATTATTTTTGACATCCTTATCTGGCCCCATCTACTTACCGTGGTCACATGGGACTCCTGCTTAATGGGAACATGATCAACAACAGTACGGGCAGCCACAGCATCCAGGCCACTATCTTCAGCTCGGACAGGTTTCTCCTTGTCCCCTACCCGGGGCTCCTCCTTGGCAGGGAGGGGGTGCTGGCTGCTCCCTGGCTGGCTCTTGTCAAGAGAAGTGGGCCCAGAGGGCACGGCAACCTTGGCGCCACCCACTGCACCTTAAACAGAGGAGGAAGAAGCTTGTGGTTAGAAGCCAAAGGTATTTGGCATTTGTCTAATGTTAAAGGGGGGGAATCAGTGGGGCTGTTTACATTATGTCTTGATTCTTCCCCTTTAACATTATGTTTGTAAAGGCTTTTGTAGATAAATTTTGTACCACATGGAAACCTTTGCTCGATCTGTGGAATAATAAAGGATAAATCATGCATATCGCTACTTCACAAGTGCATCTGCAAAAAGCAGAGCCCAACAGGAGCCAGGCAGCAGACCTTGTGCTGCCGGTGCCTCCAAGCCACCCCACCGCTGACTGTGCCTCTTCTTCAATGTGATGTCTAGGCGCGATGGAGTGAAGGTGTAGGCTGACTGGTCAGGGTCAATGAGGTTCCTGAGTTTCACCTGCCACTTGAAGACAGTGTTTGGTCCACAGTCTGGGTGAAGCCGTAAAAAGGCTGCATCACTGTGGAAAAAATAGAGCAGCTCCAGTGAAAATGTGCATCCCGCAGGGTCTGCATACCATCTGTGTGTGTTCATATTCCTTCACGTTATTGGAAAATGAGAAATGCTTTTTATGTTGTTTTTCCATATTGGCACGAACTGCTTCTGAAAAACACACTTCTTAATAAAGCACTGAAATTATTACCTTTTTTTTCTAAGTATGAAAACTTATGAAAGTATGAAAATTTTTTTATGCAACTGAAAGTCATGAATCTGAAAATCTGCAAGATTCCTACACCAATTTTGCACTGGGATTAATAATCTTTAGAGTTACAACTCTGTGTGTGTGTGTGTGTGTGTGTGTGTGTATAGAGAGTGAGAGTTACATTTGGAAAATTAAGGGGTATTAATAAATTATAGATTTTAAAATATTTCAGGGCCCTGTTTTGGAATATAACCTATGAAAAAATTTTTTTTAAGTATATATGCTTAATTTAAATTGTATGGCATCTCTCACTGAAAATATCTGACTTTGGTCACACTTCATTCAACGCTATAAGAAAAGGTGACAAACAAAAACAGTTACTAGTTGTGACTTGTTCTTTTATTAATTCAGTCATTGGTATTTTGCCTCTTGGTTTTTTGGTCATTGAGACCAAAAAAGTAATAAAAATCACCTGGTCTGGAAGATGAGCGTGAAGTCCTGCTCTCGGAATAGCACCTTGGCTGTCTGTCTGCATATCCCTTTTAGGTACACGTTCACCACCATCAGGTCGGTCCCTTTTTCATATGAATCGCTCTTCACAAACTTTAAGTTCACCATGGGTTCTAGAGCTGTGAGACAACTTGCAGGTCAGGCTCAAGAACTGTTTATTGTGCCCAAGCTACTGTATCAGAAACTAGGTTAATGTATTATGATGCATTCTGAACACAGTGACAAGTTACTCATAATTCTTTACTTATCTGAAGTGATGTATAACCAAAGTATAACTTGCAAATTAAAAAAAACTGCACAACTTAAAGACACAGTTTACAAAATATTTTCAAAGGTTACATTGTGATCACTGTGCTACTATTAGTGATGTGATGTTGCTGTTGGTGTGGACTACTAACCACCATTAGGATCCTTCTCAAGAGATTCCTCTTTGGACAGATCTGTCTTTTCCTCCATGTCTGTTCTGCAGGAGTCCTTGTCCTGTTTGCAGGTCATTGCTGGGAAGGACACAGAAAGGGGTTCTCCTGCCCCCAGACTATCAGACAACAAAGCTGCCTCAACCTCAGTGGGGAAAGTTTTAAGCCCCCTAGAGTCCACTGCCTCTTCCCCCTGCAGCTCTGCACACAGTGTTGCCTTGCCTTCAGAGGTGCCTTCCCAGTGGTTGTTCTCCACTTGGGGTAATGCCCCAGCTTCAGAGTGCTCCTGGATGCTTGGATTCCATCCTGCCACTATGTCCAAGGGTAATGCCTGGAACACAGAACCACAAAACCCCTTTAGTCTTAAACCATAGACTTCACTGTAGCCCTCTTGAGTTTAGCAATACAAAGGAGACCATGTGAAAGCAGTAGTAGACTAAAACATCAAATTAATTAACTAAGTAATAAAAATTAGAATGGATTTTATTTAACTGAAAAACAGCCATCTGCAGGATTATTCATGAATATAAAATTTTATTGTGAAACATAAATATATCAATGCGGCTTGGGCAGCGCAGGCAAAATCACCTGAGATGACTTCTCCTCCTGCTTATGCTCAACCAAACCTTCCAATTGCATGGATGGAGATCCTTGGCTGCTACTTGTCTGCCTCACCCGTTTGTCTCGGACCTGTGGTGCACTGAGGCACTGGCGGCCTTCAGGTCTGCCGTTAGCTGGGGACCTAGTAGAAGCTTCCTTCCCTGTCCCAACCCCTGTGTCCTTGAAGTTCCTCAGGGTGCGACTTGTGCGCTTTGCGCTGGGCTCAGCAGGGTGGTCTATCTTCCCCACAGGGGCTATAATCTCTGGGTCCTTAGTTATAGATTCTGGTTTGTCAGATGGTTTGTTCTTTATAGTACGTTTAATGCCACGGTCTGGTTTGCCACGTGACTGCTCTGCTACCAGTTGAGGCTGCATCGGGACTTGGACTGGATCTACTTCATCTCCTACTTGTTCAAGTTTCCTTGGCTGTTCTTTTCTGCTGTTGTCCATCTGGATGTTCACAGGCTCTTTTTCCTTTTTGCTTTGCTTGAGTGGACACAGAGAAAAGGTATCATAATTTCAAAGCAGTGCACAGTCTGCTGTGAACATCTTGGCAAAATACACTATCAGATGCAAGTATGACAGTGCCACACCAGTCTCTTACCATTAGAGAGGGCCAGAGGTGAAAGGGAATTTTCTTGGGCATGACCAACTGAAGGTAGCTGCCTTTCTCTTTGTACTGCACTTTGCTACAGGAACCCTCAATCTCCGCATGGAGGTGACAGCTCCATTGTCGTCCGTCTGGGGGAAAAAAACCATTATATGTCATTCTGCAGGCTTGGGAGATACAAATTTATCCTACCCATTCAAATGCAAGGTGGCCATAACAATTTAATAACCAGATCTTTATGTAATTGGAAGGAGAGACCTCTAGTTACATAAACACAAAGCAGACACAGTTAAATTATTTATGAGCAAACATATTGTATAAAATAGTGGAAACAGAAACTTACCTGGGAACCTAACCTGGCAGGCAGTGTCAGAGAAGCCGGCATTGACATCCTCCACTTTCAAGACGCCATCACCAGAACGCAGCTTCACAATGACCTCATTTGCATTTTGCCTCCAGTCAAACTGCACATCTGCAAAAGGGTGAAGCCTTGTCAGAGTCCACCGAACACATGTCAACCTGAAACAAGCTGGTACACATTCTCCAACACTGCATCTTTATGGCACCTTCAAGACCATGCGCCAGCAGGGAATAACCCACAGCCTGGGTTGCTAACAACTGTGCATGTAATAGGCATGATGCAGGGAGATGTGCATGAGGAGATAACAACTGGAAATAAAGCAAGGATGACTGAAGCCTTCCTCCACCACACCCCCACCAAACACAATTTGATAACATCTTGTTGCCCCGCATAAAAAATTCATTGGAATTTCACTATGATATCTAAATAATATTGCATAACGCAAGGAAAACTTGCTGGCTTTCTTTATTTACCATGGTCATATGGCTATTATGGTACTTGTTCAGGTGAAAGGAAGAGTCTTTGGAAAAGCACATTTTGACAATTCACCATATAGGCAAATGAGAATTTACACTGCATAATAGTGTAAATTAATATTGCTACAGAATAGTTTGTACAAATAACACCACTACTAGAAAACTTCTCACATTAACCTGCTATTAAATGGCAGATAAGCATTATGCAATACAAAACTGAATCATAACCATAAATATAATGCGCGCACGCACGCACGCACGCACACACAGAATTTCTTAAAACACATTACATGACTACTAAACCCTCAAAAAAGAATTGTCAGCAGAGGTTCTGCTATGTCAATGAGTTACATAAATGTGCCGCTTCAAGTCCATAATCAGACAAGACGAAAAGTCAGTGCTGCTATTTGTCCATAGTGGACTGTACGGCATAAGCTAAAGTAATGATTTCTGACAGCTTTACAGCTCTCTCCTACAGCTTAGTGTATACACACACACACACACACACACACACACACACACACACACACACACACACACACACACACACACACACACACACACACACAGCCCTCTAAAGTCACGCAGACAAAAAAAAAAAAAAAATCACTGTCTCACAAAGTCAGGAAACTATACAATTAAAAAGCTGGATAACCTCACGGACCATAAGAATGATGATGGATTCCTCAAGACGGAGATTTGTGAAAACCGTGCAGATGTGTTGATGGTCTGCTATTCCAGTACAACAAAGGCTGAAAGCACCATGCACCACAGCTCAAAGGGTGAAGTGGGACAGACAAGTGACTGTGCTAATGGGCAGCTAGCAAAAAGCTAGTATGACCTTGACAAAGTTGCATGGGAATGACTTTACACCGGCTTGTATTTCAGCACTTCAGCAGGACAGTAACAGGAGCACTCTGAAGTAGAGAGAGAGAGAGCGAGAGAGAGAGAACACAAGACCTGTCCCCTACTACCACCACCAGGCATTATTTGACATAGAGGTTTTTAAACAGGTGAAGGTTTAATACCATAGCTTTTCTATTTATCTAAATATCTGAAGAAAAAAACCCCTAAAATATGGACAAATGGTTATTTCTCTTCAGAATAAATCCAGAGCACCATACTCTGGATACCAATTAATCTACACCTATACCCTGGTATATGAGTTTGATTCCTAAAAACAGCTTAAATACACAAATTCAAATTATCAGGAAGTTATTTCAATTATTTAAGATGACAGTTTGTTCTGGATTCATCTGAGAAACCAGTAAACTTTCCCAAAATATTGCCATTCTTGTGCTGGACGATCTTTTTCATCTTCAAAGCCAAGTAGATGACCTTCCTCTTCTTTTTGGAGCTCTCAATAAATGTGTGCTTGCATTCTGCTATCTTTTGATCTCGTATCATACACTACATTTTCTTCCTTACTATAAGTAGTAAAACCAACAAACATTTACAACAAAAGCAAAAAGTGCGTTTCAACACTGACTACATGAGGTAAAGCCTGAAAACGCATAGCCTGGGCAGTGCTGCCACCTAGCATCACACTCTTGCTTATGCCAATTTCGATTACTTCTCCGACTTGATTCGGCGTTGTCTGACAACATATGTTGTCCCAGGACTTCTCAACTCAAGACACCCATCTGGGTATTAATATATACCGTTCGTTCTGTTGGGAACTGAAAAACCAGGAGCATCATCATTTTCTGATTAGGACTGAGTCTATTAATTTGCATATAAAATAAATGACTGCTCAATAAAATTGCTAGTTCCTTGATATAGAGAAATTAAAAGGATATTAAGAGCCAAAATGTCCCCCAATGATAAAAATACCTATCACACTGGGCATGGCTTCTGAAGAGAACTTTATAACATAAGAGTACTTTTTAAAATTGTTCCTTCTCAACTTTTGCGAGGGGAAACACCATAAACTCACATGACTCATAGGCACCATTTACACAATTGGCTTAGGTTCTCCATCTAATCTGTGTGTGGAGCACCAACCCACAGACCAAACACACGGCAGCATGAGCAGGGCATGAAGCCATAACCTAGCACACTTAGGTCAGTCTAAAACAGAGGTCTCTAACCTTTTCTAGGCCACAGACCTCTTGATTGACCATCTGATTAAAGTTATTTAGTGACACAGTGATATTTTTACTGACTCCCCTGATATCCATCCATGGACCCCAAATTGAGAATCTTGGTCTGAAGTAAAATACTAATTAGAAAATGCACTAAGCTATAAAATTTCCATGCCTGCAGTATGAACACAATTACATTTTAATGTAATAATATGCACATCATTAAAATTTTCTGCAATGTCCTCTTTTTCTATACTAGGTAATCAATCACTCATGTCACTGTCTAAAAAAATGTTATATTTCAGTCGGCTTTGTGCCACACAGATCCAACTCCACCCTGAGAAAACAATTACTTTCACTTCACCTTTAGTCAGTGGGTCATTTCTGCACTGTGGATGTGCCCTTGAGGACTTCAGTTATAGTCAATTGTTCAGCATCAATCACATCTACTCTTTGCTATTGATTAATTTATTGATGGATTAAAAAACTTACAAACACTTTTACTTCATTATTTTGCATACGAAAGATTCTGGTCTCTTGGGAAAATATCTATTTCTGGTTCCTGAAGCTTTAACAAAATTACACCTAGAACAAGTTTATAGTATTGTGTCACCCATGAACAAATAAATACTTAGTGCCCAGATCAACAGTTTAAACATTATTTTGGCTGCCTAAGACTTTGGCCCAGTACTGCAGTTTTGTAACAGGAATCTCAAATCTGAATATAAATTTGTGCCCTTAAAATTTAAATCTTGGAACACTTCCAATTAATCATCATTTGTTTGCTTAATTGATATATTTATTGAATGCAACTTAACAGCATTTGAGCCACTTAGACAGCAGTGAATTTTTAATGGACCAATTAAGGTTTTGTACCTTCACTGCAGGTATTCAGCAGTGTGGTGGTGTTCAAACTGGTGACATCTAGGTCACAGGTCCACATTCTTAACCACACCATCTGCTGCCCCTGATTAAAAAATAAATCTAATTTCCTTCAAGCCTCAACAGGATACATGTGTACCTCAGTTACACTCTTCATGATTACAAGGACTATTGTACAGGGAACAGATTCCTATTGTCTGAGGGAAGAACCTAATAGTCATCCAGTCACACACCAATCTGTACCACCCACACATTTAAGTCTAGTACCAACAAAAGAACGATCAAAACCAAGGAAACAATTTCATTGTATTATAATAAAGTGGGCAGGACAGTATTTCTCCAATCCCCTCTACTAACATACCGTTTCAAACTTAAATGCAATTAGAATAGTTCTGCTCCCAAAGACAAGGGGCACAGAACCTATGGTGCATGAAACCCTTGGAGGTCTGTATATGGGCTCAAGGGAGTCTGTGAAGTACCAGCTTGCTCTGGACATAACACTTCCAAAAAAAAAAAAAAAAAAAGGCTATAAGTAATAGTACAATATAATAAGTACAATATAACTATGCTATTATGATCTATATGAAGGTAATCAAGTTTCTGTGTGTGTGTGTATAGACACACACATTGTCTACAAGACAGACCTTAGCTTTCATCAGATTTTAATAAGGGGGTCCATGGCCTAGAAGTGGTTAAATACTGATGTAAAGCAACCAGAGAACATTTCCCCAGTCCTAAACTCTAATACTGAGCTACTGCTCTGGGAGGGAGCCATTAGGCAGGGCTAAAATCAATAACATGTCACACCAACAAGAAAAGAGCAAAATGAACACAAGATTATAGAGACAGAGTGAAGGGCAAAGCAAAACTGAATGTAATAAACTGATTAAAAATGCTCATTAAAGGTAGAATGACAGATACAAAAACTATACCTCATGTGAGTTCATCTACTGTCTGGCACTTAACAAAAATAGTTTCACCAGCAGTGTCACAAGTTCAAAAGCTACATACCACCAAACATCAACAGTATGGGATGGCTTTCCAGCAGCGGCGACGCTCATACCTCAAAGCATGCCTACAGGGATGTTATTCATTTTTCTCAGGAAAAATTCATTGATGAAATAAATATTCAAATGTACATATAAAAGCTGTCTCCAACTGTTAAAAAGTTTAAAGAATGTAAACAGTAAGCCTGCACATAACAAAAGACTTCTAGTTAAGTCAGGCACATAGCTTTCAAAAAAAAAAAAAAAACGATTTATACCTACTGGCAAGACATTTCACAAAAAGCCTCAAGAAAAAGTCTTAACCAAAAAAATTTAATTACTATGAGAAACCAAGGGTGTGCAAAAGAATGCATGTTAGCCTATAGGAAAAAACCATACAGGCTTTGTAATGCACCCCCAGGCTGTATGTTGATGTCTACCTTCCAGCAATAAAGTCCAGCCCAGCTAGCCAGTGTAACAGGTTGATATAGAATAAACGCAATAATGTTTTCTTTAACAATACCTCCAAGTGTAACATCTTTCTATGAATCTATAGTTATAATGCAATGACCCATTGGATTTAGTGCAATGATTTAGTCATCTAAGAAGAGATTTTATTTTAAGAAAAAAATTTTAACTTGTCAAAGGGGATGACAGGAAACAGCTGAGGTTGAAGCAACCATGTAGTCTGTATTGCAGAATGTGGGCAACAGACTCAGATGTAACCAGACAAGCAGCAAAGCTGTAGAGCTCAGTCACTGAGAAATATTCAGTACTGCTTCCAACACACAGGCAGGTCACACTTTACTCATACACATCAGCAAAGCTACAAAATAACTCATACCAAGCAGTGAGAACACAGCAAAATGCAGTTTCCTTCAGCATTAAAAAGTTTCCAAGTCCTGCATTTCCAAATGTATTTACCTTTCTTGGCCTCCTCACCAGCTGAGCGCTTTGCCTCTTTGCTCTCTTGGTTTGCCTTATCCTTCTGCTTCTTCTTGCTGGCGCTGTCATCCATCCCACGTGGAGCTCTGCGCCGACCCGACACCTCTGGACTGCTGGCCATCTTCAGCCACTTGCTGCTCACGGGCTGTGCAGCGCTGGTGTCGCTGCTGGGGTCCGGTTCTGGGTGGTGGCGCTTTCTGCCTGGTCCAGCTATCTTGGCGAATTTTGCAGGACAGAAATCTCCCAGAACTGAATTAAATGGCCTAGGAGATGTTGAAGACAGATGTCAGCATCAGTGTGTTGAGACTGGTATAATAAACACATTCCAGTACAAAAAGCTATTTTTTTCAATGTATCAATAGTATCCCTCTCTCACCTTTGCAGGTTATTATAAACACACTTCTGTCCTTGCACTCCACATGCAATGTTGCACTTAATGCTAACAGACACAAACTGTCTAAAACAACTTCAAATGTGTTTTGATGAACATGAGCAGTGTTTCTGCTTTGCTTACATGTATTGCTGTTAGTGTACTCATGACAAATAAAACCTTGAAACTTTGTTGCGCATATGCACACACGCACGCGCACACACACACACACACACACACACACACACACACACACACACACACCTCCATGCATACTTTCAGGACACTTTTCCCCTGGCACCAGAGGTACAGTCAGTGCAGAGATCACTTTAAATGTGCTGTCACTCTCGTAGCCGTCACAGCCTACAGTCCACACAAGTCATCATTTATTATTAGTCAACTGGTACAGTTATTTTAATAAACAACCCGGGGATTTGTATTATTTATGCAACAATAAAAAATTCACGCTGTTAAGTCTTCATGTGATTTCTGCATTCCCACAGCGATATGTCTGACATCACTGGTCACAGATGTACGGACGCCCCAAACACAGCATACCAAAACACAGACAGCGCTATGCGACAGTAGCTCAGCCAGAGGAATCGCACTAAATGCCGGGTTCTGTCACTGTGATACTCCCCAGTTGTACTGTATGGTAGAGACCATCCTCTGTGCGCGCGTAAGTAACTGACCCCACACTATATTAATGTAGTTATTAGATTCGTCCTTAACGTTGTTTGTTACTCGGTTCCCTGGATACCGAAGCGCCAAGGATACACTCTGTGGTAGCCACGGTTAACCGGCAACCAACTCACCAAGCAGCCGAACAACAAACACCCAAGTAATGGCTACAACCGAAAACAGCGGTCGTGATGCAGCTAAACTGGCCGAGGTTACCTCACGTTAACTATGGAAGACAAAAGTAGCCGCTATTACAGTACCAGCACTGTAGCTGCCTCAAGCGCATCACTGAATCGCGGTCCTTCAAACTTACGGAGTTTACGGAAGATACTGCGGTGTCCCGGTCCCTCTTGTGAGCGCAGGTCGGCGTGACCGGTCACTCCAGCCCGAGGCTTCGCCACCTCGCAGCGGGCCGCAGTTCGCCCCTGTCCGCAAAGACAGGAAACTGCACTCTGGCGCTTCTAGAATATTCTAACCAGGACCCATTCTGTTCATGTATCAAATACAACTGAAACGAGTGCGTATGAGTGCAGGATAAGTTCCGACTTTTCACGCTTTCTCCTTCAGCAACAGCGCAATGAGTCACGATTTTTGTCGGGACAAAAACAGACAATCGAAAGCGGACACCCCAGCACACACTTGGCTGCTTCCGGAAGTCAACAACACGGTGTTGCCCTTGTCATGTGACTGGTGTCATACAATCAGAAGTGGACACCGTCAATACACGTCACTGCTCCCGGAAGTCAACAATGCGAGGCTTTCCCCCTCATCATGTGACCAGGGATTGTTCAATAAAACGCGGACAGTCCCAGCACACGCGTGCTCCTACTTCCTCAAGGGATTCAGCATATCAAACTTTATTAACATGGGCAGCAGTTAGAAAGTTAACGTTGCATACAGAGCAGAATTAAATAACTTAACAGCAGTGCCACTGAGACTGCGCTAAAGATTAATGGACAGAAGGAAATTATTAATAAAGTAGTACTCTACATTATAAATGTGATAAGATTTCCGCAGACGCATAGATCTACCAGCTTTAGGGTTTGTTTTCGTTGAGGATTCTATTTTTGTATTATCTCCTGTACAAAATGAGTGCAGAAGAGTATTTTTATCATTGAATACGCATAAGTGTATTAAGTATTTAGCTAACAAAAATAAATGGTTGATTACATAGGAACCATCATTTTTATCGCTGATCAAAAAAACAAAATACATGTTTAAAAGTAAAGATTTTGGACGTTTGAAACAGAAAGTCAAAAGTATAACTTATTTTATTATTCCAAAAAGTATGCATGTGGTAGGCAAATACTGTATTTAGATTTAAAGAAGATGTTGGGTCAGAACACATTTGCTTAGAACCCTAAGCCTATGGCAGCACAAGAATACTAAAAATGGTCAGGATCCATTTCATTTGTTGGAAATTTTCAGCAGCAATATAGTAAAGATTCCCATAAACTTTGTCGCTTGAGAACTTCTTGAAGGCATACCAGCTTCAAATCAGCGCCACAAGAAGGGCTGTATAGGTAAGCTGACAACGACGGACCATGGACGTCTCAGGTGTTGTTTTGCCAATCAGTTGGCTCCATAAACAATACAAATGAGAAGAGTGATTCTCAACTGCAGTCCTGTTTGCCCGTTTTCTCTTTCAATGCAGAAAATAAACTCTGCACTTAGACCACCCATTAATGAAGCATTTTAAAATGGATTTTCATTTAAATACATATAGCATCTAAAAAAACTCAGTCAAAAGAAGTATAGGGGGTTCTCAGTCTGCCACTGTCTTCATTCCTATGTTTTTTTATTCAGCAACACCAGCATGAGAATCAAACCTGTCAGTGCTCAGGGAGTGCTACCTGGCCTAGAAGGTAAATAAAGAACAAGTTACAGTGGCAGGCCTGATGTTAAATGTTGACATTTATAGAACAAAGAAAAAAAATCTAATTTCAAATAGGTGTACGAAGTCTTTTAAATGGTACTGTATACTGCATCAATTCAAGCTGACCGGTCTTGCACATGGCAGCCCAGTTCTGCTCACGTGATCAGATAGTCTTTGCTTTTTTAAATCAGGTAATTGCAGGCTTCCCACAATCATAACTACAAGTAACAGGAGAAATGGTTAAACTAGCAGCAGATGTGAAAAATAAAAATGATTAGCATATTAGATCAAAGCCTTTATTGCTTGAAGTAGAGTACATTACCCATAAGTGGGTGAAAGTCAACCAAAGTTTGCAAAAGCAGCAACTGTGCAGCTGAAAAGGCCATACATAATAACCTATGTAGAGGAAATATTACTGTGATCTGTTCCCAACAGAAATACCAAATCCTGTGTGTATCGTGTGTCTGAAGCCACATTTGATGTTGATGTGCAGACCTACCTGCCTCCTTGGAGACACCTGCTGTCTGCTTATTTCCTTCACAAAAGTAATTTGTTGTAATTTGTTTTATTTTCCTCCATTTTTTCCAGGAACACCACAAATCTATTCCAGAAATGCAACTAAAACCATGTAATGCCCAGCATTTCAAGCTCCTTGCCTAGAACCTGTTGTGGGTCTGCCTGTTGTGGTTTTGGAATAGAGTAAATCTTACTTGAAGTCTAGTACCATGATGCATTTAAGCATGACAGTTTTCCAGAGAAGTTAACATTATAGGATACAAAACATCGCACCAGCGTTGCCTTACAACTTTCAACAAAACTTATATGTTGTACAGTTTCTGCTTTTGCACATTTTGTAGTATTACCCATCAAATAAAAATATGCTATATAACTTTGATATGTATTTTGTACTAAGAACAGACCAAACAACTGCAATTCTAAAACAAACCACTGTTCATAATATTATTATATTCATTATATTATTTCATATAACTGTTGTATGTGTTGCATGGCCAAAGCTTTAAAAGACATCAAATACAGATTATAACTCTTCAATTAACTTTAAATTGTGCCATGTCTATGAATAATTTATTGTGTCGTGTAACAGCATATTTTCTTTGGCCACGTCATGACTGAATTTGGTAAATGCAAGTGAGTCACCATTTTTATGGAAGCTCTGAAACTTGCACAACCTTGATTGCCAGGGTTCAGAGCTGCCCATTCCTGTATGAAATCCTCCAAGCTGTGGAAGATTTTCTAATTGCAATTCTCTCAGAGTCCAGTGGAGGCCAGAATTTACAGACCAGCACAGTAGATGACTGTGACTGTAATTCTTTCCCAAGTTTACTGCTCTAAGTTCTTTTCAGGTACTTGAGTTCGTTCTGTTACTGGCAGGTGTTGTAGATTTGAATCTGCTTGTTGATCTCATTGAGGATGGCCTTCATTTTGTCCTCCAGTCCATTCAGTTGCCTTGCTTTCCCCTCTAGCATCTTTTGATTGTCCTCATAATTTCTCTCGAGTTCTGCATGAATAATTTGAGATGTATTAGTTACAGAATTTATAAAAAAGCAGAGAAAAAGTATAAGAGCTCTGTAACACCTAAATTTCTCATTCGTAGGATAATAAAGGTTTATTCTATTCTATAAGTGGAGAATTTTTGGTGTACAAAGAAGGAAGGGTTTGCAAAAAATGGCAAATTAGGCCAAGTGTTTCAAATATAAGAAGCAGGGAGACACAATAAGCATGTCTACAGATATTGTCTATTAATATGCATAAATATTTTCAAACAACATTTCCAGCCACCAACTCTTACATTAAAGCAGAAAAATGTAACCATCACTCCCTTATTCTACTCTAAAACTGTTTTTCAGTGTCTATGCTCTGTGTCTGTGAGTGTAGCAGTCTGGTGTGCCACAGCAGGGAAACCACCTGCATTCTGGCGCCGCTCACCTGCAAGCCTCTGCAGCTTCCTCTGTGCATCCTGCAGCAGCTGCTTGGCCTCCTCCCGCAAACGTTCTGCCCTGTGCTTTGCATCCTGTACTGTCTTGGCCTTCCGGGCAACCAGGTCTTGTGCTGTCCTGTACTTATCTGTTAGCTCCCCATCCAAAATCTATTTAACACAAATGGAAAAGGAGAAGCTTGAAGAGAACCCCCTGTAAGGACTTTCTAAGGCTTCTTTTGACTTGAGTTTTTTTTTTTTTTTAGATGCTATATGTATTGAAATGAAAATCCATTTTAAAATGCTTCATTAATGGGTGGTCTAAATGCAGTCCAATTAATTGTAAATGAACCTGCATGGTACTTAAAAGCTGAAAGAAAATTAGCAATAACTGTATTAACTGCAGAAACATTGATTACAGTTCAGTTATTTCTGCTCCTAGAAAACAAACTTGAGTACAGATAGACATGACAACTACAGTAGTTTTCATCTTCACCTGTTTGGCCTCATTGGCTTTATCCCTTGCCATTGTGGCAGTTTCCTCAGCTCGTGATGCCACCAGGCTACTGTTGGCATGCTTGGTCTTCAGGGCTTCGATCTGCCGGTTGAGGTTACCCAGGAGTTTCACAGCTTCATTCAAATCTTTCTCACTTGCAGAAGTTTCTGACTGAATCTACAGATGCACACATGGTGTTAATGAAGTAAGTGCATAAAATACCTGTACTGTAATACTAATTCTGGACCGAACTTAGCAAAGCATTTCTTTCACAAATAGCAATGAAAATATAGACAGGTTTATTAGGAACAGACATGTCTCCAAAGCCAAGATCTTTCCCTACTTTTGCCATTTTAATTAGGATGTTTTCTCTCTGATGGTCACCTGTGCTAGCCGGTTCTCCGTCTGCCCAATGTCATTCTTGGCTCGCTGTATGGCCTTCTCAGCAACAGTCTGTGCTTTGCGGGCTTCATCCAGCGCCTGCCTCACAGTGTCTGCCACGGTTTTCACACCCTCTGCCCGGTTCCTGTAGCCGCCAAACATGGAAAAGTCTTTGCTTTTCTGTTTTTTTTTCCCATGTTTCCTCAATTTCCGTTTCATTGTCATGGATGCTCTTTATCATTCACAGTGTTTTATTAACAAGAAAACCAGGCTTGCCTCAAAAATTCAGCGAACAGCCTTCAGACCTAATCTATTGAACAAATATTTGTTTTCTATTCTTTCAGTTCATCTTTTACTTCCTCAGTTAATTTTGCTGACTGCTGTGATCTCTAATCCCAGCTTCATCTTAGTTCACCCCACCGCAATGACTCTTGGATAACCAGGTGCACACCTGGCCTTCTTGGCATCCTGCAGAAGCTGCTCCGCTTTGTGCACATCATCCTGTGTCTGCTCCAGGATGGCATCCACGTTGGACAAGCTGTTCACCTTGTCCTTGATCTCTTCAGCCAGGTGCCGGATCTGCTGGGGGGAGGCAGGAATAGATAGCTCCAGGACCCGGCTGGCAATCTTCTCAATGCTGTCTGGGTCGGCGCCCTCCTCTGTAGGGACAACGGAAAGGCTCCATTTCAGCATGCTGCTCACAGTCACTATTACTTCAGTGTCTTTTGAAAGTTCTCAGTTTATAAGAGGGCATCTAACAAGTAACAGCAGGTTTACAAGGTTTTTTTTAAGAGGATAAAAGTTATGTATTGTCTCCCTTTTAGGTAATCAGTCAAAAAAGGAGAAAAAACCATTCTCACCTTGTGTTTGTGGTGGTAACTATTTAGTACTGTGCTACATACAGTAGGTGAGTATGGTAATATTTAGTGGTCTTCTACATGTCTAATCACATAAGTAATCACTAAGTGAGATTAGAGTTGTAGGGGTTTTGTTTGTGCAAGAAAACTATGTACACCTGGTTATAAATAAAAGTAT
Organism: Heterotis niloticus; assembly: GCA_018136845.1. Taxonomy (NCBI): domain Eukaryota; kingdom Metazoa; phylum Chordata; class Actinopteri; order Osteoglossiformes; family Osteoglossidae; genus Heterotis; species Heterotis niloticus. Next base: position 16,349,010 of record CM030898.1, read on the forward strand.
TTTATTTGTTTAAAATATGTTGCAATGGTGAATCCTTCAAACAACCACAACAGTGTTCACAGCTAAGCTTTTTTCATATTGTAATAAAACTTGAGAAAACTGTTTTGGATTTTTGGGTTGAGCTAGAATGGATTATGATTTTCGCCATTAGAAAAAATGAAAAATAGCTGTCTTGATTTGAGAGAAAAAAAAAAATCAAAAATTGGTTTTGGGAAAAAAATACCAACAGTCAATTAAAACTGCTGTTCTTTGACTAGAACCATGTAGAGCTCTGTTATGGATGTGGTGTGGAAAGTTATGTTAAAGTGGTCAGACTCACGCGTAAGAAAGTCCCGGATCTGCTTGATGAGGTTACGGAGGTCATTGTTGGAGCGCTCGACTTTGTTCTTGGTGTCATTGGCTTTGTCCAGAGCTGCCTGAGCCTTCCCCTTTGCTTCCTCTGCCTTTGCCTTGGCATCCGCTACCTGAGGAACCACACAATTAACTGTACTGTGAAATTGCAGAAAAAGGCAAAACAGATGGACATAATCTCTTGGGTCTCCTTAGGAAGGGATTCCTTAGGAAAAAATGGGGTGAGTTGAGTTCTGTATTCATTCTTTCTAATGCAATTTGCAGACATTCCACAGCTAAGAACAGAAGTAGTCTAAGACAGTCAAACAGCCTACACAATATCTCCATGCTTTTCCATCAAAATGTAAACCCATGTTCTCCAACGCACACATGCCTGGAGTGAATGAAGAATCCCTCACCTTACGAAAGAGCTCTGCCACCTCACTCATAGCTTTGTCCAGCTCCTTCTCTGCATGTTTGGCTCTCTCCAGAGCATTATCTGCAGTTGCAACTGCACCGTTGCAGTTTAGGCCCCCACAGTGCCTGTTCCCATCATCATCACGGCAACCAGCACCACCACAGGGGCTCTCATCACAGGGGACATCACCAGGAGCACCACATACCTGGCCATACCCACACAGGATATAATACATTTTCTTTGTTGTACATCCGTAGTCCAATAAATGCAAGTGTGTGTGAGCAAAACAAAAAATAGTGGTAATTCATGGGCCAGTAGTGAAATTAACTCTATTTAACATATATTGTATTTTCATTTATTCCAAGCTTAAATATGCTTTGACAGATTTTATCCTTTTATACAACTCAAAATAAGTTAATTTAATCTCCACAGAAAGAGGCATCAACTAGAGGTAAAGCTGATGTTAGGCCACTTCAGAGGCAGCAGAAATTGTTCTCACTTTCTCGTTGATCTTCTTCATGTCCAGAGTCTGTGCCCTGGCACTGAGGTCTACTAGAGCTCGTTTGTTGGCAGCATTCTTGCGGTTGAAGTCATCCTTCTTCTGGGCTATAAGGCGCTCCGCCTTGCGACGTGTGTCCGCCGATTGGCTCACAATACCTGGGACATCTGTGGTGGCCTGCTTCACACGGCGCTCTGCATCCCGGGACTTGTTGTAAGAACTGCGGATACTGTCATATGCACCTGGTGGTAGAGGACAGAGCGCTCACACACTCTGCAGCACAAATCTCACGTCATACAAAATACCGTGGCCGTTAAAATCAGGGTTTATGACAAACTGGTTCTCACTGTGCATAAAGAACTCATTATCAGAAGCTTCAGGAAGCCTTTGAAGGATGTACAAAGTGATATAAATCATTGAATTATGAAGGTCTGCTGAAGAACTGTAAGAATAAATTTTGTGAGGTATGCCATTGCTCACATGTGAACAACCCTATTGGAGGGGAATTACCAAGGAAATTGGAGTTCTTCAGAACATCCAACTGGTGGCTTAGCTGGTCAGAAGTCAGGTTGAGTTCCCTAGCCTCCCTCTCCAATGAACTCAGCTGGTTGCTCGCCTTGTAGTTGCTGTCCTGCACATCAGTCAGGTCCACCTCGAGGTGGTTCATTGTGTCTGTGGTTTCACTGATCCGGGTCCTACAAGCACAGGAAGAGGTGGGGAAAGGGAGATGAGGAACAGTATGATATAGAAAGACACAACAAAGCATCACAATACTGTTTGGCTGTGAAGGGTACTAATGTTTTCAGTTATTTATTGCATGCTGTTCTTTGTCCATTCCGGGGTAATTGCTAATGTCAATACTTTAAGGATTGATTAAACAAGTTATATTTTATTGATTCATGCATATCCAAAAACACAGAAAAATTATTTAGGCTGTTCACACAGACAGAATTATAACTAGTGACCAGTGTTTGTGCTGGATGCTTGTGTCAAAGAACCTGTACTTGTTCATTCCCACCTCAAGTCCTCAATGAAAGACATAAGACTGGTGATAGCCTCAGCTGTGGCATTGCGGGCATTGACAATGCCCTGGGCCTGTGCCAGCTTTTCTTCCAGCTCCCGAAAGCTCTTCTCATAGGCACCAGTCAGGCCAGTGAGCTGGATCTCATGGGCACGACCTGTCAGGGCTTTGGTGCGGGCAGCTAGGTCCTGAACTACGCGGTCCCAGTCTCCAAAACACTGATGGCAGGGTTGGCAGTCAGGGAAGTGACCAGAGAAACCACGGGCACACTGGTCACAACGCACACCTGATACACCCTGTTGACACACACAGTGCCCTGTGAGCCGGTTGCACTGTGACGTCTCAATGCCCCGTTGGTCACAGTCACATGCTACAGGAGTGACAAAGAAAATGGGGGGGGGGCAGCCAGATAGTGTTGTTACTAATAAGCACATCTGTAAAACAGTATTAAACTCTTTACTGATCTAAGACTCACTCCAAAGTTAGACAATATTAGGTCACGGTAAAGCCAACTTCCAAATGCATGCAATGAAAATACTGACCTCTACACAGGACTTTAGGGTCACCCCAGTAATTCTCCTGGCAGTCTTGACACGTCTTCCCCCCAAAACCATCACGACACTGACACTGACCTGTGAACTAGGATCATACACAGACACGCTCAAGGAAAATTTAGTTCATAGACAAAACAATTATTAACAACTACAAATCTTCCCTGCTCAATATCTTAGCTGGGCAAAATCATTATCATATTACCCTAATAGTGTAGCCTATTATTATTGGGTTTAATACTACCACATCTTCTGAAATATGAACCTTCAGGATGTTTCAGGTATGCACCATGAACTCATTAATTGGGCAATAGAGAGCATCAGACATCCTCTGACATATGGGACAAACTCTAGGCCTGGCAGCCCAATCACAGGACCACACACCTCATTGCAGGAGGGGGTCAAAGCATTGTTGGGGTCACAGCCACAGGGTTCACAGCCACGCCCACTGGCCATATTCCAGTGGTTTTGAGAGCAGTGGTCGCAGGTCTGTCCGCTGACATTGGGCATACACTGACACTGTCCTGTGGTTCGTTTGCAGACGCAGTCGTCCCGCGAGGAGCACTGGCTGCGTTCCGTACCGAGGAAGTTACAGGTACATTCTGGGAGACATGCAAAAGGTGAATTCGGCTACTGAATAAACAGTAGTGGATAAAATGTGCTTAAGTTTTTTTAAAAGTAAAGAACAACTTATGCAATAATCAATTCATGCATCGTTATCTTTAGGTGCTTAACCCTGAGCAGGGTCATTGCGATCTGGAGTGTCTGAAATGATCTGTGCACATATTTATATAATTTTTGACTAAAAGATCCACTATAACTTCCAGAGCAGGAAAAAATAAACAGATGCAATAATTCGGGGTTGGAAAAAAGCTGAGAGTCCTCCGCATGATGGAACATAAACTATGGGGCCTAGTACAGAAATATTAAGAGAACAGGAATACACTGGCTCCTCATCTTACAAACAGAAACAGGATCAGAAGTCTGTTTCCAATTCAGTTTTTTTCATGGATCTAAAGTCACCTCTACCACTAATGCCAATGAATAAAGTAATCATAATACAGACTTTAATTTTCAATGTATTTTCTGGAAAAGGTTTGCATGTAGCTGTAATCAATAAAGTGTAGGTTGAAAAACATTACCAACATTAACTTTGAGTTGTGTGAAACCAATAAACCTGTAATAACTGAAAGTAAAATCTGTTTTGTCTCCACCAAGTCCAATTCAGTGCCTCATAAAGCAATGTGATTCTTCAAGATGTTGTTAACACCGAGGAGCACCAGAAACCAGCTGTAAATGCTGTGGAAGTGAGTTGAATGAAAAGTCCTAGCATTTATCAGCTGGACACAGAAATGCAGAACACATTGACATGCAATTAAAAATGAACTGGAAATTGTAACTGATAATTCATAACATGAATGTTCATTACACAAGCGGCAAATGAGAAGTTACGTGTGTTTGGTTGTGAGAGACTCACTCCTGCAGTTGCGTCGCTTGGCATCCCCGAAGTAACCAATCTTGCAGACTCCACAGTCAGGCCCCTCCGTGTTGTAAAGACACTTTCTGCACTCTCCAGTGCGATGGTCACATGACTCCAGGTCAGTGAGGTCAATATTGTTGCTGCACTGGCAAGGTTGGCAGCGCCCGCCTAGTTGGGAGGGGTTGCCATAGTAACCAGGGGCGCATTCATCACAGCGAGAGCCTGTTGGGATTGAGAAGGGTTGGTGAGAGGTGGGCCAGCTGCAAAAGGTGGGATGGAGGGGCAGAGAAATGTTTTTCTTATAGAGTTAAAATTTTTATTTTGTGGGTCCAGTAAGAGAAAACACCTTCAGCTACTTTGCTAGAACCTCATTTGAGAAACCCTGCAGCATGATAGCTTCTGTAGACACTTCAAGGCACTAGAGCTGGACCTTCAAAAAACAACGAAGTGGAAAAGATCCGGAAATCTTATTTATGAACAGCTCAGCTTGATTTTTAAGATGTTGGAAGGAGAATTTATGTCTACAAATTCTAAGGCAAAGATGAACATATTATACAGGTCAAAAACAGTGTTACACATTAATACGTTCAGTCACTTATTTACTATGAACACTATTAATTATTGGCATAAAAAAGTGAAGAACAAATTAATGGAAACCTGCGGTCAAATCAAATACTCTTCAGGAAACATCACAGATTACACTTGCTTCTCAAGCAGACAATTTTTCTAAAGAAATTGTTTTCTCAGATGGAAGACTTAGAAGGCAAACTTGTTAGATGCACACCAGGGAGGAAAAAACATTCTCTGCATTTTTGGTCCAGTTAACAGCAGCTGGGGGAGGGAGGGAGGAAAACAGGATGACTGCTGACTCCTACAGTCTACTTTTAAATGAGATTCATTCATAACAACCTTTTACCACCATTGTGAAAGACACAAATTGCCGATACTCACAACATATGTCAGCTGCTGACAGAAACTTTCATCCATATGTCTTACTTTCCCTTTACAGTACAAGGCAGTTTCTTCTTTCTACATGTCATAATTATATTGTTACAGCTTCAGTACAATTAGGCCTTTCATTTTTAATGGCTTTGCAGTTTTACTGGTCAAATGTTAAAAACTGAATAAAATCCATGGTTTGAATTTGTTTCTATGGAGCAAGAAAAAGTAAATTGTTAAAAGGGTTTCAGTTGGAAGGAACACAGGAGCTAAATGGATAATCCAGCCACAAGGTGATGCACAAACTAGTGTATTTCTTCGTGCCAGTCCCAAGCCCAGATAAATGGAGAGGGTCACATCAGGAAGGGCATCCGGTGCAAAAATTTGCCAAACCGTTTTTTGACAAAAATAGAAATTTTCATACAAGATCGGTCGAGCCCTGGGTTAACAACGACCGCCACCAGTACTGCTAGCTGACAGGATGCTGGCAGAAATTGGGCTACTGTTGGCTGAAGAAAGAGAAGTGGCCGAAGAAAAAGAGGAGGAAGGCATGTCCAGAAGAAGGAGGAGAGGGGGAAGGTTAAGAAAGTGGACGTCAGGGTAGGAACTTTGAATGTTAGTAGTATGACTGGTAAAGGGAGCGAACTTGCTGATATGATGGAGAGAAGGAAGGTTGATATATTGTGTGTGCAAGAGACCAAATGGACGGGGAGTAAGGCTAGGTGCATCGGAGGGGGGTTTAAACTGTTTTACCATGGTGTGGATGGGAGGAGAAATGGGGTAGGGGTTATCCTGAAGGAACAGTACGTCAAGAGTGTTTTGGAGGTGAAGAGAATGTCTGACAGAGTGATGGTTATGAAACTGGAAATTGATGGTGTGATGATGAATGTTGTTAGTGCATATGCCCCACAAGTTGGGTGTGAGATGGATGAGAAAGAAGAATTCTGGAGTGATATGGATGAAGTGGTGAAGAGTGTACCCGAGGGGGAGAGAGTGTTGATTGGAGCAGATTTCAATGGGTATGTTGGTGAAGGGAACAGAGGAGATGAGGAGGTGATGGGTAGGTATGGTGTCAAGGAGAGGAACACAGAAGGTCAGATGATTGTGGATTTTGCAAAAAGGATGGACATGGCTGTGGTAAACACGTATTTTGAGAAGAGGGAGGAACACAGAGTGACGTACAAGAGTGGAGGAAGATGCACACAGGTGGATTATATCTTATGCAGGAGGGCCAGACTGAAGGAGATTATAGACTGCAAAGTGGTGGCAGGGGAAAGTGTAGGTAGGCAGCACAGGATGTTAGTTTGTAGGATGACATTGAAGATCAAAAAGAGAAGGAGCGTGAGGGCAGAACCAAGGATCAAATGGTGGAAGTTGAAAAAGGAAAACTATAAGGTGGAGTTCAGGGAGGAATTAAGACATTGGGTGGCAGTGAAAAGTTACCAGTGTGCTGGGGCATCCACAGTAGAAGTGGTAAGGGAGACAGCTAGAAAGGAGCTTGGTGTGACATCTGGACAGAGGAAGGAGGACAAGGTAACCTAGTGGTGGACTGAGGAAGTACAGGAGAGTATACAGAGGAAGAGGCAGGTGAAGAAGAAGCGGTATACACAGAGAGATGAAGAATGTTGACAGGAGTACAAGGAGTTGAGGCATAGGGTGTAGAGAGAGGTAGCAAAGGCTAAAGACAAGGTGTATGGTGAATTGTATGAGAGGTTGGACACTAAAGAGAGAGAAAAGGACCTGTACCGATTGGCTAGGCAGAGGGACCGAGCTGGGAAAGATGTGCAGCAGGTTAGGGTGATAAAGGACAGTGATGGAAACATACTCACAAGTGAGGAGAGTGTGTTGAGCGGATGGAAAGAGTACTTTGAGGGGCTGATGAATAAAGAGAATGAGAAAGAGAGAAGGTTGGATGATGTAGGGATTGTGAATAGGGGAGTGCAATGGATTAGCAAGGAGGAAGTTAGGACAGCTATGAAGAGGATGAAGAATGGAAAGGCTGTTGGTCCAGATGATATACCTGTGGAAGCATGGAAGTGTTTAGGAGAGATGGCAGTGGAGTTTTTAACCAGATTGTTTAATTTAATCTTAAGAAAGTGAGACGATGCCTGAGGAGTGGAGAAGTGTACTGGTACCAATTTTTAAGAATAAGGGTGATGTGCAGAGCTGTAGTAACTACAGAGGGATAAAACTGATCAGCCACAGCATGAAGTTATGGGAAAGAGTAGTGGAAGCTAGGTTAAGAAGGGAGGTGATGATTAGTGATCAGCAGTATGGCTTCATGCCGAGAAGGAGTACTACAGATGCAATGTTCACTCTGACAGTGTTGATGGAGAAGTACCGAGAAGGTAAGAAGGAGTTGCATTGTGTCTTCGTGGACTTAGAGAAAGCGTATGACAGGGTACCTAGAGAGGAGTTGTGGTATTGTATGAGGAAGTCGGGTGTGCCAGAGAAGTATGTAAGAGTGGTACAGGATATGTACAAGGACAGTGTGACAGTAGTGAGGTCTGCGGTAGGAGTGATGGATGCTTTCAAGGTGGGGGTAGGATTACATCAAGGATCAGCTTTGAGTCCTTTCTTATTTGCAATGATAATGGACAGGTTGACAGATGAGATCAGGCAGGAGTAACCGTGGGCTATGATGTTTGCGGATGACATTGTGATCTGTAGTGAGAGTAGAGAGCAGGTTGAGGAGACCCTGGAGAGATGGAGATATGCTCTAGAGAGAAGAGGAATGAAGGTCAGTAGGACTAAGACAGAATACATGTGTATGAATGAGAGAGAGGACAGAGGAGTGGTGAGGATGCAGGGAGTAGAGTTGGCGAAGGTGGATGAATTTAAATACTTGGGATCAACAGTCCAGAGTAATGGGGAGTGTGGAAGAGAGGTGAAGAGAGTGCAGGCAGGGTGGAGAAGAGTGTCAGGAGTGATTTGTGACAGAAGAGTACCAGCAAGAGTGAAAGGGAAGGTCTACAAGATGGTAGTGAGATCAGCTATACTTTATGGATTGGAGACGGTGGCACTGAGCAAAAGACAGGAGGCAGAGCTGGAGGTGGTAGAGTTAAAAATGTTAAGATTTGCATTGGGTGTGACAAGGATGGACAGGATTAGGAATGAGTATATTAGAGGGTCAGTACAGGTTAGACAATTTGGAGACGAAGTCAGAGAGGCGAGATTGCGTTGGTTTGGACATGTGCAGAGGAGAGATTCTGGATATATCGGGAGAAGGATGCTAGGGATGGAGCTGCCGGGCAAGAGGAAGAGAGGAAGGCCTAAGAGGAGACTTGTGGATGTAGTGAAGGAGGACATGCAGGTGGTGGGTGTGACGGAGAAAGATGCAGAGGACAGGAAGACGTGGAAACAATTGATCTGCTGTGGCGACCCCTAACGGGAGCAGCCGAAAGATGAAGAAGAAGACAGGAGCTAAATGGATGGTTCAAAGGAAGGTTAATACTACAGAAAAAAGAATGCAAAGTTATTTTAAACTAACAAGAACAGATTTCTCCAACTTATTTTGAAATGTGAACAGAAATGTGAGCAAATCCCATGAAAAGCCAAAAAACGTAAACAACACACAACCCATATTTTACATCTATTCACTTACCTTGCAATGCAAATGCTTTGAGAATTTGTATATGTTGTGGTGAAATGTTTCCAGGTGAGTGTATATTCTACTAAGGTGCAAAGCAAGAAACTAACCAGAGATTTTGGACATTTTTTGGTTATTTTCCTGGTGACTGTAATGGAAGTGCAACAAGAATCCTTTCAGAGTCCAGACACGCTTTATCCTAGAGAGCACTGCACCCATGTGAGGTGATAGCTTTGTTTTCGCAGTAAAAATGATAGGCAAGTTGGTCGACAGGCTGATCTACAATTGGCTGTTGGAGTTGAGTGAGTAGAAGTTGGAAGCACTTCATCAGCTGTGTTGACAGGTAAACAGTGTCACACAAACCAACCAACCCAAGATCATCCAAGTGAAGTCAGCTGGTAACTTGAAACATGTAGTGGTTTAGCCACATGCTGCCAGAACTGAACTTGGGTCATTTCTTCTGAGTCCTCTTTACCTACAGCATAGTGAGGCACTAATGTGTGAAGGAGTAGCTAAAGCCATGCGGGTAGTTGAAGGAGTGGGAACGGATGGCAAGTCTCCCCTTTACTCACGCTGGATGTTCCCCTTGTTGCGCTTAACCATCCCTGCACCAAGTTGAGAGGTGGGGGAGGAAAATGACAGAGACATTACTCACCTACAAATTGGTAGCAAAGCTTGAAACTCACTTGACTGCATTTGGCTTCAGTAACATCTGGGCATACGCCCACATTCACATGTAGACACATTAATACCATTAATCCTGGCACATGCTGGCACCCTGAAAACCTTATTAGCAAAAGTATTAATATTGTTGGAATTTTATACTTTTGTCCTTAATTCTATAAAGGTTTATCTCTGTTTGTCTGTTTCTTCTTTATGCACAGCTTTGTTTTTCAAGGTCCTCTGGTCCTCTAAGTTAAAATGGAAAAAACTGGCTGTAAAACTCAACCCACAATTACTTCCACTGCATGTTTATGTAGCTTGCTGATGAGATGTACATGTGGTTTTCCCAAATGCACCCTGTCTGTGGGATGAAGATTTAATAGTGTCTGTGCCCGAAAAACTCAGAAATGCTTCACTCAGGACTGAGTGAAAAAAGACAAAGGCATGATACTCACCTGTGTAACCCTGGTTACAGTTGCATACCACCTGCCGGCTATGGGTGTCTTGATAACAGGAGGCAGCAAAGTGGCGTCCAGTTAAAGGGCCATCAGGACAAGGACACGGCCGGCACTGGCTCCCTGAACCCAGCAAGGGGTTTCCATAATAACCATTGGCACATCTAAGGAGGAAGGCACATCCAGCTTAACCACTAGTTTTAAAAAAACAGCACCCTCAATGATGTCAGCTGTAGGTATACACGGGGATTAAACAGCCATTTTTTGTAGGTAGTGGAAATCTACTCTGCATTCTGCCATCCAGCACTTCCCATAAAGGTCCAATCTTTTTTTAGCTCTGGAGACTGTGGAGGCCATGACAGGTATGTTACTTCACTCTGGTGTTCATGAAGTCACAACTGAATCCATTCAGGACAGTGTGCTGGAACATTATCATCTTGGAATATAGAACATCTTGACAGGACACACAACAAAAACACCTTACTTTATAATTTTATACAACCAAGATCTTAAGACTTTTCAGCAGCCCAGATATTTTTTAATCATTACAGTGCCGCCACTGCAACTACAACTCAAGACTGTTTGACAGAGGAGTTCATTCAGTTCTGTCGCCTTTCTCAACCCTCAAGTTTTGTGGTCTTAAGAAACTTCCTTCTTACATATCTGCTCGTTGTTGATCAGCTTTGAACTCTGAATAATATTTCTCCTCTCATGCAGTTTTTCATTATCAAAAACCACTTATCCAATGCAGAGTTGCAGAGCCTAACCCAGAAACATAGGGTTAGAGGCAGGGTACACCCTATCTGGGACACCAGTCCATCACAGGGTAATAACACATATTCACACAATACAGGCTCCACACACACATTTACCCATCAGAATTTAAACTGACAATCGGCTGATTATGAGTATGCACTCAAAGCCAGTCTTTTCTGCAGTCCATGAGTGTCTCATATCCAGTCTACATGTGACAGCAAGTCCTCACCTCTCACACTTGTCCCCTGCTGTGTTGTCCCTGCAGTCAATGCATCTGCCACTGCTCTGCTCACACTCTTTGGCATGCCCGTTACATTGGCAAGGTCTGCAGTTGGGGAAGCCAAAGTGCCCATGCTGGCAGCCATCACAACGCAAGCCAAAGGCACCAGGACGGCATAGGCACTGCCCAGTATGCTGTTCGCAGAAGTGGCTCCGTGAGCCCTCTGTGCTACAGCTACATGCTGTCAGTGGAGAAGGAGTGAAAATGTTTTGTGTGTGACACACTACTGGACTGCAGAGAAACAGCTCTCTCGACATACATGGTCACTTACGTTTACATCCGGCAGGACCAAAACCGTAAGTTCCTGGAGCACACTGGTCACAACGCCGTCCCACAATCTTGGGTTTACACTGACACTGACCCCCACGAGGGTTACACTCAGAGCTCACTGATCCCTGGGGGTCACAGTGGCAAGCTGAGGAAACAGAGAGGATCACATATCACAGGAGTTCTCTTTTACTAGCTGTCACACAACGGTTAGATTCCAACCTATAAAAACAAGATATACAGTACCTACTGTATGTGTGCGTGTGCTCGCATTACTTTTTCAGAAAGTATTCTAAATAGTGGGCAACAACTGGTCTGGAAAAGTTTGCTAATATTCTATTTTAACATCTATTATGTTTATTTGGACATACAAGAACTGGATAAGGGAAGGAAACTATGCAAGGAGTGCTACTGTGTCCTGTGGGCTCCCCAAAGACTACCAGCTCTTGGTGCACTCACGCAGAGCTCCATCGTTGATGATGGCAGACATGCTAGAGATCAGCTTGGCACACACATCACTGAGCTGTGGGCGGGACACAGCTTTGCCAGTCTCATGGCAGCGGTAGTGCTCAAAGCTCTGCTTGCGGGCAATGGAGCCAGGGTCACCAGCGATGAACATCTCCATGGAGTTATAGCGTGGCAACAGTGCAATCTATGTTATGGGAGTGAGAGAAATGACACGATAAAGCTGAACCATTTGATAAGTGTGAGGTATACTGGAAACAAAAAGCACAAGGCTCGGTAAGGTCGGGATTTTTACTGCACTGTGCTTACAGAGTCCACCAGGATGCTGGGGTTAGGAACATTTCTCCGTCCAGAGTAGTATCTAAATTCCAAGCGTAGGGTGTAGCTCACTCCCCTCTCCAGGCATACAGGCTGTGGCAGCACAACATACCTGTAACCATTACATTTGTATCACTCACCTGAAACATCACCACCAACCTGGACTGGTGAAAGGGAGGCATTAACAGTATATGTATAGCTGCTTATGATATAGTATGTTTCTGAACAGTCCCAACAGAGGCTGCAGACAGCGTTGGAACTGATCCAATGGCAGTTTTGAATGTAATATTGTATGAATGACAGCAGTTCATTTGTCAGCTGGTACTGATCATGTCATGAACCCATTTGATTGTGTTCTGATGATCTTGCAGTGGTCAAAATATGCACTGTTCTGATGATCTGATAACAGTACGTGTGTTGCCAGTGACCGGGTGTTGATAATGGAAGACGATAGCAGACTGATTTGACCTGGCTGTGGTGGGCAGTGACACAGAGAGCACATCATCTGCAGGGATGGTATTCCCACATGGGCTGCTGGTGGGGATTGGACCTGGTCGCAACACCGTAACACGAACCTCTTCCCAGTCCAAGAGCTAATGCAAGAAAATGTACAAATACACAAAATGGATACACATGGGTGTAAGGAAGAATTAAGGTTCATTTGGTTATGATTAAAACGTGTGCCTCTTCATAGCAAACAAGCTGGCATAGCACTCAGTAACAAAGCAGTGCTCTCTTGAAACATCACTGTACTGCCAAGTTTCAGTAATAACTGGGTTTATGGGTTAACTGCTTTAATAACCGTAAGAGTCTTACCCTGAATTGCTCCAGTACAAATTATTAACCTGTATAAGTAAGTAAATTATAGCCTAATTGTAATTTGCTTTGGCAAAAAGTATGACTAAATTTCAAAACATCTAAATGAATAAATACCTACTACACACACACACACACACACACACACACACACACACACACACAGAGCTATATTGTTGAACCTCAGTAATAATACTAGTGAATTGCTGAGTGTCAATAATTGGTATGTACCTGGGGCTCATAGCGAATCAACATATCATATTCCATTGAGTAAGGGATGTTGCTGATGAAGAACTCCAGGGTGCTACCCTCAGGAACCCGAGAAAATCCAGTACCAGTCCAGGTAACAGGATGGCCAGGCTGTATTACTCTCTCCTCCACACCACTCCCCTAATGGAATACACACACAGAAATAAACCCTGCAAATTAGATACTGTAAGGGAAGTTTTGCAAAGGACTTATGGGGATTCTGGGATGTAAACAAAGTAAATTAGTTTACATAGTAGTTAATTATAGTTTTGGGTACAGGGAGAGTAGATTGATAGGAATACAAAGCAAGGTAATAACAATGAGAAAGCTCAGAGAAAATAAAAATGTCAGTGTAAGGAAGCTAATGAGACCCATTGATTGTGCTGGCTTCAGAGCTTACCTGGCCCAGTTTTGAAAGCTCTGCCTCATAGGTGTAGTGATCCAAGGCCATGAAGAAGAAGCCAGACTCCACATGGTTGCACTGGCGCCCCATCATGTGACTGCGGCAGCGACACTGGCCGGTTTCCATGGAGCAGCTGAGGACAGACAGCTGTGTTGATACGGGCGCTTACAAAACATATAGCCATACGTATACACATTCACCCAGAAACTGAAAATCAAAATTGCAGATGCAGAATTGGCTACTACATCAACTCAGTTCTCAGATATATTGCTACTGGAATTGAAGGACTTGCTTGTTATATCTATCCATCCATCCACTATAATGGTCATCCAAAGCTTAATATGTACAGCTGTATATTTCACAGTTTATAATTTAGCTGAGAATTGCACAGTCACTCAACAGGCAGCAATCAAGAACCTGAGTTTGGGCATGGGTTCTAATACTTTTCGGGATGTGTAGTGTTTGCATGTTTTCCCTGTGTATACATGGTTTTCCAAAGACATGAACTTCAGGTTAACTGGCCACACTAACTTTCCCATAGTGTGCTTTGTGTTTTTGTGTTTGTGGCCACCCTGTAATAGACTGGCATCCCATCCAGGGGTAGTTTCATAGCCTAGTGCCCTATGATTCCAGGATAGGCTCTGGACTACCATGACTCTGCTCAGGATAAAGCAGTTAACAACGTTGAATAGATTTCAACAGATTTTAAAGTTGCAGTAAATCTTTGCAAAGAATAAAAATGAACATACTGATTGTCTGTGGCTCCACCCACATCACAATCACACTCTCGGCAGCCGTTCAGATCATGACTTAGAGCCCAGTGTTCTGGCTAGACAGGGAGAGAACAGAGACAGACAGCTGTCAGAACTCAAGGGGCAAACCACAGAGAGCACCCCCAGTGCACCTGAGCAACTGAAGTGAAATAATTCATTAATAACATTATGATATTTTGCAGCTATATGTCTGATATAGAAGGCAAGAAATTTTTTTAAATATTTAAGGTTTCATGTGTATTGACTTGACATTTTTGTGCACTGATACATTTTTTGAAGAAAAAAAACTATTTCCCCAATTCCACCTCAGCACAGCTTTTTGTGGCTCTGCTTGAGACACAGCAGTCAATTTAGAGCAGGTGTAAATAAAGACTGCAAAGAAAGCTTTGGATTTCAGAACTAAATTTAGACAACGAACTCTACTGTGGCACCCACATTCCAAGATACTATTCCTGGCCAAGACAGGAACCAGTGGCTTTGCAGAGAGATGACTGACCAAAGGCCTTTCATGCCCTAGATACAGCTTGCCTTTGTGAGAAATCCTTATATCTATAAAGCACAATCTCTGTTCATCCATCTGTTTGTTCTTTATACACAGCTTTGTTTTTCCAGCCACAGACTGAAATTTTTCACATACAGTAAGTACTTCTCACCCTAAGCTAAATTTTTTTTGCATAGTTCATTAAACTCCAAAAAAGGCTACCTACTAGCTTGAACATTTTAAATTCAGTCTCTTAAAAGGCTTGGAGAAGTTAGAATAGTGATGTACAGTGATGTACATACAGAACATAATAATGTCATATGCATAGAATACATATATGGCGCTGATGAATTTTCTTACCCCTCCCTCCACACACACAGTGATATATATACCTTTTTTATTACTGTGCATATCATTACAGCCAGCTCTCACTTTACCAGGTACATGTTTGACCAAAGGAGCCAGTCACTGTTATATGTGTGCCATCAAAAATGTAAACATGAATAAGAAATTGTATATGACACATACAAGGCACTGCACACATTAATGACTTGACTGTGACCAGTGTGCACACCACACTCTGAAGCATTTATGTGTTCAGCACCAACAATACTTACGTACCAAATACAACCACTTTAAGGGTAAAACAGTTTGGTGATATGCAATATGTTATTACTTTTTACTTTTCCACCACTATACCTTTTTGACACAGGCAGCACAGGATAACACAGCTAGCAATGTATAACACATACACAGTATATAACATTACAGATATGCACAAAATCATAAACTACAGCTAATTTTGGGGATTGTGTCATAAATTTTATGCTTATATTTACATTGTAACAGAAACACTTTTTGGGGAGAGTGACTGCATTGTGTGTTAAGGTGGAGACTTGATGATAGAGAGCAGATAGGACAGTAATTAATAAAGTAGATTTAAGACACCAAGCATGTTGGGTACAGTTTCTCTAGTACCTGGGTAAAATAGCACATGGAAAGCCACTTACTGCATGGGCAATTATTGTGCGTTCTGATTTTTATTGGAACAACAAATGGAATGAAGAGGTGATAAGAAATCTCACCAGGCACTGACTACAGCTTCGTCCAGTCACCAGCCTCTTGCAGAAACAATCTCCACTCACGGGGTCGCACTGCGGGTCCTCCGAAATGGTGCCCCTAGGGTCACACTGGCAGACTGGAGGTCAGGATGAGAGCATAGGAACCCACAGTGACTTACATCTTTCAAGGTTCAGGGGACAACATAGATTTCGTGCCTCATTTTATACACATTGTCCCTAAAAGGAAAGGTGCCACTGAGGGCCTCTCACCCTGAGAATAGTTAGAGATTATGTAATGGTTTTCTATAACCACCCTCCCATCCATGGATCCATCCCACCAGGGATGCACTCACGCTGGCAGCCACGGGGGTTATCCGCACTTAGGCCAAAAAAGCCAGACTTGCACTTGTCACAACGCTGGCCCTCCACATGATCTTTGCAGCGGCACTGTCCGGCAATCATGCCAAGAGCAGGGTCATTATGCACATCACAGATGCCGCCATTTAATGACCCATCAGGGTCACAGTCACAGGCTAGTGAAAAAAGTGGGGACCAAGTTGATTAAACTCAGGAACTCAAACATACAAATGTATGCATATATGGCAAATGCCAAATGGAAGAACAAAGCAGATATTGGCCATTCAGATGCTCACCAATGCATACAGCTGGATCTCGGATGTCCCTGCCAGGGTCCTGATAGTAGAAGGGCTTGCACATCTCACAGTTTCGGCCCAGGGTGTTATGAAGGCAACTGTCACACACGCCACCACTCATATTTCCAGTGGCCAGGTATACAGCCATGTCAAAGTGGCACTGATTTGAGTGGCCATTACAGTTGCACTCTAAGCATAAGGATATGTTAGTTAGCAAGCTGAATGACGTATGTTGTCTATCAGTTCAGGTTTAGAGTGCAAAAAGAACAATTACTTAAATCTAAAATGCTCCATTGCAATTAGCCTAAAGAAAATTTGAAAAAACAAGAGGCATTTCATTGGTCACATACTTCTGCAGGCATTGGTGTTCCTGCCCTTGGCAGGCCTCCAGGGTATGTCATTGTAGAAGTCATCACATTGCTCACAATTGAGCCCCTTTGTGTGGTGCTTGCAGACACACCTCCCATGCACCTGAGGATGCAATATTACAGTTAGAAAACCTTGGTAATGGGAGTTTGTGAAGCAGAATGAAATGCTTACCACTGATTTAATTTCAGTAAAAAAACCATCTTGTATTTAAAAGTATATTTATTGTATTTTGTGTTTTAACGTCTTTGGCCACACACCATGCCTTCAATGTCGCCTCTGATGCCATCGATGGGTGCACACTCTGATGCATGGCCATAACAGAAGCAGTTCCCTCGTACCACCAGCTCGTACATGGCATAGTAGTACTTCTCCTTGATCTCCACACGCGAGTCCAGCAGGTTGTCCCCCAGTGTGTGTAGCTTGGTGAAGTTCACGCGCAGGTTGGTGATCTTTAGTTGGTCTACAGAACAGAGGGTGGTGATCTTTAAAACCTTATTATGACCAGCTGAACTTCATTTTTAAAAAAGTTGACACAAACTGCCTGCTTCTACTAACTTGTTTTCAGTTACCTTGGATACATATTAACCTTATTTTTACACATGTAATTAAAAAGGTATTTTATCTGATCAAAGATCTAACAGGCCAGATGCTAATATAAGCCCTTAATATCAGAATCCCACAGTCATAGTTCTTGGTGTTCCAGCTGACCCAAAAATCAGGTCCTGATAGACTGGAGGAACAGTCCCACCCACTCCACCCATCACCTCTGACCAAAGGGAAGTCCCCCCACCCCTAGAGTTCCTGAGGGTAGCTATGGCCGGGAGGAAATGGCAGCCAGCCATCTGTAGCAGACCTCTGCCTCCTTGCCCCTCCATGGATCATTTCACTTCACTTCAAGGATGATGAAAACTGCACATGTATTATATATGCACAGGCACACATACATAAAGGACTACTACTGTGTGCATATTCAGTGGGTCCAGAGTAAATCACTTTCAGTAGCATCCGACTCAATAACTTTGGACTGTCACAGTCCAGCTGCTCACCTCCCACCACACAGATCCGTGTTGGCCTCAGAGGCCTGCAGAACAATCAATACTTCCTCACAACTAACACATGTTAAACTGGATCCTTCTGAGCATGCAAGAGTGCAGTCACACATCTCTTATAAGTCACCATAATTTATTTGTGTAATAAGACAGTCTAGTACTACATTTATTTAGTGCTTACGCTATGAAATACTGCACATATTTCCACTTTGAAGCTGGATGAATGTGAAAGGGCTGCAGAAGGGATTCCTGTACTTAAGATGAAGAGGAGCGTGGGAGTAAGAAAAACAGAAGGAGAGAGCCAAAGAGCAAGAGATGCAAACAGTGCACTGTTCACATGGCACACAGCAGAGTAAACCTTATAAGTTATCCCAGGTTTTATGATCTGGATCTATCCTTTCCTCACAGAAGAGCCCTGTTCTCAAGACCTTAACTGCTGAAATCATCAGTATCCCTCTCATTACAGGGAGGGCACTGAACTGTTTCACTGTACCATAGAAAAAACAGCCATGGTGAGGGGGCAGTAATAAGTGAGACACACTTTTATGCAGTTTAATGGAAGGAAATTCAATACAGTGGATGTAATGTGAGAAAAACAGTAGAAGAGGGCAAACATTTTATGTACAACATTCTATCGTCAAAAACTGTTAGCATGTGTAATATTTTCATGATATTAAGCTTTACAGCAGTGTTACGATGTTGCTGTCACTGTCACTATAACTGTGAAAATGAGAAACAACTGTCAGTGTGTTTAAAGTCACACAGTACCGTTGCCAGTTTGAAAAAACTTGATAGCATTTTTGCAATTGTTGCTCTTCTCAGAGTCCCAAGGCCAAATCATAATATATTCAGTTTAACTCAGCATAGTATTTCTGAGTCATTACCAGCAACTTAGGAGTGCTGCCAAGGGGGGATCATTTTTCCCCCATGTCTTTGGCATGGATTTGAACCCTAGACTAAACAAAGGTTTTAATATTATGTGACTGTGTGCATTAAAACTAAGAGCTACTTTTCTTTTGTTTCTTCGTTGTGTTATGCTATGTGCTATGCAAGAGTATTCTACGGACTCTCCAAAATGATGCATTCGTTTCTGATATTTTTATCACAGCAGCTGCAAAGGTGTTCAGTTGTACATATTCTCCGTCCTTTAGATTCCCCACCAACCTTTAAAGTCCTGATTTTTGGAGTATATGCAGTAGTTCATTCTCCTTCATGTAACACATCAGTTCTCTGGTATACCATTTACCATCCACTGACACGTTGTCATTCAAAGTGAGAAAAACACAACATGTAAAATAGTCATCAACATCATTTTGTGGCCCACTCTGTTGTGGCTGAGATGTGCTGTAGGGCAGCTGGGAAAAGACTCTTAACTTGGAAACATGAGTGCTATGCCAGTCAAAATAAAAGGCAGTGTTTGTTCGGGAGAAAGCAGCCGTTTTCTCCATATCTCAATCCCACATTAACAAGCCCTTTAACTGCTACTGGTGTCTCTATGTATATTAGGTACTCATCAGTTGTTAATTCATTGGGCAGTAGTGGTTAAAAACTAATTTTTAACAAGAAAGTTGTTGATTCAAGTCACAGGATAGTCTTGCCGCAGTATGCTAGTGTAAAGTAATTTACCTCAATTGCTCTCACATGCTTCGGAACAGTATAATAAAGTAAATTTTTTAAAGCACAAATATAAAGTACGAGTAAATAAAAAACATTTAATTTTTAAAATAAAAAAATAATTTTGGATAAAAAGATGAATCCAAGAAATATAATCATAAATACAATTTGTTTATTATTTCGTTATTTAAGTGATTTTTATGTATATATAGTGACTTTTGGTAATTTATGCATTTAAACAACCAAGTGTTTTACTGAACTAATTCAGAGGCAGGAAATGCTTGAGCACAATGTTAGAGCAGCACCATGGGTGACATTTTAGTCACCAATCTATAAGTTCCACATCCTTATATACTATATCATACTATGCAGTTTGGAACATGTAAGGTTTATGTAATGCCACTTTCAGAGAATTAAAAGAATCACATTTTTCTGACTTCTGGCTTTCACCTTGAACAATTTCATCAGTTTGGTTCATATCATCACCTGTACTGAAGCAAGGGTGGACAAAGGTCACTCACTCTGAATGCTGGGACTGTAAGGGTCTTCTATCCTAATGGCTGGGTCTAGAACTCTGTAGATCACCTAAAAAGGAAGAAAACTGCATGATTAAACAGTGACTAAATTAGACAAACAAAAATACAGGAAAGTTGGAAAGATGGATCAGCAGCTCCCCAGGTCTGTCCCACCTCCCCCTCAGTGGAGGGCTCGATGTCCGAGTAACGCGATTCACAGATGACATCATCCACCTTGCGTAATGGCCCCTGTGACACCCCAGGGAAAATGGCACCACAATTGTAGGCGAAGTAGCGGTACACCTGCCAGGTGCGACCAAAGTCTGCAGAGCGCTCGATTAACATGGCTGCTGGCCGGAAAGTCTGAGATAACATAAAGCAAATGTTAGGCAGTTAGGTCGTGCATTTTTGTGACAAAAAAAAAAAAATGAATCTAATGACGGTAAAGTCATAGTCTATCTCATGTTAGCAGTTTTTAAATCCATCAACAAAGGACATTCATATCTGAGATAAGTTTAGCTGTATGAGGCAATAGAAATAAAATTTTGGATAAATTTGGATTACGTTACATGTTGTTCCAACGCAATTAATACATTTTTAAAAAATCACAAATTGTATGTGTTTTTGGAAAAACAGTTACAACCCAAATAGTGTGAACAGCCGCTTTACATCACATGGACAGAAACCTACATTTCCTTCTACTTCCCATGATGCTCACCTTAAAGGTCATGATGAGATGAGTGAAGTGGAACTCCGCTTCCAGGTCCAGCTGAATGTTGACTTCCGACTTCCCTGAAGAAAACAGACCCCATTATGGGAACAGAAATGCTCAGCGCAGTGCACTCAGTATTGTAAAGTTTCTGTGCAGGAAGTTGCCGAAAAAAAGCATACAAAAAAAGAACTGACATATTTGAGGTAACATATCGGTGCACTTGAAGGTCACCAGTTAGAGCCATATTAACCCCTACTGGTGTATCAAGGTGTTGCTAATAATACAGTTTTCATTACCAATAATCATGGTAATTACGCTGCAGCAACTGACATCAGTGGCTATACCCTGTATCTTACCTCATGCTTCTAGAATAGACTCGGGACCACAAAGAATCTGCACTGCACAAGCATTTACTGATATTGGATGATAATGCCAGTTTTTACAATATATACACTCAATATACACTGCCCAGCCAAAAAAAAAAAAAAAAAAAGTCGCCACCTGGATTTAACTTAGTGTTGTGATATGGGGTTGCTTCAGTTGGTCAGGTCTAGGTTCAGCAATGTTATGTGCCCGAAAAATGTGGTCAGTTGACTACCTGAATATACTGAATGACCAAGTTTTTCCATCAATGGATTTTTTCTTCCAAGATGACAATGCCAGGATTCATGGGGCTCAAACTGTGAAAGAGTGGTTCAGGGACCATGAGACATCATTTTTACACATGGATTGGCCACCACAGAGTCCAGACCTTAACCCCATTGAGAATCTTTGGGATGTGCTGGCGAAGACTTTATGCAGTGGTCCGATTCTCCCATCATCAATACAAGAGCTTGGTGAAAAATTAATGCAACTCTGGACAGAAATAAATGTTGTGACATTGCATAAGCTTATCGAAACGATGCCATGGCAAAAGCGTGCCGTAATCAAACCTAAAGGCAGTCCAACCAAATATTGGAGTGCGACTTTTTTTTTTGGCCGGGTAGTAAATGTTCAGTTGCACATTTTCCAGAACAATGAAAATAGAGCAATCAAAAGAAGGAGTAGACTAGTCTGATGCTGATAATGACAACTGCAGATGACAAGAAAAGAGAATGGTGCGCAGACTTTTGGAGTGAACACTAGCTGCCCCAGATCTCATGGCAAAATGAGATGCCTTGCAATTATGACTCCTCACATGTTCTTCAACTTGTCTCTCAACTTTGTGTCCCCTGTGAGCAATGTTAGTCAATTTGAAACATTTGCTTCTTATCACAGGTCTGCCAGGGATATTTTGCTTAAATACAAGAGTGGATCTCTGTTTCTGTGCTCTCCTCACTGCACATGTGGGTCAGCAGAGCATTCTCTTTACGGCAGAATGCTTCAAAACCAGCTTATAAACAACAAGAAACCCAGAGGGAGAAACAGCAGTCAACTCACTGGAAAACTGCACTTTCTTTCTTTAACGAAAGACTCTGATTAAGATCACAGCCTCATCTTCCTCAAGGCTTTGTTGCTGGCTCTGTGCTTCAAAGATTAAGGCCAGGAAGCCAAATAAAGTAAGAATACAAAGATATTAAGAACCCTTCTCTTGTTTACCCTTGCAACACAGTAAGCTGGCTTTACCAGATGGAACATCCTGTCATTGAACAGCTATGGTGACATCAGTGTAAAGTCATAACAATAGACTATGTCCAAAACCAAAAGTAGGGGATATAAGAGATAGAGAAGATGGTAATATCTGATACTTTAAGCAAAGATGCAGGAGCTGCAGGCAGCAATAAGCATAGTAACAGTCATGAACTGTGCTTAGAACATGACTCATCACACAGAGTTAAACGGGAAGGAAAGGCAAGGCATGATGGGCCAAGGGGGACCCTGGGGGTCAAGTTGGCTCCTGAATAGCCTTCTGTTTTTTCCACCATAGCCTTTGTATTTTTACAACTGACGGGCGGAATCATTAAGAGCAAGAACACAACCCCACCCAAAAAATAGTGTGGACTGACTCCTTGGCAAAAACAGCATGAGGTCTCAATTCTCCTTAAAGCACCCTGGGATGAAGCTGTTTGCTCGTACACAATGCTTGAATTGAAGCGTGGCAGTGAAGGCCAGTAGTGCCCCAACCCTTGACCTGGACAAGACAAGGGAGCTGCTACAAATATAACTCCAAATCCATGGTTAACCCTCGTGCTGAACAAAAGCACCGCTGTTTAGAAGACGGAGATTTGTTCTAAGCCAGAAATTAAATGGAAATGGTTTAAAAATACTTTTGCCATTTTCCATACGTCAGATTTTATTCACTGTTGTACATGCTGAATCAGGATGTAGTTTCTAATCAGAACAAGAACCTTAGGGTAGCTGCTTCAGATTTGAACAAGCGCCAAAATTTATAATCAGGTGGTGTAATTATATGCCACAGGCTAACGGAGCTGCCTGATGAAGCAGGGCAGTTGTCAGGGAGGCAACATCTGACATCACAGGGCTTTTCCCCTGCATTTTGTTTCTTTGCTTGCCAAAATGAAGCTCAACCTGTAATTATCAACATCTGTG
This sequence comes from Heterotis niloticus, assembly GCA_018136845.1. Lineage (NCBI taxonomy): Eukaryota > Metazoa > Chordata > Actinopteri > Osteoglossiformes > Osteoglossidae > Heterotis > Heterotis niloticus. Next base: position 16,372,265 of record CM030898.1, read on the forward strand.
CAGCCAGCTTCACTCACAAACCAGTTCCTCTAACACCAGCATGCTGTACACAAGATCACCATGGGCCTTTGAAGGTGATCCAGACCTGACCCACCACAGGCCTCCTGTGGTCCATGGGTCAGGGAGAGAACAGCAATGTCAAAATCTTTCCGTAGGGCTGTTACATTTTTCGTCACCTTAGCTTCTCAAAGTGATCAAGTACTTTAACACTTTCACAAAGCTAAAATTAGAGATCTTTCCTACTGCTGAGTACTGAAACAGCCCTATGATATAGACTTGTGAGCTTAAGGTTATTTAAATTCCTGCTCTTGTACCTTTGAATAGGTTGTTCAACCTGAACAATTCGAGGTGCATAAAAACTGTAACACTGGTAACTAATCAGTCATAAGTCCTAAGGAACCTTGCCTATAGGAAGAAATTCAGCTGAGTATGGCTAACTATCTGTAATTTGCTGTTAGCAAAATTTCCATATTCAATTGCAAAAAAAAATTTTATTTTTATTATTTTTTTTTTTTTAAATATAACTTACCTTCTAGGATTGTCACTCAGGGCCCTTTCTATCCATTCATCTAACTATTATCATTAACAAGTTTATCTTGGACAGTGATCCGACAGTCAGAAGTCTATTCTGGAATCATAGGGCACAAGGCTATGAAAATACCTTTGGACAGAACGACAGTGTATCACAGGGTGACTATTAAGGGCAAAAATTTACAGTATGTATGATTAATTTGTTCCATATCAACAAACTTTTTTCATTTCTTCAGAAAATGTAGCTATACAGCACATTGTGACAACTTCACTATACAATCTGTAGATCGTAAATGTATCAGGCAGACACCAGAAAAGGGAGACTCACCGTTCTCAGACTGCCACCAGGACTTCTTGCGGTGCGGCTTAAAGGTAGTGATGACATTCTCAATGCGATGACTAATTGTGTTATAATTTGGATCATAGGGCCTACGTGAGTCACATTGGAAACACTTCTTCTCATCCTGTCAAGAGACAGAGGGCAAGTACAGAAAACACAAAAAGAGTGATATCTTTTTCAATTTCAATTACTTATGTGCTATAATACAATTTTATTGTGCAAGGAACTGCTACATGCTTTTCATTGTGTAATTCTGAAAATGTCTTTTTAAGGTTGATGTGGCATTTCATGAAAATTTAATGTTAATTTTATGGGTGACTGGATCTACCCAATAATATTAAAGTTTCAAAAGGGCATACTGAATAAAATCACGCACACTCCCACTATTACTCAAATGAACTGAACCACTGCTACTTCTTACATAAAAACATTTATTTTTTTGTTTAATTGGGCATATGATTATTTACATTTTTCAAACCTACTTGTAATTTCAGGCCCTTGAATATAATAAGCTGTTTTACTGGCATGTGCCGTTTGCTGCCTAAAAAGACCTGATTCTGGCACTGAGATGCATCAAAGAAATTGCTTGCCTGCAGGTGACTGACAATACAGTAAGGCTCCTTTCTTCGCAGGCCACAGGTGGATGAGGCCTTCAAGTTCTTCTCTCTGCCCACCAGCAGGTCTCCAGTTGCCGGGTAACAGCTGCCATGAGTACAACCATGGGGCTGGTCTGGCTCTTGGGCCAAAGAGCCAAGCAGACCTGCTGAACAGCAAGCACAAGAGATGGAGGAAGAGGATAAACACAATGTGTGACAAACATTGGTAATAAATTGTTTAGAAGTTCACAGGTATGCGGTGACCTTTCATCCCTTTACCAAAACAAAAAAGTGCTACAAGAATAACCAGAAGTAAATAAAAATGGACAATTTCCTCCCACAATTCACAAGAGCTTACCAAAAGTGAAAATCAAAAAGCATTTAGTTGTCACATACATGGTTACCAAGTATACCATGTAGTGAAATGCGCCCTGATTCAACAAGAGACTGTGTGTGGTTCCATTTCATGAGTAACAAACAACCAAACATCGAGAAAATGACAAACAACAAATAGATAAGTAAATAAATAAATTATCTTGTTATTATCTAGCGATTCTAATTTCAGAAGATAAATACTTGCATTTAAGCATTTGCCCAAACATATTATAATAATCTCTAATAACCACACTCTAATACATTCAGCTCCTGAAATGGAATTGGTGTATGTTTGACTGATTAAATGAGTGGGTGTTTGCCCTGATGTCTCTTCACTAGTGTACTCTGTTTTATGTCCTGTGATTCTGGGGTAGGTTTCAGAACATCACAACCAAGCAATCCAGTGATAATGGATGGAAAGACTAATGGATGGCTGTGACATTTTTGAAATTAAAGAACCTAATAAACCATCACCCATTATATACACTATATAGCCAAAAGTATGCGGACACCTGAGCATCACTCTCATATGTGCTTGTTGAACATCCCATTCCAAACCCATGGGCATTAATATGGAGGTGTTCCCCCTTTTTTGCTTTAACAGCCTCCACTCTCCAGGGAAGGCTTTCCACCAAATTTTTGAGTGCAGCTGTGGGAATTTGTGCCAATTCAGCCACAAGAACATCAGTGAGGTCAGGGATCGATATCGGGTGAGAAGGCCTGGCTCGCAGTCAGCGTTCCGGTTCATCCCAAAGGTGTTCAGCGGAGTTGAGGTCAGGGCTCTGTGCAGCCCCTGAGCAAACCGTGTGTTTACGGAGTTTGCTTTGTGCACAGGGAGGGGGTACATTTGTGGTTGGCCAGGAAAGGAGCTTCCCCATACTGTGGCCACAAAGCTGGAAGCATAAAATTGTTTACAATGTGTTTGTATGCTTTATGTGCACAGGTGAATCAACCCTATTCAAAAATTAAAATGGGTGTCCAGATACTTTTGGCTATATAGAGTATAATGAAATTAATATAAACAGTAGCATTTTTCTCCTGTCTGAGAATGTTTGTCCAGCTGCTGAAAAACACACCTGGGTTTTCTAGTTACAATGAAAAGTCCAAGAGTCCTTCAACACACCAGCTGCTCTTTGTCTCCACTTCACCACTTGCCAACAAACTCTCCCATCCCCATCCTGATTTTTTTGTTTGAAGCTATAAACTATGAACTTCATAGCAGACCAAAACAGTCTCTTTCAGTGAAGAGATATCATCCATCCGAATTGCTCTGACATGTTAAAATAAGGGATAAAGCTAAAGTAATATAAAGTTATTTTTTGAAAAATTCTAATTCAAAGTATTACTTTTTTCAGCCAACTTCTTATATACTATGTATACTATAAGTGGTGAGGAAAAAAGGACACACTATCCTGAGACCCTCATAATGCCTGCCAGCATGACTGTCCAGAAAATCTGTCCCAAAATCTCAACATTATGGTAATGCAGCAACAGATGTGAGACCATTTTGTGTGTGTGTGAGAGAGAGAGAGAGAGAGAGAGAGAGAGAGAGAGAGAGAGAGAGTATGTACAGCACACAACTACGCACAGATCAGCTGTACAGACAGAGCCTGTCTGGTTCAGAGAGCAGCACAGAAAGATGAAGACCAGCCTAAGAGGTTGTCTTCAAAATAAACTTTTAAGCAGCAATAAGCCCAACATTCCAGTCATCATCCAAAAATAAAGCAATGGGAACTGCTACAGATGGGGGTGTGAGGGATTTGGACTATGTTAAATTATATTCTTGATATAACTGTATTTCTATCACCAATTTATTTGGTGAAGAGTCCCACAGCCAGACCTTCAGAACATGTCAACCACCCCCATATAGCAAGTTAACGTGAGCAGAAAGCATTGTTTCAGTTCCTACCAGGTGTCCCAATGAGCAAACTCCAGGCACGGGGCATCATCAGGGCACAGAATTGCATTCATACACCATGACCTGCCTTCCTTCACCCATAAACACTTATGATTAAACCTGCTGCCTCTACCCTACAGTTATCAATTGTACAAACTTTATAAAAAGATTTTTTGTTTTTTTATGGTCAAAAAGAATATGGATCAGAATGGGCAACAGGGAGAGCAGAAGGGGGATACAAAGACTATAATGGTAATACTGTACAATTTTGTAGTATTTAATGTGTTACTTCTATTTACCTGTCCATCCCTAGATTTTTTGATTTGACTCGAGTAGCACTGGATAACTCCGGTAGTGACCTTTAACAATGATTTCATTGCATTCATCTTCTTGCCTATAAATATCTGTTAGTCATAATGCTGGAGTGCAAGAGAGCCTTTTTTTCTTTTATTTTCAAATGATGAACAGTTGGATTACTGTAATATTGTTCAGGCTAAGTACTTATTTCAGTATACAGACAGCACAGCGATTCACTTGTGCATGATGAGTTTCTTCCCAAAAGATAGCAGCCTCTGTGCCAGTGATATTATCTCCACCCCAGAGAAGTGTTATGTTAGCTCCTTTCCTGTTACTAGAAAGCTCCCATGGTGATTCGGGCACAGTGTGGGGGCCCTGTAATCGGACACCAATCACCAAACCCGCCATGATAATTTCCACTTTCTCTGCAACTGTACCACAGTCCAGAAGAGTCAGGAAAGAAAAGAAAAAAAAAGAAAAAAAAAAAACACGATAACAGAAGCAAATGGGCTGAGAGGCACAGCTGTTGGGTAAAACTTTTCCTTCCTTGGTTTGGTATGAGAGAGGGAGAGAAGTGCTCTGCAGAGGCAGGAAGATGACCTTCCCTGCACACACAGCCTTTGTTGAAACAGTGAGAAAACTCATCCAGGCGCAACACGATAGCTATTTTGGTTGCTGAAGCACACTGAAAGGGGGCCTGTTCTATGGTGAAATTTGGGCCCCTCCGCAATCTTTTATCCAGTCTCTCTCTGACAAGAAGATCTCAGTGACATTCAATATCCCTTGTCCCCAGGGCTGCAGGAGCTGCTGTCACACTTTTTCCATCTCTCATTTCACTACAACCATTGCAAATTGTGCTGGGCTGCTGACACACAAGTGTAAGGAAAGCTTAAAAAAAAACCCTTCATGTGGTCTTCATCCTTTCACGGTCCCCAGTGTTGTTCTTCACTTTTGTAATGACTTCCCTCTGTCATCAGTGGGTGGGTAACAAACACAACAAACTTCAAATTTTAAACTTCATTGGCCACACTGCAACAGAAGCAAGTCTGCTCTCTCTGACAGACCTCTTCCCTGCCCAGCATGTCCAAACACCTGTCAGTCACTCCTCTTACCCCTACATGGAGGAGAGGGCAGGAATGTGGCTGGCAACTGGATCACATCAGGAGAAATACTCTGGGGTTAATAAATCTCTGCTACAGGGAGTTCTCTGCAAAATTTGGAAACATCTTTCTCAGCTATTTTGTCCAATCTCCACTATGCACTGCAGTTGATGTTAGTTACCTCTAAACTGATGCCTAAGTTGAACAGGCCAGTCTGTGTATCACAGTGCAAAAAACTTCATCAGAAAACACAGGACATGACTTCCTGCTGACTTAACTGGAAAAGGTTTCCAAAGGTTTTCATTTATTCCTGCTGTTTCATTTCTGTAAAAAATAAATAAATAAATAAATAAATAAATAAATAAAAAGGGCATGGTGCTTACTTTCATACATGCAAAACCAACATTCAGGATGAAATCATTTCCACACATTGCTAAACTCTGCTTGTACAACAAACTGCCAGATCTCTTTGTGTTGGCAGCAAAAACAACTGCAATGGGCTCAGACAGAAGCCTTCCCAGCATCCTTGCTTGCCTGTGGGCTGAACGGCTCGACTAATCTCCCAGTCAGTACAGGAGCTGGGGCTTGAGGGCTACACAAAGAGCAGTTCTTTGTGGAGTGGCTCACCCAGTGGTATGTATGCTTATTAGAGCCGCCACTTGGCCAGGCAACGTTTGACAGAATAGGATTAATAATACTCTGGCTGTCAGCTTTATTAGCTGGAATCCCAGAGTTTTCTTTCCATACTTGTTTGGTTTCCACAAAATTTTTCATATCAGCACTTTTGAGGAGAGGCCCTTGACTGGGAGCATCTCTACCCACTCTTCAAACAGCTAACTTTACATCTTATTTAAAATCAAGAAGATGGCAATGTTATATCATGATGACATCCTGGAGGCCAGGTGACACAGCGAAGATCGCTGGAACACAATATGGCACACTTCCTAAATGTGCAGAATAAGAAAGGAAAAAAGAAACAAGCAAAATGTACATGTGGCAGTAAACTTACATTTAAAACAACTGTTAAAACTGCAATAAGGTTCATGTACTTTTATACTAAGATTATCTACATTAAAAATGTTATCATCAAGGGTTTACTAGGTATTCATTATGTTACAAAATATCAATTTAAAAACAATATCTCAATTCCTACTTTGTGTAAACAGTTAGTACCGCAGATGTACAGGCGCAACATATAATATTAAAAAGAATAAATTAAACACATTTTAATGTTACCAGTTCTGTTTTACTGCACCACAAACTGTAGATTGGAAAGCATTTTTTCTAAACCATTCTGATGCTTAAAGTTTGACAAATTTGCACAGTGTTTATTAAGGAGAAATACATCTGCATAAAACTTTTTAGTTCAAATGACTTTTAAACTTTCCTCTTTCCAACCTCCCCCACACCTATGAGAGTATGGTATCCCTTCCCTCTTTTCTCTCACTCCCTCCCACCTCTTTTTCCTTGTAGGAATCCTGGGAATTTCACTGGGATTTGTGAATCCTTGCAGATCAGTCAGTCAGATCTGGGTCAGAAAGTGTGGAGGCCATTAGTGTAGACTTCTGTCCTTCATCAAACAGGGGGTTAAAGAACAACACCCCAGGAACATACAGCAAGGTTCACAGCATCAATACGGATATCTATGCGAGAAGACTTTTGGGCGTAAGAATGATAATCAGATGAAAAAACAGTCATAATACATTTTATTTATATGTGGCTGTATTGTTCATTAAACTTTACATATGATGTACAATGAACTGTTAGCTATAGTACATCATGGAAAGTTAAAAAGCTGACCAAAAAAAAAAAAAACCTTCTTCCAAGTGAGCAGAGATAACAGGAATCCACAGGCATAAGGAATGGGTGCACCTTTGATATGTTCTTTCCGATTATCTTTCAGTTAAGCACCTATAAGAATTAAGGAGTGGGCAGGTAGATTTGTTGAGATCCACTTCCACATGATTTCAACAGATATTAGTGGACTAATACAGTCCAAAAAAAAAAATTCAGTAGGAGCACTCTCTACTCACTAGGCATTGTTTTTTAGTAATCTGAGGAAGGGGAGGCACTGATGTTTCTAAACACGGCAGGAAATACAATGTGGATGTTGGGATACATCCTCCACCTTACAGACACCCTTGATCAAGCAGAAAAGCAGACAGCTGTGCAATGCATGGTCCCAGCTGCTTGTAACTTGGGATTTGGGGGTAGGGGGATGTAGGAGAAAGCTGGGGGATGGGTTGGAAGGGCTGACTGAAAGATTAGGAGAGATGACAGAATTGAAAAATGAAGCAAGAAACCATCTGTCCCTCAGTAGTTACAGGTTTATTACTTTAATACACACCATGGGAAGTTTTTGCTTGTCTCTGCCAATATGTTTGTACACCAATCATTTTCACAGCCTGAATGTATAACACTGTCACATGCAGGAAGGCAGATATGGGATTCTAGGAGTACAACTTCTAAATGAAACAGCACAGTCACCAAATCTGCAATGCAATAAATAGCAGTCCCCTTGAGACCAAGATTATGGAGGCATCAAAGATAGCACAGGTGTACATGCAGCTGTCACCAGGCACCAGTGTGCAGTGCCAGTCTGTCTGCCCTGCTGTGGAACGTGCTCCCCTCACTTTCACAAGAAATCCCTGGCCTTCAGGCAAATCCCTTTCATCTCCACTCCCACACACAAACAAACCTGCTCCTGCCCCTCCCTTGGCATGCAGCACATTTACTGCCCACTGTTCTGGAGTTTTAGAACCTTGAGGCTCAAACTCAAGCTCAACCCCACTGCTGTCTGAGCAGTTGACCTCCTGTTTCTCTACCCGTTCTTTACCTGCCCTAAGGTGACAGGAAACTTGATGACTCAACATTAAGGCCTCACATTAAAGTGAATGAATAGAAGCTAATAGATTCATTAAAACACAAACAGTAGCAGACAGAGACAAGTTTTCTGAAAACACCAAATTTATTACTATATTAATACTAGAGGGGACAAAAGTCTTTGAAATGTATGACCCTCTGATGTGTGGCTTGCAGTAATCTCCTCTAAAAGTTCTCATCTGTCAGTTCATCTACCATTCAGGCAGAGATTTATGTAAAGCAAATTTGGAAAAAAAGAATGATTTTATCTTTTTTTAAAAAAACTGTTTAATCCTGCATCAAATAAATATTAAGCACTTTTACGATTAACTTCTTTTTAGGTAGAAAGAGCTATCCTAAAAATTGACTGTGCTCAAGTCATACCCTGCCTGCAAGATTCCACATAACCAGCCAGTCAGCATACAGACAGTGAACAGCACAGAGATGCTTGTATGCAGTAAAAGGCACAGTGATAGTCTGACCTCTGTCAAAAATTATTTAGGTTTACTCCCCTTCCCCACTCTACACCCCGGAGAGCATGGTGGATGTTTCAAAATAACATCAACCCCAAACTGAAGGGCCCCGCATTCCTCCTGTGTCATATCAGTAAAGACAGCACAGGCTTCGCCTCAGCCAGCCAAAAATAAACCCAAAAACGGCCTGTATGAAGGAAACCAGAGTTAGCGCACAGGCCCAATTCTGGAAGCACTATATATGGCCCTCACATTGGGCAATCCATCACCAGACCCTCCTCAACTGACAGCAGACCCGCTCACCTCACAGGGCCTGGGACAAAACAATACAGAGGTGTATATCCGAACTTTAGAGCCTGGACAGGAGTTTAATGAATAGGACATTTCAATTTTCCCTGCAGTTTGATAGGTTCTAAACCTGTTCTTCTACATATGGTAGAGGGACTACAGAAACATTTCTCACCTAAAAAAATAAACCACACCTAAAAATAATTTCACAAAGTCTAGACGGATGTCAGCGTATGTGAAAATAAGTCAAATCGATTTTAATATAAGGCAAGACAGAACAGCTTTTAAATTAATAACTATTCTGTGCTACTCCTAATTTTGCTTCCTGTCTGCTTCCTTCAAGCAACTGCTTACATAAAGTGTAATATCTGTAACTACACGTTCAAATGTTTTACACAAGAACAGAATTCATACCATTTTGGATTACCAAAGATTATTATTTACCCAATCCATTTGCCAAAATACTATCCACAGTTTTTATGACAAAATGATCATTAGTCCTAGGCAAGACAAACTAATATGAGACTAAAATAAAAACAAAAAGACTGCTCCATCCAAATAAAATCCCAAAGGGTAAAGTGAGAAAATCACAAGGAATTCATGCACAATCAATGTTGAGGAAATCAGTTTCTTTGGAAAGAAACAGGTTTTGGATTGCAGTGACAACCAAACTGACCAAAAGCCACAATAGTTATTGAAACACTTAGATTTAGGCTATCCCAGAAGAGTTTAATCTCGGATGTCTTCAGCCTTGTGAGCAGACATTGTCAGGAAGCAAGGTAGTGTGGAGGTGCATTTTAATGTGCATCTGTACTGCATCCCCATCAAATCTCTTCAACGGCAAAGAAACTTGAACAATCCTCCCACACTGTCATGCAGTAACTGTGCACCTCCTGGAACATGGAATTTACTGGGAAAGCAGCATGCACTGTCAAGGGCAAAATCAACATAGCTGCCTGCCATCCTAGATGGCCACGGAAATTAGAAGAGTTACTGTAGCAGTGACCCAAGAGGCTTTCCTAACAACCTAACAGGTTGTTGTGTCTCTGGGTAAAGAAGCTATTTCTGCTTCAGGAAGGCTTTTTTAAGAGCACAATAAATGTAAAAGCTGAGTGTATGGACATGAAGTCCTAATGCATATTCCCCCAGGCTGGTGACTACTGGGCAGCCACTTGACCCGACCAGAGGGGGTACTAAAATTAATCTTGCCCATAGTGAGCCACAGACTAAAGGAAAATGTTACAGCATGTTAATGCTCCCTTGACAAACACAGATACCCCCATGTTATTTGCAAATCCATGTCCCCCAAATATTTGTTTGCAACGCCACTAAATTCTATTGCTGATATTTTTCTGTGAACCCAAACAAAAACTTACTATGAACAGCATGTTCACTACAGGCTCTCCCACGGTAAGAGAGCAAACCTAAGAACGTATATTTTTCAGAAATCATTTTGTATAACCTTGTAACGTAAAGGTTACGTGAAGTTCAGCTGAGGTGCACTCGGGAGTTAGAGGAGCACCACAGGCAAACCTTAGAATAAGGAGAAAATTGAGCATCACCAGGGGGAAAAAAAAAAACCTCAAAATAGAGAACTACAGACAAATCGTTTGTCTGAAGGCAGTATTTTTACATCTAACGACTTGCTCTGCAACAGCTTCGCAGATGTTACTTACAAGACAAGAACGCTGCCAGCAGCCAGGAGCAGTGCATGGTTCTCTCCTTCCTCCTCTTCTTTAGTTTGCTGTATGAAGGCCAGAGAGATGTTCCCACCTGTGGTCACTTCGCGTCAGGGACGCTAGTGTGTCTTGCAGCGCGCTGAAACACACCACCTTCAGTTGCAAGGCGTAAAATACAAGGCAAGTTACAAGTGGAAAGGCAAATCTTAAAGGCCACCTCTGGGTCTGATGAGGAAAAGAGTACTTTGTTTAAAAGCGGCCCTCTCGTCCATTCTCTCACTGCCTCACAGCGGCGCACCAACCGCAAACTGCGCGCCGGATCGTGGGCGCGCGGGACCGAACCGCAGCTGGGCCGGCCGGCGCGTGACAGACAGTACGTCACTACAAAGCGCCTGTGTGCGTTCGCGCGGTGGCGTAAAAGCACGCCGAACTGTGGGATTTTATTGAATGTTTGGTGAAGTTCCACCCGGCAAAAAAAGAATTATGACTGAAATACTCTAATGTCCATTCTGTACCTTACTAGCCGTCGGAAGACGATGTGCTAAATTTAAGAAGTGTTCACAGGTTGACGTTATATTTCCGAGAAAGGACCTCTCTCGCTCTCACACACACACACACCATAACTTTATTAACACCTTCCTTTCACTAAAATGGAGGTCGGAATAATTTTTCTGACCCTTGAAAATAACCTGTACTTGTCTCTCGGTCAGTAAGACTCTTGCTCCACCGCAGGTTTTGACACCACCTCATTGAAAGCGAGTCTTTGAAGTGGAATGCGCGCTCCCGACGCTGAGCTCCTCAGCTCCTTTGACTGCACCCCCGAGGAACAGGTGAGGCTGAGCGCGATGGCCAAAATTCCCGTTTGTGCACTTCGCACATTGACACCGAAAACATCTCCAAAGCCCTGCTTTCTATGACAAGTTTCATCACAAAAGACGAAATATATCAACGTCTCTCTTGCTTTTTTCAAGCAGAGAAAGATTCACGGAAACGTTTCTTGGAAATATCAAATATGTATTGAATTTGTGTGAAAGAGACCACCAAATAAAATTTATTAAGAGTTTACTGGACTTTCGAGTGAGGTTGCTCTAGTATTTCGAAAAGCATAATTTTAACAGTAATACTTATTTCCACACTGTGAAGAAGACATATCAACCCACTTCTGAATATAGAAACCAGTACCTGACTTATTTTTAAAAATTATTTTAAAGAAAAGGCTTTCTTAAACATCAGGCACGCCGCATGGAATCACAAATCTAAATATCAAAAGTGTATTTTAAGTGTCTTGTAATTTCAGAGTAAATTTGATATTTAATCAGCACCAGTGTTGCATTCTGTGAGCACAGCTGAAAGCGACAAACAAATTTTTAGTTTTTTGCTTTTCTCTGCACCGAAAAGCTGTAAAAACGCTGCTGTCCCGTTTTGTCGTGCGCACAACCGGGCCCTGTGAGCGGCGGAGAATGACGGCTCCCCCTTGTGGTGAAACAGCGCTGACAGCGTCTGTGACGAACAGCTTCTGTACGACATTCGAACACAGTAAATATAGTAATAAATGCAGTGCAGCACAAAATGTAATCCCAACAATATTGTTATATTTATTGTTGACAATTCCTTAGTCAGTTGAGGACAATATCTTAGATTTACTCAAAAAGAGTGTTTGGTAATTAGGTTTCAAGCTTCTCCTGAGTCACACAGTGTATTTTTCTTTATAGTATCAGACATCAGATATGAGGGCACTCTGAAGAGATACAGATGCAGTGTTTTTACATGTGGTTTTCTGTCTTGTACAAATGAAGCTGAAATAGTAAAAATTACCATGATAGACACCCACAGGCTGTGGGACATATATTTACCCTTTTTGTTGCAACAGCTACCACGAGGAGGGCTTCTTATGTCCATGGGGTTCAAACACATACAAAGTAGGAGTGGCAATACAGCTTCTTCTGACTTTCAAATGTGCACAAAAAGATCCATTATGAGGTATTCCTTTGTATAATTTCTTTGTTTCATTACTTTATGGTAGTCCAAAGTTAAACAAAAACCTCATATTCTGGTGTGACCAACATGTTAATGAAACCAAACAGAAAGGCCACTGGCCAAGGGGGGAGGGGCTGTTTTACTAGCAGTTGCTGTAGCGAACAGCAGCCTCTCGTATGTCGTTCCGGAGTGAGATGGCTTGCACTTCTAGAGCTGACAGTGTATCCATCTGACCTTGCATTTTCTTCTCATTCATTCGGAATTTCTTTTCAAGATCTGCCAGGGGAATAAAAAACATTGTGTAAATATTTAGAGCAGAGGTTCTTAATCTTTTTTAAGCCATTGAGCTGGTCAAAGCTAATGATCCCCTTTTAGAAATATACCTATAACTAATACAGATAAAATGACACTCAGTTTATTGCACTGAAACTCAATTACATTCATAGATGTGTATGCTTGTAGTACAGCACAGAACAGCGTAGAAATATTTAGATTTTTTTTTAGAACAAGCCTGCACTTCACTGACACCTGAAGACCCCAGTCCTTGGACCCCAGTTTGAGAACACAAGATTTAGAGAGAAAAAGTTATAAAAGAAGATTTACAAATGGAAGGCACTTAAGGATATGTACAGAACTATTGTTCTTCATTAAAATGAATTACATATCAGTCTGTAAATCTCAGACCACTGGATTTGTTAAGCACTCCATTTCAACATAATTATACAACTGTAGAAATAAATTGTTCATTTTGGAACATCATGTCATAATGCCCTTGCATTCATTCAATATCTATGCTGCTATACTGCTTCAAGGTAAATGGACCCCAGAAGTTTATGGTTGACCAGCGTGTGAGAATCAGGCAGTCGGACCACAAAGAAATGGATGCCCAAACAACTGATGACACATCAACATACTTTGCAGATCCTGGATGCCTTCAGTTGCTGTATTCAGGAGGTCCTCTGCTTGCTTTTTTATGTCTTCTATCCTCTTTTGCACCCCATCCAGGCCCCCAGAACCCCCATCCATTCCACTTATTTTATCTTGTAGCTCCTTGTATCTTTTCTCCGCCTCTTCAACCTCCTACCAGGACAGCCAACAAGAAAGTGTTTTTCTCATGGACAACACAGCACATGCAAAGAAACATGGGAATGTAACCGAAAGTCCAAAATTCCCAATTCCCATTCAGCTTATTTCCAGTCTGTTTTTGAAATTATGAAACTGGCAGTTGGCCTCCTGTTGGTGGAATCATGGTTAGAATTCAACACATCCTGTCTTAGCTGCTCTTTTCGTCTGGTCAGATGAGTGGTACAATTCGCCTCAAATGGGTACAGAATACATTTGTTATCTAAACAGACCATGCTACCCTCTCTGTGGTTCTTTGAAGCATATTGTACAATCGAGACTAATGCGCAATTAAAATGTTTACATTTATGAGTATATTCCTAGGATTTGTGGAAATACCTCTTTATTTCTGTTTCTGCAGAAAAATTTGCAACAGTTTTCTCTGCTAACACCTAACAGTCTACCTTGCTCAGGTAAACTGTGGGAAAATGACAGCAAGAGGCCTAGCGCACACCTGCTTAAGTCCATCGGCAGCTTGGGTTGCGTTATCAGCTCTAGCCTTAGCCTCTTGTGCCATGTCCCTGTTCTGTGCCGTCTTGTTCTGTAGTAACCCGACCCCTTTTGAAAGGTTGGCCAGTTTCATCATGGCGTCCATCAGGTTTTGGTCCATATCATTGAGCTTGTTTTCCACCTGTGTGAGGAGGAGGAAAAGTTCAGATAAAGCAGTCCTGTGAATTCATGCAGATTGGCTCATCCCCCAGGATACTGTCAGCGGCTTCGGGCGAGACACAGCCCAGGTACCTCAGATGTGGTAGCATGTGTGCTGTTCAGGCTCTTGCGGGCCACCTTCAGGGCTTCTTCGGCTGCAATGATGGCATTCTCAGAGGCACTGAGGACCAGCCTGGTCTGGTTGCTATGGTCCTTCACTGCCATTGCACGTGTCCTGCACACAGAGTGTTGTCACTTTCAGTCCATCCTCAGCCACACTGCAAGGATCATGAGCTGTGTAACAAGACTGGTATACATCACTAAAACAACACTCAACTAGCTATCAATTAGTCCTTTTATTGCCTAAAACATATGTCAGTCTATAGGGCATATATTTGCCCTCTTCTCATACCCTTAAGCAAGAAAACGTTACTGATGAATGGCTAAACCCACAACCTATGCACCTTGCTTTGGATGAAGATCAAAAGGGACCATAAATGCTATACATAAAGCCAAATTCTTTTTGTTTTGGTGCTCATACTTGGCATCCTGAGCATTGCGGAGCAGCTCCTTGGCTTGCTGGAGTTCCACTGCAGTCTCGTTCAAGATGTTTTCGACGTGGGTGAGATTGGTGATGCTTTCCTTGATGTCCCGCATAATTTTTATCAGATCACTCCTGGTAACTGGAATGGAGATGTTCAGGACCTGCAGGGCCACCTTCTCAATGCTCTCTGGATCTGCACCCTCCTCTGCAAAGGAGTCAGTGAAGCTGTCAGCCTGCTTAAAGCTATGTATGTGCATCATTTTTATAACACTAGTACATTCTGCTGGTTGAAATCACAATTACTACTATATCAATATTTTGCTAACACAATCTCCTTTTCCAATCTTAAGAATTTAACTCTGTGCTGAAAAAAAAAAATCACAGATGAGGTAACAGTGACAAGAGGCATCTGGTGTGTAACTGACAACTAACAACACTGCAAAAGAAAGAGGAAAGAAGACAGTTAAATATATCCAAAATGGCATACTAACCAGTCAAAAAGTCTTTGATCTTCTTAATGAAATCCTTGAACTCCTTATTTGAGTTTTCAAAAAATTCCTTTGTCATTTGCGCTTTCTCCAGTGTTCCCATGGCCCGGGTCTTCACATTCTGGGTCAGAGTCTCAATAACCTGCAGCTGGTTTTGTATTCAGTGTCCAGAAGAACATGCACTGATCAACATTCAACAAACATGCTAACATGGCCAACAACCAGCAAACGTGCACATAAAAATAAATTTATGCACGCCTGCTCAACTCAAGCACACATCATAATAGAGTTTTTTCAAAATATGAAACAGTAGTCACACCCTTTTAAACACAGTTGAATATATTTCACCTTTCACTTTGACCAACCCTGGAAATGAATTTAAGTTGCTTAAATAGTGTTTGTAAATTATTCTTTAAGTGGCTGTATACAGACCTTCTTCGCAACCATCTGTAACTCCTCGCTAACCATGGTGATGTTGTTGGTAAGGTCCTTGGACTGCTTCAGCGCATTGACAGCAGCGCTCAGCGTCCCACTGCATCCCTCTCCTCCACACTGCCTCTGGCCTTGGTTGTTTCGACACCCAGCACCTCCGCAAGGACTGTCTGGGCAGCTGCCATTGTCGTTGGGATTTCCATTGCCACCACACACCTAGATAGAGATGGGCAGGGCAACGTCACTGTCAAATACCCAGCAGTCCACAGAATCCCCCAGCATGGAATAAATACTGAATACAGTCACCTGTGAAAAGATCAGGACTGATATTTAACATTTGTAATGAGCCAAGCAATTTATATTAGTTTGCATCAGTTATTAATTATTGTTTCTGTATAAATGCAACGGGACAGATTCATCAACCTTGAGCACTGTCACTTCCAGACCTTTAGGCCGCTCACCTTACTGCTCAGGTTCTGGATTTTCTGTTGCATGTCATGGGTGTTCTTCTCTATTTCCATCAAGGACTTCTTTTGTGCAGCCATGGTGCGCTGGAATTTATCGCGCCGCTCAGCGAGCAGCTCATCCACCTTGCGCCGTGTGTCCTGGGAACGCTCCACAGGGCTATCTTGGCCGTACACTGAGGCATTGCACTGCTGCTCAGCATGCTGGGACATCTGGTAGTACTTGCGCACTTTCTCAAACTGATCTGGGAAAGGCACAGTGAGCTGCTACAATGGTTCTTCACAAGCAAAGGCAGAAGAGCACATGTCTGATGTTAATATGTGGCTGTACAGGTGCTGCTTTACAAACAACCCCTTTCCTTACACTGATGAAAGAAAATTTATGACTCAATACAATTGGAAGGTGTGGGCTAAAAACAGACCACTTGTTTACACAAAAATGTTGAGAGAAACAGAATAAGCTTTCTTGAAGGTTGGAACTGTACCTGAAAACCTTGAATCGATGAAGTTCTCTAGCTGGCGGTGCTTGTCAACCAGTGTATTGTTCACATCCCGGAGTACCTCTTTCAGCTCCATTATTCTCTGGCGCTGCTGTTTATCCATCTCCATGCTACTGTTCATCTCTTTGGCCAAAGCCATGAGCTGTCCGTCAGTTAGTGCAATCTCCACCCTGGTGCACAACATCAGGAGAAAATAGAGCTACCGCAATACAATGAAACATCAGCCCTATGTGAAGGGCATACTGACCAGTCCAGTTATTTCCTGTCCCCACACAATGCGAACATTGTCATGAACATTAAAGCCAAGCATAAACATGAGCATAAGCCCACAGATGTAGTAACGCTAACCTTAGTTCATCAATGGCCTGGTTAATCAGGCTGAATAATTCCTCTGTGTTTCCACTACTGATCAACTTCTCTACGGTAGACAGCTTCCTCTCCAGTTCCGCAATGCGGCTGTTGGTGATGCCTGGGACAACCCCGGTCTCCAGAATGCCCTGGACTTTCTTTCTGATGCTCTCCAGGTCTTGCTGCACCTGCCGCACCACTTTGTCCCACTGGTCAAAGCAGGGGTGGCAGCGCACGCACTTGGGGAAGCCACCAGTGAAGCCACGGGAGCACATGTCACAGCGGTGCCCTGTCGCACCCTCCACACACACGCACTGTCCCGTCAGCCGATCGCACTGCACTGTCTCTGAGCCTAGGGGATCGCAGTCACACGCTGGGGAAGCCATAGGAGACAAGAGGAATTTCAACTGAAAGAGTTGCTTCAGCAATCATTTTTCAAAAGGTTCCAGCGCAGGAAGATTTTAGTAATTGGAATGGACCGTGCAGAACTGGAAGGATGGAGACAGCTCCATACCGTAGCACTCGACCTCAGGGTTTCCCCAGTGGAACTGCTCACATTCTGAGCAGTCACGTCCCCCAAAGCCTGGCCGGCAGTGACACTGCCCACTGAACTGTGAGAAAGGAGGCAGGACCCAGATTCAGGTCAGATGGGTGCCTTGTACACAAACCAACATTTTACTGTGGCACTCTAATCTTTAGCGACCTTTTAAACTTATTAATTCTGCAGAAAATAATCTGTTTATGAATCTATGCATCATCAGTGGCCACTTGTCCAGTGTAGGGCCACGCTTGTCTGAATGTCCTGGAAGCAGACTCTGTGAGACAGCACACACCCCATGCAGAAATCCAGCACATCTCGGTTTGGATAAGATGATCAGTTTGTAAATATGGGTAAAAAAGGAAAATGTAATACAGCAACTAATGAATGACTAACAATAATTTCCATGTGTACAGAGACAGCCCCTCCCACTCCCACGTTACCATATTGCAATGCGGCCCATAAGCATGTTGTGGGTGGCAGTTGCATGCTTCGCAGCCTCCGTCCATCCCAAAGTTCCAGTGGTTGGGGGCACATTGGTCACAGTTGTGTCCCACCACATTGTCCCGGCACAGGCAAGCCCCCATGTGCCGGTTGCAGTGGCAGCCATACTCATCGCACTGAGACTGCAGGGTACCCATTGTCACACAGGTACAGCCTGCAGGATTGCCACAAAGGTCATCAGTTTCAGTGCTTTAAGACAGAAGTTAAAAGCACTGAACTTGTGTTGGAAAACTGGACCTTATTCCAGAGGATCATAATCCCGAGACAAATATTCATCCGGAACTGGTGTGGGACCTGGTGCTGCTGTAAGCTAAAACATAATACAAGGCACTCTGGGCGCTTGGCTAACAACTAGATGTAATTCAACTTGACATTAATGTATTACGTGAAGAAAACAAGCCTGCAACTTATTTCTACTTATTATTCATGTTTGATGGCACAGAGTCTGAATAGTAAGCATGACAGTGGCCCCCCAGTGACACCATTTACTCTAAGTTGGTGGTAAACAGAGTCAAATTTACACAGAGGCGGGAAACTGCTCACTCACAGCGACAGTCCTGCAGCAGTGCATTGCCATAGTAACCTATCCTGCACTCTGAGCAGGAGGGACCATCTGTGTTGTACAGGCACTTCAGGCACTGGCCTGTCCGTGGGTCACATGATTTGGGGTCCTGGACGTCAATGTTGTTGTTGCACTGGCAAGGACGGCACTCCCCACCCGGAGTTTCCGGATCCCCAAAATAGCCTGTAGCGCAGTGGTCGCAGCGAGGGCCTGAGGAGGAACGGGGGTGGGGGCAGGGAGGTCACTGCTTTACTGGCTCAAACGTAAACTTGCTTTCATCTACTGTTCCATTATTTCTAAACAAAATTACATTAAAAGGATGTAAAGCTGAAAAATTATGAGTCCAAGTTTGTCAATGAATTGTCTGGAATATTCTGTGAATAGAAATTATCTTCCAAGAGCTGTACTTCAATTTCTTTGTCAGGAAGGAGACAGGGAGTAATGTCTAGTTGTCGCCACTCTGACCTGGATGCTGTTGTCATTATAGAAACTGTGAAGCACATTGTATTATAACATTATGTTTAAATGAAGTCTCTCTGTGCCCTGCAACAGCCTAGTGTCCCATCCTGGAGGCACCCTTACTAGGACAGCATCCTGCACTTCCAATGTTTTGATTTTTTACTTTAATTATGTACTGACTGACTGTTTACTGTGTATGGCCATGTCTGTCACGTGTCCTGTTGTCTCACCTGCATAGCCCTGTTTGCAACGACAAATGACCTGGCTGGAAGCATAGTCAATGTGGCACGACTCTGCGTTGAAATGGCCACCCCCTGGTGTCCCTGGGCAGGGACATGGACGGCAGCGCTCACCAGAACCCAGCACGGGGTTTCCATAGAAACCATCCTCACATCTGCGGTACAGAGGGGTGGCAATGGGTCATTTTTCAGTCATTAACTGAAATATCCACAGAATTATTACTGGGCAAAAGAAGGCACAAAAACCACTTGCCGTTTTGCTTCTCAACACTTTATCATATTAATTCTGCATTATATGCTAAAGTATTAGAAAGAATTTCAAAATATTTTATACTAAATTCGTGATAGAGAATGGGAACTATTCCCAACATTTTTTCTCAATATTCAACGCATTTCTAGTTTCAGCCCAAATAGCGTTTTCAAAACAAACGTAATGAACAGAGACACACAATGGTGACAGTGACACAGAGGCAGCATCTGCCCCTCCTCCACCTGTCGCAGAAGTGTCCTGCTGTGTGATCCCTGCAGCTGTGGCAGGACCCCGTCTGGCTGTCACAGGTCTCAGAGTGTCCATTACATTGGCAGGGCCTACAGGAAGGAAATCCCCACTGCCCCGGCTGGCAGTCGGAACACTGGCGTCCCATGGCCCCTGCAGTGCAGGGACACTGGCCTGAAACGGGGTCGCACTGGTGGCTGAGGGAGCCCTGGGCGTGGCAATGGCAGGCTGTAGAGGCAAAAAAGGCAGGAACATAAAAGTTTCCCATCACTTGTAAGGCCTTAAACAAGCCAGAATTGAGCATGTTTGTGTGCAATCAATGCGGGAGAGGAAAAGCCAGATTCAGCATTTCAATATTATCTAGTCTATGTGGATACTGAAGAACTGAGATATGGTACAAAGAGTGCTGCTCAGACTCCATGTGTGGCTCTGTTTTTGCCCATAATCTTTGTTTATTTGACCATCATGAAGGTACTGTTCTCATAATGTGATAGGTAGCTTGTAAATTAAATTTAAACAACTAATTCCTTTAATTCCAATTGCTCATTTAAATCAAATTCTTCTAGTCGAGGTTACGAATGTACACACATCATCGCGAATGGGCACAGTGCAAAAACAGGAAAAGTCTGATGAAGTGGTGCTCACCAGTGCAGCCGTATGGTCCAAAGCCGTAAGTCCCAAGTACACATCTGTCACAGCGACGGCCGATTACATTGGACTTACAAGGACACTGTCCCCCAATCCTCTGACACTCTGCACTGAGAGACCCCTGGGGGTCGCACTCACAGTCTACCAGGGTGAAGAAGGAAAGAAGAGCGAGACAGAGGGAACATTGACACTTTGCTTCTAATAGTGCAACAATCTACAAGGAACAATCTGGATTATACATGTGCTGTGATGCATTTTTGGGTACGGTTGAACTTGGCTCTGGCCCTTGGTGTGCTATTACTCACTCAGGGCACCGTTATGCAGGATGGATGAGATACTGCAAATGAGTTTGATGCACATCTCAGCCAAGGCTGGCATGGGTGTTGCCACAGAGGACTCTACACACATGTAGTGCACCATCTCCTCACGCCAGTGCTTTGCAGCGGGGTGGTTGCCCTGGAAACCAGGCAGCTCTGTGTACTTGGGGATTAGGACCAGCTGTGGGAGGTAGATATGGGTGAGTACTGTGAACAAGGCTTTATACCATTTCTTGTGGCTAAAGAACATTTGATGTTGATGATCTGTGCACAAAACTAATAGGTGGTGACATCTTGCTGTGTCTATTGTAGAAACAGCTCAAGCAGGGCTTCCACAAATTGTCTTTATGTGCCTGCCTTTCAAAGATCAGTCACCCACACTAACTCACCGAATCAATGAGAATGAAAGCAGTTAGGTGCCTGTGGGAGGCTCCATGGCGCTGGAAGCGGATGGCTACTACATAGCGGTTACCGGGTTCAAAGCAGAATGGCCTGGGCATCTCCACATACCTGCATGGATGAGGGGGTAAATCCTGTCATACAGCAATTCAAGGAAACCAGATTCAATGACCCTCAGTTACAGCGCTGATGGACATAGATCCTGCATAGATTTGTTTAAATTATATGCAGTTTATTCAACCACTTACCTGCCTTCCTTATTTCATCAGCAAGTCAGCCACACATATCATGTGGGACTAAAACCAGCAGGACATGCACTCCCTGTGGCTATGACTGAGGATCACTGTTTGACATCCACTAAACATAATTCAAATTTGATTAATTTAATTCTTACACAACTAGAGGCTTTGGCAGAAAATGTTTTGGCATCTTTTAAGAATACCCGATTTAAGCTGCAGTCTGTGGCCTCCAACAGAGACTGAAGGCAAATGCTCTATAAAGCATGAAGGGTTTACAAGACCCCAGCAGAGATCCAAAAAAAACCATATTAAGCCACTTGAAGTGAAAGCAATTTGGTTTCAAATAAAGGGGCCAGCAGGCAATGAAGGGTGGTATCACAGCTCACACTGGGCCACTTCAAGGAGAGACCATGCAGCCCACAGTCAATGGGCAACATTTGGCTCATCTCAAGGTGCAGGCATCTGCATTATGTGGTGGAATATGTCAGTTTTCCACCACCATCACAATCCACCACCATCACTTCAATGGTAACATGGCCACAGATAAGCCTGGTGGATTACCAAATGCATCAGAGCATTGGTTATTTACTGACTATCTCTTTCTAGTTTGTCTTTGTGGCACAGTATGTTGTAGGCTTGAACTTCTCTAGGGATCAATAAAGTTTTATCTTATCTTATTTATACAGCGAGGTAATTTTTTCTCAGCAATTTAGGATTGGTACTTTACTGAGGGGTACAGCAACATTTGTTTAGCTCCATGTGTTCACCTCTGCATGGAGTGTATTTGCATAAGGCAGTGGATAGGGTTAAAACCCAAAAGAATCATAATAAAAAGCCAACTTGTTAGCCCAGCTTGGCACAAGGGCTGTGAAGCCCTGTCTGTCCCACTTGCCCTTCTGCCCAGGTTCTGGCTCTCCTGGTCTTTTGGGCCACATGTAACAGCAGAGGCAACCAGAACAGCAGAAGTCCACCGTATGGGCCCAGTTACCACTTCAGAGTGTTTTTAGTTTAGACACCTCCAATGTCTCAAATAAAAACACGATAGCAGGAACAGGCAAGTGTGTCTTGTTTTGAGGGAAGCCATCTCTCCAGTGAAAATTACAGGTGGTTTGTTTTTGCTAAGTGAGACCTAACTGTTGAGAAAGATGCACACAGTGGAATATGAAATCAATCATTAGAATGAACAGATCAAGTGCTTTCGTGTGCAAGCTAATACAGATTGTTCATCTGGGCAATTTCACACACAGTAGCCCGTCAGAGGCCACATCACCACCATCCTTGTCAAATCTCTTCCCATCCCTCAGCTCCTTATCAAAAGAGTCAAAAGAATTTATTTATCACATACATGGTTACCAAGTATGCCATGTAGTGAAATGTGCCCTGATTCAACGGGAGACTGTGTATGGTTCCATTTCACAAGTAACAAACAACCAAACAACCAAACATCAAGAAAAAAAACAAACAAACAAACAGGTAAGTAAGTAAGTAAGTAAGTGATAGATAGATAATAGATAGATAGATTTGATTTTGAACAAAAAACAAACAAACCTTAAAGTGACATTGTGGGGACAGTGACAGTGAGGGGAGAGTTCAATGAATATTGTAGACTCTGGTTGGCAAGGATTGTGATGCCATGTCTGGGTTCAGAAGTCATCTCTGTGACCTCTGTAAAGTCATATCTGATATCTTGGCAGTGTTACTACAGGCAGTTCATCTAGCTTGAACCCAGCAAAACTCAAATAGCAAAAGAAAACTGAAAATCAGTGTAGAGCAGACAAGAAGAGTGCTAGAATCTCAGAGAATATACAGTCAGTGGGTGGTGGAGTTCTCACCTACTCTGGTGTGGAAGGGTGACACTGTACATCTGCTCTGTGGGAAGTACATTCCCACAGCGATGGCTGCTAGGAAGCAGCAAGGATGTGATGCTCACTATGGCCTCCCAGTCCTCTGTGGACTAGCAGACAAAAGAAGGAGGGTAAATACAGTGCAGTGTATGTAGACAGTGGGCCAGTCAGGTGATGTTCATATGCTGTCCCTAACAAGTGGGTCTGAAGTACATGTGCATTATAGATGTAACAATAATGATGTATTTTAACAATCAGATCTGACAGCTGATTGCTTGTCTTTGGGGTGGATGTAGAGATCCCACTACCCGCACCTCTGGTTCGTAGCGGATCATGATGTCATACTCCATTGCAAAGGGGATGTTGTCGATGGTGAACACCATGCCAGCGCCATCCTTGACCCTTGCAAACCCAGGACCAGTCCAGGTGACCATTTGATCAGGAGACCTCTCCCTGTGCACAGTCTTCACATCTGGCTGAGTAAAATACACACAAACACACAGTCACTGAATCAGCACCTCTACACTGACACTTGTACACACAAATACACACACAGGAACGTTGGGCATGAAAAACCTTTCCTACTGAAAAAGCACCCAGTGACATGAATCTTACACAGATTTACACTGCTCATAAAGCGACAGGATGCAGTAAA
This sequence comes from Heterotis niloticus, assembly GCA_018136845.1. Taxonomy (NCBI): domain Eukaryota; kingdom Metazoa; phylum Chordata; class Actinopteri; order Osteoglossiformes; family Osteoglossidae; genus Heterotis; species Heterotis niloticus. The sequence goes on from CM030898.1 coordinate 16,396,126, forward strand.
GTCTAATGAGGACAGAGAAAAAGAGGAACATTTACTGCCTGCTGCAGCTGGCGGATGCGCCTCAGTGCCGCCCTCTGCTGTTCCGCGGCTCCAATGCGGCGGTGGCGGCGGTGGCGTCTCAGCTGATTGCTGAAGTGTTCAACACAGTCAATCTCAGCCTTGGGTCTCAGCCATCCCTGTGGTGCACGAGGGGTTGGGGTGGAGCAGAAGCACATCGGCGGTCATCCCTTTCAGTCAGGATTGACCCTGCCGGTATGATTTTTACATTTTAACAATGTAAAGTCTGTTTAGTTCACCTCCACACAATTAACACCGATCCAGGTTCTTATGCAGAACTGCCCCAATAAAACACGTTATTTTATAAATACTACAAAATACTTTGTATGAAAAGTATCAGCTAAACAAAAAATTTATAATTACAAAAATTTATTTTACAAAACTTACAACATGGGATGCAGATGGCAGTGTAATGGTTTACAAATTGTTTTAAGCAAACGTGCTATTGGTTTCTTTGTTAAAATATAGATGGTTAAAAATATGTAATGCAGTAAAACTGTTCATTGCACAAGTTGTTTTGGTTGAGTACAGCTTCATTTGGCAGGGCAGGCTGTCATTGAAATATTTACTGTGTCCTTCTATGCTAAAAGCAGTTACTATTCTTGTGTGTGTGTGTGTGTGTGAGAGAGTGAGTGAGTGAGTGAGTGAGTGAGAGAAAGAGAGAGAGAGCCCATCAGTTTGATGGCTTTGCAGCTACAGCTACACCCCTACTGTCGGGGTGGTGATCCTTCCCTTCAGCTTCTCTTCTCAGCCTCCAAAGCAAACTTACTTAGTAGATTACACATCCATCTGAACTGCTGCCAAAGAGATGATATTTTAAACCTTTCATACATTTCTTCTTAAACACAGGTCATCTGGGGTACCAAAAATAGACTCCACTTTAATACATACTGTACCTCTCTATACCTTGATTCACATCTCTTTCGTACTTAACCACCTCGTGATAGGAATAAAACCACAGAGCAAGAGAAAATGTCACCAACCGCAGTGAAGGGGGTGTCAAGTTCAAATATTTGAAACTGACTTTTGCCACAACATGGTGGGTTCACTCTATAGAGCACAACTGTTTCTGACTGCCGCATCCTATAATCAGGACACAGGGCCGCAGGAAGGAGGATAATGATTAAAAAGCTATCTGGTAGACTGGATGGAATGGCACGGCACAGCCCTGACCTGCATTCTTTACACAACATGCATCAGGTAACATTGCCACAGACAACATCTGTCACTGCTCCCTCCTCCATTTATAATAATATACTGCATTAAACATGGATGTTAATATGCAAGGATCTGAAAATGTATGTATTTGTATGCATAAGTGAGTTTTATTCTGGACACTTTGACTTTCACTTGGGTAGTTTTAGGGCTCAGTATATCATTGCTTGCTTGGTGTGTATGACTGAACGGGTATGCTGTGCCTCCCTACGCTTGTACGCATGGTGCACGCGAGTGTGAAACAGTATGTGTATGTTACTCTGCAGCTGCAAGTGATCATAAGTCTGTGAAGCCCAGTGCTAATATCCTCTGACAGGCTGGGATCCCCTTCCTCACATCTCAGGGCCATGTCTTTCCTGCCTTCTTGGTGCCTGATGACACAGCCAACAGCTGGCCCAGCAACACTAGATGTGAAAGAAAAAAGATGAAGAATGAGAGAACATCTGTAGGCTAAAGATCAGCTTTCAGCTCGGGAGGAAGGTCATATCTATATGTTATTAATGTAAATGGAAATGTTTGTGTTTTTTTGTTTAGTTGTTGGGAAAATCTTGGGGGAAAAAAAGAACATTTAGGATGAGGGTGCAACAGCCCTGATAGTGAAAGATGATCGGATAACATCAGCAGCAGAACAATGGGAGCTCATTCTTTCTGTCCATGTTATCTGCTTGGGCTTGTTCAGGGACATGTGAGGAGGCAGGAGCAGAATGGATGAGCAAAGTGGGGGACGCCGTCCTGTCCTGAACTCTGCAGCTGCTTGTTCAGCTGAGAGTAGAACACGGTGACATGTGGGCACACTGGCCTGGGCATCACAGATGAGCAGCTCGATAAAACTTCCAACCTGTGAGAGATCCACCCACCTGCCCTTCCAACACACAAACTGATGCTATCTCACAGCCTTGCCCAAGCTTGCACCTCCTTCCTCTCAGGTCCACGTATAAGGTTGACAGAGCTATGGCTACATAAACTGTGTGGTGTTAAACTGTAAGAAAAGGGCAGGAGGAGTTACTCATTTTAAAAAGACAACTTCATCTGCAGGCATGTTTTCCCTGTGTGACGTGCAAGAAGAGTCCAGCTTGTGCATCAGATGTGAGGCAAGTTCAAATGTCCACTTTTTTAACAGGAGGATACCATACTACCAAAACAAAACCACACTTTTTACAAAAAGGCCAACACGGGACATCAGTCCAGGGGACAGATTAGCTTGCTCCACCAAACCCGGTTTACAGACCAGGACCTGTGAGAAAGAGCTCAAATATGTGTTTGCAGGCTTGTACTTACAGGGAGAGAGGGGTCATCTGGCGAGTGACCAACTGCGTCCTCAGCCTCATACGTGTAAAAGTCCAGCGAGGCGCAGAAGTAGCCAAGCTGGGTGTCCGAGCACTGGCGCCCCACCAGGTGGGGGCGACAGTCACACTGCCCGTTGTCCATGCTACACCTGAGGACAAAATCACACACACACACACACACACACACACACACACAGAGATGACTGCTCAGGTGAGTAACACATTGAGAGATCAAATACCACATTTTCTGTCATTTATTTCACCGCTTACAGTCTTAATAACAGCATGTGTTAAGGCAGAAATGTTGCAGCTGATATTAATCAATCAGAAAGACATACAAACATGCTGCTGGGGACCTACCTGTTGTTGTAGGCTCCTCCAAAATCACAGTGACAAGGCCGGCAGCCCAAGACATCATTACTGAGCCCCCAGTGTTCTGGCTGTACAACAGAGAAGATGAGGTCATCCATAGGACTCAAAGGTAGAAAAGCCTCAGCATGGCCCTAAGCTAAGCAGGGAGGACTCACTGTGGTACACACACACACTATACTGCATACACACTACCCTCTCCACAGGGTAGTTTCCAGGGACGACACCACAAGGCTATCAGATTTCCAGCAACACATTTTAAAATGGAGGCTGCTGGAAAGTCTTGTGCCAGAGTGGATATAATGGAAGACTGCTGCTCTATGTGTCCTTTTTTAATGTTGCATGGTCAACAGCTCATCTCAGGTAAAGTGGAACATGTAAACCAGTGAAACACTATCAACCGGTATAGTGGAGTGATCAAGAAAGCACCAGTGGTACTCAGACATGGATGGTTCCAGGATGGGCCATTCTGGCAGAAGGTGAAAACATGAATCTTACCAGACACTGGTTACAGTACCGGCCCGTGACATGTCGTTTGCAGAAGCAGTCGCCACTTATCTGGTCACAGGGGGAGCCCATCATGACAATCCCCCGAGGATCACAGTTGCACGCTAAAGAGAAATATTAATACATACCATGAATTCTGCTGAAAAAAATTTCCACTATAGATTTATTGGTGGCTTCCATGAGTACAGTGAGGTGCCACAGCACCTGGGCTGTGTGTTTAGACATGGGTTTGTATCCAGCTCAGTCTTTGCAGAGTTTTCATCTTTTCTCAGTTTTCACCACATGCTCTGGTTTTCCTCCACAGTCCTGAGACATATTTTAGGTGAATTAGCGATACTAAACTAAATTACTTTGAGTACACAGTATGGCCAAAAGGATATGGACACCTGAGCACCACTCCCATATGTGCTTGTTGAACCTCCCATTCCAAACCCATGGCCATTAATATGGAGTTGCCCCCCCCCTTGGCTGCTATAACAGCCCCCACTCTTCTGAGAAGGCTTCCCCAGAGCATAAAGTGAGGTCAGGTGAGAAGGCCTGGAATTCCAGTTCATCCCAAACTTCTTCAGTGCAGTTGAGATCAGGGCTCTGTGTAGCCACTCAAGGTCTTCCATGCCAACCTGGGCAAACCATATGTTTATGGAGCTTGCTTTGTGCATGGGGGGGCACGGTCATGCTGGGGCAGGAAAGAAGCTTCTTGTTCCCCAAACTGTGGCCACAAAGCTGGAAGCACAAAGTTATCTAGAATGTGTTTGTCTGCTATGTGTTCCACATACTTTTGGCCACACTGTATATGTATGTATGTGTATGTGTGTGATTGTGACTGCAGTTTGATGGACTGGCATAACATCCAGTTTGTAGGCTGTGTCACAGTCCCTGCACTGGACAAGTAGTCCAGAAAATGGATAAACCACTGCAGTGTTTATCTAAATTTCTGCTACTAGGGCAAGTTGAAAAAGTTTACTGTTTAGTAAATTTCAAAGTCTTATTTGCTTTTCATGTTGTAATCTAATAATAATACTGCTTGGAAGAAATGAGTACAGTGGGATGCCACAGCACCTGGGTTGTGCATTTAGACATGGGTTTGTGTCCAGCTCAGTCCAGCAGAGTTTTCATCTTTTCTCAGTTTTCAGAAATGCTAAACATAAAACAATAAAGTGACAGGTATGCACAGAGGCAGATACACTGACACAGGAACACTCACGCTGGCAGCCTAGCGGGTCATTCTGACTCAATCCAAAGAAGCCCTCCATGCAGTAGTCACAGCGGGCACCCTTCACGTTCTGCTTGCAGCGGCATTGCCCCGCGATCATGCCCACTTCCAGGTCAGTGTAGCCGTCACACAAGCCACCCTCCAGGGAGCCCACAGGGTCACAGTCACAGGCTGGCATGTTGAGGAGGGACAGCATCAGTGAGACACACACACAGGAAAATGGACACAGCATCCGCAACACACTGAGTCCAAGTATCTTCTTCTTACCTAACACACATCATCTTATTAAAATTCTTTTACAAATCCCCAAATTTAATTATTTCACCTTTAACTTAAGTGTATAACAGTGGATATTCCAGCTGCTATTCAGGAAAATCACCAAACATAGTCTCAACAGACCATGTTCTCCACTCATCTCCCATCTTGTCTACACTTGATCCAATTTCAGAGATTTGGTGCTTGTGATTGCCCTTCTTTGAGGATATCAACAAGGGATTTTACTCACGGACACACACAGCTGGGTCTCTAATATCCCTGCCAGGGTCCTGGTAGTAGAACAGCCTGCACATCTCGCAGTTTCGGCCCATGGTGTTGTGGAGACAGTTGTCACACACACCGCCACTCACATTCCTTGTGGCCAGATACACGGCCATATCGAAGTGGCACTGGGACGAATGGCTGTTGCAGTTGCATGCTGGGAAACATTTTCAACAACATGCTAAGTATTTACAATATAAATTATAAATACCTGCAGTGCTTGACTTGCACCACACACACACACACACACACACACACACACACACACACACACACACACACTGCACTCCACTTATGAGCGCAATCCGTTTATATGCACGCTATCGTTTGAGTCCCTTTTGAATTCAGGCCATTACTATGGCTGTTAACTCTGTTTATGAGCATCAGCGTTGAGTGTTCCAGTTACAAGCACACACTTTTTTGGTCTCACATCCATCTCTGGCCTACAAGCATGCATGTCAGTAGTGAATAATAAGTCGACCTTATGCAATGCAAAGTCCGTCAGTAGTCAATGATATTGCTCATTGTAGAAATGTCTCTGACCTCCTGCCTGCTTGACACCAGCAAACACAGCACGGTCTCACAAGTTTTGTTGGGGATAAACAGCAACTGAGGATGGTGAGGACTTGGACAGTGAGCACAACCCTGAAGAGTTGTATAATGGCACAAGTGATGGAGGTCAAACAGCAGGCGTATGGGCTCCAGCGGCATTCACAGCAGCCCTGCTGAGTCATCACACAAAACATCCTGACTTCTGGCTGTAACTCGTATGAACATTTTAATCAAAAATCTGGTCACATTTATGACACTAATAAGCAGAATTCTATTCGGAAGACAAACAAAGACTTTTTCCATTAGATTTAGCCTGGAAATGTTAGGATACCAATTAATGTATGTAATGATGTTCATTAAACTTTTTAGGATCCATTTTGCACTCTAGAATATATCATAAGCTATGCTGTGTGCATGTACGCTGTATACTTGTTTTACATAGAGGTTGGGTGTAACTACACCCAGCGGGTTATCAATTCTCAGTCTGGAGGGTGTGCATACAAACGGAGTGCACTGTGTGTGCGCACGCAAAATCAAATATGGAGCAACCTCGGCAGCTGTGGGGCTTGTGCAGCTCAGCTGGCCTCCAGGGCAGGTCATGATGGAAGTGTTTGCAGCGTTCACAGTTCAACCCCTCTGTGTTGTGTTTGCAGACACAGCGCCCATGGATCTGCCACCAGGAGCACCATGGAAAAGGAAGAAGAACAGAGAAAATGCAGTTTCCACACACAGACCCCACCATCTGGCCAAGTGAGTCCTTAACACAGGCTTTCGCTAACTATGGTGATCATGTCCACTGCTTTAAGCAGAACACAAAAGTCCAGAAAGGCAAGAGATTGTGTCTGTCCAAGCAGGGTGACAGTAGTCCAGCGTTTACCCACCATGCCAGGCTCCCCAAGAGCAACGCCAGGCACAGGCATGCATTCCGATGCGTGACCGTAACAGAAGCAACTGCCTCGTACCACCAGCTCATACATGGCATAGTAGTACTTCTGCAGCACGTCTGGTCCACGGTCCAGCATGTTGTCCCCCAGCGTGTGCAGCTTGGTGAAGTTAATTCGCAGGTTGGTGATCCGAAGCAGATCTGAGGAGGACAGACCAGGAGGGGAGCTGCCTAATGGTGCTCAACACTGATATTTTCTTGATGCAGGTATTGCAAACATGGTACCATGGCCACACCCTGCAACGGTCTAGCATTATGGGTCACTGCAGGAATCAGAATATGTTACCCTGTGCTACTTAGTCGGCCAGGAGTCTGTAACTGCACTACATTTCAACTTTATAAATTCATAATGCTGCATATAAACATTTCTACTGTCTCATCCAGCTCATATGGATTTAGATATTTTGTCAGCCAGACTAGGAACGTCAAATTCCACATCTTTTTCAAAACAACTCTCTCACCTTGAATCTCCTGACTGTAGGGGTCTTTCACATCAAGGGAAGGATCAAGCACTCTGTAGATCACCTAAGATGAACACAGAGGCAACAAAGAGGACAAAAACAGAAGTTGGAGATGCTGGAAAGATTGAAACTCACAGCATTCCAGTCTGCCTGGGCTTTGACCCACCTCGCCCTGTGATGATGGCTCAATCTGAGAGTAGCGCTCCTCACAGATGACATCGGTGACACGGTGGGGAGCGTGGAATGGTATGTTAGGAAATACTATGGTGCAGTTGTAGGCAAAGTAGCGGTAGGTCTTCCAGGAACTCCCAAAGTCTGAGGAGCGCTCGATGATCATGACAGCCGGGCGAAAGGTCTGACGAAAGCGGAACAGTAAATACATTTTCATGCATTTTTTGCCTGTGTCTACAGTAAAAAAAAAAAAAAAAACACAGTCTTTGTGATGAGATAGAATTTGTGTAGGTTAGAGGGCATAATGATTTATCCATTTATGCAGCTGGGTAAATTCCCCTAAAGCAATTCAGTGTAAATTTCTTGCTCATGAGGACTGTTTCTAGAGGTGAGATTCGAATCAAAGTGTTTTGAGTGAACTGATCACTACATCAGCAGCTGCCCAAAATAAACTTCATCTCTCAGTCAAACAGGAAGACTGAGGCATAAATGCAAGTTTTGATGTGAAAGGACTGGAACTTGGGTGATACCTACTTTAAACTTCATGATGAGATGTGTGAAGTGGAACTCTGCCTCAAGATTCAGCCTGAGACTGACACTCTCTTCACCTGTGGAAGAAAAACAAATATAAATGCGTCCTCTGGAGAGCTCATCCTCCTTCCATTTATCACTAAAATGTGTCTCGCAGCTGAAATTTGACATACAAACACTCAGAGTTACCATTTACTGACTGCCACCAGGTAAGCTCCCCACTGGCATCCTTCAGGTAAATGGTGTTTTCTACTCGATGGCTGTTCTTGTTCCAGGCGGAGTCATACGGCCATTGTGAATCACACACAAAACACTTGTCCCCATCCTACAGGACACCACAGAAAACATAACATGTGTGTGGGGAACAAAACATATGCTGTATTTTACCAGTCTTTTGTCTTTATAAACAGTTCTCTAGTACAGAATTTGCCAAATGAAAGCACTTTAGGCCCTGAAACTGCTGTGCATTGGCTGGTAGATCTTCAGGATGTTTGGCTGCCTGTGGAAGCCAGAAATGTGGAACAGAGAAGTCATTACAGGGCAAGAAATTAGCCAGTAGTGAGTAGCAGCAAGATGCCACATTCTTCCAGATGGTGTCTGACTGAAATTAACTGGACTGGGAGACCTAAAGGACAAACCGGGCAATGAAGCTGTAGTCACTGAAGATGTGAGCAGGCTCTGACAACAGGCTAGAATGACAGGTTTGAGAGGCAAACTGGTGCAAGTACAGCACTGAGGAGTACCATTGGGGGCATACAGGTGGGCTGTCAGAGCAAAACACTCACATTAAAATAAAATCCTTATTATACTGGCCTTTATCTGCTTTGCTGTTCCTGTTTCCTTTTTTCCAAATTTCAGTGCTGGATTTCGCATAATGCAGGATTTTTGTCCTCTTTGCTTCTGCTCCTAATGAAAAAGTTTTGCTTTGGCTGAACATCTCTCTCCCTTTCATTCTGCATATTCCACGTTTTTATTATTAGTCAGAGTGATCCCTTTAAAGCATTTAATATGCCAGTGTTGCCCCAATGCCTTTTGCGCACAAATTAAGTTGCAGGTGTTTAGAAATACTGCTTATTTCTGTGGGTTCTTCACACAAATTAGTCAGCAAGCGCCTGGAGCAGAGCTCTGCTCCAAATGAGCTACCGTTACAGCCTTAGTTCCAGGCCACTGGCCGCATCACCAATTCAGAACGAATGGACCTGCAGTCAAAAAGATTTGGAAGTAAGTAGCTGACAGCAAAATCACAGAAGATTTGCTCCACTGAAGGCAAACCAAACTCTACCAGCCAAGATCTGTGGAATAGAAGTTTGCATGGAAAATGTCCAGAGGGGTTGAAAAAAGTGAGCTAAGCTTTGGAATTCAACGAAGCTGTTTGAAAAGCCAGTAACAGCCACCTACCCAGGGTCAACAGACACATCAGAATCTACTTCTTACAAAAAGAAAGCAGGCCTAATGCTGAAAACCAGTTGAACTGTAACTCAGATAAGGAGAGGAATGGCAGATGCAGGGCTTATTGACTGACCTGCGAAAGGCAATTTAGGAGGAAATCCAGCTAGGATGTTTGGGTTCTCAGACACACATAACTGTTGGTTGACAGATAACAGCCAGCAATGTGTTTGGCAAGTAGTTCTGCAGTCATTGTGTGCCAGTCAGAAAAGACTAAACTAGTATGGAATTTCTCAGCAGAGGACGGATGTTTTTGCTTGATCTCAAATGTTTGTCTAAGCATACTAGTTTTTTTTTTTTTTTTTTTTAAAGCAAAGATGGACAATTTCAGTGGTCAGTGGCAATGATCTCACTCAAAAGCACAGCACCAAAACTCCAAAGACAAAAACTAACATCCCTTTGGTGCAGCCCAAATAACTTTACACGTTTCAGCAAAGTAACTTCATAATGTTGCGGTGTTCTGGGTAAGTGGTCCACCTTGGGTAAGTGGCCCACCAACCACCTCAGTCGATGGTCCTACAATAGGAGGTGATGCTCAAACCTGTGACCTGAGACCAGAAACAGCAGCTCCTTCCTGTCACTACTCTAGGAGCTGCTGACTGACCCACTAGGCTCCCTGGCTGAGGATGTTTTGTTTTTATTATCACTGTTCCTGCAATACAGCAAAATTCGACAACAGACAGACAAGTTCAGAATGAGGCGTAAGCAACACAATCCATTAGCATGCAAGACAAAATAATTCAAAGAGGGAGATTTTCTTTTGCAGCCGCCCCATTTAACATGCTAGTTTGTTTTGTTAGGACCCTGAAGCCTGACTCAGGCAAGTTTGGACCTGCATCTTGAGAAGGCAGCCGTGTTCGAACCATCAAAGTAGTGTAAGCAACAAAAGGCGATTCTAAGCCTACTGAGCGCAACAAAGGGGCAATTCAATAAATTCATCAAAATGGCTCTGCAAATGCCAAGTCATAGGTGAAGGCTTTTAGCTGGCAGAGTTCATTGTGCCACCGCATCACTTCTGTTTGACAGCATTCTGTTTCTCTTGCTGTTCAACTGGACAATTATGCCTGTCATTCAGCATACATGGGCAAGTTTGGTCAGGTATGACTGCTGAATGGATGGAAATGTGAGCATTTACACTCTGAAACTAAGAAAGAATATGAGTAGGATCATGAACTTTGTTTGGTAGCATCCACAGATGACAGCCCTCACCATCAGGTGGCTGACAATGCAATAGTTCTCGGGATGCTGCAGGCCGCAGGTGGAGGTGGCCGACAGGTTAGCAGCTCGGCCAATGAGGAGATTTCCTGTTGCTGGGTAACAACTTCCATCCATGCAGCCATGGGGGGCCGAGGGCAGGTCTTGAGCGATGGCACTGAGGGCTGCAGGTGAAACAGAGAATGAGAAAAACATGGAAAACAGACTTTTAGTATGACTGAACACATTTACACAGCATTGAAAAGAGAGGGGAAAAAACATCAGTTTGCACAACTTGTCTTTTTGCTACTGAAACACTTGATCTGAAATCTCTTTGTGAAATGGCCTCTAAAATTGAAAAGTGCATTGTATACCTTTTGTTTAGAAAGGCATATAATGCACTGGCATACAGTTCAAAATAATAAGCTACACAGTTTTCAGCAACCAAAGGAAAGTTCACAGAGATTCAGCAGGGAAACAATGGAAAGCAATGTCGCATTTCCCAGGCCTGCACAGCAGAGCCAAATTACTGAGATACACGGCAAACTTCTTCATGACAAAATACTGCTGGTATAAACATACTTGTGCATTTCAGGTGCTGCTCAACATATCTCGTCTTGAAGGCCTTGCTTTGCTAAAGCATGACCACGACATGAACTGCTGCAGCGGGCACGGTTTCCTCAATTTGCTCATAACACGGCATAATTATGGCCAATGAGGAAAAGCACAGACTGCTGCCATTAGCTGTGGTGTAAGGACAACTGGGGACACACACGCAGGTCATGGCACAACTCAAGAGAAAAGCACTGATTAATGATGTCACATGGGATGTGAAACTAACAACACCCTGTTCCAAATCAGGAAAGGAAAACAAAAAGAGGTAGAACTTCCTATGATCTCACACAGTAATAAGCTGAGGGTTACGCGGGGCAAGCGGAGATTTCGAATCTGTACAGTTGCCTGGCAATAAAAATCATAAAAACACACAGACATGTACATACAGCAGTGGGTGGGACTGTCATAGCCAATACTAAAGCAGGTAAGCATTTCACCTGCTTCCATGGTAGCTGCCACAACCATGCACGTGCTCCTTCGCCACTGCCACATAACTGATAGGGATTCGCATCCCACATCACTGTCAGCTGTTGGCAGTGGGTCACAGGGCTGGGAGGAGACCAGCACAAAGGACCAGTGTTTGAGTGACACTAACAGCGACAAAGGCTGATGTGACCAACTTAATTTGCGGCTGAAAGATGGTCTGCAAAGGAGTGAATCCCATCAATCAAAATACTGGTTGACTGCTTGGCATAGGAACCAATCGTGAATGGGATTTTGTTCCTACCCAGACTTCCTGTCGGCGTTCAGTCCTGTTTGTGAACTCTCCTGCAATCGTTGTCTTGTGTGTTCCATTTTTGTTTACTGCCAGTCGCTAATGTTTAGCTCCCTGCTTAAGGTTAACACTCTTTGTCAGAAGAACAACACTCGGTAAAGACTTAAACAGAACTTAAACTTATTACAGTGGTGTCTTGCGATTGCTTCCATCAACCCAAACCATAAAATCTAGAGAACATCATAGCCTAGCCTAGCTTAAAAGTAATTACGGGCTTTCTGCTTTCAGAAGACACAGACACAGAATGAGTGTATCATAGACATGATGGATGTACAAAATACAACGTAGATATGGGTGGGGGGGACACAGAACATTGTAGAGTATTAGTTATATACACTAGTGACCGTATGGCAGACTGGGAGATCCAGATGGCTGGCACTGGCCAGCATCATGAGAGAGTATCGTGCCGCATATCGCTTGCCGGGAAAATTCAAAATTCCAAGTAAGGTTTCTACTGAATGCGTATCACTATCACACCAACATAAAGTCGAAACATCATAAGTCAGACCATCACAAGTCGAGGACCATCTATATTTAGTTTGTAAATAAGCTCAAAAAGTGAGCATAGAATTAAGAGAAGACAAGCTTCTTGGCAAAACTCCACTGTAAGTCAGACCATCATAACTCGGGGACCACCTGTACTGTACTTGCACTTGGCTTCAGCCTCAGATGATGGTCCTCTGTGAAACACATCTACAGCACAAAGTAACCTTCACATATAAGTGAGAAAAAGCAAAATCACACCCTATGATGTGGGGAGATTGTGTCCAGGTAAATGTGTACATTTTAGGTTATGACCCTGTTGGGGTGAAAGGCAGAACAGCTAAGGAGTCGATGAATTCCAATGGACTTGGTATGACATTCCACGAGTTAATGTTTCCAGGTCTTGCGTTAATAAACCAAAGTATGCACATTAACACTCAGTGGCTCGGGCCAGTAAATCCTGACCCTTGGAATGTAGAAGCGTCTGGTGCTTTCCTTGGATAAAGTCAGGCAGTGTGATGTGGTTTAGCAGTGAACAAGGCCAGCAACCAGGGCACCCTCGCACTCACATTGTCACCCACTCTCCCCTCCGTTTGTTATTATTAGTAGCACAGATATGATTATGTCAAGGCAACCTGAAGTTTTAACATTTTTAATGTCATGCATTGTGCAGCCTATAATTCCCTCTCAGCCCATTCCTAAAGGGGCCAAAAAGCAATGGAGAACTGAAATAAAATAAGTGAGGATGTTTAAGATAAAAAACACAATGCATTCATTTTCACCAAAACATGCAAGACACTTAATAAAGTTAAACATAACCAAACATTTTGGAGCTTCCTGAGCTGTTCCTGGCTGCAACTGCAGACAATGCTCAAAACCCCCTACAACAGCTCCATTTTTTCATGTCCTTACTAGTAGGATGGGACTGGGCAGGTTCCTCAAAACATAACCACCCAGGATTATTGTTCCTCAGTCTTTGCTCCCGTCACATATTCTTTCACTTTAAAAAAGAAAGAAAAGGTAGAATGAAGTGCAGGCCAACACCCATTATTTAAAGCAGAGTAATGCAGGCCCTTGTTTGGCTGCCCGCATCATAGGCTGAGCTGCTCCAGCACAACAGAAAGATTTGCAAGTGGGGCCGCTGCCTTCAGAACAAATATACAGCAAAGGATTGACTATGTGTCACTGCTCTGCTGCATTTACCCTGCAGTATTTTAGTAGAATTTTCTTTAGGATGAATGCATTTAACATATATCTCTCTGCCTACCTGTCTGTCTGTCTGTCTACGGGGTCAGATTAAGTCTGAATGGACCACAACCACAATGTGCAACCACCTAGTGCTACCCTCAACCCACAGCTCACCTCTTCTGAGCCATGTCCATCTAGATGTCTTCTCCTCATCCTTAGTAACAGCTTTGATGGCCTTCTTTTGTTGAATGCCTGTGAGAGTCAGCACACTGCAGGGCCTACACACACACACACACACACACACACACACACACACACACACACACACGTTGCACAACAGCCTTTCAATACCTTTCCACCAGCTCCTATTTCCTCGTATTCCTCTCACTGGCCTCATCCATACATTGTTCCAATGAGACTGTACACTCCAACAGGATGATTTGTCTAGAAGCTTCAGACAGCAGGACAATGTCTGGTGTTAGGGACGCCTTTGTGATGGTGACCAGAAATGTGAGCTGCTTTCCTAAGTTGAACATCAGCTGCCAGGTTTGTGCTGTAATGAGGAGTCACAAAAAAGACACCTGAATTCTTCTCAACATTCTCAAAGCACTGAGAAGTGTATCTATACTTAAAGCACAGATTAAAGCTCAAAGCTGGAACCTGACTACATATTAGCTACCTCACACTGACTGTATGGCTCCTGCTTTGCTAAACCCAAAAAGTTCAAGGAAAGCAAGAGCTCATGAAAATTCATTAGCAGTGAAGGATGTTACCTTGGTTGCTAGGCATTCTCCAGGGACGGCAACAAAGGGAAAGTACGAAATATAGCACTATGCTTGTGCACTGTTTTTTTAAAATCTGTCAGAGTTACACTGGGAAGGGCTGGGTACAGAGTCCGCACTACTACAACAATGGCCTTTGGAGCACAACTGAGGCTGGCATGCTTGTCAACTTTGCAGGTCACGCCAGTCACGTATTACTCAGTGTATTCATACCACCATGTGGTGGTTAGCCTGGGACAAACAGGAACCACAGACTCTGAAGGCCTGGCAGGATCCCAGAGGCACAAACATGTTACTCACCAAGATAAAACATCGTACGTGCCAAGGTGTTATGAAGAGGTGTCATACACAATCCTTCCCCATGTCCTCGTCACATTCCTACTGTTTTTGTAATCCCCGTCACATTGGAATGTGTTTCCCTACATGCTGGACTGGTTCTCACTTGCACAGTGGCACTCACAGCCAGTACATCTAAAGACCACGTGGCAGACGACCAGGCCGCACACCTTGCTTGCCTTCACACCTCTCTGAAACAGCAGGTAAAGTAGCTAAGGTATCGCACCCAAGTAGCAGGTAAAGGATGAAACTATTATTTATGGAAGGCTCTGCAAAGAGACGCCTTGAGAAAAGAATACTTCATAATGCAAAAATGGTAGAAGGTCCACGAAGATATGATCACCTCTGGACGTACAACCACAGTATCACAGTGCTACACAGAAGGCTGAATTAACATATTTTACCAACAAGGAGTGTAAACACCTTTTCTTCACAATAAGGGAGCCAAGTGTCACACTTTGAGGGACAATGGCTAAGCAAATGACCCAGACTGGTTGCCCCAGGCCAACACCAAGCAGGGAAAAGGACCCCATGTTACAGTCGTCCAAGAAAATCACAAGATCACATAATCCAATTTTAACGGGATTATTGTATGGCTCCAAGGAAACGGCACACAGGCGGAAGAGGTGAGGAGGCACTTCCTGCTTTCTAACAGGGACTTCCTGAAACGGATCTTAGTCCCTCGAAAAACACTTTGCCTCCAATGCCCTTTTATTATTCTCACAGCATTCCAGACATTCTGCCCAATTATAATAACACATCTCTGTACATGACACGCCGTAATTCTGTTTATTTCACATGCTTTGTAATTCACTGTGTCTGCTGCCACTGTCCTGCATTACTTCTGCACCAACGGTAACATGTTTTCCTGTAACATACAGAGCAATTTTTCTAAATAATGGCCTTCTGAAAAAAAATTCTCAAAAAATGTACAACCTAACCCCTGACAGGCAGATCAGAAAGGCTCAGAAAAAAGCTCCTTAACCTCAGTGTGAAATAACCACACGTGCAGCTCCGTAATAATAGTACACACTGTGAAGGATGGTATCGGGGCCAGAACCACACAGAGGCAGCATTATAGGAACCTTTCCAATCCCAAAAGAAATGCCAACTCTGAGGCTGTGGCTTGAATGTTTCTGGGTTGACCTGCTGCATGATTCTGAAAATTAAGTGTGAAAAATATCAGTGCAGCTGGAAACTGGGTGGGTGGGGGGGGTCGAATTCCCTTGGCTTGTTTGCAGCAACACAAAACAAAAGCACGGGTACCCTTGAGCCCAAAGACTGTGAACATTATTTTTTCCTAAGTGAATGAGCTGATGGAGATATAATATTCCACCATGTTTTACCTGATAGGAAACATAACATTGTGCCGCACCTCAGCTAGCTTCCCACAAGCTTCCTGGGAGCATCAGGCACAAACTGGCCAGGCTGACTTTCACTCCAGCAGCACAAAGTCCACACAGAAGACCTACCCCTTTTAGATATGACCCAAAGTTTAACCCACTGAACCACTCAGTAGCCAAATGTTGTAAGCACCACATTCATCATTTAAATCTATGTGTTGAGTTTCATGACCAACTGTTAGGGTTGCAATAATGCACACTTTCAGACATTCTGTGGATGGCAATAATACAGTTGCTGCTTTTGTTCATTAAAACCATGCTCACTGTTCATTCAAACACGTCAAACTGTATTATGCAGAACAGGACCAAGTAAAAATTCAGGAATCAGACTCACATTAAACTGTCAGGTAGGTACCTACAAACACTGTACAACAAAACTGTCAGTTACTTATAGCATCAACTGACAAGCTACTGACAGACCACAGAGTTCAGTTCTGAACAGCCGCCAAGCACTGAAGTAATGAACTTGCTGCAAGTTTGAAGCTGTTGACTGGCACGACGCACCTTTTCATGACAGTCCAGTAGCACCGAAACAAGGCTGAAAAAATGCAGCCTTGTACTTGGGAAATAGATGTTTGTGTCTCTAACCCACAGGATGACTCTTACATCAGATGAATGACAACAAAGAGCTGTAGGGGGGGGGGGGCTCATAAGGAACTGACCAAGGTGCCAGCCACTGCAGAAATGTATTATTAAACAGCTGTAGATTTCAGTGACAGCTTATATACAATGTTAAACTTTATAAACTATATTCACTAAACAGAATCTCGTGGCACTAAAATCTTAATAGTGTAGTGGATTATACTGAAATATACAACTGATTAAGATTTGGAAACCAGTATTTCCTGCACTGTTTTATTTCCCATAGATGTATGCTTTGGCAAGAGCCTGCTGTGTTTTTCATTCTTTTTGGTTACATATCCACTGTCTGTTGTGACACTTTGATGTGGGGTCTGTGTCCCCCCATCTCTCACTCCCTATCCCCTACTTTTTCCAGTGGCACAGCAGTTCAGAGGCATTTGTCTCCCCTTTTTCTACATTCCAGTCTGTGGAAAAGGTCATTAGCAGGTTTGTCTGAGATGGATAAGCAGGCAGTGGGAAAGGTTTGTGAGTGTGGACTGCTCTCGATCCCACAGGGGTGGAAAAATGGTCCACAGTGGGACTGTGCACATTGTACTACAATCCCAGTCACCTGTCAGGCTTTGATCTACACTACATTGTGAAATTAAGCCTCAGATTTAATGGAAAAATAATCTTTCTCTTACAGTCATTAAGTTCATGGGTCTTCTGCTTGTCCATGTTTGACAACATTTCTGTACCTACAAAAATGTCTGCTGAGGAAAACACAATTTTACAGAATCACCCATTGCAGAATAGAAAAATTCCTAATTCTTGATTTTCAGCGTAACCACTACTACAACAAGAGCAGTTATTCTAGTACTTCAGTCTCGAAATGTTGCTTTTACAAACACAAATCTACTTGCTTCGCAAGGGTAAATGGTGTAGGAAGTTGCAACTACACTGAAGCTAGCAATATGGTGTAAAGATGCCCTTTCAAATGTTAACAAACTATTGTCATGATGATCTATAATTTTATTTATGCCAGTACTACCATTGCACTCTTGTATGCACACAACTACAAGTTAGTTTGGATTAAGGAAACAAGTCTGTGACATCTCAGATTTCACAGCTTCAAGTTGGGCAGCTAATGTGTCGCACATCTGTGTGTAAATTCAGCACCCAGAATGGTGCAGGCGTGAGACTTCACTGCTTCCCGACTGCACCTTTCCAGGAGCAGTTCAGGCCAACATGTGGACATGCTCACAGGTGTGGAGAATTTCAGCAGCCTCAGGAAGAGCCCCGCAAAGCAAGAGCCTGTGTTGATAACAGTGTAGTGGCCAATAATCAAAATAACCATTGACTTTAACATTTTTTGCCCTTTGTGACTTTTTTATAGTAGATATATTATGCGTAAAGGTACACTTTACAGGGTGAAAATGTGACTTACCCAAAATTAAGATGCCCAAATGGCCCGTCATCATGGCAAACAACCTCAAATGGCACATCCAACTCAGGAAGCTGGAAAAAAAGAACAGAAAATAACATAGTTACACACAATTACAGCTGCATTTCCTGGTCCTGGGTCATACTTTGCATAACAGTTCCAGCCTGTTTTGTCTTAGCATTGAAAACTGTACTGTATACATTTCCTCATGCTCAGGAATAAATAATACATTCTAGAATCAAAGTAATCTCTTAAATAGAGTAGACTGGTACTACACCGGTGTGCCAGTACCAACACTTGTGCCTTTGGCTGTTTTTACATGTTTACTGTTTAATTCATTTCAACACTTAATAGTTTTCCTGAATAGGAACTATACACACACCAGCATGCCCATACAGGGAGTACTTTTTCTCATAAATCACCACTTAAATACTATTTCTAAAACATGTGAATTTCGCAACACAAAAAAAAAATGTGTTGTTTGTTTTGCCAGTAATAACTTCAGAACCATCAAATATGCTGAATGGTATCAGCATTGCAAAAAAGAGACCTACCACCCTGCCAGACAAGGGATTCACTTCAGCAGTGTTACATTAACACACAATGTCAATGAATCGCTTGCATCTTCATGCAGAAGAGAGACTTGTCAATCTCATTAACCCTACTTCCCAAGACAGCTCATTCTCACAAATGGGAAAGGAGTTATGAATTCAGTCAGGAACACTTGGCTGGAGATGACCCACAACCCATGTGTGACACAGTTTCTGGAGACAGACACAGCAGAGAAGAATGGCTTTCTGTGTACACAGCCTCTGCACACGCTGGTAAGGGCCCAAAAGGGGTGTGCACCCTTATTAAGGCTGTGCGTGGGAACATGTGTTACACCGGTGCCCTCGTTCATCCTTTTCAAACAGCCACAGAATCTGAGCGGATTTCCAGACTATTGTGTATAATCATTAAGGAGCTTAATCTCTATCTTCTACCGCTCATGAAAAACTGACTTATAATCCATTGTTTGGGTCTCACCTGTGCATAACTTTCTCAGGTTGGGAAGAGGCTGAACAAAACAAACAAAAACTTTGGGCCAGCAGTTACTCCCTAGCAATATGTTTAATACCCCATTAAGATGGAAAAAAGTGGGCTTATTCATCAAATCCGTCGACACTTAAATCACAAATCACAAGATTTGTGTTCGAATAGTAACTTCAGGATGATGACAACTAAAGAAGAGCTTGTGGTACTGGAACCAAAAGTGGACCCATGGTTTCATCCCACAAACCTACCATTCACGCAGTCACACCATTTTCACGCTAACAGGCACGTTTTCTATGCCTCTCAAATGGAAAAAATGTTCCAAAATGTAATCAGTGGGAGAGAGTGCTCCTGACCTGAACAAAGTTAAACACTGTTTGCAGCCACAAATGTGTTCTCTGCAAATACAGAAGTAAAACATGGATACAAGGACAAGCTAAACTACAGGGAAGCATGAGCGGGATTAGGGTTTCACTTTTGTGAAAAATCTGCTACTGTGTACATACAGTAGAAAAGAAGAAACCATATCCATTTCTTACAATTATTCTCACAGATCCTGTACACATGTTCTTCTATACCATAACATGACGTAAACAAAATGCAATGAAGTAATACCTTGTGTGACCAAGGGTTATTTTATTTTTTCCCCTAGATCCCACGGGGCACTGACAGCTCCCACAAAACAAGTTCACAAGGGGGGCTGAAAAAGCCACGAAATGGCTGTGAGGCATGAGTGACAGACATACAACTCATACAGCAGATTAATATGGGAAAAGCTGAGCGAGGAGGACAGGACTGCTGAAGTGTGAGTGCTGTGCGTACTCAGTGCTGCGTCTGCAGACAAACTAATGTATTTGAGCAGAACAAATTTTCTCAGTACTCACGTTTGCCAGAGATTTCTTTCAGGTCCCTGTGCTTCAAGGTCTCATACAAAACCTTCCCGTATCCCCTCAGGACTCAAGACACAACTGTCCTCATGTGTGAGCATCTGCGTGTGTGTACATGTGCATGCCAACCTGAGTGAGTGGCTAAAAACTGTTCATGCACAACTGGCAGTGGCGGCGTAAAAACAAATGAAATAACGTCAGCCAATCACAGGACCCAGACCCCCCCCCCCGGCCGCCCAAAACGAGGCACTGAAGTGAATGGATGTTAATTCTTATTCAAATGGGCCTGTCACACTGAGGGCGCTGCGTGAAAGGAGAAATGGTTTCCAGGCAGGCGGAATGTGCCCCTCCATTCTCTGGCACAACCACAGCCCTCGCAACCAGGCCCCGGCCCAGGACCTCCGTAGCCGCAGCGCTGGAGGAAGCGGCGGCCAAGCACCTCCAACTGAGAGAATTCCTCAAGTCCCCCACAGAGAGTTTTTGGAACCTTAACTCACTCCCGCTAACACGACAGGCGAGTGGGTAACCTCACTTTCCAAAATGGGAAGATTGGGAATAAAAGGTTTTGTTTAAACACTTTTAAACACACACACACACACACACACACGCCACTTTGCTCTTCTGCCATTTAACCTCTGCTGTCATTCCCTTCTCTTGACTGAACCAGGGGAAGAAGTGGCAAATAAATGAGGATGGGAGGTCATGGCTCACAAGGTGGATACAAATCTCATGTTTATTTCAAACCAGGATGCTGTATGCCCACATTTTTCAGATATACGGATTTTATGTTCATTTGTGATGCATATACACGGTATTCAGCGATTTCTCCTGGCACTGCTGTCGTTACAAACCATTGGCACATATGTGTTGCTTGTGGAGGAATAACAACTCACAATAGGACTTGGATGAAGTTTAGTTTGACTGCATGAGGGATGTTTTCAGAGCTGGAGAAACGTCCAAGGTCAGAGCAGATGGAGACAGAAACACTGGGCAGCACAACGTGACTCAGCCACTAACAGCACCACAGAACCACAAGACCTTGGTGAACAGTTTCATCCTTCTTTCGGCCCTGTCCATGTTCTGGTTGAAGACATTTGAAACGTAACAACATGAGATGTCCTCTGGAGCTTAGTGACGACCTTCAGTGGTTCTCGTGTCTTATGGGGTCACGGAGAATGATGGCTGTTTTCCTCATGATTGACCGCTGTGGTCAAATGAAAAGAACAAATGCGGTCACTGTGAGCAACTAGTGCAGTCCCTGATCAACCTGCTGGCCTGTTATGCCTGACTGAAAGGCAGATTGTTCAGCCGGACTGCTCTTTCCGGTCTCACAACTGGTTACTGCTGTGTACAATACAAACAGATCCTCAGTTATGCTTTACTTTTTACATATCAATGTCTATAAAAGTTTCAGAATATTAACTTTTAGTTTCAGCAAATATTTTATACGCAGTGTACACCAGTACAACTGTAACAACAGGAAGAAGCCAAGTCAAGGAAGTTTAACCATCACCATAAAATATTAATTTATTGTAAAATAGGAACTGCACACTATGAATGTTATCTCCAGTCTGAGCGGACTCCTCCCAGCCTGTATGTTAAACACATGCCGGAGACAGGCTGGTGCTGCCCTGTACCTGCAGACATGCCCAGAAGGTCTGCTGAATCGCTGTTATTGCATTCCATCTCATTCTGCTTATAATTTATTATTCTGTGGGTATTTGTGTGGTCCTCATGCTAAACAGTGTGCTATGAACTGAGAAAACTGGAAGGGGACTCAGACAGCATTGGTATCATAAAAATCACAAAACTGAAACTGTTATGATTTTTGACCAAATGGTTGGAAGTTCAGCTCTGGGTTGGTTTTGTACCCCTGCTGGAGGTGTTTAGGTTAACTTATAATGGAGAGGTTTCTATTTATTGTGCTGCTCACATCCAGAAACACAGCTTGCACTGTGATTACTGCCATGTTAACGCATATATAGGGTGGTTTTGGCAAACGGTTAAACTATTGCTATAAAAATTTGAAATCCTGAAGTGAATAAAACATTCTAGAAGATACTGCTGATGTTCACAATGCATATTTCTTTTAATAAATTGGATACAAACAGTAGAAAAGTGGTACGCAGGTCGACCTGTGGCAGAATTTAGTGCACCCTGGGTAATGCAATATAGGCTTTTTTGAATATCGGTGGACTACAGCTGTCTTTTGCAGGAAAAGCAGCTCAGCCATAAAATCGTTGTCCATGGGCCCAGAAAAGAAAATCTGGATCTTATGAGAAGTTCTGGTGCTGCTGTATGGCCCAGTTCAAGTGCTGCATTTAGGTTTAATTATGAAAATCTGCAACTATCATCAACTTGAAGCCCTAACAAATCTACTAAAGCCATCAGCCCATACATTCTATTCAACAGAAAGACGCGTTGCGTGCGCAACGTAGGCCTCCATATTTTCCTGCTGAATGCAAGATAACGTAACTTCAGCTCAGATTATGGAGGAATGTAGACAACTCGGGCACATACTTTTACACACACTGCTCTGTCTAGGGTTGGATACGACAAGGCTGGTTTTATCACAGTCCAGCCAAATTCTGATCAAAGTGCATAGTGTGGCCAAAAGTATGTGGACCCCCCTTTCTAATGCCTGAGTTGAGTTGATTCATCTGCACCCACACAGCAGACAAATGCATTCTAGACAACTTTGTGCTTCTAGCTTTGTGGCCAGAGTTTGGGGAACAAGAAGCTCCTTTCCTGCCCCAGCATGACTGTGCCCCCCACATGCACAAAACAAGCTCCATAAATGCCTAGTTTGCCCAGGTTGGCATGAAAGACCTTGAGTGGCTGCAAAGAGCCCTGACCTCAATCACACTGAAGACCTTTCGGATGAACTGGAATTCCAGGCCTTCTCGCCTGACCTCACTTGATGTTCTTGTGGCTGAATGGGCACAAATTCCCAAAATCTGGTGGAAAGCCTTCACAGAAAAGTGGGGGTTGTTATAGCAGCCGAGGGGGGGGACAACTCCATATTAATGCCCATGGGTTTGGAATGGGATGATCAACAAGCACATATGGGGGTGATGCTCAGGTGTCCACATCCTTTTGGCCATACAGGGTGTCTGCACCGAAAATCATAAATAAACTAACTGTGTTTAGACCCAACCCACAGAATGCATTAATGGCACCATCTGCATCTGAAATTGGCATAAACCAAAGGTTCACTAAAATGGCTTTTTGTAGTATTCTTTAAAATAAACCTCCGCACACACTGTGCGGTGTTGCAATGCAGAAGCCCAAGAAAGAGGCACAAAAAATAAGAACATAATGATTATTCCATACTCATCCACCACAAACTATATAGAGGAAGACCAATATCTTCACAGTACAATAAAAAGTTGATGTTTTCAGTACTTTCCAAGAAAAAAAACAAATACAGAATTTATCAATATTCTTGGTAAAAACTCATGAGAAAATTTTAGTTTGAGTCTCATGTCAAGATGCCAGCACTGTGTGCCAGGTAAATGTAAAGGCGTCTGATCACCTGATGTCATGAAATACTTTCAAAAATCTTTGATTTAGGTCCTTATCTTTCGAATGACTCATACCATTTTTACAATAAATTTGAATATTTCTTTTCAGCATACATCTTACAGCAAATATGAGTTGTAAGCCCTGTAAGCAGTATCGTGGAGAGTAAAAGAGAAAAAATAAGTGCAAATATTTGTGTGTACAATCCTCATGTGTGGAAAAAACTCACGGGTTAATTTTTAGCTCAGTGACACACCTGTACTGTATACACATGGCGGGGTCACTCTCGGCTTCTAAGGATACAGATAAATGACTGGGAGGCTGTAACCTTTGCCATGATCTCATTTCCAGTAGTAAAAAATCAAGAAAAAAGGGCTGATCACACTTCACCAATGCCCCCCCCCCCCCATCTGACAAAAATAATTCTGATATGTGCTTTCATTTTTCCAGAAATAGACTGACTCAGGTGTTATTCATGCTCAGTCCAAACTGGGGGGGACTCTTATACAGCAAGTAAATTCCATAATGGAAAAAAACTGATCCAGAGACAAAATCAGATTTTGGCCACAACACAACAAGAAAAGCAGTTTTCACAGCCTTAAGGGGTGAGGGTGACTGTTTAAATCATTTCCTGCTATTAGTCAGGCTTTGGGGGAACATTATCAGCAGTTTGCCTTCAGGGGGTGTGCAAGAGTGAGAGGAATGTTTTCTTACCTGCTGGTTAACAGCAAAGTGCAATACTATGTAAAGCGTAACAAAAAATGTTTTAAAATGCCAAAATTGTTGCTGTTTCTGAAACACTTCATCAGAAAAATTGTAAGGGAGACAAAAAGAAGCAGTTAGCAACAAAACCACTGTGGGTTTACATGGCCACATACAATATAAATTCTGCTTTGTGTAGAGCCTGCTAGTACCAGAGAACATACATCTTTTTTTCTTAATAAAACTCTAAGAAATGTAAGAAATAAAGTTAAAAAATGTGGTGGATGCACTTGGTCCTTAAGGGGTATTAAAAACTGTTTGATGTTCAACCATGTTCCACACTTTTACACACAGATTGTTGGTTGGATTGTCCTGATCATAGAGTGATTATTTTGTTTTGTTTCAGGCCTCAGTGTGGTATATTATCAGTTATATTGTATATATTATCATTAAAATATTCCCTATTATATTGTTTACCAAATTTCTTAAGTACGCATGTTCATGACAGTTTTTAAATGCTTCACAATTCTGTGCCATATGACAGCGAGATGTAGTGAGTGCAAGCGGCGTTGTCTATTGCGACCGTTCTGTCAGTAATACTGCTGAGCTTATTGTTGATGCAGAAGTGAAGGTAGTGCTATGGGGATGCAGCCACGGCCACGGGCAGATATTTACTGCATTTTGTCATGTCAGCATGGAGCGCCAGTTTGGTGACCTTGTCATGCTGGATTAGGATACACTGCTTCACGGCACAAGAGATGAGAGGGGTGCATGCTTGGGGTTTCAGTGTGAGCTCAGTTCTGTGAGATGCATAGCAAAGGGAGGGCATGCACTGAATGAAACCACCGCATCCACTCCTAAAAAACAAGTAACACTTTCTGAGACGTGAGATGATAGCGGCTGCCTGTGCTTGAGCAGGGCGATGCTACCATGTCGCAGCACACAGTCTCATACAGTGTTCACCTTACACAGTTGTTACAGCCTGGTGTCACACATGCATACTGTGCAGGTGGACATGTGTAATATTTTAATAATGCATTTTTATAATATTTTCACAACATTTCTCATCTACTGTATAAGCTATAAGCGCTCAATAACGTTATAATACTGTACATGTTTTTGTACAGCAGACATCAGTCACGCTAAGATGTCGTACATGTACCGTACATGCTGTAAATCATTTTAAAAAATGTATTATCATTATTTGTTTATTTATTCTTACTGAGCATTGTAATTGTAAGTCTGTTGTAAGTCGAGGGAGGACGGTCTGTAGTTATAATTGAACCAGACTGCCTGAACTTAACCGTTCTTCAGTAGATCAAATCATTATCGATTTACTCCATACAAATGGTCTTTAATTTGAATGTTTATATTTTATCTATACAGCCCCTTAAATTTAAATGGTAAATTAGATAAAGGGTTTCAGATATCAAAATGGCACTGCTCCAGCTGTGTCCACATGTGCAGTACATTCACCTCCTCTGTGCAGTAAAAAGAAGGAACAGCAGGAGCAGAGGAGCAGGACACAGCGAAGCACCCATGCAGGAATGGGATGGGATGAAGACTGGAAACAGACCGACACCCTGCTCACACCTGAGCTCATTTTTCCATTCATCAAAGCATCACTGCACACCCTGTATCAGTTACAGGCAAAATATGTTTGGCAAAAATTTAAATGCCTTAAGGGCAAGATCTGACTTAATGCAGACATCTGACACTCATATTGTGTCACCCAGGTCATTTTTTAAACATGATCTCAACCTTTAATAAACTGGTCATTTTAGAATATGAAAAGAAATTAACTCTGTGCAGCATAAGAACAAAACATTTACAACTGAAAGTGAAAAATTCAGTTCATAAGTACAATTACATTAGACACTACAGTACAAAATGAGAGAGGGTTGCATCCATTATTGTGGCCCACAAACAGAGGGTTGGAGGCTATGAAACCTCCCGTGTATGGGATAGCAGCCTACAGGATGGGGACGGGACGGACACACACACACACGCACGCACGCACGCACGCACGCACGCACGCACGCACGCACGCACGCACACACACACACAGTAATTCTGCCTTCTTTCTTGTTTTTATTGCGGTTTTACAAACTAAGTTGAGCAAGACTGTTCCGGCCAATCAGCTGCGTAGTTCGTTATCGAAACCCTGCGGAATCCATTGTTGATGGAGACTCTGGTGCTGATGGCCATGAAGTGGTTTTAGTTCAGCTTTCACTCTGGAAATAAATAAACGTGTTTTGATGTTTTCTGGTCCCTTCGTCCATACACTGTCTATTCTATGTGCAGAACACAGTCCAGTACACCTGAAGTACGCCTGACCATAATACAGAAGTATACCACAGTACACCTGGCGGCAAATCAGAAGCACGGGAAGCTGTCAGTAAAGCAGCGTCACACCACAGTAAAAAAAAAAAAAAGACAGTGAACGAGAGGAATCAGCGGAGCGGACGGCCGAGGTGAAGCGCCATGCGCGGCGCCCCCTGTACCCGCGGGTGAGGCAATTCTTACCCCGAAGCGCCCCTTCCCGCCGCTGCCGCCGTCGCACAGCCGTGCGCTCCTCCACCTGCTTGCACTCTGTCCGCGGTCCGCGCTCCCGGGCGCCTTTCCCTGAGGGGCGGAGTCAGAGCGGGCGCGTGCACGCGCACCGTTACCGGGAGAAGTTCGGCGCGCGGGCAGAAGCGATGAAAGGCTCGGAACCGCGTGCTTTCACCTGTCCATTCCCCTTTTATTTCGTTTCTTACTACATCTACAAACACACACACACACACACACACACACACACACACTGCTGTCTGTGTGCTCATTATGTGCCCGCCACGTGAAAAAAGGCCCAGGGCCCGAACTTATATTACGTATTGCATTATATTATGACATTATTACCTTCCTTCTTTACACCCTATGTTACTGTTACTCTGCTTTACTGCAGTAAAAAGGTCAACTGAGCGGTCGAGCAATCCCACTGTTGCTGCTAATTCTCTGTCTGCTCATTTGTCTCTTTTATTTATTTATTTATTATATCTAGTGTACCCCCCCAATCCCCAGTATCTCACACTCCCTGTACATTACACTACGTCTTATATTAATTTGTACTCTGTGTTATGTTGCACCTTGGCCCTGGAGGAACGCTGTTTCATTTCACTGTGTAATGTGTACATGGTTGAAATGACAATAAACTCCTACTTGAAATTAAAAACACACACACGTTTATACTGTACATTGAGCGGTAATACAGTACTGGTCCCAGGAATACAGAGCCATTGTAATAACACCATCTTTCCAAATGACTGAGAAGTTTCTTTGACCTGCACAGGTATCGCTTTGTCACGGACTGACAGGTGTCCCGTTGTGTTGTCACTCTGTACAGTAGAGGACATTGCCAAACCATAGAGTAGACCACAGTGCAATAGAGTACAGTAGAGCAAAGTAGGGTATACCACATAGATTCTAACTTTGGTCTATTTTGTAGACCCAGAAATAGACTTTTGGAAGATTCGCAAAGTTTATTGTAACCAGTACGGTCGCAGAAAAAAGAAAAGTACAGCGTCTTCGGTCGGCTTTCATCTGCCACTTAAACTTTGTTTTCTATTTCCAATTTTGAGAACAAAATGGTGTCTCGTTTTTAAACCATATCAGCGATATCTTTTTCTATATATTTTAGAATCAACTGGGTCTGAGTTTCTGGACAGAGTTATAAACAGAGAAGTATGTACAGCTAACAAAAGTGTACATTTATTACAGCAGTGTTTACAGAACCGCTATCGCTGTGTGACTACACTCTGCCCTCTAGTGGACGCTGTTTGCCATTACTTTTCCTCCCGAAAGAGAAAAAGTTTCCCAACAATGCCAAGAGAAGAGGAAAACAAATTTAAAATCATTTGGTGGTTCTAATATCTCATATGAATTTATATATCTAATATATGTCTTAAGCAACAGCTTTGTCAGAAAATGCTGTAATTCTTTGGTACAGCAAGCAAATGGAAATTTAGGGTTGTATGTGAATAATGACCCTGTTTAAAGTAGGCCATAAAGTTGTAGTGGAAAATGTAACATACACTTTATTTCGGTAAGAATTTACAGTTGCACAGAGACGTTTTGTCTACACATTTCTGCCATTCTGTTACATTCTCTAATGAAGGTGTTCATTTATGGTCACCCTGTGTGCCTGGAAGCACAACAGCATGTTAACAATAAGAACAGTTACGTTTTTCTCCCATTTAAACTATACGGTCACGCAGAAGTGTCCCTCCATGATTCACAAATATCCTGTAGCTATCAGAGTTTCCTGTGTCTGAATGTTGTTGTGCCTCTGGTAGGCCTCTTCTGTGTATTTGTCACCCGTGGGAGGTACCTGTAAGAACCTCCCAATTCACAGCCATCAGACAGCTATGGCAGAGGATTTTCAGCAAGCAGCAGGGTGGCCTTGGCCTGGTGGAGCTGGGCAAACTGAAACCTGAGTCTGAGCTGTGCCAGACGTTCCTGCTGACTCTGCCCACACTTGTACCCATTCGTGGCTGTCATGTTCCCAGCTTGCATGGCCACCTGTGTGTAGCAGTGACTTAGTTAGAGCCTCTGAGATTTTCCAAAACTAATACATCAGTCTCTTTTTTTGTTGCCAGTATTACTACAACAAGATTTGTCAGTCTGAAAGCTCGACCATTTCATTCCATTTTTAAACCAAATCACATCTGAATAATCACACCATCTATTTTCAAGGACCATGCAACTCACCTGAGGATAACCTGTCTCCATCTTCTTTAGCCGGGCACTGGAGTTCTCTCTCAGCATTTTCCACAGCTCCTCTCCACTTACCTGGTCTGAGCAGCATCACATGAGTCATCCACATCATGAGACCAGCTGATGCTGCCTGCATTAAACACTGCACTGGGAGAGTTCCCTCAAAGAAACCTACAGCACTACTCTGAGCTGCAGTAGCAAAGCATGCAAAAACTGCACTCAGTTGTAAGATTTACTCTCATTTATAGCCTTTCTGTGGGAACATCTTTAAAAACAAGTTTAACTTTTGTTTAGGAACATGGTTCTGTTCATCCCAGCTTTGTTCAATTAAGAATAAACCCAAATTTATTTCTTCTGCCACACGGAAAATGCTGAACATACCCTTCAGTTTGTGCAAGCATTCAGCATCACAGACGCACATCCAGCAGAGGCAACGGACATCCACATACCCCCCATGTGAGCCATCCACTGCTGGAGCCAAGGCAGTGAGGGTGTTTTCACAAGGGTTGGATTCAGGAAGTAGTCTGCCGTCTCTCGGCCAAACAGCCTGCACAGTGGAGCACACAGACACACTGGAGAGACAGTCGAAAGCCTAGAATTGTTTACATTTCCCGTGCTTTGGCAGTGCTGCTGCCACCACACCCTGTAAACAGAGACGTGCTGTACTGTTTCCCCACGCATGGTGCTACCCATTCCTGGAAGCCCTCTCTAGAGGAGCAGTCACCTGGAAACCCCCAGGACGCTCCAGGGCTACACTGACTCAGGCCGGAAGGAGTATTACCTCTGTAGGTGCTGGTGGAAAGCAGGTTCTGTGGAATGATCAGGAGGCTGGTGACCCATTAACAAATGCCCATATCTGCAGGGGTCCGGGTCTTTCTTCTCCTGGCTGTCCATGGGTTCCAGTTGGCTGGGCACCACTGAGGTTCTCTCTGAACAAGCTGGTCTGGACTCCACACACCGTCACGCTGTTGTCAGCATTCTAGACCCTAGAAATTTGCCTCCATTGGTTAAAAGTACCACAGTTGTACATGGTGTAGTACTGCAAGGACCTTATTGGCTTCTCAAGGAGTATGAACAGCAGAAACCAGTCTGGATGACATTTTGACTAAAACCACCCATCCTGCTAGTTTCACTTGCCTATGCCAGGGCAAACAGGCACCTTTCGTTGAACCCCATCTTTCTTACAGTACCTCTTTTTACAGTAGCAAAGCAGAGCCTTTCCAGAGGCTGCTGGAGATCTTGCTTTCCCAGGCACCCCTAGCCATATGCCATACAGACTCCTGAGGAGGTCGGCTGGTCTCAGTGCAGTGAACAGGTTGCTTAGTAGCTGATAGCTTAGTGCTCCAGAGGAGATAGGAGCTCCACCAAGGGACCCACAGTAGGTGCCTGCGAGCCATGAAGCAGATGTGTGTGCAGTGCTCTCCTAACAGGAAGGTTTAATGATTAAAATTCAAATACTAGACCAGACCCATCCTGATGTGGCCAAACCAAGGGGAACTGAGCAGAAAGTAAACAAATAATAGTCATAATATTTTTGGGAACAGAGAACTGAATTGAAACAAGAACATGAAAGGTGAGTGATACACCTTAGGCAAATAAAAATAAATCACTCTTTTAGTGGTCACACTTTGTGGTTGCACTGCTAACCAGATTTGGTTAAGGAACTTTATACTCAATTGTTCTACTGCGTTTTTTTTTTTTTTTACAATGAAGCAATACAATAATGTGGCATAACATTTGTTCTCATCATCAGAGGTTCCAGTTTACAGCATTTACAGGTGAATTAATCTGTCCTGTCACAGATATTACAGGATCCTGCACGATTTCTTTTCTTCCACGGGGTCACGAGTTATAAGATGAAATGAAAAGGAAGTTGTGACAGACTGGGGTTCCATCCAGGTTAAGAACTCTTACCTGAGCACCCAGTGATTCTGAGGTGGTTTCCTAACTGCCAAGACCCTGACCTGGATGGATGGATGGATGGATGGATGGATGCATGAAAATTAATTTAATAAAATCTGTAATTTAATGTTATATCAAGGTTATTTTGTCACTAGAGTGTAAAAGGTGTGTATTTTATCTCTGTTGTTGAGATGATTATTACAGTCATACCAGTTTACTGAAACAGTTTAAATGAACAACAGTTTGGCCCTTTGTTGAACTGAACCACTAGCTTTTAGTTTAAAAACCTAGGTCCTATAACCTGGGGGCAGAACTATACTGGCAGGGGTGGGATTGACATGATGGACAACTCTCCTTTGCCCGCCCCTGCACAGTCCCAGAGGAGCCTGATAGCAACCTCTGGAACCATACAGTGCACTATATGAGCAGCTGTTGTGAGTACTGAGGGGAGAACTAGGGGTTTGGGGGCTGTGCTGGAGTGTCTGCTATTTTTCTGGTGTTTAAGTTACATTGTATTGGCCTTTTTCTTTTCAGAAAGTCTTTGTGTTGGAGCCCAGCTGTTCGGTGCCCTTTGTCCTGCTTCCACTCCCCAACAGGACACAGTCCATCCTAGCAAGGAAGACAACCCTTTTTTCAATGCCATGCAGTCCAAGCAGTGTGAGCAGGTGAAGGTTCTTCGTGTCAAGGGGGGCTGTCATGTCCTTCAGCACAACCGATTTAAAATGGTGCTAGAAAACGCCACCTGACTCTGAACACCAGAGGAAATCGGTCGCGCTGAGAAAGGCCTCCCACTCTATTGGCTTCTCGTGCTGTAAGAAAGGCGTTATGGTGAGATGAGGTGAAAAAAGAGAGCCACCCTCACTCAGCACAAACCAGCAGCAAATATTTGTCTGATTCCTAGCAGGTAAACTGAACTCAGGCAACACAGCAAGCAGCAAATAATTTGCCTTTGAAAATGTATTTTGCCAGCTAGTCAACCTTTCAATAATTTTTCCATTCTGTATTTGTAACTGTACCTCATTTTTTAAAGATAACAACATGGACTCAGCAACATTTTTACTTTAAAAGTGAAAAGAAGGATAGACAGAACTTTATTTGCAGACCACTTTCAGGTTTATGAGCTGATCAGCTGAAGACATTTGTTATGGCTCTAAGTTTTGGCAGCCCCAGTCCTTGAAGAACAAAACTGGTTGCCGGGGGTAACTCGAACAATAAACACTGCTCCAAGTTTGCTGAAGTTCTCCTTATGGTGAATAAACAGAGATATCTGCTCCCTCCTTGTAGGCACCACTTCTTGCTCAGTAATTCACAGCCAAGCTTTATTAATTCTCAGTTTCATAATACTCATTGATGCGGTGAAAACAGCAGTGTGGATCACAGCTGGCTGAGTATAGCTGTGTGGAAACAGTGATGTCTGAGCTGAACTGAACTGAACTTTCAGCTCACACTTCTAAAACTGTGGGATCACAGTGTGCTGGACAGAAAAATCAAATGCAAGTAATAATGAATTAGCTCCAAATAATGGGCAGCTAAGCTCCATTCAGACTTGAATCCAAGTGTTTGCTTCCAGGTATAAACTGAAGCTGTGCATAATACAGTAAGTCCTGCTGTGCTGATTACACCATTTTCATTTATTAGGATTAATAGTTAGAGAAATATAATTTATATAGTGGGATCTTTCATGATTTTGATGTTAGAACAAAATGAACCCAGCCGGAAATTTTAACGTCCACCATCGGTCTGCATTTGGTGTTTAATTTAGTCTTGCAGATAGCCACTGTGAGCTGAAGTATGAACAAGCTTTCTGGTAGTCAGAGGACTGCTGGGGACTGTAAAAACAAAGGTTGTAACACGACAACAGCTTCTGGATGCTATAAAGTGCTTTGAAAGAAATTTTTTTCCTTAAGTTCCATGTGCTTCACTATTTGTTGGCAATATATTTTATTTATGGTGGTTTTTTCCCTATAAAATTTGGTTTGCCGTAAGCTTTTCATAAATGTTTGTTACTGTATGAGTCACATTCATTCTCAGCTGAAGTTTTACCATTGTTATCTTGTTGTACAAACTGGCATTGTGATGCAGTCAAGCTTCATTTTTTGAAATGAACTTATTTACGTAGATTTAAATGAAATATGTTGACCAGTCCATGCACTGCTCATGTACAGTTGGATAACTTCCACAGCAAAGCAGTCTTCCAATGTGACTGTCAGTCTGTCATCCTGTCCTCTTGCCACTTGCCACTCGTTCTCTACCTCGACATGGGGTCTGCAGTCTGCAGGCATCTGTTCGCTGCAGGGTCTTCTTTACCCCCCTCCACCCTCAGCTTCGCATGCTAGGGGAGTGTGAGGACGCTACGGCATGTCACAACAGCTTAGCCATGGGTGGCTGCCACTGAAAGGAGGACCACTGGCTGACAGCGTGGTGGCCGGATTCATGGGGCAAGAGGGGACAATGAAGAGGGGGACTGTTGCTGGGCGTTTTCTCCTAACGCGAACACTCATGCAAACAGCCGCGACGTGGTCACACGCACGGCAACACAGGGGCCATCCCACAGTTCCTCCACATCTCCACAGACACACAACCTAATCGCCAGCTAGACACAGTGATGCAGACATAACAACACAGGCATCAGCCAAAAATCTTCACAAGTCTTACTGTCACACAACCAAGTTTGTCATCTGTCAGACACTACTCACACATGCAGTGTAAAAACAACCATCAGAAAACACAGGCACACACACACACACTTGCAAATGCAAGCTACATTCATGTAAGTCTGAATCAAAATAACATCTTCTCCTGTTTGGCTGGGAAAGCTGATGAGATGCTGCCAAAGTTTTGTTTGGTTGTTGACCTCTTTTGTTTGAGATGCACGAGCTCAGGCTGCCATGGTTCCTGCAGGATGGAGATCCAACAATCATTACAGATGGTATTTTTTGGCAGATCCTTCCTCCACACCTGCCCACCTATGTGCCACACCCTACGGAGAACCAACATGTCCAGACGGAACCATATGCAAACAAGGCAGAACCGAGCGCAACCATCACAAAGGATGGCGGCCACACCCAGCACTGCTCTAAGCTCTTATGCCCAACCAAAGGCTCCCAAAGCCATCATCAGCACCACTGACCCAGATAGCACGGTTGTTCAGGCTCCCCCACAAACAAACTCCAGCACAGTGACTTGGTGAGGCTCACACACACACCTGCACACATACACACAGACTAAGGACTTCTCATACAGAAAAAGGGGAACCTGTAGTTACTGCAATATTTGGAATCCTTTTGCAGATGCACAGTTAATACTTGGACCAAACTGGACTGGACAAAGCATCTGTTGAGGGTAGAGTTCCTTTTACAAACTGTGAGATCAGGGTTTCTGCAGTCACTACGGTGTGTCCAGCCCTGTACCCTAAGAACGCACACTTGTGTTAGTCTGATGAATCTGACTGCTGTCTTATTCCCAAAAATCTCAGTGAGAACGGAAAGCAGCCAGAGACACATGATCATTACAGTTAGCAAGAGTGAAAGCTGCTTTGGTGGGCAGCTGAGGGGACAAAACAGTACACTGTTTGCTCCAAGTGCTGTGTAAAGGGTAGGATTGGCAGTGGGTGTCTCACAATATCCTCCCTGAGCTTTTCTAGAAAAGCATCATAAATGTTGCATGGCCACAGTAAAATTTCTTACAGATTCCATTTGTTGCCACAAAGTTGTAATACTGCACTGGTTGGGAAAAGATGTATTTTTCTGTTACACTGCGCACACCAAAGAGATGGTTGTGAATCTCACAAAACCCCACATAGCAGAAACAAAGAGCAAAAAACAAATAGGACATCAACATTACTGAATAAAATGAAAAATCTCACAGGCATGGCCTACCCATGAACACTATTATCAAAAGGTGAAATGAATCTGTGATTTAGCTTTAAGTGCCTTATGAAACATATCAGTTAGAATTTAATTTGTACATTTGCAGAAGGTAAATGAACTTTGAACTGGTGGAAAAAGAAAAGCAATGAAAACAAAAATACAAATATTACCCACTGCCCTCTACTCCCCTCTGTGTCTCCCATTTGAATTTAATAAACGGCACCGAACTCACATACATGCGTAAGACATACGTGTAAGTGGGCATACGGAGGCACGGACACAAATTAGGGTCAATTTTACCTACCACAGTACATCACTGACCTCCTCAGGATCTTCAGGATGAGGCTCTGGGCTGCTGCTTCAAAAGAGCTCTGTGATCTGAATATTATGAGATGAAGAATGAATTCTTTCCCTTCTCATCACCTTCAGCAAGGATCTTCACCTTTATAATTTCTCTCTAATTCTTCAAATGTGTGTTTTGGAACCAAAGGTCAGCTGCACTGGGGTCTAGACTGTACTTGTTGCAGAACCTTCCTGGTGATGAGCCAACAGTCCCAGCTCCACATCCAGCTGCACCAGCTTAAGACTTCATATAATAACACACAAAAAAGGCAGCAACTAAAAATATTAAATGTCCCTTCCAGCGCAAAACATATAAAAAAAACATGTTTATAACCAATTATTAAGCCGGTGTGTTAAATCCTGTGTCTATGATCGGGTAACTTTAAGGTACCACAAGCACTATCAGAAGGATAATAGCATCAGGCAAAGCAGTAACATCTCATGCAATGAGATCCAGTGCATCAGTGATCCTTCACCTCCTCCAGGCAGTCAGATGGTGTAGACCTACCTTAGAACCTCTGGGACAGCCATTCCGCTATTTCGCCCAGTGTGGTAAAGACTTGCAGGAATTAGTGAGGAGAGGCAGACAGTGAGAGAGAAACAGAGAGTAACAAAGCTGAGGGCTCAGTCCTGGTCTGTTATGACTGTGTGGCAGCTAAGGCCTGGGACGCAATGAAAGGAGAGAGTGAGGAGTGTGAGTCCGTGTGTGTGAGTGAGAGATCGAGAGAACGCAAGGAAAGCAGTCAGTAAGACGGAGGCAAGTCCATACGAATTCAGACCATGTGGCAGCCTGACTGTCTGGCAGGTTCTCAGACAGGGCTAGAATGTGAGACCGCATCCCCCCATCCCCCTCCACCCCTGCTGAACCCCTCCTTCCCCCTAAGTGGAACTATCCCCGCCCTGCATCAGCCCACCACCTCCAAACACCCCAGCCAGACTTACAGGAACTCCACCTTTTTGGTCCATATTTATCCCCATACGCCAACCCCCCACCCACCACCACCACACTTTTTCCTGCCAGTAGCCATGCAGACAAAGCGTAAACACAAAGTGGAAAAATACACACAGGAACATCAGCTTTGTCTCACTGTATTTTTTGCTAACCTCAGTGCACATGCCGTTGTTTGTTAAGGCTTAAAAAAAGAAAAAGACCATGACATCATGTTGTGTCTGACTGAGTCCAGTTTCAGTTTCTTTTCTTCACAGAAGGGGGTGACAAGCTATGAGGAGCATCACCATGGAGATGATCACTTTCCATCCCTGAAACATTGCATTCCTGTGCTGTTCACACTCCATTTTACTACTGTTAACCAAATGATGAACCAAACCAACCGTCATAATGTGCAGCTCTGGTTTCCTCCCATAGTCCACAGCCATGTGTCTCAGGTTAAGCGGCCACTCCAAAATCCTTGCTATGTCTGTA
Source organism: Heterotis niloticus (assembly GCA_018136845.1). Lineage (NCBI taxonomy): Eukaryota > Metazoa > Chordata > Actinopteri > Osteoglossiformes > Osteoglossidae > Heterotis > Heterotis niloticus. The sequence continues at coordinate 16,432,626 of CM030898.1, forward strand.
TGTGTGTTTGTGTGTGTGTGTGTGTGGGGGGGGGGGGGTGTCACCCTATAATGATCTTACTGGACATCCTGGGTGATATTTTATAGCTCAGTGCCCACTGACTCCAAGATAGGTTTTGGACCACCATGACCCTCAGCAGGATAGATGGGGCTCAGACTTGCTATTGTGGTGGGAGGAGTGAGTGAGTGAGTGAGATGGAGATGAAATTTTTGGCAATAACCATTGACCCATCTAAGCAGTGTAGACAATTCTGAGAGCTATGATAGTAAAAACCAAAACCAACACGAATACATTGTAATGCTTTTTTCATTCAATTATGGAGAGGCTCCAACTTCAGCACAGTTGCTGATTGGTGTACAGTTAGTTATTATGCTAATTACCTGAGACTTAATTGGGACGGCTGCCTCCACACAGACTTTTGCAGAATCTGTCATTTTTATGGACACTGTAGGAGTTGTTTGTCCAGACAATATGATATGAGTTTCCTATTGTTCTCTTCCATTTCCCAAAGGCATTTATAGACCTGCTTAATTCCTAGTACATCTTTGTAATATATTATACTTTTACAGGATGATCTGTCCGATCTTTCCTTGACATCTACCAGCTCAGAGCCAAAGGGCATAAAGGGGGAACCTGGGCTCTGCGGAGTTCTGGCACAACCAAGGTGGTACCAGCTACAGGTAGAGAATTTCTGCAGGGTTTGAAATACCTGTACAGCTTCTCCTCACCCTGGGTCATTCAACGATTTACCCTCAACCTACAGCTGTGAGGATCCCACAGAGGTGAGGGATGTTCCTTATTGTATTTTAAATTATATTTATTAACTTCCATTAAACAACTGAAGAGCATGTTTTGGTCTCTCTGAGAATGTTTTCAAAAGGAGCTATTTGGTTCCAGCTGTACAAACTATAAACCAGCTTCTGAATGAGGATCAACATACTCACCTTTCTGCTGGGAGTTTTACTTTATCTGGGTATTGATTTCAGCACACATGGCAAGAGATGGTACTGTTATGCTAGGGGACAGAGGACAGATAAATCCTTGCTGTTGCAGGCTTGGGGAAGGATTCTAGATGTAAACTTATTCGATAAAAATGTACTGATCAAATTAGATGTCAATTTAGATAAAAAAATCTTACACAAACCAATGAGAAAGGGACTGTCAAAGGGACTGTTTGAGGGCCTGGTCCCAGCCTACTTGATGCCAGCCACCATGTGGATCCACCAGTTGGCCTGCACAGTCCAGCCCAGCTGCTCACAGGTGTCAATCTGCTGCAGAAAGTGGTTCTGCGCTTCTTCCTCGCTTTGCTCCTGCTGAAGAGCTTCCCGGAGGTACCGCATGTCCTGTGTGCAGCTCAGCTCTGGGATGCCAGTCAACATCATGAGGGAGAAGAGGGTGACCAACAGCCGGGTGTGACTACGAAGGGCCAGGTAAGCCTTGATACAAGTGTTCTGAACAGGGGTTGGAGGTATATTGACGTGTAAAAGGAGACAGACCACAGACCACAGATTAGACAAGTGTATTCTTACCAAAAATAAAGACAACAAAATTTCGGCATCCAACAACAAAAATCAATGTCTCCTCACCTTGAACCTATGGAAGTAAAGGCTGGACTTCTTGTTCAACCTTCCCATGATGTACAGAAAGTCAGGTGTCAACACAAAGGGAACCCTCTCCCTGTTCACACCCAGGAACCGCTTGGTGTTGCCCAGGATGTGACCAAAGTCGATGTGGAAAAGATTCCCTTGTAAAAGACAGCACTGCCTTTCATTTCAATACACTTACAAGCCAGATATCCTTTAAAGGATACAGGTGGTCCCCGACTTGCGATGGGGTTGCGTTCCAATAAAACGCCCCCATCTTAAGACTGATTGGTTGATTGGCGTAGGAACCGATCGTGAACAGGATTTAGTTTCTACCCAGACTTTCTGTCAGTGTTCAGTCCCATTTGTGAACTCTCCTGCAACCACTGTCTTGCTAAAATACGAGGGTGTTTTGTATATTTTGAATAGTGGCCTCTTCCATTTTTGTTTACAGCCAATCGCTAATGTTTAGTGCTAGCTCCCGGCTAATGCCAACACTCTTTGTCGGAAACAACACTTGGCAAAGAGTGTAACGGAACTTAAACTTATTACCGTGGTGTCTCATGATTGCTTCCACCAACTTTCACCATAACACCTAGTGAATATCATAGCCTAGTCTAGCCTAAACTAGCCTACCTTAAACATCGTGCTGTTTTCAGGAGACACAGATACATGGGTGTTTCATAGACATGATGGATGCACAAAACAAAACATAGATACGGGAAAGGGGCATCCAAAAAAACGCTGTCAGCACAGAACACTGTATAGTATCGGTTGTATACATTAGTGACTGTGTGGCAGTCTGGGAGATGCCGAATGCTGCCGCCTCCGACTGCTGCTGAGAGTATTGTACTGCATAATGCTTGCCTGGGAGAAGAAATCAAAATTCAAAATACGGTTTCTACTGAATGCATATTCCTATCGTAAAGTCGAAACATCGTAAGTCAGTCCATCACAAGTCGAGGACCATCTATATTTAGTTCGTAAATAAGCTCAGAAAATGAGCATAGAATTAAGAGAAGACAAGTTTCTTGGCAAAAGATCACTATTATGGATTATAATTAGGTCACAACAATATGTACTGAAGAGGCGCCAAGAGACTTTGATACAACAATGTTGAAGCTCATATGGTTACAGTGCATCACAGGTAAGATCACATAGTGCTGTCTAATAATCTACAGAAGGGGGCCATACATTCCAAAATGATTTTGAATTATTGTGTAGGTCAAATGTAAATTTTTCAAGTAGAAGGAAATTAAACACTTCAGTCATCAACATGTTTACAGAAGGAAATTCTTTTGTAAACCAGAGCTTCAGGATGCATTTCATTACAAAACATATCCGTGTGAACAGCTTACATTCTATAACTTCATACCTTGATCTGTGATCATGATGTTGTCATTGTGACGGTCTCCTATCCCAAGCACATAAGTGGCCACGCAGTAGCCTGCGCAGGAGGTAACAAATCTCTCCATTGCCTGGTAGTGCTGCAACACAGAGGATAAAATGAAAAGCAGGAGGGAAGCGCTATGGCCCGGGACCAAACAATTAAAAAAGACTGCAAGTGCCCTAGTTTGACAAGCAAAAGTGGGAGCCAGGTCAGGTTTGCTGCATATCTATCAGAAACAAGATTTCATGTAGTGTAAGAATAAGTAAGACTGAGAAAATGCCTCCAGCTGCACTGACAAATTGCCAATATCCATACAGTTGCATTTTGGAACCTGGTCCATAAGTGGAGCTGATTTGGATGAGAGTATCTCCTGGCCCATATCAGCCACAATCTGTGAAGTTCTGTAGAGGTTTACCATCAGCAATGTTACCAGACAAACAAGCTGTAGGTGCAGTCATGTGTTTGCAAGCTCTCCATATGTTGTGGGATAAATGTGTGTTTACTCTTTAATGTGAAAAGCCTCTGTTAAATGATTGATTCAGTGATGGATGTCTTTTGATTTTTCTTTTTTGCTCTGGATATCAGAGGTTATGCAGTAAAGAGAGGTTGGTGAAGAACAAGCATACGCAGCAGCTGGCATACGTACAATCTCCTGTATGAAACTCCTTCCCTTGAGCCACTCATACAAGGCATCATTTTTGAATGCCCCTGTGGTGCCACCTCTGCTCCTCTGCACAGCAGCGATGGTGATGGCGTCCCGCACAATTTCAATCATGCCTGTGGCACAAAGAGGGCCTCTGACTGCTTCTGCTGAAGGAAATGCTCACCTGCCAATATCAGCTGCTCGACAGAGGTATAGATCTATTTTGTCAGGCTAGGAGGCTGAAGTCACGTGTGCTCAGCGTTTAACTTGAGGGACTGCTTGCTATTATGTAGTTGAAAACTCTTGCCAAGGAATCTGAGATCTTAGTGGAGTTGCTTTACGTTGCTTCTTCAATCACTAAAGTGCTGAAGATGAGGCCCACTCATCTCCTTGTGAATAAGTAACCTACTGCACAGTTTATCTGTCATGGGGTTGTTTCAGTATCAGTCACCGGTTAATCCGCATGATAGTTGTTATCAAAAAAAACTGGCACAAGTTCTCAGCCATTCATTTCTACTCAATCTGTTTTGGTGAAGGGTAAAGTAGAGAAGGAAGAAAAATACTGTATTTACTTACCTATGTTATGTCCAGTGGAGATGCAGCCATAGGGAACCAAATTTAAATCCAGAGACTGGCTCTGCCAGATGGAGTCCATCAATACAAGGGTCTACAGAGTTCAAAACACACAGGGACTGAAATAGCGGCAATTGTAGCAGCAGACACAGCAGTGAGCTGGTTTTGATCCAGCTGTAGTTTTTCTGAACTGTAAATGATATTTATTACAAAGGGGTCCTTTTGACAATTTCTTTCAGTAGTATAACACTGCCTTAAATGAATGACAAATGGATGTTTTGAAATCTACAACAGGTTAGTATATTACTATTAGTACACATATTTTGGATGCAGAAATGTAAATTTACTTTTTAGTGCGCTGCTGAAGAATTTTCACTCTCCTTTTGACAATTTTTTTTAAATTAAGATGCATATGTATGTGCCAGGAGGAAAACAAAGTAAAACTGCTTTCTCACCTGAATAACTAGCATGTCCTGACGCAAGTCATCTCCATGTTTGAAGATGATGCCCACAGGGGAGCCAGGTGGTCCCTGTGACTCTGGACAAGAGAACTCCAACCACAGGGGCTTCTTTTTGGAGGCCATCACTTTGCACTTTTCCAGCTTGGGGGCAAGGAAACATGTGGGATTAAAAGAAGCTCACTGTCCCCAAAATTCACTAATATACACTTAGCCTTACCATAACTGGCCCAACTTTCACACGTGGATCAAAAGGGACTAGGAATTGTGGTGGAAGACTGCAAGCCCTCAGCATGTCTTGCAGCTGCTGAGCAGCTAAAATACAACACAAACAACAATAGGACGTTGGTCAAAGTTAGAAGCATCAAGACTGAATGCAGTTGTAGTCAACATTGTTAGCATCCTTGCATTTTAGGTGTATCATGTAGAAGATCTCTTGAAAAGGTATGCAGTGAAACAGCTTTGGCCTGTAAATGCTCATTTGTCTGATGCACAGCAACACCATGTAAATTAATACCAATTAGAAAAGGACAGGTGTGGAAAAAATATATAAAATTTATATTTTATATTCAGTACAAAAACTGAGACATTGCTGTGATATCATTACTGGCACCAAAACTAAAATCTGTTGGATTATAAGAACTAACCTGTGCTAAATTGCCAGAACTCATGTGACACAAATTAACCAGTGATTATCCAATAAATAGTAGCTTTAATGCTTAAAAAAAGTCACTTTCATTCTTTATTCCTTTTGACAAGGATGACAACAAGAGGGCCCAGTGTCAGAAAACTAGGCATGAGTTGGAGATCACGTTTACTCCAGCAGGACATTGACACAAAACCCACATCCAAAAGGACAAAAGAATGTTAAAATGCAAAATGGACTGTGCTAAAATCTGCTATTGGTAAAAGGAATCCTGGTAACATTCAGAAGCTATGATAACCAGCAATTGTAGCACAGCAGGAAGGGGCAGGAAGCTTACAGCTGCTAGCAGAAATGTTTGGAAGTGTCGTCCTGGCCAAGGGTTATGCAACCAAGTGTTAGGAAGGAGCCATTAATACAGTCTAGGCCAATGTTTCTTCTTCTTCTGTGGAAGAAACCTACATGGAGTTGAACCAATGTGTTTTTTTGCTCTGGATGATCAAAACTTGGTCAGTTTCCAATTATTTCTAAAAATGTTGTACATGATACATGTAGAATACAAAGCAATGCCAAAAATGTTGACCAAAACTTTGTTTTTCTTTTTTTCCATTAATTTGTTAAGCTGCGTTGACAGCAGTGCATTTCCATTGTGACAAATAAATTCTTGTCAGTCTCACATACAGACACAAGATGCTGAGGTAGAAGTTTGTAATAATGCACATGCTGTCCCATTTTCATTGTGCCTCATGGGGAAATGCATCTTTACCATTTGTTGTGAGGTCAGTCTTGTCTGGAAAAAGCTTCTTAATGTCAATGGCCACCTTGTGCAGACACTCAACCGCTTGGACCTGGTATAAGAAGCTTGTCAACATGGCCACCCCACAGCCCAGGAGGTAGGCTTCAAGCACCACAGCAAAGCGCTGTCGGAAGTACAGGCAGCCCGACACCTCACTACGCAGGTACCAGAAAAAGTAGTGCCCAATCCTCTTACTCTGCACAAAAAACAGGTGAAGAAAATGAGTACAGGTAACCCCTGATCTGCAAACTTCATAAAATACTGGTTCATAAAATACTGGGCAAATTGAAATTGTGTGTACAAGGTCATATTTTCCATTATATTCAATGAAAAAACAATCATGCTTCCCAGCCATCCAAAATCTCCAATTCTCCTAAAAATCATTAAAACACTGTAAAACCCCTTGTAGCTCATGCAGCACCGGCCCAGACAGTGCAGCAATTACCCCACTCAGCACAGCATCATGTTGTTGCTCGGCAACCACATTGTGGAGCACCAAATTGAACAAGATGAAAATTTTTAAATAAACAAGAAATTGGTCTTATTAGGTCTCACAGAGCCTTATTACCTCCTGTCAAGCTTTTCACAAGCTTATCTACCTTTTTAGTCCCTTTTTGCTGGATTACACCATTTATGAGATTAAAATTGAGACAGTGCACAAACACGTAGAAACAAAGCGAAAATGAGACACAATGTTGGCAAAGTATGGTACTTACATCTTTGCCATATGTCACAGTAATATGAGATATACTGTTTATGTAGGTTTGTGTAGCACAGAAGCAAGCCTCTCAGGCAACACACCACATTACAATTTTTTATTGTTTGCAGGCAAATTTCTGGCACTACTTTACAGCTCTGCATTATAGCTGGACATTTATTGTGCAAACTGGGAATTGGTGCTAAAAGATTACCTGCACAATAGTGATTATGCTATCATATCATAATGTTGTGTATACCAGGGTTTACCAGCACTATACAATACATAGACATACTTGCAAATTTAACGGTTACACCTGAGACTCTGTAATACTGCAGTGATTTTACTGACATTTATGATTTGGTCACCATTTTTTCCTCAGAAGCTGTGCTTTTTAAATCAGGTGATGCTAACACTGTATATGCTCCTATTGGCAAAGGCAGATAAAGAAACTTATTTCTTTCAGTGAACTACAACTCTGTCTTCATTGCTTTTTTTACCACAAAATAGGCATTAAAGTGTTTTATGTATGAAGTTTGGACGCTTACTCACCCTGAGGGCTCTCCGGATCAGGAATCTGGCCAGATAACTGTCATGATATGGCTCAACTTTCAAAGTCTTCAGGAAAAAGCAAACAAAAATGTGTACATTATGATGGTTTTGTCATGTAAAAATACACATATATGATTAATCAGACTTTCAAAATTTACTGTCTTGGCAAATTTAAGTGCAGACTATCCATACATAATTATGAATAACTATAGACACACTGAATGGCTTCATTATGGTTTGGATTTCAGTTGTTAGCGTACACAGACATATTGAAAATGGATCTGATGTTGTTTGTTTACACTGTACAGGATGACAGAAACAGAGTCCAGAAATTCTCTCCCACCTGCACCAGCTGCAGCAGATACTTTAGCACCTCTTCATTGGACAAACTTTCCAATTTCTGTACTGCCAGTTTCCTGACCAGCTCATCAGCAAAGTCAACACTGAGAAGTTCAAGGGCTATAGGGACCTCCAAGTCTTCAGGGTCCCAGTGACAAAGCAGCCAGTGAATATCATGGACTGTGCTGGGATTCAGCCAGTTCACTGTACGAAGAAACTGGGGGAGATTTGCACCATAACGAGTACTTTCTTCCTTAAATCTCTTGAGGGAACCCTTGCCTGACATATCCCCGGGAGATGCTGGTGATACCACTCCATCACTAGATACAGGTGATACCTGAAGTGAATCAGATTCAGGGAAGTCTAAGTTGGTACTGTAAGCATTGAAGATCTTGGGTGTGGGACACACACCAGGAGAGCTGTAGCCTTGGGGCAGTACAACAGGGAAGCTGTACCTATCCAACAGGAAGGTGATGGCCAAAGAACTGACCTGGTCAGGGTTGGTTGCTGAAGATAGCTTGTCAGCTTCATATGTGAACAGTTCTTCCTCTTGTTCAGGGAAAGGCCACATGTGGAGAGTATGCAGCCCTTGGCTTAGGACAGACCTGTGGTCAATGAGGAGAAGATTTACAAAGAATAGCACCTTCCCTTTGCCTTTTTGGAAGTCGGGTGTTTTTCCTTCTGAAGACAAAGACTTGCTTTCCTTAGCTGCACTTCCATCAGAAGTGGTGGCATTAACAGTGAAATTAAGCTTGGTGCCATAAGGGAGATTTTTAAGCAGGACATCGAACTCAAGCCACTCATTCCATAGCACTTCATCTGTGAAGACCTTCTTAGTTGAGCAGACACATGACATGATCTTGCTCCCATAGAGGATGCAGGCTTCAACATGAATACACTGAGGAGCTTTGCTGGGGAGCTGTGGGATGTCCAAACCTAACAGCTTCACCCTCAGTGGTCTCTCACAGTCCCTCAGTGAGATCATTGTGATATCATCTATCTTTTTGTTTGAGAGTGAGAGGTCTTCATGTGAACCAGGTATCCCAGTGAAACTGTCCACCAAGGGCCAATCCTCTGGCCGCACAGTGTCATCCAGTAATGGTGATGTGTGAAGCACTGATAAGTGCAGCCCCTGCATTGTCTTCAAGCAGTGTCGCACCCAGAGGAAATCTGACAGAGGGTGATTTCCATCAATAAATTCTTCCCTTCCACAGACTTTCAGTGTCAGTTCTTCGGGAGCATATTTCACCACATCATCGCTTTTAGATGTCTTCTGAAGGAAGATCTCAATGAGTTGCCTGGGAAGAACACTGACATCCACTTTAACCTCAACAAGGTCCCAGTCTTCGTAATAGAGAGTCACTAACATTTCATAACTGTGCAGCACCTGCTCGTCTTTTATAAGAGGAGCTGAAGTGACCCAAGGTTCCAGAGCATATGTTCTAGCATCACGCCTACGAATCTCCTCTCTACGGGGAAACGCAAACTTCCTGCGGGCGAAATTGAGCTCACCCAGTCGGTTGGATGTCGCAGCACTGACGTCATATCCTGTGAGGTAGGTCAGCAGCTGCTGGGCTACCTGCGCTTCCTCAGTAACTTCAGGAATTGGCACCATCACAATTCTTGCAGTCTTTGAGCCCTGGGCATCCCAGGACCACTGAACCCCCAGTGTATTCAGAACTTGGTGATCATCATGAATCTCATACCAGTCGTCCCCCTTTCTGTACAGAAGCTGGTACTGTTCAGGATCCAGTAAGCTGAAAGGGTCTTGAAGGGAGTTCTGCTCCTGGGCCTGGATGCATATGGTCACACGTAGTTGATGCACATTGCAACTACATGGCAGCTGCACCTGAACTTTCTGCAGACTGCTTCTCAGCGGCTGCATTCTCTTCTGTCGAAGTTCACAGACGAACATCAAGATGCTCTCAGCCTGGCATTGTGGTCTGGGGGCCAAGGTGCTCAAGACAGAATCACCTTTCTCCACCATCTGCTTCAAGTTCTGCTTCCTGTACATCTCTACTCCTGCAGAAAAGAGCATTGTTGGAATTTTTAAACGAGTTTCTTAAGTTTTGCACACAGCATCTTTAAATAAGAGGAACTCATGGACATTTTGGTGAAAGCTGTGCTGGTGTCATTTAATCTCCAATCTGTTTGCTTGTGTGTCCAATTCTCCAACCAGTGTGAAGGGAAACAGTAGAGTTGAGAGTTCCTCTTCTCAGTTGTCTTTAATTACCGCACAGCCTTGCTGACAGATTGTAAAAAGGTGGGGGCAACTTCTGGTCAGGTTACACTTTCAAAAGTTCCCCAAAGGCTGCTGTGACAAGATTCATAAAGCATTAAAAAAAACTTTGTGGGTGTAATAGTGGTTGAGGTTCCTATGTAGGTTCCTAAAATAACTTTAATTTGTGTTCAGTATTTCATTATTATTAACAAAAATATCTTAGCGTTCAGTTATATTGCTTAATATTTTAAAAGATAATTTAAAAGACTAAAGACTCAACATCAAGTCAACAAAATTTTTATTTAAGGTATTTTTCACCTGTTCTAAGGATTTTTATTGGTGTTTACACTAGCTGTGCTGTAAATTACAGTCACAGATATCTGTAGGAACTGGAACTCATCGCTTACTTGACAAGCCTGGTTTCTTTTTAAAAAGTTACACCACAAGCCATGTAATGTGACTTGGTAAAACACCTTACACCATGCTTACTTGAACAGTTGACAGTGGAGATCATCTCAAATCTGTGTCTGCTGCCAGATCAAACCAGAGAATGCCTTATGCAAGCACTACGCACAGTGACTTTAGTACTTTATACAGAGTCTTGCCTTCTACTGAAAGTTAGATGAACAAAAAGCAGACAAAAACAAATTTAAAACAGATATTTGTATTCCAGCACAGATAACAAAGCACTAAAATGCAGTTGGAACTGAACAGAGCTGCATCTTGTTCATGTGGAAAATGACATACTCAGAAATTTCATTGTCATTGCCCAGTTTTCTTTATTAGCCTTACCGTAGAAGAGATGAGCTTTCTCACGGCTGAATTTGTCCGAGGGTAACAGGGCTCGAGCAAAACACACAGTGTGCCTACATGTTATACTTGCATGTACACCTGTGTTCCTTCAGTCAACCTGCAGTGTGAAGCATTTACGGAAATATTTTACCTGTTTGTACTTCCTCATTCCTCTCCTTGTCCCCAGAGAGAGAGAAGCACAAATTCCCCAAACCAGTTCCTCTTTAAAAGACTGATTAATTGTTTATATTCACAATAATAGATTTATTACTAGAGTTATCATAAAATATATAAAAATGTAGCAATTCAGTCACAGTGCTGAGTGCTACATTGCTGGTTATTGCAGTGAAGTGAATAATTCATATCAGGTTCTTTATGGCTACTGTACAGTGGAATCCTCTTGTTCTACCTGTGTGCAGAATGACTTTATAGCTGTTTTAATTAATGCTCAGCCTTCAGGTTAAACAGCTGCTGGATCTATAAAGGAAGCCATACTTTTCTACAAAACCTTGGTGCACATCAAAAATGTAAGGGCCTGCAGTGTATCTAAGACATGCGAATTACTGCTCCTGCAAATAATGCAGTCCCACTGACATACAGAGTTCATGAACTTGAGAAGAAAGGAAGCAGTGGATGCAGATCACCAGTGAGAAGAAAGTAGGAAGTGCAGCACTGCAGGACTAAATGTCACCTCTTTACAAAACACACCCCTGCACTTTATCATTGACATGGCAGAGGTACACAAAACTCCTAAGTGAATAAACAGAGTACCTGCCAATTTCACTTCAGGTGGTTCTGTTCTTGCTATGGTTCCAGTTCTGTTGCTTGCTTTAGGTATGTACCAGATGCTGTTTAACACAACTAGCCAGCAGTCAGCTGTTCCCAGTCAGCACCTCCAGATCCTTTGCTCTGGAAATGCCAAGACTGATGTGTTGCTTCCACTTTCCATTGCACACTGTGTGGTCAGTTAGCTAAAATTTGGTTTATGTTGCTCACAAGGGGGTGCTGTAGATGCTGAATGGCCTTCCTTGAAAGTAACAGCTGCTCAGTATGAGTTATCTTTAAGACTTTGGGTGCCAAGGGTGATGCTGACAATTCACTGTGTAACTTCCATTTGGAAGCAGGGTGAAGCTACAGGAAAGACCTGAATTTGCATTGGGTTTTTTGAAACAATAAGAAACCAAGTTATGAGTGTCCTATAACAGAGCTTTTGTCTTTTACATTTTTCCATTGAAAATAAACATAGATATAACCTTGTCATAGATGTGTTTAACCACTCAGTGGAGTAGAATGACACAAGATAAACTACTCTCTTTGCTTGGGGGAAAGCAAATAAATCACAACCTCACTGTTGTTGCATTACATAACTGCACTGCTGATGGTGACCAATCAGTGATGGCTTGAGTCCTTGAAGCCTGAGTCCTGCCCTACAACTCAAAACTGCTCTACTGCTACACACACAGGTTTTGCTTAATTTAAAGAAATGTCTTCCATTAACTGACCGATTCTCTATGCAAATACACACAGAAGATGCACAGACCCTAAACCCTTTCACTTGTCCCCCCCACCTCACCCCTTGTTTCCAAACTCCATCATGCGTCCATGAAGAAACACCTCAAGTTTTTTTGGAGGATGCCCATTGTGAGCATCACAGGCACAGCTATTAGAGATGGAAAAGGATGGTGGAGCAAATATGAGCAGTGTATGGTTTGAGTGTTGGCCAAAATTCTGTGGATTTTAAAAATGTGATGTTTAAGTTAAATGCTTTGACTCATGAAGAACCAGTTTGTATTTTTCTTCTTAAAAAGGGAAGTAACAACCAATTAGAACCACATGCCAAAGCCTTGCTCAGTGCACTGATAGTAAACACTGGTGAAAGTCTTTTGAAAAAGTGGAAAAAGTTGTAAAAGAAGCAGAAAAAGGTGAACAAGCTGTAAGCAACCCCTATGGCTGAGCGCTGACTTTCTATTACTCTGCCTCTCCATGTAAAACTTGCAGCTTCAAGATGATCTGCAACTGCCTGCACTTCAAGGTGAACAGCATATAAATAACACTAACATTGTTTTTTATTTATTATAATTTCTTATAAAAATCTATTATTTTTTTCTTATTACATTTATATCAGGTCTTCTTCCTCTTCTTTATCTTTCAACTGCTCTCGTTAGGGGTCGCCACAGCGGATCGACTGTTTCCATGTCTTTCTGTCCTCTGCATCTTTCTCCATCACACCCACCACCTGCATGTCCTCTTTCACCACATCCATAAATCTCCTTTTAGGCCTTCCTCTCTTCCTCTTGCCCGGCAGCTCCATCCCTAGCATCCTTCTCCCGATATATCCAGAATCTCTCCTCTGCACATGTCCAAACCAACGCAATCTCGCCTCTCTGACTTTGTCTCCAAACCGTCCAACCTGTGCTGACCCTCTAATATACTCATTCCTAATCCTGTCCATCCTTGTCACACCCAATGCAAATCTTAACATTTTTAACTCTACCACCTCCAGCTCTGCCTCCTGTCTTTTGCTCAGTGCCACCATTTCCAACCCATATATAGCATAGCTGGTCTCACTACCATCTTATAGACCTTCCCTTTCACTCTTGCTGGTACCCTTCTGTCACAAATCACTCCTGACACTCTTCTCCACCCACTCCACCCTGCCTGCACTCTCTTCTTTATCTCTCTTCCACACTCCCCATTACTCTGGACTGTTGATCCCAAGTATTTAAATTCATCCACCTTCGCCAACTCTACTCCCTGCATCCTCACCACTCCTCTGTCCTCTCTCTCTTTCATACACATGTATTCTGTCTTAGTCCTACTGACCTTCATTCCTCTTCTCTCTAGAGCATATCTCCACCTCTCCAGGGTCTCCTCAACCTGCTCCCTACTCTCACTACAGATCAAAATGTCATCCGCAAACATCATAGCCCACGGTGACTCCTGTCTGATCTCATCTGTCAACCTGTCCATCACCATTGCAAATAAGAAAGGACTCAAAGCTGATCCTTGATGTAATCCTACCCCCAGCTTGAAAGCATCCATCACTCCTACCGCAGACCTCACTACTGTCACACTGTCCTTGTACATATCCTGTACCATTCTTACATACTTCTCTGGCACACCCGACTTCCTCATACAATACCACAACTCCTCTCTAGGTACCCTGTCATATGCTTTCTCTAAGTCCATGAAGACACAATGCAGCTCCTTCTTACCTTCTCGATACTTCTCCATCAACACCCTCAGAGCAAACACTGCATCTGTAGTACTCCTTCTCAGCATGAAGCCATACTGCCGATCACTAATCATCACCTCCCTTCTTATCCTAGCTTCCACTACTCTTTCCCATAACTTCATGCTGTGGTTGATCAATTTTATCCCTCTGTAGTTACTACAGCTCTGCACATCACCCTTATTCTTAAAAATTGGTACCAGTACACTTCTTCTCCACTCCTCAGGCATCATCTCACTTTCTAAGATGGCATTAAACAATCTGGTTAAAAACTCCACTGCCATCTCTCCTAAACACTTCCATGCTTCCACAGGTATATCATCTGGACCAACAGCCTTTCCATTCTTCATCCTCTTCATAGCTGTCCTAACTTCCTCCTTGCTAATCCATTGCACTCCCCTATTCACAATCCCTACATCATCCAACCTTCTCTCTTTCTCATTCTCTTCATTCATCAGCCCCTCAAAGTACTCTTTCCATCTGCTCAACACACTCTCCTCACTTGTGAGTATGTTTCCATCGCTGTCCTTTATCACCCTAACCTGCTGCACATCTTTCCCAGCTCGGTCCCTCTGCCTAGCCAATCGGTACAGGTCCTTTTCTCTCTCTTTAGTGTCCAACCTCTCATACAATTCACCATACACCTTTTCTTTAGCCTTTGCTACCTCTCTCTTCATCCTACGCCTCAACTCCTTGTACTCCTGTCGACATTCTTCATCTCTCTGTCTATCCTGCTTCTTCTTCACCAGCCTCTTCCTCTGTATACTCTCCTGTACTTCCTCAGTCCACCACCAGGTTTCCTTGTCCTCCTTCCTCTGTCCAGATGTCACACCAAGCACCTTTCTAGCTGTCTCCCTTACCACTTCTGCTGTAGATGCCCAGTTCACTGGTAACTTTTCACTGCCACCCAATGCCTGTCTTAATTCCTCCCTGAACTCCACCTTATAGTTTTCCGTTTTCAACTTCCATTACATTTATATCAGGTATTCTGGGAATTTTTTGACCTATGGGGTTAAAGAAGGGATCAAGAATGTTAACAATTTTAGCAAATGGGAATATATTGCTTTGCTGGCTTTGAAATGAAACGGCAGCAGAAACAGCCTGAATTACTTTATTTACATAATATTTAAACATAAACAAATAAATACACTCAGTTGCCACATACACAAATATACTTTTTAGTCATGTTAAATTTTAATTCCGCAAATTCATCATATCCTTCAAAATGCTGAGATCATGTTCAAATTAATATGTGGATATTGGCACATTTGTTTTTATTTTTGTTAGTTTTGTTTTCTTAACTGTTATACAACAATTATTCAGACTTTAGAATCAGTTTTCATACATTAAAAATTAGCCCATGGCCTTGATTTTTAAAAAAGTCACCTGTTTGTCCAGCACTTTGTGGGTATACATCACTACTACACATATTAATAGAGCATACAGTATGTTGCAGCTATCAGGCTTTAAATGATCAGTTAAACCAATGTTCCAGTTACTTCTGAGGACATTATTATACATTTTATTGTTTTGCTATGCACTACATGTTGCAGAATAAGAGTCACAGAAATAATCCAAATGAAGAGCATGTTATTTTTCATGTTTACTTTTCATTTTTTAGAAATTGGATTATAACAATAAGAAATTACATGACTGCAAGAAATGATGTACTCTTTATGCATTTACATAATTCCTAATACAATACATCAAAAGTTTAACTCAAATGTACACATTTATTTGTAAGGTACATTTAAATATGATCTACAACATAGCTCAAACAAGAGAAGTGCATAAAAACATAGAGGATTTCCTATATAAGTGTTTATTTCTATTGACTAAGTGAGAGATTTTGCAGAGATCCACTGCACCCTAGCGTTACACTGTTGGGTCATAAAGTCTCTCTACAATTCAGCATGAGCTGATCCATGGGCAGACAAGTACACCAGCAGCAATTCCTCTATCCTCCTGGTGCAGTTAGCTCAGCCACCTTAGGCAATTGGCTCTTCTCTTCCTAAGGGAAAGAGTTGGCGGAGGTGCCGATACCAGCAGAGACGGATGAGGCCCTGTCGCACCTCTTGGTTCCGGATGCCATAGATTAGCGGATTAATACAGGGGGGCACAAACAGCAGCACCAGCAGCAAAATGTGGAGGGCACCCAAGGAATGTGATGGCAATGCTTCATAGGGAGAAAAGGGTGAAGGAGAAGGTGGGGGTGCCATCATGGCCTCTGTGCCCTTCAGCTCCCAGAGCGCATCAGAGATGATCTTGACCAAGCAATGTACCAGCTGCAAGACAAACATGCTGCTATAGAAGAGCACGGTGCGGTGAGCCCGTGTGTTCACATGGTAGAAAGGCTCCACCGCATTACGTGCCTCCTGGTACATGCGCCAGTATGAGAAGGAATAGGTGAGGATGCACAGCAGTGTCAGTCCTGCACCGGTGATCTTGCGACTCACGGCGGCAGCCCTGGGAAAACCCATGTGGCGCTCCACGGTGTCAGGTTCACAGAGGAGCCCAGCTGTGGATGTGCCGAACGTGCCTCGGCCCAGACTCAGCAACAGTGTCATGTTGGTGGTGGCGATGGCCCCTGACAGCAGCCATACAGCCCCCATGGCCAGCTGCCTGCGGCGTGCAGTCACAATGCTGAGGTAGTGGATGGCATGGCACACATACAGGTACCTCTCCACGGCCATCAAGGTTATGGTCAGGAGAGCGCAGAAGATGCAGACTGTGCCCACAAAGTACTGAGCCAGGCACCAGGTGCCAAAGGTAAGGGTGCGTCGCTGCAACAGGCAGTGCAGCACTGTAGGACCCTGCGTGAGTGTGAAAAGCAGGTCACTGACCATCAGACTCTTCAGCATGGCGAAGCGCGGCTCCCAAGAGAGGTCGTCCGAGTGGCCGAGCCCAAACAGCATGCAGCCATTCACAACAGAAGATAGCAGGCAGAGTATCAGGAACGTGACACCCAGCGTATACACGGCTGCCTCTGACGGCAACATGGCCCAAAACACGCAGCGGGAGATGTGAAGGTTCTTGTCAAACTCTGTCCCGGTCTGCCTTATTTCGGTGAGGAACAAAGGGCACTGGCCGCTGCTGTTGAGGTGCGCGGAGAAGTCCATGTAGCTGGAGGGACAGAAAGGCAGTGCAGGAGCTGTGCTGCTTTAACTGCTCGCCTTTCAGCAAGAGGAGGGTTTTCTGTATAGAGAAACACCCCTCTCTCTCCTTCAGTTCAGTGGCGCACTGGTACAGGGGCCGTTCCTCAGGTCCTCAGGCGGGATGTCTTATTCTCCGTGGGGTCTCCCGAGTAACTTGGCCACTGGGTTGAACCCCACTGTTGCTCGCCTTCCTCCATTGCCACAGATCACCTGCTTACACGCTTCAGCCATGAGAGGCGAAGAAGGAAGAAGCTTCAGCTTCACCATCGCAGGCAAGTGAGTTAATTCAGTGGAAATGAATGCTTGGTTCTTAGAGCTGTTGACCTGCTGTGCTCTCTTATATATTCAAAGTGAATTTCCTTGTCCAGGTGAGATATTTGCATCTTCACTCACAATAAAAGCGCACCAGGTATTACTGTATTTTGACAGAGACCTTTAAAAAGTAAACCTTGCTCTTCTGCGAGAAGGTTGCATTTTCAATTGTGACATGAATGCTCGCTCCATGCCTCCCTCATGATGAATCCGAATTTTCCATCAAGGAGAAGACCCGGGAAACCTGGCTGGCACGTTTGACCGCAGCTGACAAGATCGTTGTTCAACCTTGGATTCCTCGTATTTTGTCAGTAAGACCTTGGCTAAATTCAGTAGGAATTCCTTTTCCCACCGTTGTCGCCAAAACTGAACAGCGAGCGTCGAAGCGTTTGCACATGTGGACAGATGGAATGATGTTGGTGAAAAATATTCTTCTTCAGTGAACAATGTTTCTGATGTGCATTTCTTTTAATTGCACTTTTATTTTTTGTTTATTAATTTATTTAGATATTTTTATGTATTTCTTTTTGTTTTAGGTGGGTTTAGAGATATGGGGGGGTTAGCATGATTGCTATTGTGATTACTATTAAAACCAAATAAAAATTAACTGTTTATTGGATCGGGATTTCATCATTTGTTATGAGGACGAAGGTGTCGGTGCGGGGACGCCAAGCGAGCCGCGCAGGTCTGTGGCACTGCAGCTCCTTTCTCACCTCACTGCTGCTTGTGCTGCACTTCACATCTGGCACCTCGTCTGCTCGGTTATGCTGCTTTGCCACTTTAGGCCAGGATATGCGAATCGAGCGTCTTTTTTCCCTCTCATCACTTTTATTGTTTGAAATATGGTGGAAAAAATGAATAAATTAATAAATGGGATGAAGTGGAGCTGCATCCTCGAAGCCAGCGGCTGACGCATTGCAGCCTCCACGGCCCCGACGGTCCACCTTCGGGGATTCGAATAAACTTTTGGCAAACAGTCCGAGAAGGAAAAGCTCTGCAATGTCTCTACAGTTCGTAACTCGTTCAAATAAACTAGAAGAGAAACGCGCGCGTTTTATTTTTAAGGGTTTCTTACTTGACCTGCTGATGATAAGCTGACAGGTGCAGGACACAGTGGCTGCATGGAGTCTATATTAAAAAGCGAAAACTGAACACTTGTATTTTTTCTTAAAGTACACCAGAACATGAGCTTTTATTGGTGAAAGTTTCATTAAATGGGCTTTTTAGCTAGATTTCTGTGTAAACATAGTTTCTATAACACAAAAAACGATCACACTGCCTTAGAGGAGGAACACAACTCTTTGCATTTATTTTATGCATCTGAATATACACTGCCTGGCCAAAAAGTTACACACTCTAATATTTTGTTGGACCACTTTTAGTTTTCATTATGGCATGCATTCGCCATGGCATTGTGTTGATAAGTTTATGCAATATGACATTTATTTCCGTCCAGAGTTGCATTCATTTTTCACCAAGATCTCGTATTGATGATGGGAAAGTAGGACCGCTGCATAAAGTCTTCTCCAGCACATCCCAAAGATTCTCAATGGGGTTAAGGTCTGGACTCCGTGGTGGCCAATCCATGTGTGAAAATGATGTCTCATGCTCCCTGAACCACTCTTTCACAGTTTGAGCCCCATGAATCTTGGCATTGTCATCTTGGAAGAAAAAAATCCATTGATGGATTCAGTATATTCAGGTAGTCAGCTGAGCTCATTTTTTGGGCACATAACATTGCTGAACCTAGACCTGACCAACTGAAGCAACACCAGATCATAACACTAAGTTAAATCCAGGTGGCGACTTTTTTGGCTGGGCAGTGTATTATTTACAGCCTTTTTATATTTTTCATATTGTGGCAACATCATTATACAGTAGCTATTTCATAAGAACCTATTTGGGGTTCGACTCAAACCCTGGTTTCCTAAGCAGTAGCTGAGGCCTCTTAGCTGATGATCTACAGTTGTTAATTTGTACCATCACATGCTTCAATGTAAGTCCATGTCAGTCTGATTTCAGTGGTGTATCTTGAATGCTGAAAATACTAAATTTCATAAACTGTTTCCCAAGCAGGAGTGCTTCTTGAATTTCTGACATAATTCCTCTGTGGATAGGCAAGCTTTACATAAAAAATGTTCTGCAGCTTTATAAGAAACCTACCAATAAGTCAAGACATCTAAGCAAGCTTTTAGGATTCTTACAGTGCATTTACGAACTGCAAAACAAATGTAATTACATAAAACAGCATTTGGTAACTTCACTGCAAAAATATGTCAAACAAGTTTATTTTTTCCCGTCATGCAATAAAAAGCATTTAATGGGCACTTAGCTTGAAAGGCTTAGCGAGGAACAGAAATATACAGATATATAAATATATAGAAATATAGCTGAACCCTCAGCAGAAACTGGGCCCGCTTACTGAGAACACCTGCGTCCATATAATGCCACGTTTTCAAGCACACTGGGGGGCCTACAGAAAAGTAAGTACATATTTAACTTTTTCACACAAAGTACACTTTGCCACAATGTTAAATCCAGACAGGCAAAGTGAATAACATTGATTATTTTGTTATAATGGCACCTGTCAAGGGGCGGGGAATTAGGCAGCAAGTGAACAGTCAGTTGGTGAAGTTGATGTGTTGGTGTCACGCCTGCAGGTTCTGCGAGACCGCCTCATGCCCGGTTTCTCCACCCCGCCCCAGACTCAGTGCCGGCAGCCGGCAGACTTAATTACAGACAATTACCTGGCGGACCCTTACCTGGCGCTCAGTTTTCTGTTGATGCTTGTCGAAGTTTTGTGAGCTCAAATCCCTGTGTTCTCCTGTGCTTTTCAGCCCGCCCGCCACGGCGCTTGTTTCTGGTTTAAAGTACTTGGTTTCTCGTGGTTTTCGTTAGTGTCTGCAGTTCCGCCGTGCGGCGATGAAACTTTCAGTTTTTTCCCATTGTCTCTTTTGCCACGCACCCCCTTGTTGTTTGCTTGTATTTCTGTTACTCCTTGTGCCAGTAAAGCACTCCTTGTTTATCTGCCCAGCTGTTTGTGTCCCGCGATTGCTTCCTCCACATCCTCAGTCCCCGAGCGCCGTGACAGAAAACTGAGCCAGCCATGGAGGCAGCAGAAGCAGCGCAGCTGCGCGCAACGCTGGCACAGCACCATCAGCTCCTTACCCAACACCAAGCCCAGCTCACGGACATGTCCGACAGACTCCATCAGCTGAGTGCAACCTGTGCCCAGCTTGCTTCATCTTTGGACTGCCTGACCCGCCCCCCAACTGCTCTCCACTTGATCACCCCCTTGCGCTATGCAGGGGAAAAAGGCAAGTGTGAGTCTTTCCTACTCCAGTGTGAGAACTTTTCCAACTCCCCCACACAGTTCCAAACTAATGCCAGCAAGGTGGCTTTTGTCTTTTCTCTCCTCACAGAGTGGGCCCTGGCATGGATGACACCTCTTCTCCAGCAGCAGGCGCCAGTTACACGCACCTGGGGGGGGTTATCAGTCGAGATGCACTGCGTATTCAACCAACCAGTCTCTGGTCGAGAAGCAGCTGCTCAGCTAGTGCGCCTCAAGCAAGGGCGTCAGTCAGTCTCTGAGTATGCCCTGGAATTCAGAACGCTGGCTTCTGCTTCTGGCTGGAACGAAGAAGCCCTGCTTACCACCTTCCTCCACGGGCTGTCAGATGGCGTCAAGGATGAGCTGGCAGCACACGATCTCACTGCCAACCTGGAGCAGACCATCTCCCTTGCCATCCGCATCGACAATCGGCTACGGGAGCGGCAACGGGATCGTTCTTCTCACTTCTTCCCCCTGGCTCAACGCCCTCTGCGATCATCAGAGACGACTTCCCGTGTCCTTGAGGAGCCCATGCAGCTTGGGCGCACCCACCTCTCGGTGCAGGAAAGGTCAAGGCGGAGACGCCAGGGTCTGTGCCTCTACTGCGGTGCTGCTGGCCACCAGCTGGACACTTGCCCTGAGTGGCAGGGAAAAGAACTGGCCCCTCACCCATCCGGGGAACGATGAGGGGCCAAATCCCAGCGCATCCCTGATCTTCGCAGCTGCAACTTCCGGTTGTCCTTACTGTGCATGGTCACCCTGTTAACCACTTGGCTCTGGTCGACTCCGGTGCTGCTAACTGTTTCATGGACTATGGCCTGGCCAAACATCTTTGCCTGCCACTGCTCCCCTGTCCCACTCCAATTAAGGTACAGGCCCTAGATGGCCAGCCCTTGGGGTCCGGCACTGTGACGCAGTGCACTCACCCCATCCACCTGAGGATCCCTCCTGGTCACTCAGAGTCCCTCATCTTCCTGCTCATCTCCTCACCAGTCACCCCCCTTATCCTTGGTTTCCCTTCGCTCCAACAACATGACCCAATGATTAGCTGGTCAACCTCCTCTATCCTGGGTTGGTCGCCAGGCTGCTATAAGCAGTGTGTGCGCCTGCCTCCTGTCCCTACTTCTGGGGACCCCAACCCTGATCCCATCCCTGCTTTAGATCGTTTGCGTCAGGAGTACTTTGACCTTCGAGAGGTGGGCAGCAAGAGCCGAGCTTCCAAGCTTCCGCCCCACCGTCCTTACGACTGCTCCATCAACTTGCTCCCAGGGGCTAACCCCCCACGGGGACGTCTCTTCGCCCTTTCACCACAGCAACAGGGAGCTAGGGACGCATACATAGATGAGGCCCTGCGCCTGGGGTTCATTCGCCCATCCTCCTCTCCCGCAGGGGCGGGGTTTTTCTTTATTAAAAAGAAGGATGGGTCCCTTCATCCCTGCATAGACTACCAGGACCTGAACAATATAACGGTGAAGAATCGTTATCCTCTGCCACTCCTTTCTATAGCCTTTGACTGCCTCAAAGATGCCACATTCTTCACCAAGCTGGATCTCAGGAGCGCCTACAACTTGGTGCGGATTCGGGAGGGGGACGAATGGAAGACCGCCTTCAACACGCCCTGGGGTCATTACGAATACCTCGTGATCCCTTTTGGGTTGACCAATGCTCCCGCAGTCTTCCAGGCCCTGGTAAACGATGTCCTGCGTCCCTTTGCTGACAAATTTGCCTTTGTATACCTGGACGACATCTTGGTGTTCTCTCGAAGTGAGGAGGAACACGTCCACCATGTCCGGCAGGTCCTCAGGGCTCTCCTGGAGAACCACCTCTACCTCAAGCTTTAGAAATGTGATTTCCACACCTCCACTGTGACATTTTTGGGCTTTGTGGTCTCAGCCTCTGGGGTGGCAATGGACCCGGCAAAGGTGAAGGCAATTCTGGATTGACCAGTCCCCATGAACCTGAAGCAAGTCCAACAGTTCCAGGGGTTTGCTAACTTCTACAGGCGCTTCATTCGGGACTTCGGCAAGGTGGCCGCTCCCCTCCATGCCCTCACCCGCAAGTCCGCCTCGCCCTTTCACTGGACCCCCAAAGCAGAGAGAGCCTTCCTACGGCTCAAGACACTCTTCACCGAGGCTCCAATGACGGAGCTGGAGCAGTCTTGTCCCAGCGAACTGCAGATGGTAAGATACACCCCTGTGCCTATTTTTCTTGCCAATTCTCCCCCGCAGAGCGAAATTACGATGTTGATGATCGAGAGCTCCTTGCAATGAAGAGGGCCTTGGAGGAGTGGAGACACTGGTTGGAAGGAGCCCAACAACCATTCATTGTCTGGACCGACCATAAGAACTTAACCTACCTCCAGACAGCCAAACGACTGAACGCCCGACAGGCGCGCTGGTCCCTCTTCTCCAGGTTTGACTTCACTCTCTCCTACCGCCCAGGCTCCAAAAACACCAAACCGGACGCTCTTTCGTGTCAATTTGAGGACTCTGCCATCCTTTCTAAACCACAGACAGTGGTTCCCCACTCATGAATTGTAGCCCCAGTGATCCTGTCCCTTGAGCAGGACATACAACAAGCTCTCCATCAGGAAACTCCACCGCCTGGGACTCCCCCTGATCGCCTCTATGTACCTGAAGCTTTCCGAACCCAGGTTCTCCAATAGGCTCACTCCTCCCGCCTGGCTGGGCACCCAGGCATCTTGTGATCCCAGGAACTCCTGCACCATCGCTTCTGGTGGCCCACCTCCAAACGGGACATGTGGCAGTTTGTCCAGGCCTGCCCAATTTGTGCCCACAGCAAGACACCGAACCAACCTCCTCTCAGCCAGCTGCTCCCCTTGCCGGTCCCTCCGCATCCCTGGGCACACATCGCCCTTGATTTTGTAACCAGTCTGCCTCCTCGTCACGCCCGCAGGTACTGCGAGACCACCAGGTGCACCGTCTCGCTGCCCCGCCCCCTGGACTGAGTGCCTGCAGGTGGCGCAGTTAATTGCAGACACTTTAAAAGGACCCTCCCGGGCCTTTACCGGCGCTCCGGTCTTCGGTTTCTCGGTTCTGTTATTGGTTTGCGTTTTGATGTGGTCCCTTTGGAGACCTTTGTGTTTGTTGGTGCTTGTCAGCCTCGCCTGCTGCGACGCTGCTCCTGCTTGTCCAGCACCCCTTGGTTTTCTATTAAAACTCTCCTGGTTGCCTGTTCAGTTGCCCGTCACGCGATCGCTTCCTCCACCAACACCCGGCGACGTGGCTCGCCGTGACAGAAGACTGGAGCCAGACATGGAAGCAGTGGACGCAGGGCAGCTGCACGCGACGTTGGCCCAGTACCGGCGGCTGCTGGCGCAACACCAGGCCCAACTTGAGCAGCTGGCAGACAGTTTGGACCAGCTTAGCGCTTCAGGCGTCCAGTACACCTTGTCCCTGGATCGGCGGCTCCGTGTGTACGCGCAGCAGTACGCCCAATCGGCTCCCTTTCGACTGGCTGCGGTTTCCACCTTCTCCGCCGCGACCCCGGATTCACCTCGCCCTCGACTCCGTGGCCGGACCCCTTTGTTCGCACACTCGTGCCCTTCCTGTAGGTCCCGGTGCGTTTGCTACCCTCAGCGATTTGGCTCCCGAGCACCTTTCGGGGGGGACTTCCTGCCGGTCTTCGAGGGTCGGCCTTGCGTTCGTGTCCTTGTTTGTCTGTCCCCGCGCAGTACCCCGCGGTAGACTAGTGTGTCAATGTTCTCGTCTCTGTGTTTCCCGCGGTGGACGTACGTTCTTGCGCTTGCGTCTTTGTGTTTCCTGCAGTTGTCTTGGGTCTTCTTATTCGCGTCTCTGTGTTCCGCTCTCCCCGCGTGTTTCTCCTGAGGCTAACTCGGGTTTCTGACGCTCGCATCCCTATGCGTTGCCCCCTCCGCGGAACCCCCGCGGCTGACTCGGGTTTTTAGCGTTCGCGTTTTTTCTTTTGCTCCCTCTGCGGTACCCCCACGGCTGACTCGGGTTTCTGATGCTCGCATCCCTATGCGTTGCTTTCTCCGTGGTACCCCCACGGCTGACTCGGGTTTCTGACGTTCGCATCCCTATGCGTTGCCCCCTCCGTGGTACCCCCGCGGCCGACTTGGGTTTTTAGCGTTCGCGTTTTTGTTTTGCTTTCTCCGCGGTACCCCCGCAAATGGCTTGTGTTGGGCAGGTAATCTGTGCCCTGTTTTTTGTTCGGCCCTCATCTGCCTGTGCCCTGCAGATTTCCCCTTGCAACCTGGGACCCCTTACAAGGAACTCTCCCAGTATTGGATGGGTCCTCCTTCCTACGTGGCAGACCACCTCTACCCCTCGGCTCTAGTCCGTCCTCACCCCACCCCCTGCAACAGCCGGACCTACACCAGCCGCAATCTGAAGGCTGGAAGCTCCTCGGCACTTGGGTTCCTGCCTCCTCGACGGCGATGATCGGGGCAGGGCCAGCAGCTTCGGTGGAGTGGGCGTGCTACAGCCTCGTGGGAAGTCCCTGGATCCCTGTGTCCGTTGTCCTGGACACGCCTCATCCAGGACTCCCATGAAGTGCACCTGGGGCCATTAGACCGTCCAGAGCCGGTCCCTCTAGGGCCGTTGGACCGTCCGGAGCCGGCCCCTTTGGGGGGGGGGTACTGTCAAGCCCGTGGGTACTGCGAGACCACCAGGTGCACCGTCTTGCTGCCCCGCCCCCTGGACTGAGTGCCTGCAGGTGGCGCAGTTAATTGCAGACACTTTAAAAGGACCCTCCCGGGCCTTTACCGGCGCTCCGGTCTTCGGTTTCTCTTTGGTTCTGTTATTGGTTTGTGTTTTGATGTGTTCCCTTTGGAGACCTTTGTGTTTGTTGGTGCTTGTCAGCCTCGCCTGCTGCGACGCTGCTCCTGCTTGTCCAGCACCCCTTGGTTTTCTATTAAAACTCTCCTGGTTGCCTGTTCAGTTGCCCGTCATGCGATTGCTTCCTCCACCAACACCCGGCGACGCGGCTCGTCGTGACACTCCTTCAGAAGGGTTCACCTGTGTGATGGTGGTCGTGGACCGCTTCAGCCGGATGACCCATTTCATCCCACTGTCCTCCTTACCAAACAGACGGCCGAAGCTCTCCTCCACCACGTAGTTAGGATACATGGGGTTCCCCAGGAGGTCCTTTCTGACCGCGGGTCTCAATTCACCTCCCGCTTCTGGGCTGCCTTTTGCAACCTGCTCGAGATCAAGGTCAAGCTGACATCCGGCTATCACCCCCAGACCAACGGCCTGGTGGAGTGGACCAACCAGGAGTTAGCAAAATACCTTCACTGCTTCACCTCATCCTACCCCAGGTCCTGGAGCACTCACCTAACTTGGGCTGAGCTGGCTCACAATACCCTGCACAACTCATCCCTGGGGATGTCTCCATTCGAGACCCAGTCCGGTTTTCCCCCTCACCTGCTCCCAGGTGAATCAACAGCTCCTTCAGCCCAGGCCCTTGTCACTCATTGCCAGAAAACCTGGGAGGTGGCTCGGACAAATCTTCGGAGAGCCTCTCTCTCCATGGAACGTGCGGCCAACCGCAGGCGTCAACGCACCTGCCTATTCCATCCTGGCGACAGTTTAAAAGAGCCACTCGGACCCTTACCCGGCGCTCAGTTTTCTGTTGATGCTTGTCGAAGTTTTGTGAGCTCAAATCCCTGTATTCTCCTGTGCTTTTCAGCTTGCCCACCATGGCGCTTGTTTCTAGTTTAAAGTACTTGGTTTCTCGTGGTTTTTGTCAGTGTCTGCAGTTCCGCCGTGCAGCAGCAAAACTTTCAGTTTTTTCCCATTGTCTCTTTTGCCACGCACCCCCTTATTGTTCGCTTGTATTTCTGTTACTCCTTGTGCCAGTAAAGCACTCCTTGTTTATCTCCCCAGCTGTTTGTGTCCCGCGATTGCTTCCTCCACGTCCTCAGTCCCGAGCACCGTGACAGTTGGAAGCAGGAAAAATGAGCACGCATAAGGGTCTAAGGGCCAGAGTGTGATGGCTAGACGACTGGGTCAGGGCATCTCCAAAACGGCAGCCTGTCTTGTGGGGTGGGTGTTCCTGGTATGGAGTGGTTAGTATCTACAGTTCCACAAGTGGTCCAAGAGCGACATTTTGTTAGCCTGACGCTAATCAACGGAAAACCTGCCGGCCGCACCCCCAACAGGTTTAAGATAAACTGGGCCTTCAACAACTCCAACAGGCACACAGCACAACCGGTTAAAATTGAGTAAAACACTCGGTCGCTATCATGTGTTACACTTACTTTCGATTCGTGGCAGAAAGTACAATGCGGAGTTCATTTCTATTGAGCTCCTGCCACGAACAGGGCGCGGGCCACAAAGTAACCTCCTCTCTTCCTCATTGCGTCAGTGGCGTGAGACCTCCCCCTCTGCGCGCCTCTTCCCGGTGTGCCTTGCACCGGCCACATCCACGTCACGGCCACGCGCACAGAGTTTGCGTGGACCGCCTGCACGGGGACTCACGCTGGGACGGCACGAGCGGCGTTCCGCGGCGGGCAGGAGCCGCGAGCGCGGGGAAGACGGACGACCGTGCTGACGCAACAGCGCGCGGCATCAGCAGACGCGGCTCCGACGTCATCTTCCATATGTTCGTAGTAGCGTTAGCAGTGCTGCTAATGCTGGCGTGGAGTTGCGGCAAGTCGTATCCCGGCCGCGGTGTCAACAAAACCGGTTTATCTGTGTTTTTCTGTGAGGTAAATGTAGTAAATTTCATCACTGCTACTGTCTAGTTAGCGTTTGTGGCACTGTTGTTCAACTTGGCTAGTTAATATTTTTAAGATGTACAGGTGGGGTTGCACGGGACGCCAGTAGGTTATTCTTTTGAATTTAGGTGTGTGCATGCCTTTTTGTTTTGCTTGTAAAGTGCGTCACTGTTGTATTTACCAAGTGATTTACTAACTTATTGTCGTCTCGGCCTAATCTGCGACGTGCGTGGCGAAAAGTTTTTAGTCACTGGTGCAGATAGCGCTTCCCCGAAGCTCACTATTACTTATTTATATTTGTCTACTCATGCATTTCACTAGTACTTTTCTCTAAAGCTGCATACAAAAAGTATGCAAAATAGTGTTTGAGGGTGACATTAAACTAAGTACAGTTACAAAATGTATGTAGCCTCATGATGGAAATAATTACTTCTCAATAATCTGAAAGTACAAAAAGTAAGCCATTATTCGTTTTGTATCTACCTAAGCTTCCTGTAAAATACAACTGTGACCAGTTATCTAATGTTTCAGGACAAAAGGATTTGAAAAACAACCCTTTTTAAAATCAAAAAACAGAAATTTTCATAATGTTGGAAAAGCAGTTTTCTCAACGTTCGTGCCACGATATGTTCTTGCATACATTTTTTTGCCTTTTCCTCACCAGAGTGCTCTTCTGGGATGCTGGTTCCTGTGGCCATGGAGTGTGGGTCGTAGCCCAGGTCTGCACTGTGAGAAGGTGTTGGGTGAGCTGCAGACATGGCCTGTCCCATGCAGCTCCTGTGCCGGGCCTTTCGTACCCTGGGACTCGTCCTCTTTTACTATGTCTTCTCCATCGGCATCACCTTCTACAACAAGTGGCTGATGAAGGTGAAGCATGAACATCTTTGGTCCCTACTGTCCTTCCTAATTCTCTCTGTGCTCTCTCTTCTTTCGTTAATATTTTTTATCTGTCAAGATGTTAGTTTCCATGTCTATGCAACATTACTGTTTACCCTTTCACAAATGGTGCTGGTCAACATTATTGACAGTTTTGCATTTTAGACACATCTTGAGTAGTATCTTCTGAAAAAGTATAAAACAGCTTTGGTCTATGTACACCCATTTGTTTGATACAGAGTAGTACATGGTAAAACAATAGCAGTTAAAAAGATGTGTGGAAATATTATAAAAGCTAAAAAGATGCCACAACACAATTGTTGACACATTTTCAACAGCTCAGGTCTCTTTGATTAGAACTAAATTGTCATTGCAGTAAAATTACTCACCTGTGAAAAATTGGCAGAACTCGTATGACATGAATTAACCAATAAATAGTATCTTTAATGCTTAAAAAGATCAAATTTCACTCCCTGTTCCTTTTTGATAATGGTGGCAAGAAGGCTGTTTGAGACCATCGGAAAAATTATTGCCACAAAACATAAAAATTCAAAACAGTACAAGGCCGTCTCCACAGACCTTGGCATCCTTCTTTCCACAGTTTACAATTTTAAGACATTTGCTGCTCATTTAACTGTAAAGAACCTCCCAGGACTTGGTAGGAGGAGGGAAATTGATCAGTTTTCAAAGGTTGGTGTGAACTGTTGGGGGGAGTAAAAACACCCGAAGAGCTTAAAGCTGATCTGGAGTAATGGTTTCAGCCAGTACCATATCCTGCACACCAAACCGAGAAGGACTCTATGGACTTTATCCCACTTTCAAACAAAAACTCAACTCTTTACTTAATGGGTCAAAAGAAACGATTGACACAGGACGTGCTTTCATTAACTTTTGTGAACATTTACTGTTCTTGTAGGACTTCCACTTTCCACTTTTCATGACCCTCGTCCACCTAGTCATGATATTCTGCCTTTCTGCATTGGCACGCTCTGCAATGCACTGCTGGACAGGGAAGCCTCGAGTTCTAATGAGCTGGAGGATTTACCTGATCAAGGTGGCACCAACAGGTGGGTGTCTCTGCTTACTTAGTGCTGCTTTCGTATTTTGCCAAAGCTGCTAATTGCCAGTATATGTATATATGTGAATGATTGTGTGGATTTTTATTGTATCTATCTTTGTAAGTCACTGTAGGCAAAAGTGCCCCTAAATACAAGTTCACATTTGTTGTGCATTGGAATTGTGAAAAGCATGTACTAAATACATGTGCTTTGTTCCCTACTAAGCAGTCTTAGTAATCCCCTTTCCCCCATTTTGCAGATGTGGTTAAGAAGTGTTCTACTAGCATAGGGAGATGCTTGGGGTTATTTGCAGAAAGGAAGATGGTTGGAAGATGGTTGTGTGAGACAAAAAACAAGCATATTTGAGGCCAAAGGACAAAAAGCAGGTTCTTATCTCACAATGGTGCTTGTGTAAGGAGATGGCAGACTGAAGTCCGTGTTCAGGACACAAAAGCACACGCTCACCATGTGTTCATTACTGTAGCTGTATGCACAGCCCATCTGTATATTATATTTTGAGAAATTCACATCAGACCTGTGAACATTTCATTTGAACCACTTTGATGGTCTTTTTTGCACTTACTTTTTCACTGTGATGTTAATTTGTCTCCGTTTTTTTCTCTCCCCTAATACCAGCCCTGGCAACAACGCTGGACATAGGTCTGTCCAACTGGAGCTTCCTGTTCATTACCATTAGCCTGTAAGAATACTGCTGTGCGTGTCCATATGCACTGGCATCTGTGCACATGTTTGCAGAGTGACTTCATTTACAAAAGTAGACTCTGTCTAGCTATGCTCTTAGCTGTGATCTGAAAAAGCTGAAAACGTCATTTTCCTAGAAGTTGTCTTCTTTCATTTGTATAATTTAGTCATGGAAGACCACGTGTCCTGATGCACTTTTTCCTGTATATGTCGATGTCTAACAGGTACACCATGACAAAGTCTTCGGCTGTTCTCTTCATTTTGTTCTTCTCATTGGTCTTTAAACTGGAGGAACCAGTAAGTGAATTGTTGCACATTTTGTCTTAGTGATTTATCAATCTTGTTGTGAAGTGCACACAACTTGTACTGCTACTTGGCAGCTGGTTTTTGTGGACTCGGTGTATTAGCATTTTTTTTTTACTGTATTAGCTACCTTATTGTTGAACTGGAAATCTTCAAAGCTTTTTTAACTGTACGCAAAACTTTGGAATCTACTGAAATGAAACTTTTTTTTTTTTTTGAAAAAGGAAATGACTATTTTAAGTATAATAGTGGAGCCATGCTTTATCAGTTAGCTAAATAGTTGATTTGGTGATAACTAATTTTGTGTAATCATGAAGTGTTTCATTACATTTAAAATAAAATTGTTTCAGATGTAACAGAAGCCATGAGTAAATTCTCTGTGACAATATGTTACACAAATCTTTACATTCAACTTTTAAAATGGTGGACAAACTTTGTGGTCAGTAGACTTATTTGGACATGAAATTTATAAAGCAGGGACAGCAGGTGGCAGTGGTTATAGCTCTTGCCTTAAAATTAAAAGATACCCTTGAAAAAAGTATGTTCTGAAATGTTACAGTAAAAAGCTAGCTGCATACAGCAGGAAAATAATTCAATGTGCTTAACAATGTAACATGGTAGTTAATTTTACAGCAACAGTTGTAAGGACTTTTGTATGGAGGTGTTAGGTTTTGACCAGGTATCTTTTTCTTTCCTGCTCAGAACCCATTCCTCATTATAGTGGTTCTGCTGATCTCTGGGGGCCTGTTCATGTTCACCTTTGAGTCCACACAGTTCAACCTGGAGGGCTTCATCATGGTACTGCTGGCATCCTTCATTGGGGGCATTCGGTGGACTCTCACACAGGTCCTCATGCAGAAGGCTGAGTTGGGTGAGGCACATGGCCCCTCTTGGAAGCAGGCCTTGACCTTTGTCTTTAGCAGGGGTCTCTGCAACCCAGCACGGTTTCATGGATGCATTAAATCTAGCTTTTCAAACATGTCATTCAAGTTTTGTTTCTGCTGTGAAACTCTTGCGCTTTAGTACTTAAGATATATTATCTGGGTATTGACTCTTCAAACCTCATTAAAAAAAAAACAGTTGCCATGGTTACAAGTCATTGGGGCAGTATTGTGTGGACAAAATAGTCTTTCAGAATGAACGGTGGAAGATCGGCACTGAATTATACTTCAGTGCCTGTGTATCCAGCTGTGAATCAAATTGAATAATTTTGACATTTTAGCCAAAGTTGCATTATATTTTGTCAGAGGTTTTAAAGTGATTTGTAAAAGTGATGGAAGTCCAAGAAGTTTTGTTAAAACTCTTCATTATTATCTAGGTCTCCAGAATCCAGTGGATACAATGTACCACCTGCAGCCCCTCATGTTCATAGGTCTGTTCCCTCTCTTCCTCTACAATGAAGGTGAGGTAACAGAAAACCCCAGCAAACATTTGCGTTGTCTTTCTAATTCTATGTGACTCCCTTCACTGCATCTTTTTGTATTGGTGTTTAGGCCTCAGTCTCAGCACCTCGATGAAGCTGTTCCGTGTGAGTGATGTCTTCCCTCTGCTGTACTCCCTGTTCACATTGTCCTTGGGTGGAATTCTTGCCTTTGGACTGGGCTTCTCTGAGTTCTTACTGGTCTCCCGCACATCCAGCCTTACACTGTCCATTGCAGGCATATTTAAGGTGAGGATGCCTTCTCTGGCCAACGCAGTACTAATTAAACACGAATCTCTTTAAATTCATTATTTTGTGACTCCACAACCAAAAGTTTTCTTTGTTTTGCTGTTTTTACTGCAAAAACACACTCTCTGATCCTGTTGTGCACTTCAGGAGGTTTGCACATTATTGCTGGCTGCCAGTTTGATGGGAGATAAGCTGAACCTCCTTAATTGGCTGGGTTTTGTCATCTGCCTGTCTGGCATCTCTCTGCATGTGGCTCTGAAGATGTACTACTCCAAAGGTAGGGGTTCCCGTTTCTTGTTTGTACTATGTTTTCTCTGGTATAAAGAGCTTTGTCAAAATATTTCAGTCTTTTGGGTGGGGGGTGTTTGCAATTGCATCTTAGTTAACATTGAAATTGAAACCCTTGTGGGTGAAGGATGACTCTCAAGTGTGTAAGACCCCTGTTCCATTTCTTTATCAATCTATGATCAGAATACAACCTTATCCTTACTAACACAGTAAATCTGATATCTGACTGAAATCCATTACCGTCACTCTTTAAGACATCTTTGTACTCTACTGCGGATGTGTTCTGGTCTAGTGACAGCATGTACTCTGACTCTGCTGTACTGCTGTGCATCAGGGAAGGGCCTCATGCTGAAACCCTTGCCTAGCAAGGACAATCCAGACCTGGAGCTGCCGCTGCTACGGTCAGAAGAGCCAGGAGATCATGATAACTCTGAGGATGCTGAAGATGAAGAGCAGGAGATCTTGCATTGAGCAGCAAGATAAGTAAGTCTGGAAAACTGTAAAAATTGGGAAAGCTGGAGAACCAACTTAGAACTGAAAAATTTGCAAAAAAAATCTTCCTGTTTGAGGCCTTATGGATCTACTACTGATCCGAAATTATAAATTGTGGTCAGAAGTTTTTGTTGTACTATGGGGGTTGTGATTGGGCACAGAAGGATGTGTCATCTGAATGGCTCCCTTCCCCTAAGCTTTTTATTTAGTGCCCCTAAGTGCATTACTTGCTAAAGGATATTTTTTTGTAAAATTTGATATTTTTTAATATCAGAAAAAAATGAGTTAGAACTAAAATATTTGTAATTCAACTGTTACAAAATTATTTATTAAATCTGAAGGCTGTGATTTGTGTGGCTGTTTAGAAAACAGACTCCAACTAGTAAAATAAAAGTGCTAACAATATATATATTTTTTGGTTGGATTGAAAAACACAATAGGGAGAGATACAAGATATGTAGAGACATACAAGTTTCTGTTTACGTTATTACTCTAAAAACAACACCTGACTTTCTGTTTGAGCCTTTCTACATCCACTTATGATTTCAGTATAACATTGTCATTTACTACAGGGAAATCCAGTGATCATAGGAGAAAATAAATTTCCTGTTTGCTGTCTCTTTATGCGGAGATTTGGTACAGCATGTAGGTAATTTGTAACCTAGTATTTTACTATAATAAAATGTATTTTTTGTATATTTTAAAGTTAACTATTGCTTTTTACTCAACTGATAAATGTTTATTACAAAAAATCTGATTACTCTATGTCCAGTCAAAGGTCTATTTCAGAACAATCCCAGCAAAACAAATTAGGTTAAATTAAAACTACAGAACTTTGAAATAATTAGTGACGAACACCTGATGCTCTTCCTTGGCAACTCATTTTGAGGGGCCTCCTGGGTAATTTTATAGATTTGGCAACCAGATTTAGAGCTTTCCATTATTCAGTTTTTAGTTGGCTCTGCCATCTAAAGTTGGTTTTTACTGCATATGAGAAATTTTATAATAAAGTTCATGAACTAACAGGTGAGGTATTAAGTGATTGTTACAGCAACAGTGGTTTACAAAAGTATTCAGACCCTTGACAAAAATCTCACATTTCTACTGAGTAATAAATTGCTTTAATACTTTTTATATATTTTATTTAAAAATCATAATACTCGAAATGAATTTTAATAAATTACCATTAGTTTTGTATCTTAAATTAAAATATTCAATTTGCATAAATATTTGAACCCTTTAACTCAATATTTTGTGCAAGCATCTTTAATAACAATTACACCACCAAGTCCAGGTTGTAACACTGCTTGGTGCTGTTAAAAAAAAATAATAAAAAATCTGGGGTACAACCTAAGTAAACAAAAAAATACTTTGCATTTGCATCTTTAACATATTAGTTTTGAACATTACATTTGTACATTAAATGATTGTAAACTAAATGATTCGAAGAAACACCTTTTTTCCACAATTACCTCTTCTATGCTTGTTAACCAAGTCATCCCACAAATGTGCTCTCACAAGTGTTGCAAACACCGGAAGCCTAACCGACTACATTTTACTGCCAACTAAAAGACACAAGTAGAAATGTAAGTCGCCATCACTCAGCAGTGTGCAGTAGCAATGAATGTTAAGAAAAGGCAATTTAATGATAATTTGGAAAATATTCAGATCTTAGAAAATTTGTAGCGTGAACATTTTTTACACAGGGAGATGTTTTCATTACATTCTGTAAAATGTTATGTAAAATGAATTTTCTTATAATGTAGAACGAGGGTGTTTGAAGGCCCCCATTTTGTTGACTGATTGTAGTTAATTTGTCAGGAACCAACAGCTTCACCTTCTTCGGGTTATTCACCTCTTTGTGGAGGCCAGACTTGCAGCCGTAAAGGACTGCGTGTCAACACAGCCATCTAGTGGATACTTTCACTCTACTCATTTCCTGCCACAGTATTGTATGGTTTCCCATTCATAAAATTTGAAGACAAAATAACTCATGACCCAGAGCCATGAAGTCTCGTATGCAAGCAAGTTCATCAGATCCAGTCCTGGGGAGGCTTTGTTTCCAGTGACAGTTTCAGCAAGCATGACAGATTCCAGGTAATTTGTGCTGAACCGCTGCTTTTCCAGCACATTTTCTTTCTCAAGTGGTCAGGGAATAATCACATTTACCACTATTTACATATATTTACTGCAGCTATGTTTATTCCCTCCAGAAAATATTCTGTGTCAAGCACAGGTTAACTAATTTCTAAAGATAATGTCTCACATGTTTCCTGCATTTTAGGATTAATGGGAATTTAAAAGCACACATTTCAACTTACTTCCAAGGATGCCAAGCTTCACACATGAAGGTCAAAGTTTAGAATTTGAGTGTGTTGCAGCCATCAAATTCTAATTTTGTGTATATTTTCAAAATACAATTAAGTTGGTCAGTAAAACTTTTGAAAACCTTTCTACTTTTGTCAGTTAATACAAGTTCACGTGATTTACAATATCACAGATTTTAGTTTATTGCATTTTGGAAAATATCCCAACTTTTCTGGTAATGGGGTTTGTACTTCCAATAAACCTGCCGACTTACATAGGGGAGAGCTTTATTGTACCAGTTCCAGACTCACAGGTATTACAGCAGGTGGGACGCGAACTCAATGGCTTTCTGGAATCATCTCCCCACCATTTACATAAACAGTGTTTGTCCACTGCGTTGCCTTGGAACCTCGGCAGCCCCGTCTAAACGCACGAGCTTAAATAGACGCGTTGCGGACGCCAACGACACGCCCACAGAACGAACTCCGCCCACACGGGTGCGCCGCGCGGGACGCCGTAGTCGAAGAACTTGGGCAGAGCGGAGCGGCGGCGTGAGAGCGGGCAGCGGGAGTTTGTACTCGCACTCTGGCACTGCCTTCCTGCACAGGAGCTCGGCTGCAGCACCTCGTCAGGTACGCACAGACGCTTTATTAATAATAGTAATAATAATAATAATAATCATCATAAAATTGTTCAGTTCGTCAGGAGATTGTAGTGCTACCGAGCGGAGAGAACCGAACCTCGCCGACACAAACTGCGTCTTCAGAACATGAGAGGGGGAAAAAATCCGTGAAGGTGGTGGAATTTGCAGGTGGGAGAACTACACCGGTCTGCCCACCAGGAAAGGTGGAGGAAGAGGACTGAGAATTGGGGTCTGGTCCTGTGCGCTTTACCCTCTGCTCAGCCAGGTGTACCTGATGACCAAGAAGGAGGAATAGGAAGGAATAATAAGGCACTGAGCATAAGCTTTTTGTTCTCCTACCGTATTAAATATTTATTGTTGATTAATTATGTTTTGAAATATTTGGGTAAATAACGTGTTATACTTATTCTGCCACCTTTATGTGGTACCATTTGGCAAGGTACTTGCCCTGGAGCAATACAGAAAAAAAATGCTGAAATCATTATAGGCTGACGAATATTGCATAACTTTTGGACAAAAGTGTCATAAATATTAAGTTAAATGTAGTAATAATAAAAAGCCAGTGATGTTGACACCCTAAGGAGGCATCACAAATGGTGCTAGAATATTTGTAGTAATTCAGATGTTTTACATAACTATGAGCCTGAGAGAACAGGTTATTTTTTCCTACCCTCAGGTTATTTTGTATAGCGCAAGTCCTCCATTAGGGGAACCCTGTGTGTGTTCGCTCTTCCTGACACACAAGTTCAGGAATGAACCTCAAAGTCAGTATTACGGCTGAAACAACCCGACATCCTGGCTGCATGTGGACATCACAGACCAGCGGCGCTTTCTGCAGACAGACACGCAGAGACACGCTGCAGATCTTCTACATATTAACCTGAGGGTGTGAAATGGGGTCACGGTGTAGCAGACAGCTGTCAGGCACAGATATACATTTGTTTGTGTTTGACTTTACTGAGCTTCATATTTCTAAGGTTATTTTGGATTGTTTTTTACTCAGATTATGGAATTTGACCCATAACAGCATAAATAAAACCTGTGCCATCTTCTTGCATCCCATTAAAACTGTGCAAAGTTGCAGGGTTGCTGGTCACATTCCTGTAGTTTTCTGTGGCTCTCTACAGTACAATGAAACTCCTGTCTGAAGTCCAAATGATACAGAACAAAATTGGTAGACTTGAGTTTAATTCTGTGTTTCAGTCACTGCTCTTGTTGTACTACCATTTATCAAGACATTAAACTTAAGTTGCTCCAGTAAAAAAAATAATAAAAATTTTTAAAAAATGCATCTATCTAATTGTAAATATATGAGTAAGTGCATGGCAGTGGCACAGCAAGTGGCAGGTTGGGTGTGGGTTCGAATCCAGCTCAGTCTGTGTGTAGTTTCCATGTTCTCCCTGGGTTTCTTCCGCAGTCCAAACACATGCGTTTCAGATTAATCGGTCGCTTTAAATTGCCCATTGTGTGTGTGTGTGTGTGTGTGTGTGTGGCCACCCTATGATAGACTAGCATCCAGGTTGTGGTCTCATGGCTTACTGCCCAGTGATTCTAGGATAGGGAGCAGACCATGGTGACCCTGACCAGACTGAAGCAATTAATGATAATGGATTGATGGGTCTGTTTTTTAACTGGCTTAATACTGTAAGATACTTTGGAGAAAAGTATCAGATGAATCATTATAAAAAATGTAAACATAAGTAGGTTAGTGTATAAGTTTTAACATTTGAAATCACTTTGGAGAAATATGTCACAAACTAATCAACAGGTAAAGTCAAATAAACTACAGTCAGCTCAGCATTATACTTATTTCAGTGTAAAAAAATTAACTTTAGGAACATTAACTAATCTGTGTGCTGCTTCCATTTGTGCAGGTAGTGAGAACTCCAGCTGGTCTGATGTCTGCCTGTTGCTGTCTCTGTCCTCCCTCTGTACTTCTGCTCCACATTCTGGGAGCCATTGTCCTCCTGCTGACCTCTGAGGTCCATGGCCAAGGTATTTTATGGCTTTTTTTTGTTCACTTGTCCCTGGTTATTTATAGCTCTTGGCCACCCCATATGCAAAAA
Source organism: Heterotis niloticus (assembly GCA_018136845.1). Taxonomy (NCBI): domain Eukaryota; kingdom Metazoa; phylum Chordata; class Actinopteri; order Osteoglossiformes; family Osteoglossidae; genus Heterotis; species Heterotis niloticus. Next base: position 16,470,450 of record CM030898.1, read on the forward strand.
CGTGTTAAAGTCAACAGAGGCACTGCATCAACCTCAGTTTAAGCAACAACTGTTTTTTGTAAGATTTAGCCAAAGGTTAAAACAATACTTTTTAAGTAACTAAAAGTTAATACTGCAGTAATATAATTATTGAAAGTTAAACTCTAACCCATTTACAGTTTGACTAAACCAGCTCACTTAGTCTTTCCATGATGATAACTGATGACCTATAACACTAATACCTGTTTTAATAGTATGCACATAGTAAAAAAAAATGCACATAGTATGTGGCAATATGTGAAATTATATAGGCAATTTAACAAAGTACTTAAAGTAATTTCCAAGAGTGCATTTCTTACAGGCACATTAGGAAACTTGGTTTAGTATTGTGGAAGAAAAGAAGCTTCTATTATAGAATAAAAGAGTAATTTTAATTTTGTCATTTTAATCCAGAGAAAATTAAAAAAGTATGTCGGTAGAGTGTAGTGCTGCACAGTTCAGACATGTACAGTTAAGCTTTGTTTCATTTTCTAAATTTTTATTCAAACAAAAAAACTGCAATGGTGTGTCATCCCCCATCAAAAATTAACCAAATGAGCACAGCTTGTGGATCTGCTTTTTTCCTTCTGCAGTGGGCAGCATACCAGGACGAGTAAACAGTAAATTTATCTTTTGCATTGTGATTTCATATTTATGCTGAAAAACACGATAACTGTTCTGTTCATGCCTTCATATAGCCAAATACATGTTGACCTGCTAGGAAAAATGTATTGTTAATGCATAGCACAACATCGACCCAAAATATGTTTGGCCCTTTCCTGCTCCATAAGTAATTGTGTCCAGGCAATCCTGGTGACAGGTTGCAAAAATTTATAACAAGACCCTGCAGAGTGGCATTTGGGTTAATGGTCTTAAGAGTGTAAAAAACAAATATGGTAATGCTAGTTTATTGTGTTCACATCCCTGATATACCAGATAAAGTATACCAGATATATACGTATACCAGATGAAGTTGTAACTTCTGTGTGACATGCATCCATTAACCTGGGGCCCCTGTTCATGCACCCAAGTTGGATGTTACTGCTGAGTGTGATATCAGACCAGGATTTAAAGGAGCATGGAACTTCCCCAGTTTTCTTCAGAGCTGGGGACACTTAAGTGTTGCCATGGAAACCGCCATTTCAAGACCAAGATGCAGAGCAGGAGGTGCACTTCATGTGCCCCCTTGAAGAGCACCCCTTAACCCATCCTAGCCTGATGTCTGATGTTCGGTGTAGTGTATCGAGTCACACAAAACTATTCTTTCCCTAAATGGATTTCCTGTCCCCTTGTTTCCGCCATCTTTACTCTCAAATACAAGTCATGCTTTGAGGGGACCTAGGACAGCTGGAGTGGAGTGTAGCAAGCAGAGGGAGAGAGACATGAAAGAGAAAATTGTTGGGAAAGAGCAAGTGGAAATTGTGCAAATGAGACATGACAAGTGAGGAGTTGAAGGAAGTGGAAGAGGGTACCAGGGTCAGGAAGGAAAAGGGGAAGGGGAATGAGGGCCTTTTTCTAAAACTGTAATATTTCAAACTTTGCTTTGATTTTTTTCATATCCCTTTTATCTGGTGACAGATTGACCCCATGTCCCCCTTCTGTTTTTCATGAATCACCCACTTTTATGGTCATCATTTTTTTAGCAATTCATGCATTCATGGAAATCCATAAGTTATCACTCCTTGTTCTGTCCTCTCATTTAGTCTTCTTGCTGTATTATAATGAGGTCACAGCTGGTTGCAGATGTCTGTGTCTGTGTGTGCATGTAAATCAGAATATTTTGAGCTTAGCAATTATTTTTTGATAATAATTATTAAGCTGGTGCCTTGGTCCAAAATGCTTTAGAATCTTAAGGTTATACATTCAGGGATGTAATTGTCTGCCTGTTTTTGTAACATAATGGTATTGAAGAAATTAAGGGCAAGTACTCTGTTGAGGAGAATTATAATAGGAATAGGCTTGAACCCAACACCTTCTGAATGCAAAGTGATTGTTAGTGAATGGTGCTTGCTCCCAGTATGCTGCTGCCTCATCATTATCTGGTCCTCCATCATGCAGATATCTTTGATGTTAAGCTATGTGACTCTTTCTATCACTATCTATACAAGCACTATTTAACAGGCAGACAAAAATACTGGATCACTAACTGTAATTATGAAGATGCAAACATACAGCACACATAAAGAGAAACACTGAAATACACAAGCTTAAAATTCCATATTTGTGTACACTTTGATAGCTGTTTCTGCCACTTGTGGAAACACACAGCTCTCTACGTTCAAACTCTCTTGGTGGATGCAGGGAGGCTCAAGCTGACTGTGCTGTCTGAAGATCGGCTGCAAATGAAGTGGAGGGAGGAGGATGGCCCGGTGCAGGGTTACAAGGTCCGGGTCAGACCTATTTCAGGTGAGCACCTCACACTGACACTGGAATTCCAGCTTTAGTCCTCAGTTCTTTGTTGAAATGTTAGACCAGTCAATTGGGTGTTAATTGTTGCCTTTGGGGACATTTATGGCTCAGTCATTTAACCTGTCAGTTAGATGACCTTTGTGATCAAGTGCACCTGGTCAATTTTTTTTAAAGTACTCTATATGTCAGCAATGGTGGACATGACCTGAGGAACTTCACAGTACTGCTGCTCAGTGCTTTTAACCTGTGTTGAAGTTTCAGTTGTGGTGCATGCAATTTTTTTATTTTTTTTTTAACATCACTGTTTTTTTCATTCACTGCAGATCTTTTACCACTTTGCATTCTTTGTTATTTGTTCCTGAGTGTCAGGCCCTGGAGATGAAGCTTAATTCTTGTCTCACTGCTGATTCTTTCCTTTTTGAGCTTGTTGTGTTCTCTGCAAAGCAGTTGCACATACTGACAGTGATGGAATGAAGAGAGTGGCAATGGGCCAGCCCCCTTTTCTGCTCTTTTTTTCTCTTGTTGGTTTCAGTTTCTTGCTTCAGGTTTATCTTAACATATCCCTCATGGTTTCAAAAACATTAAAAAACAAACGTTCCAATCCTCATGTTAGCTGAAAAAGCAAGATAGACAAGGGTGCATTAAATATGAAGTCACTGATTATCCTATCCACGGACAAAATATCCTCCTATTGATCTGGTGATGAAATGTGGGAGAGATCCATGTGCTTCATTTTGCAGAATGAAAAGCAAGAGGAGCACCAATGAAAATGGGAAACATTCTTCTGAGTGCTGTTTTATGTGAAAAGTTTTCTTTTACCTACTATATCTATTTTGTGAAATGTGTCCCCTCTCATGGCTCAGCAGGTGAGCCGCAGCCAGAGCTGATGGTGACAACAACACGAGGTCGTGCTACAGTGGCTGGCCTGGATGCACAACAGGAATACAGTCTGCAGATCCTCATGATTAATGGGACACAGGAGCGGCTCATTGCCAGGAGACGCTTTACCAGTAAGAATTTTGGGAAAGAGGGAGTGGGGAACTGAGGGACAGAATGGTTGGGGAGAGGCAATAGAACATAATCCAGCAGGCAGCCTACAAGTCTCTCCACAACTCTCCATTCTGTGTTTTTTTTCTTAGAAGCTGACTGGAAGGTAGTACAAGTAAAAATAAATTTTGATCTCAAGTTTGATTTGAAAGGTGAGACACAAAAAATACTTATCTCACATGGAAAAATAGCAAAAATGCATGAGGTGGTTTCAGTTTATCTTTTCCTGCTGTGCTAAGCTATACATTTTGTAAAGGTGCATTTACTTAATTCTCTCATCCTTTTATTGAAAAATTGCTGCGGTTCATTTTATAAAAATTAAACACTTATTTTAAGGAGGATGGCAGTGCCTGGCCTCCTTTCTTTGAAGGTAATTGTCTGTAATTAGAAGGAGTTTCAGAACTGGCTGGTCTGAAAGGCCCTATGTATCTAAGTGCATATTCCTATTTAGGCTTCTCACCAGTCAGTGCCCCTCTGTATGACACTGTTAAACTCAGGAATTCCTAAAAGAATTAGAGGGTTAGGGGTGTTCAGTGGGAAGCTGGGAACTGACACATCTTTGTGTTGACTTTGGAAAAAAGGTTGTAAATCTCTTCAACCTGATCAAGTTCACAAGGACAGTAAGCACACAATCGTATACCATTGTGATCCCAGTTCACTATAATAACAAAACCCCTTAAATCAGACTTTAGTCAGATGTTCTGAATTTCAAATGAGAATTTTTTATTTTCCTCCGGAAGGGAAAATTAACAGGCTTACAGTAGTGCACATCATAATAATGAAACAAGACATTGTAATGCAAAAGAAAGGAATGAAAAGTAGCATTAGGAGTTCATCTAAACCAGTTTACCTCTGAAAAGGTCCTCTGGCCACAAAAGTGTCACTCCAGAGCTGTCTCACAATGGCTGTCATGCACCGGCTCCGTGGAATTGGCATGATGGTGTGGTGATTGCTATGGTCACAACTTCAGCAGTCAGAGCACTGTCAGCACACAGCCCAGGCTGTAGGTCCATCCCCCTATGTGACCCGTTCATCATTCCACCACTTTACTGTGCAAAAACATGGACAACTTCTGAGCAACCAGTTGAGAATGCTGAAGTGCCAGGCAGCCTCCTCAAGACTGGTGGTAAAACTCATGGTCACAGTACAAAGCACAGAAAATGTTAGCAAGAGCAAGCGTAGCCACTGTACTACCTCTCAATTATGCAGAATGTGATGTTTTGCAGAAGGCTGTGTTTAATAATCTTACACATCCTCTTATCGTGTGATCTATCAAGTGGTTGAGCATTCTTTCTAAAGTGCGATTTTTGGTTTTCTAGTATTTGTGGAACTGTCAAAGACATAAAAAACATCAAAACAATCTTATTAGGCCCTGTCAGCTAAAAACAAAATGAGTGGGTTCAAAGCACCTCTTTTCCACATTTATATAAAGTCAGTAGCTTTTCAAGACCATCTTATGTATCAGAAGTATTGTACAATATTATACACAGTACATTACTTCAATTTAATACTTGATAGTTCCTCCGTGGTCATGAAATGGTGGCATTAAATTCATTAATTTAAAGATTTTTACCTTGGGTGCTGTGAAATTTGAATGTAATGCTTCCAGCTGACCAAGCGTCAGCCATGTAAGCTGCAGTATTCTTGAGCTCCAAAGACTCACACAGACATGCTTTGTTGCCCTGCTCATTTATTAATACTGTAGGACACAAAGTCCTAGCAACAATGATGGGAGATTGTTGCTGTGTCAGAGGATTCATGCCCTGACTGGTTTAGATTTGTTTTTCTAAGAAGTGTTCAGAACTGCAGAGACTGAAATATGTTTCACATCAGAATCATTTCTATCCACAGGCATAAGTTTCTTTGCTTTCACACTATTCTTCAAGAAATATTGGTCTTTTTATTAAAGTTATCTTTCTCAGTAGATTTCTCAGTAGATTTCTCAGTGTCTTTTATTTGCTGCACTTCAACACATTTATTATATAGTACTTGTTTTCCAAATTTGGTCTGATTCCTATCTTAACTTTTTTTGATCTAACACCTCCATGATTTGCTGTTTTAGCTGTAAGTATTGTGACTTGCCATGCTGTGTCTTGAACTAGTTCTTCCAAGGGTTGCATCATTGTATGTTGGAGCTAAAATGTACCAGGGTAAGGTGGATGTGCTCATACAATCCTGCTGTTTTTTAGCCTGTTTCTGATCTTATTTCTCTGAATGCCATCAGTCAACAGCTTGCAGGAGGACAAGCGGAACCGCAGTAGCAGTAGGGAGGAGCGGAGGAAAACACTGGCAGGAGGAGTGGAGTCAGGTGACATTGAGGAGTCTCCCATTGAGGCTTCGCAAGCAGCACCCACGCTGCTGTACCAGGAGTCCACAACAACAGGTAGGGACCACTGGGTTGGATTTACACATGGGGGATTACAGAAAGAAGGAGGTACACACAGGTTGATGTACAGACTGGTTAGAGATGTGGTACATTAATTTGCGTATCAGTAGATTAACATGCAGGTTTATGCACACTCAGATGAAATAATATAAAAACTACATGTTCATAGCAATTTCCTGTAGTTAGGATTTGTAGTTGTAACTCTTTGCTACAATTCAGTTCAGTTTAATTTCCTGTAATACCCTTCATAGCACAAGGGGGTTAACATAATGATACTCTCAAAAAATACACAGACACAAAATAGCATTGGTAGTAATAATTATGAAAAAGAAGTGTTTTGGGGGGGATTTCAGAAAGCAGCAGAGGAGTGAGAATAAAACTCATTTCCAACAAGCATCAGGAGAAAACTCAAGATGCTCAAGGCCAGCCATGTACTCTGTATTTTTAGATATGTTAACATGTCACTCTTGTACAGCAGCATGGGGTTAACATCTTCACTGAAAATATGGCAGCATTTGTAATGATCACTGGATAAATGCAGTTGTAACTGGGTTTTTCTTCAAGAGGAAACTTGCGGGAATTGGGGGATCATTCAAACTCAACACAGACAGAGACACAGTAGAACCCACATTGAAACCTGCAGTTCCTTAGATGCTGTGCAATTGTGCCACCCTGTAATACAGTCAGTATCAGCAGCTTTTAAAGGAAAAGCAGTTGCCTCTCCTCAGTCTGTAGTGCACCATGTCTTTTATTTGAACCACTCCACACCAAGTGTTAAACTGCCAGATGAATGAGGGAAGCACCCCAGCAGAACTGAGCATGTTCAGCTCTGTCATTATGCTCTGTACAAAGGGCACAGCTGGAAAGGCGCCAGGCAGCAGACACTCTCTTCCCCTGACTTCCTAATTATAGTCTACATCTTAGTTTTTATTGACCTTCATCGATCTGTCAAATTACAGCATGGTTTGACAGGTTTCTGTGGTTTTCCTCAGAACTTTCAGCCACTTGAGCTTATAAAGGGGAGTGTAGCAATGCTGTATATTCTCAAGGACTTCAAAAACCATCTGATGTGCTGTTATCCTTAAAATATAAGCATTTGCCTTAAGACAGTGAATTTATTGCATGTTTTATTGCACACACCACAGTGCAGTGACTCCAAAAATGATGCACCTAAAGATCAGCAGGCAGACTGTTTTTTTAAGTTCACCATTTTGTTTCATTTCATTTTGTTTTCCAGGAATACAAGGGACATGAGCTGTGTCTATTTCTGACGTTTGTACATTGTGGTATTTTTTTTTTCCAGAATTTGCAGCACTTGCAGATGAGGGTAAATGGGGAGAGAGTGGTCCCTCAGAGCAGAAGAAAAGAAAGAAGGACCGTTCAAAGGGCAGCAAGGGTAACCAGAAACCCACAACTGGGAAAATGGAGCATGAGAACTTGAGCAGAGACAAACCAAGGAAGACTCTTCCTACACAGCCAGTCACAGGTAAGGCCACCTTATTTAACATTGCTATACTTTTCAACAGCAGGAAAGGTGAATTCAATAGCCAAGAAAAGAGGAGTGTATGAATATGTGGAACACCTGAGAAACATGAGCATATAGACATTAGCTAAGTGTTGACTAAGTCCTCTCTCTTCCTTTAGGGTACAAATTTTTTGGAAAACAAAATCTAGATTGGTATTGGTATTCTCGGAAATACATTCTCTGCAGATGACATCAAAGCCTTACCACACACAGGCATGTGCATACACTTGTGTGCTAGTAGTAGGTATTAGCTTGTATGCACAAGGCTCAAACATTTGACAAATTTATTAGTAATACTTAGTTCATTGTTGTTGATAATTATGTTATTCTTTTTATTGTTGTTGGTGGTGTTGCTGATGGAAGTAATTCAGGAAAGAATGTGTATTGCTCATTAGAGTCCATATTTAATGTATGTGAAATAGTAACTGCAGCTATGTTGTAAGGGGTGACTTACTTATCTTGTGGTGATCAATCGAGTAGTTTTTTTTTTAACTACGACCAGCTGAACAGGTTTTTCTGTTTTGTGAAATAATACAAAAATCAAAGAAGGGATAATTATGGAATTTTAGCAGTCCAAATCGTAACTTGTCTGATTGTTGCTCTAACATGCTATAAATGAATGTTGGCGGCTACTTTGGGGTTTTTTTAACTGCTACCTGTATGCAGCATCAACAGCACGAAAGGCCTTTGAGTGCAACAGCTCTGGGGCGGCGGACATAGTCCTGCTGGTGGACGGGTCATGGAGCATCGGCCGCACCAACTTCAAACGAGTCCGTGATTTCCTGGAGGGCTTGGTCACACCCTTCCATATTGACAGCTCTCAGGTCCAGATTGGTGAGATACCTCAAGGAAGCTGCTTATGTTCTGGTTTCTATTTTGCCCAGAAGTATTTTGGATTTGTGCATTTCATTAATTTATTAATGTCAGAACATTATCTCAATAATTAGTTAATAAAAAGAGCCATTAATGACCAACTGATACTGCTCACTTCATACCCCCCATTCAGCCCTGACCCAGTACAGTGGAGACCCCCGCACTGAGTGGCAGCTTAACAACTTTACATCACGCCAGCAGCTACTAGACGCTGTCAGGAACTTCAGATACAAAGGAGGAAACACCTTCACAGGTGAGTATAGGAAGCATCCAATGTGTTGCAAGTGTCAAGTGAGTTCCAGGATCCATGATCTGAGCTCGCATAGCTGCAATGTGAACGGGGAGCTGAGACAGGGGACTCCTGTCTCAAGGGTGAACAGCCTGGGGTTGCTCTCATCAGCAGAACATGGTTTGTTGGGTGCACGTGGAATGTGAATGGTGAAAAAAGCAAAAACACATCAGAGAGGCTACTACAAATTTCTTAGCATGCCACCATCTTCCATACACATCTCCACATGGTTACCAAGAAAACACAGAGCAGAAGAAAAAAGCTAAGAGCTGTTAATAAAGAAAACAAAAATATTGGAAACCAAAAACAAGACATAACAGTAGAATGGAATACAGAAAAAACAAGGAAAAAACACAACAAAAAAAGAAAGAGCACTCTTGTTGCACTAAAGAGACAGCTGGATCTTAACCCACTACCATATTCTCATTTGAGACCAAAATTTTCATTCTTAGAACAATCGTGATTCTATGTAGAAACCAGCTGTTTTTTCCACTTGCACTATGCAGAAGTGTTCATTTGTATGTGTGTGTCCATCAGGTCAAGCCCTGATGCATGTCCTGGAGGAGAACCTAAAGGAGGCAGTGGGTGCACGAGCCAACACTCCTTGTTTCCTGATTCTCCTGACCGATGGAAAATCTCAAGATGACGCCATCACTGCTGCCAACAGACTGAAGAAGGCTGGAGTGGAGATCATTGCTGTTGGTAATGGAGGGGGTCCTACACTCTGTGCACACTAAAGACACACCCTCTTCACAGGATGAGCTGTCGATCAACATGTTGCTGCATGCACAGCGACAGATGGCTTTTGGCTAATTCCAAGTTCTCAAAGCCTGGTAGTATTTAGGTTTTATACTTCTAAAATGATGACTTTGGTAACTGATGATGATTATGCTCCTAAATAGAATAAAACTTGCACATTCTTTCATGCATAGCACTGGAGAGACATGAACGCTTCAAAAGGGGGAAAAACTAAATCCCTCCAGCTTTGCACAGTGAATCCAGTTCACACCTTCAGTGTTCATTGTTCATATGTGCAACGTGTGTCTTTTAAAAAAAAGTGAGTGTTCAGTAGTGTCTGCGTGTACTTGTGCATCAGGGGTGAAGAATGCTGATGAAGCAGAGCTGCGGCAAGTTGCCTCCGAACCCCTGGAACTTAATGTCTACAATGTCAATGACTTCCCTCTGCTTAGCAAGCTGGTGGCCCGACTGGCACAAATCCTCTGTGGGAAGATTGAGGACCGCAACAAGGCCAAGAGTGAGCTTCCCTGCCACAAGAAACATGCAGCCTGACTTTTACATTGACTTCATGGTGGTGACTAACTTTACTCATTGGATTGATGGTTGAGGGGCTAGACATTGATTCTACTGAGGTCATTTAAAAAATACCATTGAGGTTTCATGTGTATCAATACATTTTCTGGGAATTTCTGACCCTTTTCAAGGGTTCCTAGCCCTTTGCAGCAAGGTTTCTGTTCCATAATAATGAACTTACGTTTTCAGAATATTGTAAATATCAACCGTCATTGTATTTGGCTGATGTTCTGACATGCAGTGTTTATCTATCTATCTAGCGATTGTGACTTGGCTGAAGGAAAAAGTTTAGGGCTATATGTCCTGAATGCTGGCACCCAGGGCAAAGAATGCTGATGAAGAAGTTGTGAAAAAAAAACCTTTATGCTTCTTGCTTGTATGAAAACTATGCAGAAAACAAGTCCTTTGTGGCATTATTTCTATAATCCATCTGACAACTTTTCCACCATATGCCTAAATCTTAAAATTGGTGGAAAATGTGTCCAAACATAAACTCCTGAAACAGCCTAATGCAGCAAATACCGTAGACTTTGTTTATACAGGAGTCCCCATTACTCAGCTCTGTGCTCTGTTCTGCTGAATGACACAAGCACTCCATGCTGACAGGAGGTGATGCTGATGGGTGCTGATGACTGCTTACCGTGATAGATGAGGCCTGGATAGTTGGGACTCTACTATACTCTATTGCACTTTCAGTATTGGTCGTCTTGTGTTGCACAGGAATGGAGCGGCCAACCGTGGACCCTGCATTGTCTTACCCAAGTCCCACAAATCTGGTGCTATCTGAGCTGGGTTCTAGGGAGGTCCGGATAAGCTGGACTGCCCCACACAGACCCCCACAGCGATACAGAGTTGTTTTCCATAGTACAGAGGGCCAGAGGCCCCAGGAGGTGAGAAACAGTCCAGGTAGACTGAGTGCTTCTGAAAGGCTTTCCTCCTCATTTCCTCTACTTTAGATTCACAAAGCTCACCAACCAAGGCTAAGTTCACTGTTTAATTCATTTTGATTTTGGGGTTGGATTAAAATATAATGTACTGTATGATACGAATGACCCAGTGCAGGTTGGACCTTAAATTTTTCTTCCGGTACTCAGTATGTTACTCCTGAAGGTGTGGTAATGCGTACAGTTCTCTGCACACAGGTTGTACTGAATGGCAAGGAGTCCGGTGTGCTGTTGAAGGGACTCTCCTCCCAGACCCGGTACCACCTTTCCATCTTCCCTGTATATGAGGACAACACTGGCCCTGCACTGAGAGGTTCCTTTGAAACATGTGAGTCACTCCCTCACTCGACAGTATGATGGAGCAGAACGAACTGCCATTATCTTTCATTTAGCTCATGCCTTTGTCCAAGCTGGTATACAGTATTGTTATAATACATTTTGCCTTCTGAGAGTACAGATGATGATCAAATGATACTTGTCTTAAATGGAGTACACTGCTGCTGTTAAAATGGGACCAAGCATGTAGACATGACCAAAATCAGTTGGAAAGATCAACTTAACTAAATAAGGTTAAATTTAATAATTTTATTTTTAATTTTATTTAATTATTAATAATAGCACATGTGGATATATGTTAAGTACATTTTTATTAGTGTAATTATTATTAATCCATTTCATGGATAGTTGGCACGTCTCTTCAGTAAATGTAAAGTACAGACCCTGGAGTAACACAATGTAGCAGAGGCTAAACAGTCTGAAAGTGTTAGGTAAAAAGGTGGATTTTCAAAATAAAATGTTCACTGTTTGTCACTCTCCTAGTCTTATTATTTATTACATCATTCACATGTGTCCACTTTCTGTCCCTGTACTCCCCATGGATCAGTGCCCTTGGCTGCACCGCAGGCCCTCGAGGTTACTCCAATCTCATCTAGTAGCCTGCGGGTACAGTGGGGATCTGCTGCAGGGGCAACACAATATATGGTACTGTACTCTGCCCTCAGCCATGGAGAACCAGAGGATGCCAAAGAGGTGGGCAGTTCTCACTGACTGCTTTTCTATTACAATTTCCCTTTACTGTAAGTGACACAGTTATGTTATTTTTTAAATTAATTTTACATAGTATATTTAAGTTTTGGTTCACTTCTGTCTATCATACCATACTCTGGGAATAATTTTCCAAGACTGTAATGTGCTGTTCATGAAATGGTATTGTAGGTTTGCTTTCCTTAGATGCACTTGATGACCAGATTTATTTGTGTTGTTTAAATTATTTTTGCTGTTTAATTCTGATGTATGTATGTGCATTCATGTTCACATTTGTCCTCTACATTCAGGTGAAGTTCGGGGCAGATCAGATGGATGTGGAGCTGGGTGGCCTCATGCCATCCACGGACTACTCTGTAACACTTTATGCTCTCTATGATGAGGACCCGAGTGACCCAGTCACTGCTGTTGCTACTACTTGTGAGGGAACCATCTTATTTGCACCAACTTTCTAATGCTGTGTGAATGAATGAAAATTAGGCCAGCTATCTGAATGCAGTTCAAACCTTGTACAAAATAGATAGCACTAAAAACTATGATATGGTTTTTACAACAATTTCAGTGCAGCTGTACAAAATCAGGGTGAAGTCAGACTTATTCATTGTTGTGTCACTATGCCTATGGATCAGAGCATTAGCTGAATACATTTACTGTAAATTTAAGGCAGCTCATAGTTGGGAAACAGGGAGAGAAATGGGACTCTATATCTATATCAATGTACTCTTTTATTTTCTCTATGGATCATCCCTGTATCTTCATTCTTTCACTGTATTATCATTATCAAGTTTCAAACTAGTGCATTTCTAAAGCTTGAAAACGATGTTTACATTTTCACTGTTTTTGTACAGCAGAAACAATGAAAGGAACATAGAAATGGTATTATTAACTGTAAATACTGATGGTGCCTTCTTTTCCTCCAGTGCCATTGCCAGCTCCTCTCAGCCTGCATTTCCCCTTAGTCACCCACAGTACAGTTCAGGTCAGCTGGACCTCAGGCTCTGCAGACACCCCTGGCCACCAAATTATGTACAGCACCAACCATGGCAGCGATATCAAGCAGGTCTGCAATATTTCTCTATCATGAAGTACTTAGTGTGCTACAGCTTTGTGCACCTCAGTACAGCCACACAATAGTAGGGCTCCCCAGCTACAGCAGTGTCTTAAATGTCCTTTTACATCACTGTTTTACTGAAATGGGTCCAATTAGTCTTTAGTGATACTTGCAAACCCTGTTTTACTGATGCATTATCCATAAGTTTCCATATGTATTGCTTCCCTATTACAGCATTGCTAATTTTTGGGTAATGTGAATAAAATCAGGCAGATAGGGCAAGTAGAAAAATGGTGAGAGAAGTGGGTTTTGTAAGTGCTTCATGTCACCATAAAAATTAAATATTGCAGCCTTTTAGACTCCTCTTAAAACACTCCAGTGCAAGTTGTATAAATGGATGGACATGAATGACATACTGTAGTAAGGGACTAAACCAAAAAAATTGAGATAATTTATATTCAGTTTTAATTTTTCAAATAAAAGGAGCATTTTGGGTCATGACAAATTTAGTAAATTTAATGTTACACACCTCAAAATGACAGTGTTTAAAAAATTAAATCAATTCAGTGAAAATTGCAATCAATGCAGGAACAAAACCCAGAATTCACATTAATCCGTGAACGTTGGATTTAACCAGCTCTTAAATAACTTACCCGATGCAGATTACAACTTTTGTCTTTAATTTAAATCGGATAATAATTACAGTGACAGGGAATAACTCTTGAACTGTTATTTTCCTTGATCTCTAGACACACCTGAGCAGCATACCTGCCATATACATACCATGATATACAATTAAACTCAAATTTGCTTTTGCATTGTGACTCCCTTTTTTCCAGATGGAGGTATCAGGTTCAAACTCTGTGCTGCTGCAGAACCTCTCATCCCTCTCCAGGTACCTGGTGTCTGTGCGCTCCAAGTACAAACAGGGGCTGTCAGCACCCATCACTGCCAACGTCACTACGTGTAAGACCTCCCTGCACTGTCCGTTACACTGAAGGCAGAGCTCATAACACCTTCAGGAATTAAATTGACATTTACACAAATGAGCATATTTAAGTCCCACCTAAATTTTTGTAATGTAAACCTGAAAAGTTTACATCTATGGTAATCTGTGTGGATCAGGAAAACATTTAACATAATAATGTTTTGTGGAATGGAGTCTTTTATGTTGAACATAACTAAATAACTCATTTATAGTACCTTGCTTATGTTCTGGGTACAAAGTTCCGAAGTGTGTGGGATTGCAGGTGAATCCAGATGAAACAGTAAACGATTAAAAAACAAATGAGCAAGCTGATGTCCAAATAATATTTCTTGTTTCCATTCTGTATTTGTGTTGTATTTGTGTTTTCATTTAATTCTTCATAGTGAGGGTGCCTGCTCCATCAGACCTGAGAGTGACAAACTTTTCTGGAAGTGACATCACTGTGCGCTGGAATTCGGCAGCTGATGACGTTCTTTATTACCGGATCAAATGGATCTCCCTTAGTGGAGGCGAACTTCAACAGGTCTGTAAAGCGAGGGGTTTAGCACACATTGCAGCGCATCCCATTTTTTTGAGATGACTGTAAGGTCTGTCTGTATAATTACATATTACTGTACATTATAGAAGATGATCCTCAACCATTTTTAAAACTGGAAATCCTTTGGTTCTCTGAGGGGTGTTAAAAATTTATATTAAGATATGTGTTAGTGCTGAAACTACTGATTATTGATTATTGACTATAGATTGTTTTAATAATTGAGTACTCAACTGTGACAGATTGAGTGACTGAATAAGAACAATATTTGTACATTTTATTAAATAACAGTAGAAGATACACAGGAGAGGAAAAAACCATGGCAAGTCTCTTAAGATGAACAATCACTATATTTTATTTTCATTTGATACAAGTCACCATTTTTATTGTTCAAGTGAAATATTAAAATTAAGTATTAATTACATGAATTACATATACATAATTAAATAAATTACATGTAATTTGCTGAAATAAATTAAATAAATAGCCAAAAAAATATTTCCCAGGTACAGCCAAAAACTGAAATGAATATTATTATTAACATATTGTAGTAGAGCAAGTTATAACTTGTACAGTGTATATAAAAACTTTATACACCTTTATTGAAATTGCAATCAACAAAACTGAAGCAAAAAACAAATAGCAATTAATAGTTTCAAATTAGTTTCAAATGTAACACTGCTGAATATTGAAGTGCCTTGTGTTGTACATTGTGACGCTTTATGTGACGCACTGTACTGCAGCTCACAGTGGATGGGGACAGTGCTGGCGCCATATTGGAGGGAGTGGAGGATGATAAGGAGTATCAGATCTCTCTGTCTGCACTGTATGCAGATGGGGCACAGAGTGAAGCAGTTGCGATTCGGTACAGCACCTGTGAGTAACATCACACATATGTAAAACATACCATTTACTACTCACAGCTGTGAGACATGGATTAATACACATTGGTTGTAGTATTAAGGAGTGGTTCAGTCTGTATGATCACAAAAGCACGTTGCTTAGGAATCTTCATCCCTGGTTTGTGTGCTGCAGTGTCTGGCGGTGGACCCTCCAGCGTGACCATCTCTGAGGAGACACCTGACAGCCTGCTTGTTTCCTGGGTGCCCCCAAATGCCCACGTTCTCCAGTATCATGTCTCCTACAGTGCCCTGATGGGGGACTCACAGGAGCAGACTGTGAGTATAGGGTAGCTCTGAAGCACAGTAAGTAACAGTTGTGCCCAGTTAGCTGTAAGTCACCATAGGGTCACTATGCAAGCTTATGTGGTCATAGTACAGTCCATTCATGGTCATTGTGTGTGGCCTCTTGCAGGTGCTGGTGTCAGGCATTGAGAACCATGTACGTCTGCAACCATTGCTTCCTGATACTCGATACAGTGTCTTAGTCACTTCAGAGTACAAGAACCGTGAGGGGGGTAGTGCCTTAGCACAGGGCAAAACTGGTGAGTCTGGGTGGATATCAGACATATATTTTGGTTCCAGGCTATAGCAGACTGGGTCTAAAAACCTGTTTGCTCTTCAAAGTTCCCAGTAAGTGGTTGTTCAGTATATGTGCATTCCTGCATTTCTGTACCCCAGCCAGCCTACGTGTCAGTTCCGTCACTGTTCTGCGGTCTGATCACTCCAGCCTCTGTGTGTCCTGGAGACCCGTGCTAGCTGTCACAGAATACCGTGTTGTCATCCAGTCCTTAAAAGGTATGTCTTCTCATTTTTTTAGCATGGATGTGCTAGCAATGCTACTGTATATGAACCTATTTCTCAGCTCTGGCCTGTTTGTTAGTTCTACTTGCTCTCAGAATGTTTAATTGACAGTTGATATCATCATTCTGTTAGGATGTACAAAAAATCATCAGTTAAATACTTAGGGTTTCTGTAACAGATTAAGGTTGATGAGGTGCTGTCTCTTATTAAATCTCTTGGAAAACTATGGAGTACACTTTCAATTAAACACATATTGTTTGTAATACAGAATTATTTCTGCTTAATGTGTCCTCTCTCTTTTGCTTTGTGTGTCTACTTCCTACATTGTCCATGAGTCTAGACAACCAGGTGAAGGAACAGACTGTTGATGCCTCCCGTAACTCCCACTGTTTCTCTGGCCTGCTGCCAGAAGTGGTTTACCGTATCAGTGTGCACTCTCGCCTTGGCACAGTGGAGGGTGCCGCTGTCACAATTGTACATTCCACAGGTTTGTTTAAGTGATGTCTCTTTAACTGGACGGTGCATTCATTAAATGTCCACTCCTTCCTCACTATTCCCACATCTTGCTGAGTCTGCTTTTTTGTTGCACATTATTCTTTCTGTGCTAATGTGACAGTTCTTACAAACATTTTTGTTGGCATGTGTGTGTGTGTGTTTGTGTGCGTGCGTGTTACTACAGCTTCTGCACCTGCTAGGCTGCCTCATCAACCAAGACTGCCTCCAACTCACAATGAAGGTGAATGTTTCAGTTTTCTGTTCCATTCACAAAAGTGAAATGCATTAGCCTGTTATACTGACGAATGAATGAAACAACTAGACAGGCATGCTAGTAATCAATAATTCATTTGAGTAATCTATTGGTAAGCTTGTTTTCCTTTTAAATCAACTGGTAGCTGTATTTTATTTTTTCTGATTACAGTCTGTCCAGAGGTAACTATCAGAAACAGTGTTGTTAAAGGTAGGAATGCTGAAATTATTTTGAATATATAATTCATACATTATAAGTTCCACGTTAAACAGTTTCATCCATGGGTGCGCCATTGTGTGTGTGTGTGTGTGTGTGTGTGTGTGTGTGTGTGTGTGTGTGTGTGTGTGTGTGTGTGTGTGTGTGTGTGTGACTTTTGTCCAGGCTTTGACATGATGGAGGCCTTTGGCTTGACACAGAGAGCTCATTCATCAGTGGAAGGTGTGTCTATAGAGCCCTTTATCTTCAACACCCTCCCCAGCTACACTCTATATCGGGACGTCCAACTTACCCAGAGCACACGGTGAGAACACGATCATCCACCCTTAGCTGATCTGCAGCATTTTCACCAGATTGTTCTTACGTTTATATTTTTTTGTTAACTAATGCTTTCCTCCAAAGTAACTTAGTGTTAAGCTATTTATAAAGATTACCTGTTTTGATGTTTATTATTTAGCAATCAAAAATATGATCTTTATAGCCTGTAGTTACCACTGTGGGTTATCAAATATTTTTATTCATACGTAGCATGGATGCAGTATAACACAAAAAAGGTAGTCCTGGTCATACTGGCTGCATAATGGAGACCCAATTTGTCAGTGTGTCTGTTTTGTATGTTCAGTAGTATATTCTTTGTTATTTTTTTCTAATGATGATGATGATGATGATGATGTTATAGGAGAAGACTCAGCAACCAGAAAAGGTTGCAGTAAAGTGCTCTGTAGCAAGTAGCAAAGCAGATGAATGGATGTTAAGTAAACGGGTATGTCTCTGACCCACAGTCCATTACCCCATCTCTGTCCATCTTACAGCTTCATCCACCCTGCAGGGCTCTATTCAGAACACACCATCAGTCTGGTATTCCGCCTGCTGCAGGACACACCACAGGAGCCCTTCGCCCTCTGGCAACTCACAGACACTGACTTCCAGCCCAAAATGGGGGTGTCACTGGACCGTGAGTGTGGGAAATGGGAACCTGTTCGAGAGTGGGGCCAAAGGGGCAAGGGATGTGGCCAGGGAGTAGAGGAGGGGCTTCTTAGCAGCAAGACTGAGGTTGGGGTTGGGAATGCTTTCTATACTGTACACACTTTACCTGAACACCTGAGGCTTCCAGCACTTAAAACAAAAACTGTGCCAGCATGGAACGGAAGTTTAAATGTGTAAACTTCACCTATTTATAGGCTGCAGTTTTTAATACAGTTGATGATCCACAAATGCAGAGGGACATAATAGTCAAGTAGGAGTTTATTGTCATTTCAACCATGTACACATTACACAGTGAAATGAAACAGCGTTCCTCCAGGGCCAAGGTGCAACATAACACAGAGTACAAATTAATATAAGACGTAGTGTAATGTACAGGGAGTGTGAGATACTGGGGATTGGGGGGTACACTAGATATAATAAATAAATAAATAAATAAAAGACAGAGACAGTGCAAATGAGCAGACAGAGAATTAGCAGCAACAGTGGGATTGCTTGACTGCTCAGTTTATCTTTTTCTCTGGTTCAACAGTCTGATGGCAAGGGGGAAGAAACTATTTCCCATTCTGTTGGTGGAAATGCTGTGGAACTTTTTGCCGGATGGCATAATAACTAATGCTAATAAAAAATAGTAACTGTTTTTATCTCATGTGCTTCTTTTCTTGTAAACCATGGTTGCTGTTTAAAAATGAATGACTTCTAAATCTGTTACTCAGAGCTCATTGTTAAAGGATTCAGTGTTGTTGTTTTATCAAGGACTTGAACCTTCAACTCTGGATTAAGCATCTCTGTTTCAGCCACAATTTTTCCTTGTATTTTGTGATTCAGTATAAAAAAAAAACACAAGTTTATAGCTGAATTTACATGATGTTATTAATTTGACATTAGATGAGATAACTGTTGTAACTGTGCTGCGACTAAATTTCCTTAATCCTCTCTAGCTGTGAAGAAGCAACTGCTCTATTTCAGTCTCGATTACCGAGGAGAAGTGCAGGAGCTGATATTTGATCAGTCCCAGGTCCAGCGGCTGTTCTACGGAAGCTTCCACAAGGTGTGTCAGTGTGGGTAGCACTGTGAGGGAAATCCAGCCTGAGGGCTTCCTACTGAGTCATTACACACGGTCAATACACTGCACTGCTGTACTACCATGTTTGCAGCTGTCCAGCCTGTTAAATGTGTCCTAGAGAACTTTATTAAACCTCTTCTGTTATTTCAAATTTTTAATATTACAAATGGTCTCTGAAGAGCCAAGTGAGAATCAGGAGTGACAGTTCTGAGTTGTGACCCATTAAATTGTTAAGATATTTTTGTGAGTTTTTTAAATGGATCTGTTCACCATTTCTTGTAAAGTTCAGTATTTGCATATTACAATGAGACTAGTCACAGTCCAAATATATCACTTGCCAAAATTTTCCATATATGGTACGGTATTTTAGTCTCTGATGGTACTGTGGCACAGAAGGGACTACTGCCACCTCGCAGCACCCAGGTTGTTTAGGCGTAGGTTTCAATCAGCTCAGTCTGTGTTGAGTATGCATGCTTTCTCCATGTTTGCATGGGTTTCCTCTCACAGGGCAAAGACAAAAAGTGTTTTAAGCTGACTGATGACTCTGAATTGCCTATGGTGTGTGTGAGGAAAGGTGTGTAAGTCTTATTTGTCCATGGACTGGAGTCCCATCCAGGTGTATCCTTTTCAGCCTTGCACCCTGTAATTCCGGGATAGGTTCTGGACAGCCATTACCTAACATAGGCGAATGTTTACTGAGAGTGACTGAGTGTTTTACTTTATTATACCATTGTATTGGTCTAAAATTTGCTTGATTTTAAGATCTCTCTTAAAAAGAAAAAACAGTGACGGGGTAGTGAAGCAGCTTCACAAAATTTCAAATCATGTTTGTCTCGTGTACTGCCATCCTGCTAGGTGCACCTGTCTGTCAGTCAGGTGAGTGTCTCGCTGTCTGTGGACTGCCAGCATGTGGGAGAGAGGCCGGCCCGGCCTCTGGGGAGCCTCCCCACTGATGGCTTTGAGATGCTGGGCAAGCTACTGAGGACCCGTGGACCGCGCAGTGGTTCTGCACCGGTATGTCAACTGTCTCAATGGGGCCATATCCTTTGATGTGTGGCCAACACGAGCACCTAGAATTGCAGCTTAAAGCTAGAACAGCTGCTCTTAAATGTGGAACAGATGCATTTAAAATTTGAACAGGATCCCATCTTTAAAATACCTGACTGAGGTATTGCATAAAGTTCATGAGTTGATCTGATGAACTTAGGAGTTCTCTATGAACATGGAAATGTTACAGTTCTAAAACAAAGAGAAATATCAGTCTGCCTTTATGCAGAAGTTATTTTTTGTGAGGGCAGCATTGTAATTTCCCTGACAATTGGGCCTCCAGTTTCAGCTGCAGTCCTTTGAGATAGTATGCAACACTACCTGGGCCTCAAAGGACACCTGCTGTGACATCCCAGCACAGGTGAGTGCTTGGACATTAAGGTGTACCATGGGAATCCAAGGAGGTTGTGACATTGTACCTAGTGATATCAAACAAACAAGCTCTGCTTGACTATGTTTGTGTTGAAGCCCTTTGTCTGTAGTGAAATGTGTTCTGTTTGCTCTGAGATGTGTGTAACACCTTGAAGCAAAGCATCTTAAAAAAATGCATATGTGGTGTATCCATTTATTTGTAATATAACTTAATCATTAGAAAAAATAGGAAACTGAGTCACTGTTCTGGATTCTCATTGTGTCTGTGCAGATATCAATTTTATTATGATGTATAGTGTTGTACTGTACTTTTGCTGCTATGGCTATGGAAGACAACCCTTAAAAACACTTTAAACAAGACAAAAGCAATAGGAATGTAAATTGGAAAAACTATGAGAAATGCATGTAATGGATGTGATTATGTGGAGTTTGTGATAATACTGCTGTCTTCACTAGAGAGATGAAGAAAGCTGCCCCACCCCTGCCTACACATGCACATGCACCTCTAATATTCCTGGCCCCCCTGGCCCACCTGGTCCTACAGTGAGTTATTATTTTGTCATTGAATATGGCTCACAACAAGCTGGTTTTGCCTTTTTCTGCCCTATCGGGGTGTTTTTTCAAACAGCCTAGTTTCATCCTCCCACTTTTAACGCACATACACTTGGAGTACATCATTTGGAGTGCCATACATACAAAAGCACTGCAGATTTAGTACAGTGTGTTAATAGTATTTTGAAATAAGGTTATACTATCAAAGTATGGTTAGGAAAGCAGATAACAGATACCTTGATCTTACCACAAGGTTGTGTGCCTCACATCTAGGGGTACACTTTTGGAGGACCATAATAATGTGATTAACTATTTGTAGTAGCAGAAAATGTGTAAAATCTTTAACGTTAATGCAGCTATACATTGGGAACTTCTCATTGAGTCTTATATTGCATGAATTTTAGAGGCAAAATTTAGACATATAAAAAAACTGGATATCTGATAATAAAAATCTGATAATAGGAACATATTTCCCATTATTTTAAATGGGGAAAAATAATATGTTCCCAGTCTACCTGAAAACCACAAACCAATTTTTCCAAATATCACTAAAACATAGTAGCAGTACGCCCACACAGCTTCTCACTGATATTACAAACAATGCATTGTGGTGCAGCGTATCACATACACGATGCATCACGTGTTCAGCATGTCACCTGCTCTGTTCAGAGTAGAGAGATCACACCGGCCCACAGACACGAGTGAGCAATGGAGAAGGATTTGTGAGTTCCAAGTTCCATATAGTAGTTCAAGACCTCCATAGTTCAAGACCTGCCTACATTTCAGATTACCTTCTCAAGTTTTCCCTGAAGAATAAAATGCAGGAACCCATGCATTTGTCACAGTCAGTAATAGGTCTGTTTCTAGGCAGTACAAATTGTGTTCACTGGCCTGCTTTCTTCATCCTCATCCATGTTCTGATCCTTGAGAAATCCGTATTACCATCTGTTTTTGTTGGGATGTTGTTAGCACACAACCACAAACAAAGCATCTTGTAAACAACTAAGTGACCACAACACACACAACATAAAGACTGGCAACCCAAAGCAAAAAATCGGTATCAGAAGGTTAGTTGATGGGGAATGATTGTATTTTTCATGTTTTGATCATACTTCATTTTCATGTCCCATTAGGGAGGTAAAAAACATGGACAAATCTATCTACTTTTTAGAATGACTGTATAGAGCATTATAAACTATTAGAAACATTGCTTCAAAGCTGTTTAAAGCAGCATTGTGCTATGAGTATCATTGTTCTTTTAATTTTTTTTTTTTTTTTTTTGCTAGAGTAACCCCTTTTGTTGCTTGTACTTTAGGGCAGACCAGGTCCCAGGGGTGCGAAGGGGGAAAAGGGGGAGCAGGGCCAGAAGGTGAGAGGTTATGGCACCTTCAAGATTGCCATACATGTTGAGGAAGCTGTTTCTCAGTTACAGAAAACATCCTCCTCCTTTCCCATACATTCTTAAACAAGCTGCTACACTACATCTACCTGGATATAAATCTGCCTTCACTTATGTAGCTATATGATAGTAGACAGCATTTAGGCATTTAATTTGGCCATGGTTTGCCTAAGCTCTGGAATAATCCAAGAGATGCAGACCATGTGTACACCTACATGTCTTTTAATGCTGGATATTTCATTTTTCACAGTGTACATTTCTTCAGTGTGTGTTATTTGCTGTGACTTTTTATCCAATGCTCTGCTAGACTTCCCATTACCTCTGTCTTTCTCGAGGTAGGGAGAAATGGGACCACCTGGAAAAGCAGGGCCAGAGGGTGCACTGGGCCCACTTGGGTCTCGTGGACCCCAAGGAATGACAGTCCAAGGACGAATGGTACATTTTCTTCAACTCTCCCTAAAAAATACAGAGGACTGTTGTGTGTGCAGTAGATGTTACCCAAACTTCCGATAACTAACACACATAGCATCCATACTCTCCTATTTTGTTCTCTTTGGCCTGAAGGGTCCACCAGGACAGAGAGGGGAAAAGGGAGACATGGGGAAACCGGGGAGTCAGGTGAGTCCAGAAGAGGAACTAGCAGAAAAATCTAGGTCCCAGATTTTTTCCTAATTCCTGTCCCAGCTTTCTCCTCTGACATTCCCTTCCCTCCTAACTTGTGTATTTTCAGGGGCTACCAGGTCCTCCTGGACCCAAAGGCAAAGAGGGAAACCCAGGTCCCCAGGTAAGTGTGCTGAAATCCCTGCCATCACGGTACACTTTTACGGTATAGACTGACGACATAGTGTATGATCCCAAAGTAAACTCAGTACTGTAAGGGTTTGAGAATGACAAGTAATTTATAGCATCTACTATTCTGTAGTGCAAACTTGGAATATGTGTTATTTCTGGGGCACAAATTTGCATTATCTGTAGTCGTTTAACCAACTGAAGTGGGGCAGTTGTCTAACATTAAGTACTGAGGTTCTTTTCTGCTGCCCACTGTTCCTTCTTCTACCTTCAGGGAGCGAGAGGTTTAGAGGGCAACATGGGCAGCCCTGGGCCCACTGGCTCCAGGGTAAGTGCATGAACTTTGAAGGTGCTGCATAAGAGCTTAACAACACTGCTCTTCCCTTGTCTTAAAAATCATATTGTGTCATGTAGTTATTGTGAATACTGTCTTGTGCACATAAAGACTAAGCTGCATTAACACTACAAGCTGTACAGTGTTTGTTATGTAGGTACTGTTGATGCAGAACCACTCTCTTCTTTTGAGTCCTTCTTCCTCCTCCTTTGCATTTCCTCTTCTACAAATGCAGGGGTTTCAGGGTATGCCTGGCTTCCCAGGACCACAGGGAGAACGAGGACCACAGGGTCCAGTGGGTCCTACAGTGAGTAAATGGGTCTTCCTAACACTGGGGAATTGAAACATGAGAAACTGATATCTGGTATAACAAAACTATATTGACAACACTTCACAGGAGGCTATCACATTAAGCCTTGAATTTTGGTCTGTTTGATGTCGGAGTTGCAGAATACATCTCATGCTCTAGTTATGTACATGCAATGTGCTGTTATATTAATATCCCTGTAATAAGTTTCTTTAAAAGACCAACAACATTGTTATAGAGTGAATACTTGCCTTTTAATGTTTTAAAAAGATTTCATTTTCTAGCCCAAAGGTGACTGGACTATTGATTGCCACTTGTGTTCCATCCAACAGGGTCTTCCTGGGAGCAAAGGTGAGAGGGGGGAGAAGGTGAGTACACCATTTAGGACCATCTTGTTCAAAGAATGTCCCATAGGACAAAAGCAACATGTTCAAGCTGAGTACTGTTCACCCAGGCTGAAAATGTGTCATGTGGCAGCACCAAAGTCACATTTTTTAATTAACTAATGAGAAGAATTATCAATGTCACAGTGTAAAAATGTAGTTCTCTGTTCTTTTAGAACAGACTTTACAGATGTTTTCATTCTACTCTACAGTCGTGCTGACTTCATTCGGTTGCAGTTCACATATTTAGATTCTTTGAACACCTCATCCCACATAATCTTGTTACACAGTTGATTATCATAGTTTTCCCCACCCCTTTTAATCTGCTTTCTATTTATATTAGTTTATATTAAACAATTCTCCCTAAATGTGCAGCTTAGTGGTTCAGCAGTAAAACCCCAACTACATCAAGAGGTAGCTTGTCGTGTGGTTATCAGAACCAGTCTTGCACACATGTGAGGGACCCAGACTTGAATCCCTACTGTAGAGCTTTTGAGCAATGTACTTACCCTGAATTGCCCAGCTATGTGAATTGTTAATTGAGTGAATTATTACCATTATAAGTTGCTTTGTAGTAAAGTGTAAGGAAAAATTAATGAGAAAATAAATTTTAACTGACAATGAACTGGGTCAGCTGTTGCATCGGTTTGGGATGTGTGATGCGAGGTCTGACTTGTGCACTTTTTCCCTCTTTTCCAGGGGGAGCCACAGTCTCTGGCTACCATTTACCAGTTGGTCACTCAGGCCTGTGAGCAGCTGGTGCACGGTATGAGTTACACAACCCTGTTTCTGCCTGTGCAATGACAGCTGCCTACTCTACCTACTTTACCACTGTTCTTACTAAGTGCTCCTAAAAGCTATGAACAGACTCTTGGATGACATTTGACTAAATGTACACAGTGAGAGGATACTTCTGCTAACCAGGTTTATTTTAAACTTATCGTACTTTGTTTTTAATCTTTTTACATGATTTTATGTATTTGTTTTCTTTTTACTTTTTATCATTGATTGTAGCTTTTAAAATGTTTACATGTGGATTCTTCCGTCAGAGGAGGTTCTGAAACTGGACTCCTTCCTAAATGAAATGAGCCGTAAGGCAGTGCCCTTTGAGGACCCAGTCGGCCCCCCAGGAGAGCCCGGTATACCTGGGGCCAAAGGGCCCCCCGGGCGTCTGGGAGCTCAAGGACGAGTGGGTCCCAGAGGGGAGCCTGGGAAGTCTGGTTACCCTGGAGAACAGGGTATGTTTATGGCTCCAGTGCCTACATCTACAAGTCCTTCAAAGGGTATTTAAGAGCAGTAAACTTTACATACCTGGCCAATGGTTTCTTGTTTCTATTTCTATGTTGTTGTGGGTCATTTGTAGTTAAAAGATTGCATAAAAAGTGCAAAACAATATGCGGAAAGAAGTCTCACAAAAAGTTACAGTATGATGTGGTGCTGCTCAATTTCCCAAATAGCCTAAAAGAAACATACAGGTACTCCTCCAGTAGCAACCTATAAGGCTTAAGAAGACTCAGACTAAGGACAGCTGTCCCACCCACCTTATAAGTGTAACGCATACCTGGAAATCGGTTTCTAAGGTGACATCTTGTAAGTTAGAAACTTAATTACCATTAATTGCAGACAAGAATAACAATAGCTAATAACTAGTTAATTATTTATAACTAACATAAATAACTAACAGCTAACCGGTTGTGTCTATCAGTGCCACTCTTAAAATTTTCTCCCGTTCAGCTCTGACTCGTAAATGCAAAAAATGAAGGAAACCCACTGACATGGCTACATGTAAACTCGAGCTGGCACCGAACCCACAGTCAGTCAGCCCAGGTGTGGTGAGGTGGCACTGCTGCTCACTGTGCTGCCAGTTATTATTATTGTACATTGGTATTGTTTAAAGAGTAGTACAGTATCTTCGTCTTCCCCTGCTTACAAAAGGTAACATGTTCCCAAGAACTACTTTATAATGCAAAAAATAAAAGTTTTAATGGTAAAAGCATTTGTGTCATGGCATGATTTACGCTAAAATAACAAATACACACAAGTACTTCTCTGTTAACATGAGTTATCATATCAAGGCAGTCTGCCTTCATTAATTACTCCATACATGGACATGTTAAATCACTGCTGCCAACATGGCACGTAAAGACAAAAGCCCTGTTAACAGAAATATTACTGTAATTTATTATTTAAAAAAATTACATGGAATAAACCCTCCAATGAATAAGTACCTGTGTGTGTGTGTGGGGGGGGGGGGTCTGGATGAATGGGTGAATGATTTAGTCAGTGTTTAAATGTCTATCAGTGATCGTTTTATTGTTTTAATCAATAAAAGATTTTATTACAGAATATGTAATAGAAATATGTTGTATTTGTGATTCCATTCAAGTTTTTACAGCGACCAGCAAGCATTTAGAACATATCTGGAAATTAAAGTGAAATTAATAGTGCCGCATGGAAATAAAATTGTAATACTGGACCATTTTGAAGTATTATTTAGTACACGTGTAACATAATTGAAAAAAATACACTGCCTGGCCAAAAAAAAGTGACCACCTGGACTTAACTTAGTGTTATCATGTAGGATTGCCTCAGTTGGTCAGGTCTAGGTTCAGCAATGTTATGTGCCCAAAAAAGGAGGTCAACTGACTACCTGAATAAAATGAATGACCGGGTTTTTAGTGATTCAGGGAGCATGAGACATCATTTTCACACATGGATTAGCCACCAAAGAGTCCAGATGTTAACCCTATTGAGAATTTTTGGGATGTGCTGGGGAAGACTTTACGCTGCGGTCCCACTCTCCCATCATTAATACAAGATCTTAGCGAAAAATGAATTCAACTCTGCACGGAAATAAATGTTGTGACATTGTATGAGCTTATCGAAACGATACCATGGCGAATGCGTGCCGTCATCGAAGCTAAAGGCGGTTCACCCAAATGTTAGAATGTGTGACTTTTTTTTGACCAGTCAGTGTATAACAAAGCCCTGGTATACTAAGAAACTTTCATCCTTGTTAATTGTTTATACTGTATATCCTTATTGCTTTGTATAATTCAGTATCAAGGGATTTCTGACCTACACGTAAATTTCAGGAACTGAAAGTTTTGTTTGTGGTCTCGTTTCTCATGAAGGACGAAGGGGGTTCCCTGGGGAGAAGGGCAGCCCAGGAGCCAACGGGCAGGGTCCACAGGGCAGCAAGGGATTTCCAGGTACAGTGCTTTCTGATGCTCCTTCGTGGTACAACTGTTTAGCAGGGGTGATGGGCAGCAGTCATCACTGAGTTCTCTGTGTGGACAGGTCCCCCAGGGGAATCAAAGTCTGGTGTCCCTGGGCCAAGAGGGCAGGACGGGTTACCTGGAGCCCCTGGACTGGCTGGGGCTACGGGGCAACCTGGAGAGATGGGGCCCCCTGGGGTGTGTGACAGTAGCAGCGGCTGCCACTCGCAAGGTGACCCAACAGATACAGCAGCCAACTACTGTCCACCAGCAGCAAAGCTGTGGATCCACATGTTCAGAGCAGCTATAAAAAAGAGACGATTTTAGGAATCCAAGGTTCTGAAAATAAGAGATTTGATATAAATCACTTTTATAAGCTTGTATAAGAATACAGTGTATTGTTGTAGAAAGGGAACAGTATTTACTGTTGTTCTGTTTATTTTTCCATGTATTCATTAATGTTTTTTTTTTTTTTTTATATCCCTCAGAAGCGCCATACTTTGGTTACCAGCCCTAAGCACAAATGGATGACTTCATCCCAGGCTCCATCCCAAAGCCCTGTTCAGCCAAAGCTCCTCTGTGTTTTTCCCTCATGTAGTCTGAGTTACCTGTGTTCTGCTGCAAAGCCACACTTGCACAGAGAGTAGACACAAAGCAAAAATGCAGACTCATGGCGGCTGCTGTTTTTGTGTCAGAGAGCAGCTTTGCACAACCACGGTAACGATTCAGGCTGGGGTGGTGGCTTTGCTGGGTGTTTAAGGGTCAATCAGTCAGTAGTTGACAGATGTTTGTAAAAGCCCTCCTGAATTACAGTGTTGGGAAGTTAGCTGCATCTGCTGATGCTGTATGGAATATTATTAAATTTGTCATTCTCTTTTGAGCACTTACACAGTGTTCAGAGTATTCAGCCATGTCAGAGATGTTTTTAATAACCTCATTATGCATTCATTTTGAAAGTTACACATTCTCTTAAGTTCTGAGGCAGACTGTATTTATTTAGCTTTTTACATTTTACTTTTTACTATATTTTTCCAGTTGAAGGGAAGTTGTTCCCAGGAACAAAATATATTTGTGATGAAAATGAATGAAAAAATGAAATGAAATGAAAAGAACTGCTTGAGTAGGACTACATTCGCACTGAAGTGTCAAGTAATGTTGCATCTTGTTTTCATTTCCATATTTATGCACTGTAATTTGTATCTTGTGTTGAGTGTCCTTGGTTTAGTTCCACTGTGTGTGCTGGTCTTGTTCCTGTGCATCTTTTTATTATTTAGGCCTATAAAGTGTTGCTAGATGATAGCGCCTTCCCCAAAGAAGAATAAGGGGCCATGTTTCCCTATTTTCCACCATTTCTGTATAACTACTCAATACTTTTGCTCCTATCTTTGGCTTCCCCCAGTATGTGGCAAAGTGATAAGCAACTGTACTGGATTTGGGGAATCAGTTGATGTATTTTGTGTGTCATTGCTTTTGGAAGAGCTATTGAAGGAGTCTTTGTAGTGATAAAAGTACAGTCATTTTGTTGGTTTACATTTTGTTTATTTATGCCCATGAAAAATCAAGTACCTGTATCATCTGTGTTTACGCCAGCACTCTGAAAAAGCATAGGTAAGTCTGATTCATTAAGGTGTGGTTTGGAGCAAAAACCAGCACATAAAGTGTGAACAGAAAAAGAATAATTGCTGTGCTACTGTGGAAGCTACCAGTTGCCTTATATACTTTGTTAAAGGTTTATTGTTAAAACAGTTTATCATAAATTCACACTGTTTATTCTATTTGTATAGAGTGCTTACATATATGTTCACTGATCTGTTAATAGTTTATATTTTCTATTGTCTTAATTGTTTAGCTTGTTATACAGGAGGCAGTCCATAGATTTTACACAAAATGTAGAAAATGTCCCATAGTTTATGTTCAAATTCTCATTCATCCCTATTATATCATTTATATCTTCATTTGCAGTCAGATCTTCTCCACACGTGCGCCTGGTTCTGTCGGCCACGTAGCTCTTGTGATGGAAGGTTATGTAAATCAGGTGTAATTTGTCCCCAGTCCCCTCCTGCAACCACTGCTGTACCCCTTGTTTACCCAAACTACTATATGACATTCAGTAATTAATTTTGGTGAATAAAATTTATGGTATACACGTACCTATATAATTAATTTGGTTTTAATAATGCTGGAATACTTGTCTGTCTGATCTTTTGTGTAAAATGAATGAGAAAGTGAAATTATCCCCACACTTTTTCAGTTTCATATTTCCAGTTAATAAATGAGTTGAACTCAATTTGTCCAATGGTTGAGTACTTTAGGGGTCACATTTTGTAATACAACATAAGCTTCTGACAAATTTAAGTGGTATCTTCAATATAAACATGCTAGACAGTGAAGAGACCACTTGTTTGCTTGTGCTGGTAGTTGACAGTGGGACCTTTCAGAAGTTCCAGCTCTTGAGTTCTTCAAGAAATCACTTTCAGGTCAGAGTTCGAAAGAAGCTGCTGCATTACCTGGAAATGTCACTTTGGATTACATATATTTAGAAGGCAGCTCAGAATAAAATATTTCAGTCTTATTTAAACTCCCAATATAATATTTGTTATAATAGTTATTTATATATTGGGAGTTTAAATAAGTTGAACTATATAATCATGCAGAATCGGACCTGGAGCGTAGTAAAGCTTGTAGATTTACAAAGAATGCATCATAATGACGCAAACCACCGTTATGTTTGGTGAACATTAGTGAAAATAATAAAAATCCTGACCACCCTGTGGTGTACCGGCGTCGCATTCTGCGTGAGGGTTATAGTTAAGTGTGGTGATTCCGGAGAGACTGATTTTATATATAATTATACATGCATTGATCTAAATACATTTACTTTACGTTGATTTTTAATTATTTTACTACTTGTATTGCTTTAACTCCATCCACTACTTGGTGAGAATCCTTTAAATTTAAATCAGGTCCACAAATTAATAAACCTTGACAAATGCCGCACGCTTGCTGTCGTATTCCATTTAAGTGTTGTAATTTGTGCAGTTAAATGTCTATCACAGTTACAATTGTACACTGATTGGTTTAGAATTGCGAAGGGGCGGGGTTATTAATTAAGCGTCACTCGGGTAGCAGAGACGGCGAAAGTTTCGCCAAAGGTGGCAGCATTGCGGCGGTTGCTGCTGATTCCTAATCCTGGACGGTTCTGGTTTGAATCGCACTCCTGCTGTGTCTTTGCACAAGATGTTGATCTTAAAGTAATGCAGGAAAAATTCCTTGCGGTACACATGGGTTATACACGTTGCTCTGGATTAAAGCATAAACGAAATCACCCCAGTTGGCCACACGGGTCACAATAATAAATGTTACTATGCGTCATTATGCAAACACCCTCCTGTCCACTAGATGGCAGTACAGGGGGGTTTCACATATTTCGTCCCAGCTGGGAGACGTCACCGAGTAAGAGCGACGTCTGCTCGTAAGTTCCAACATGGCAAGTAGGAAAGATTTTAGCAAAAGTCGGGTGAAGAGGGACAAATATTCAGTTCTGTTACCCACGTACAACGAGAGGGAAAATCTTCCTTTGATAGTGTGGCTGCTGGTCAAGTATTTCGGCGAAAGGTTCGTTTTTGCAGTGCTGTTCGTGCTGTGGTTTCTGTCCGCAAACTCTGTGGTAGTGATGGTTAGAGGAGGATTAGAAGACTAATATTTGTCCTTTATTTTAAGATGAACATTGTGTAAACGTGCAAAAGAAATAGACGATTATATAAATTCTGTGTGACTTTACACCTCTTCCACCTAACAGGTCAACCCCGTGGCTGGTAAGACTGAAACGGCTGTTTTTCACATTCAACTAGTTTGTCCCAGTCCTCCAGGCTCACTATAACTGGCCTTAAAATGGTTAAAAATGCACGCTCATAGATGAAAGAAGACTGTGTGTAAAACCTGTACTTACTTGCTGTGTGTGTTTTGCTGTGGTTCAGCCATGTGTTATTTGTGCTCCTTTTTTGCTGCAGTGGGTACGACTATGAGATCATCGTGATCGATGACGGGAGTCCGGATGGGACCCTTGAGGTGGCACAGCAACTTCAGGACATTTATGGTGGAGACCGGATTGTAAGTATGGCACGCTGCAGCAGTGACATGTACCTGCGCCCCAGTATCCGAGTGTAATTGGTGCCTGGAAATGACTGCAGTACGGTGAAGCTGTTTCACTCACGTCTTTTGAGGAAAATTGTAATTTTTTTTCAGGGTTTATCAAAGAAACCCCAGTTAATTTCTCCTAAATATCCCTAACACTCAACAACACTTGAGACATCAATTTCATAATTATCAAGCATTGATGCAGTTAACATGTATTTGTGGATGAGGAAATGAATACAATAAAAAAACTGAAAAACAATAATACTGTATATGAAAGCCTTATAACTGGATTTTGAAATGTAACTGTCCTGAATTGTGTTGCAAAGTTTTACAAAATGTGCCTTTTTCTTTTCTAGCTTCTTAGACCAAGGGAAAAGAAACTTGGACTGGGTAAGAATGGATAATTTTCTTGTTTTTGATATTGATAAAAAATGAAAACATGAAAAGTGTGTGTACCTGTCTGAGCAGGTGTGTACAAAAGATGTGAGCATTTAAGTTGCATCGACTGTTGTTAAAGAGTAATTTATAGTGGCGGATCATTGCAGAAAGTGATTATTATTCTAATAATGTTCCAGTTTTTTAAATTTATGCTGTATTACACTGTTAAAACACCTAGTTCATCAAAAAACGTCACAAAAACATTCAAATAATGGTTCTATTAAATGTGAAATTGTCTGATGTGTACCTCAAGGTTCAGTTGTTGGCCCCCTGCTCTTCTTGGTATAGTATTTCAAGAACTTAATTTCTAACAAATTATTTTTCATATTGTTTGCCAAAGATACAAATATTTTCCGTCCAATGTCAAGTGTTACAGCTAAAACTGCAAATTTAATAGTGTATGTAATGATGTTGATACTTGGTTCAAAGCCAGTAGGTTGTCTCTTAAGGCTATTCAAAATTACTATATGTTTTTCTAACCAAGAAATAAGCGCATTAATGAATATGAAAACACCTCTATCAATGAATATCATTCTGTGTGTCTATATTGATGACAAACTCACCTGGAAAGCCCACATCTGCTGTATAACTAAAAAAAAAAAAAATTACCATCAGCTTTATTAGACATCTTTTCCATGAGACTTTGTATCCCCCTGCATTAATCTCTGATTTACCTTTACTTTTCCTAGTGTAATAATGTCTGGACAGCCACATATACAAGCTATCCTCCATTTGGCCATTTCCTCCATTTTGTTTAGGCATCTTGAGCTCTTGGCTGTTTTCTAGATAAACAGGCTCATCTGAAATGTATTTTTCCGCCATTATGGAATCTGCTTCCCAGGTTGCAACAGTTTGTTTGTAGTGAAAGTTTTCACCAGTAAATCACCTGAACCTAATCTCACCTTTAGCCTCCTTTTTTCAGGACCACCCAGGGTCAATTCTCTGTATGATTTCAAAGTCCCCATGTGTGGACCAGTCTTCCTTTTTTGTTTCATTAGTACAGAAATTGCTTCAAAAACATCTTGTAGATCAGTCCAAGTGGTTATGTGTGGAATATATGGAAGTTTGTTTATATTGTTGTTCTACGTCTACTATTTTTGTTCAGTGCATTGCTATCCGTCAACCTGTGGTGATAAACCGCTGATGTCTTCTTTTTCTGGAGCTTTAACCTTCCTTTTGGTTTTGGGGGAGATCCTTCCACAAGCCTTTTGGTTTTTTGATCTCCCCTGCAGAGTTTATCTGTACATCTGTTTTCTGTGGATGTTGTATTTCTGTAGATTTATTCTAGTTTATTTCTCTTTTGCAACTTCATAAATAAAAGTTTAATTTTGCCTGCAGGGACTGCTTACATCCATGGCATGAAACATGCTACTGGGAACTTTATCATCATCATGGATGCTGACCTCTCTCACCATGTAAGTTGATGGAGTTGCCGCTGGCCTATATCCAACACAGCCCAGTTTTTACTTTCTGAGCAAACTGAATGAACTCTGTCAGCCAGTGGTGAAAAAGTTTAATGTAACTTAATATTTGCTTTCCTCTTTTAGCCAAAATTTATCCCTGAATTTATTCAGTAAGTAACATTTACATTTATTCATTTAGCTGGTGCTTTTCTCCCAAACGCTGTTTTAACATGAAATATTACATCGCTGAATGGCTTTGAAAATGTGGTATTTTTGCACAAGAACAGTTTCTGGTTATTGTGTATAGAAGTAGCAGCTTGCCATTGTATCACACTGTGGCTATAAAGACAGCAAGGAAGTGGATGATGGATGATATGTGAAAGGTATACCAGGACTGAGCTGGGTGGAGGTGCTAAATTTCCAGTCTACTTGGCTAAATTGGGTAATCTGGTTAGCACTGGTCTTACTGAGTAATTCAGTCACTGTGTTCCAGTAGGACTGACAGATGCTCAGCACAGTGTTCATACTGATGGCTTTTGAGGGCCCCCATTTGCGTAAGGACAGTTGAGTCTTTGAAGAAGTATTTGTGACTTGAAGTCATAGGATGATTTTATTGCGCTTCACCATCGTGTTTGTGTACATCCAAGAAAACAGAAGGAAGGGCAGTTTGATGTGGTCTCTGGCACACGGTATCGTGGCAGTGGGGGCGTCTACGGCTGGGACCTTCGAAGAAAACTCATAAGGTAGCATACAGTGCAGCTTCTTTTTCGCTCGCAGTGTGCAGTCCAGCAGAGCAGTAACGTAGTCTCTTTGTTGCAGTCGGGGAGCAAATTTCCTTACTCAGGTTCTGCTCAGACCTGGAGCTTCGGACTTGACTGGCAGCTTCAGGTAAGTGAGCAGTGACTGCGCTGTAAGCCCCTTTCACATGAGTGCTCAGTGACAGAGGTGTGGTGACAACACCTCTATCTTGTCAGGTTGTACAAGAAGGAGGTGCTAGAGCAGCTGGTGCAGAGATGTGTGTCCAAGGGGTACGTCTTCCAGATGGAGATGATTGTCAGAGCTCGGCAGCTGGGCTACAGCATCGGAGAGGTGAGGAGCACCGTTACGTTTCCCAATACCTGTGACATGTTAAAGACATTTAATATGTTAAACTCTACTTTGCTTAGTTAGAATTTCTATAAATTGATGCAAGTTTTCTTCCTTTCTTAAAACAGGTTCCCATTTCGTTTGTGGATCGTGTTTATGGAGAGTCTAAACTTGGAGGAAATGAAATTGTGTCCTTCTTGCAAGGGCTGCTGACTCTTTTTGCCACCACTTGAGGAATTTTCTTGGACTTTTTTTTTTTTATTGCTGATATCTGTTTTTAGTTCAGCTGTTGCTCGGAATCATTGATGTTTTAGCACAATAACATGGGAATAAGAAACCGGTTAGTTGTTCTCTGCGTCAGAGAAGAATATTTGTTACTCACTGTTTTGTCGATTGGCCTCTGTAGGTTTAAAGATCCCACAGTATTGGCCATGCAGTCTTCTTTCAAGTTTTTCAAATGTTTCCAACATTATCTTGTGCTGTCACTTTCCTGTTTATGTGGGACTGTTCTACATGGATTACATGCTCCATGCAAGAAGATCTGTGGTTTATTATGGTTTATTAACTGAATATGGAAATAGGACCTCTATCCAACATCAGGCCATGCTGCTCTTAGGGTGCTATTGTATATCAGCTCAGAAAACCACATGGAATAAGTCAATAATTATTTTCATTCATGTCTTGTCATTAAAATTTAAAGAACCCACTTTTGCCAGAATTGGTCACGTAGTGCTGAAAACTGGCTAAATTAAGATAAAAATGGACAGGAATATCTTCGACACCATCATAAATGTACTGTAATGTTGAGAATAATCTGGACTTTGTTTTCTGTTCCTGAATAAAATATTGTGTGCAAAACACAAATGCTTTACAATTCTGATTCTTATGACTCTTGAAGTCAATTTGGCAGCAATTCTTAAACTTTACTTCAGACCCCTGCATCTTATTTGCCATCTCTGCTTGTTTTAATTTTGCCACATATTGTAGCTACAGTTTGACAAAGATCATTTGCTTAAACACAACGTTTCAATGATTTTACGAGGAACTTTGTTACATGTAGTTTATTAAA